>VMOF01000001.1:41214083-41896945 GCA_011764245.1 Trialeurodes vaporariorum
GAGAGAAAGAAAATTTCCTGAATCAGCCAGTGGCAAGGATGCCGCACTTTTGAATTGAAGTTTTCCTTCGTATGAATTTCCTGCGATTTCCATGAACTATAATGACGAAAGACAGTTATTTTCAAGCAGCGACGAAATCCACTTTGTTTATCCTAGCGATAAGACACCAGTTTCAAACGTCACCTCTTTTAACCTGGGACCAAATAATAAGCATAGCTATTTTATTATTCAGTTCTATGGAGAAGCTTTGAGGTTCAGAACTTTTCGGGGGTTCACCGAATGCTGGAGTCAACAAAACCACTTCAAGCTAATAAGGATCATTGTTTATCGTTGTCTCTCATCATTGAGTTACTCATTTCGCCCTCACCTCGCGGAACGGGTACAAACCAGTAGCGACGCGTGAAATTTGGCAACGATGTACTTTCTCCATTTAAACTCACTGAAAAAATCGAACTCTTCAGTCATCAGCGATGACTAGACGTTTCGACCTTTCTGATGAGTTTAAAGGGAGAAAAAACGTTGCCGCATTGCACACCTCGCCACTGGTACAAACTACAAAATTCGGGTAGGTACTGCAATCGGTGTCATCCATCGTTGCCAAACAGACGGTTTGGCAACGTTTGCATGGGCGGATACAGGGAATTGTCTTTCTCTCTCTCCTCCCATTTGCAATCGTGCGTTAGAAAAGGACAGAAGAGGGGGCCAAAGTCACGTGATGGTCCCCTCTGCAATCCTTTTCTAACACATAACACATAAGTTCAGATGGAAGGAGAGAGAGGAAAATAATTCCATGTATCCGCCAATGTTTGGATGAGATTTTTTAAAAAAAAAAAAAAAAAAAATTGTTCGGGTTAAACCATTAATGACCATTAATGACCCATTAATGACCATGCAATTCGACCTTATCTATGGGTTAAAATGGACAAAATGCCACGCTGCCAGATAGCGCGCTTCGCCATTTCGTTAAACCTAAAATTTGATTTACTTGTACAATATTTTTGAGTGTTATTTGAGTAATCATAAGGTGAACGCCGCATAAAGGAATCAGAACATATGGAATTTCCTGGACATAATTGTATTAATAAAAATAAAGAGTATGGACATCAATATAGCAAACATTTGTAAAAATCACATATTTTGGAACTTAAAATAAGTTAAAAAAACACGTGGTTTTTGCGAGGGAAAATCAACACGAAAGTTACAACAAAAAAAAAAAAAAAAACCAAAAAAAAAAACCCATTGTCCAACAAATCCATGTTTCGGTCCGGTTTGGCAACTAGCGACTAGTGCAGTTTGGCAACAATGGTTTTCTTCCATTTAAACACACGGACATCAATCGATTGTTGGTGAAGCACAATCTAGCATGTTTTTTGACGTAGAATCAAATGGAGGTGAAACATTGTTGCCAGACTGCACGAACCACCACTGCGGTGTGCGCCGCGGTCGTTCAATAAATTCCTCCATGTCTAATGAGTTGAGATTAAAGATGACATCATGACGTCGAAGACCCGAGAGAACACTGACCAGAAACGACAAGTGCATCGGTGCAGACAAAAATTAACATCAACAGGTTATAGTATTTTGGTAGCCTTGCTTATGCATGATGCATGACTGACGATCGCGAATATGGAATATTGGAATGGATACCGTAACTGCGTGAATCAGTAACAGACTTCGATTCACGCCACGCTCGTGGTTGTCAGGTCAGAGGCGGAAGTGTCATCAATTTGTCATACTCTCTCTCTCTCTCTCCCTCTCTCTCTCTCCTCTCACTCTCTCTCTCTCTCTCTCTCTCTCTCTCTCTCTCTCTCTCTCTCTCTCTCTCTCTCTCTCTCTCCCTTTCTCTCTCTCGCAACTCATAATCAACCCTCTTCGCCCATTTGAACGCATCATGAGCTGAAAAAGGATTGGAGAAGGCGCCATCGCGTGACTGGAGCTCACATCTCTGTCCTTTTCTAGCACATACATTCTCACAGACGGAGAGAAAGAGATATAGAGGGAGGGTGAGAGAGAGAGAGGGGGCGAGAGTGTGTGTAACAGAGAGAGAGAGAGAGAGAGAGAGAGAGAGAGAGAGAGAGAGAGAGAGAGAGAGAGAGAGAGAGAGAGAGAGAGAGAGAGAGAGAGAGAGAGAGAGAGAGAGAGAGAGAGAGAGAGAGAGACAGTGAGAGGGCGAGAGAGTGTGTAAGAGAGCGAGAGGGGAGAGAGAAGAGAGAGAGAGAGAGAGAGAGAGAGAGAGAGAGAAGAGAGAGAGAGAGAGAGATAGATAGATAGATAGATAGATAGATAGATAGATAGATAGATAGATAGATAGATAGATGTTTTATTGTGTAGTAGAAGGGTTTTAAACATGCGTTTCATAAATTAAAAGTAAGAAAATCAAAAAAGAGGATTAACAAAAGAACAAAAGAAAAACAAAAGGTGACCTTTCACTACACTAGGAATCAGAGTTGGGGCTTTGAAGCCCTCTCTTCCACCCAACCTCCTATAGGATAGAGAGAGAGAGAGATTAATTCCTAGATCCTTCTCTGCGCCAAATTGTTCAGAAAAAATGTTAAAATTATTTTGATTTAGAAGATTGCTCTGTGCACGATCTGGCAATCATGTTGAGGCATAAATTTGATCCGAAGATTCGCCGTTTTGCCGCTTCGCAAGGTCATCTCTGAATTTTGCAACTTATGAATAAACTTATCTTTTGGCCATCTTCCTTCTTCATTCACCAATTTGACGATGCGAAATTGAGAGCATGACTTGCTGACCCCGAAAATTGAGAGTACCGCTTGTGATTTTGACAAAATGACGTATCGGTGTTAAAAATGGTCACACATTGAGAGTCTTGAGTGCCAGTTGGACCATTCAATTTGGTGAAAGCGTTAAAGAAGGGTCGCAAAACAATGATTTTTAGAAAATTGATCTGGAATCACGTTGACAACCTTTATGGAAAATGCAATACTTCCCGAGTATCTGATAACCAAAAATTCCGACATGGTTCAATTTTCGTGCTCCAATTCGAAAATTCGAGGACGCGGAATATGTCATTGGAAAAAGCACAGAATAATACAATCAGAAGGGAAACTCTAATTCATTTTGAAACATTCTTTACTTCGGGCCGCCATGTTCGAAAGTGAGTATCTTCGGCAATCTTCGGCAGATCTTCGGCAACTGGCCGAGTTGTGATTGGTTGTATAGCCTGAAAAAGCATGTCCGCCATCTTGAGAAGTGAGTAGGCACAGTTGCCAGTTTGTGCCAGTAAATTCCAAATCTTGTTTCCATTGGCTCTTATGGGAGTTTCCCTTCTGATTGTATTATTCTGTGGAAAAAGGACACTCTGATTTTTCAGTTTATTGTAGACAAAATTACCGTTGAAAATTGCTCTCATTATAGAATATTGCTTTTAGCCGGTGTTTGTTTGAAGCTGTAGAGGCCTTGAACGTCAATGTGGTGTATATGTATTCGATACTTCTTCGTTATAACCATTCTATATTCGATAAAGTAAATATGTATTTAGTTAGCTGGAACTTCAAGAATCAAAATGTGATTCCTGCAGAAGCATCGAATAAGTCTTCCATCATTACCTTCTTCCCGACCCTCGAACCCTCCCCCCCCCCACCCTTCCACTATATCATTTGATTCGCTACTGGCATATCGAATTTCATTCAGGATCAATGATGATGAACATTGTGATTTAAAGAAACTGTTGTAGTTATGAATTCATGTTGAGATGAATTACAACATATTCCACAAGAACGCTTGGAAATAAATCGTCAAAAGTTTTTAAGGATTGAACATAGTCATTTAGTATCTGTCTCAAATCTCCATCTTAAATTCTACTTAGCTTGTTAAAAACAAATGGCACGTTGATATATCTACGTCTTTTTTGTCCGTTTGCTTCATTTTGTTAGAATTTGTTTTTTGTGTCTTGAAATATAATATTTGCATGAGCATGTATTCTACACGATGATTGAAAATTGCTCGCAAGGTTCTCAAAAATGTAAGAAACAATGGGGCTCTTGCAAACTTTTGACGTGAGCAAATGAATAGTCCAATCTGATGTTAAAACCAGAATCAGGAAAATCCTAGTAAAAAAGTTTAAAATTCAGTAATAAACTCACGAAACTGCTATAACGGCAAGATCGTAATGACAGCTCAACGCAGGTATCATGGGAGATTCCTATCTAATTCGTCACTTTCTCTATACGTAAACTCAGGAATATGTCTTAAATTAGACAGAAATCTCCCATGATACCTGCGTCTCTCCACCATTGAACCCGATTCTCAATGTGAATTTCGTGATCTTTTATAGTGTACTCATCATCATTTTTACAGGTTATGCAAAATTCAACCCCCTGTAGCAAAAGTTTGCAAGAGCTCCATTACTTCGCGTTTACGGTTGCTAGGGTTTTGACCAACGAGTGTTGTCATGTCAAATCCACTGCTTTCTACGCATTGCTAAATCCCCTTTACGAACGCAGGCTGGTAGAGGAATTTGTCTGTCCGGTCATTTAAGAACATTTGCGTTTTGAAAAGGATAGACAAGGACGAGGGGTCTATCATGTTTTTAGTCAGTTTATCTACGTCCTTTTCTAATTCACGCATTCAAATGGGAGGAGAAGGATAAGAAAAAAACTCCTGGATCCGCCACGAACACGACAAATAGAAGAATTAGAAATATTCATGAAAAGTGTGTTCTTTTTTTCCGGAAATTGTCAGTGGCGTCATTTGGTGTCTTTAGCCCCCCCCCCCCTCCATGGTTTTGGACTGAAACATTGGATAAACTTGATTTCGGGGGAAGGGGGGGGGGGCGACTCTTTTATGGAAATCTGTCAACTTGTCGTGAAAGATCGAAGAAAAAAAAGAGGTCATCATATTTTGCCCCCCCCCCTCCTAAGAAAGAGATGGGATGACGCCACTGGAAACTGTCCGATAGCAAGGAGCCCAAAATAAGGACCCCCGCCAAAAAATAACATAACTGTTTCGCTAAGCAATTAACAATTTTTTTTTCGACTTGGTACCAATATGATTCCTGTTTTGGATCTTATCTAGACTCAGTAGGGGGCTGCCAAAAATTCAATGCTTTCAAATTTCGTGTTCTGGCACGTTTATCATTGTTGTCAAATTGAAGGAGGTAATCACCAGATTTTCGATGCAGACATAAATGGTAGGTATAAGTCTGTCAATTTTCATAAATCTCTGGCATCTATGTGTTCGCTTAATCGTTTTAATTTACGATCTAAGGATATGTATTTGCCTTTGGAAAATAATTGTGAGGGTGTTTTCAGACTTCAGAGACGCCTATCGCCTGGCGCTTAGCGCCTGTTCCAAGACTCGATATTTCGTCTGAAAATGATAAACTGAATTTTGAAGAAAAGAAAATTTAAAAAAAAATATATATATCATTTTGAAATCTGATCGCTTCGTGTAAAAAGAAGAAAAAGGTACATAGCTTGACAAAATAATCCGTCCACAATAGACAGTCTAATTTATGTTGATGACATTAAAGATAACTCTCGATGTACCAGAAGCTGGTTGGTAGGAACAATATAATCATAACAGCAATCAGATATTTTTTCTGGTTTCTGATGAAGTTTAAAGTCTTAAAAAAAACAAAAAACAAAAAACAAAAAAAAAAAAACAAACAAAAAGTATTCAGAGAGTTAGTTTTTTTTTCAAAATTAATTACTTAATCCTTTCCCATAAATAATAGGGATATCCAAATGACTCGGGTAAAGATTCAAATGTTACGTATTTCATCAATTCCTTCTGATAACACCAATGCCAAGCGACACATGGATAAAAGTAATTTTAATTAAAACTTTTCTGATCTTTCATTGTTATAATGGAACTGTTAAAACATCTGATATAGTATTAAGGCGCGTAATTGGATCGGTGAATCACGAAATTTCAAAACAACTTCCTTTCTCCATTTGATTCTATGAATACTTAATTAAAGTAAAGTAGTGCTTCGCAGACAGTCGATTTGTGTACATTCATTAAACTGGAGGGAAGTCACAGTTTAATCAAATAAGCCAAATTATATGCACAAGCCACCACTCACCACTCGGTAATGAAACCAGAAATTAAAAAAAAAAAAATAAACAAAAAACAAACAAAAAAACAAAACAAAAAAAAAATTAACAATCATACGACAAAATGTCTGCAGAAAACTGTTCTCTATTCATAAAATACAGTCTTCTATCGAAATATTTATCAACTGACAGGTGTACCATGCTTCGCAGAGTTTTCATGCCTTTTTCATGTAATATTTTTTTGGTTGGTCGGAAGTCAGAATTAAGGTAAACAATTGTTTGTCCTTCTAAACCCATGCGAAAGATCAAACATTAGAGTGTTCAACTCACCCCTGGTAAAAATTTTAGCACCATAGCACCATGAGCACCATGGAAATCATGGTGCTAGCATCATGATTTCCATGGTGCCCATGGTGCCCATGGTGCCCATGGTGCTAGCATCATGATTCCCATGGTGCCCATGGTGCCCATGGTGCCATGTCGCCGGCACCATGACCGATGGTGCTCGGCTCCATGGTGCTCATGGTGCTATGTTGCTGGCACCGTGACTGATGGTGCTCGGCTTCATGGTGCTCATGATGCTATGTTGCTGGCACCATGACTGATGGTGCTCGGCTCCATGGGGCTCATGGTGCTGGTGGTGCAACGTTTCTGGCACTATGACTGATGTGCTAGCGCCTTTCCCAGATGCTGGAGAAGTGTAACAGAATAAATTTAAATAACCTCCAGGGCCACTAAAGTTAAAGAATCATTACATAACTTCCAGGGCTAGAGAAGGTAATATAATCAATTACTAAACCCCCCGGCGCCGCAAAAGCTCAAGAACCCATCATAAAACTTCCAGGGGCTGGATAAGTGTAATAGAATCAATTACATAACCTCCAGGCGCTAAAAAAGCTCAAGAAGCCATTAAATGACTTCCGGGGGCTGGATAAATGTGAAAGAAACCATTACATAACATCCAGGCGCTGAATATGCCCAAGGATCCATTACATAACTTCCAGGGGCTGGAGAAGTGTAATGAAATCAATTATACATAACCTCCAGGCGCTAAATAAGCTCAAGAATCCATTACATAACTTCCGGGGGCTGGAGAATGAAAAGGGAGATCATTACATAACCTCCAGGCTTAAATAAGCTCAAGAAGCATCACATATTTTCCGGGGTTTCCAGTTAAAAATTAAAATCAGTGTGACTCCACCATCAAACATGTTTCTTTTATCCAGTTTCCCTGGTAAGCATTATAACAATACAGCCAGTGGCGGATCCAGAAAATTTTTCTGGGGGGGGGGGCGCCTGTGAAATTTTGAAATTTGAAGCGTTGGTAGAAGCAAATTTGGGGATATTTTCTATAGAAAAAAGGCAACATTTGAGGCTTCGGGGGGGGGGGGCACGTCCCCCCGTCCCCCCCGTGGATCCGCCACTGAACACAGCACCATGACCGAGTTGTTATCGGCACCATGGCCGATGAAGCTGGCACTTTGTTTTCCATGGTACTCATGGTGCTATGATGCTGGCACCATGATTTCCATGGTGCTCATGGTGCTAGCACCATGATTTCCATGGTGCTCATGGTGCTAGCACCATGTTTTCCATGGCGCTCATTTATAAGAGTATTTTGACAGCCCTTCTCCATATGCGATCTGGTAGCTCAAAGCGTAAAGCACTTTCCAGCACGCCAGAAACCTGGGTTCAAGTCCCGGGTCGGGCACCGTTAATCGTTCCAAATATGATCGAATAACCTTCAGAATGGTGTCTCAGCTCAGACTCGTCTGCAGACATAACGTTCCCTGCAACAGCAGCTGCGTATCTGACGGCACACATGAGAATCATTTTCTTTTTTCTCACCTAGAGTGCGCTGTTGAGAACAGTATGATACCATGTTGCTCATGAGCACCATGATGATACCATGTTGCTCATGGTGCTAATTGGAAGGGCTGCACAATGAGCACATGAGCAACATACGAAAAATGTCTGCAGCAAACGGGGTCTCTATTCTAAAATTTTACAGGTTCCTTCTATGGTGAATATTACAAGTGCTCAGGTGTACCCATGGATTGCAGGTCCCTTCTGCCTTTTTCATGGTAATATGGTTTGGGTGGGGGCCCGGAAGTCAGGGTAGCACCATGGAGTCGGGTCCTTCTAGCACCCCATGGTGCTAAGATCCAAACATCAGAGTGTTCAACTCACACTTAATGTTTCGATATTTTTCATAGCCTTAAATAGACTCTTTTGATGCAGCATTACCATATAACATGTGCTACATATCTCCTTAAATTACGTTGTACGCTCATTGTTTCAACAAATGGGTTTAGAGTCTGAACCCATTTGTCTAACCTTTAGACCAACCTTCACATGGAATGTTTTTGCGAGCTAGCCGTGTATAGCCAGGATATTCTCTTTCTCTCTTTAAACCCCTTTAAAACACATGTGTTAAAAAAGGACAGAACGGGGCTGAAGTCACGTGACACCCCCTATATCCATCCTTTTCTAAAAGCGTTTAAAAGGGGCGAAAGAAAGAAAGACAATATCCTATGGCTACGGCTATATGTCTGCGAGTCAAGTATCGGCAAAACGATTTTCATAATGATGAAAGTATCGTAGATTCATCTTTCCAGTAGGACCGAAAATTCTTTTTCAATATTTTAATCGGACAGCTGGGTTTGCGAGGGGTTGCCTCATTTTCACCAGTGATGTAACGTTAAATTTTAGCAACGTTCCCTTTTTGTCCTTTTAAAACCCCATATTAAAATTCGAATAAAAAGGGTTTTCACCAAACCCCCAGTATTTTGATCTTATACGGGTTTAAATGGACAAACTGCAACGTTGCTAAATTGCACGCTACGCCACTGATTTACATTTTCCCAGCTTTTTCCCATATTTATGGTAGAACCCCCCCCCCGTCTTAGATGGTTGAATCAGCATATTTTAATGTTTTTAAATTGAAATTCTAAGGAGAGTTTCTGATCCCTCTAAAAATTGGTAGACTAAAGTATAATTTCAGCAATCACGTACTTGATGATTGTTAAAAATAGCTCATCTGATAGATCTTATTTAGGCGGCCATAACGTGTTGGGTAAACAAGAGGCGGTTCGGTTTGTGAAATTGTGACAGCAATTAACTCTCTCCATTTAAACCTATGTAAAATAATCGATCTTAAGGTGATTTGCGGAATCCTTGAAAAATCGATACTTTTGCATAGGTTCTGATAATGGTTGCATCGTCGAGTCATTTTCAACGTTCGAAGAGCAGAATTGACAATATAATCACACGACGGCAAAAATTTTCACAGATCATTTTGCAACATTTCCCGGGTTTTGGTGACTTACATCTTCAATGTCCCCCTCTTGAAAGAAATAATTGATTCTACCAATGGGAATTCACAATTTTTGTTCGTTGAAGAGCATTTTTTTCTCTTTTTTTGTTTTTTTTTTTGTTTTTTTTTTAAATTAAAAATTTTAATTTTGGTTGAAATTTTCATTATTTTCTGTTGGATTTTACTTTATCCATTGGAATTAAAAAAATTAAACTTTTTCTGCTCGTAAAATTTACCATAACTTATCGTTTCAGGAATTCAACTCAAAATAAGGAAGAAATAATCTTGACGAAAACAATATTCCTGTCCCCCCCCCCCCCCCTTTTTAATTTCCATTTTTCCCTCTACTCTTAAAACCCCCCGCTATAATTGATTTTCAGTTAGGTACTTTATTCATCAATATGCTACTTGTATTTCTCTCAGATTTGCTTATAAAAAATAAAAACGTTAATGTTTTGAATAGTTCTTTTTTTATTTATCTATACTTTTTCCCAGTGTTGCAACTATAAGTTCTTCTATCTCTATCATTTCCCTTTGGATGTGCAAGTAGAAAAAGGATAGAAAGAGGGAGTTTTGTCCCTTGTCTATGTCCTTATCTAACATATGGCATGTTTCAATGGGGGAAAAAAGATAGATAGATAGATAGATAGATAATTTTTGGTTGCGCTACATACGATTGTTCATAATTATTCATTTCGTCATATTTATCCAGTTTCCCTGGTAAGCATTATAACAATACAGCCAGTGGCGGACCCAGAAAATTTTTCTGGGGGGGGGGGCGCCTGTGAAATTTGAAATTTGAAGCGTTGGTAGAAGCAAATTTGGGGATATTTTCTATAGAAAAAAGGCAACATTTGAGGCTTCGGGGGGGGGGGGCACGTCCCCCCGTCCCCCCCGTGGATCCGCCACTGAACACAGCACCATGACCGAGTTGTTATCGGCACCATGGCCGATGAAGCTGGCACTTTGTTTTCCATGGTACTCATGGTGCTATGATGCTGGCACCATGATTCCATGGTGCCATGGTGCTAGCACCATGTTTTCCATGGTGCTCATGGTGCTAGCACCATTTTTTCCATGGCGCTCTTTTATAAGAGTATTTTGACAGCCCTTCTCCATATGCGATTGGTAGCTCAAAGCGTAAAGCACTTTCCAGCACGCCAGAAACCTGGGTTCAAGTCCCGGTCGGGCACCGTTAATCGTTCCAAATATGATCGAATAACCTTCAGAAGGGTCTCAGCTCAGACTCGTCTGCAGACATACGTTCCCTGCAACAGCAGCTGCGTATCTGACGGCACACATGAAAATCATTTTTTTTTTTCTCACCTAGAGTGCGCTGTTGAGAACAGTATGATACCATGTTGCTCATGAGCACCATGATGATACCATGTTGCTCATGGTGCTAATTGGAATGGTGCTGGCACCATGAGCACCATGAGCACCATGGATTTCATGGTGCTAGCACCATGGGTCTCATCATGGTGCTAATTGGAATGGTGCTAGCACCATGGATTCCATGGTGCTCATGGTGCTAGCACCGTGAATTACATAGTGCTCATGGTGCTAGCACCATGGATTGCATGGTGCCCATGGTGCTAGCACTATGAATTTCATGGTGCTCATGGTGCATGGTGCTAGCACCATGGAGTCCATGGTGCTCATGGTGCTAGCACCATGGAGTCCATGGTGCTCATGGTGCTAGCACCATGGAGTCCATGGTGCTCATGGTGCCAGCACCATTCCAATTAGCACCATGATGGTGCTATGTTGCTAAAATTTTTACCAGGGACACTTAATGTTTCGATATTTTTCATAGCCTTAAATAGACTCTTTTGATGCAGCATTACCATATAACATGTGCTACATATCTCCTTAAATTACGTTGTACGCTCATTGTTTCAACAAATGGGTTTAGAGTCTGAACCCATTTGTCTAACCTTTAGACCAACCTTCACATGGAATGTTCTCTGCGAGCATAGCCGTGTATAGCCAGGATATTCTCTTTCTCTCTCTTTAACCCATTTAAACACATGTGTTAGAAAAGGACAGAAACAGGGGCTGAAGTCACGTGACAGCCCCTATATCCATCCTTTTCTAACATATGCGTTTAAAATGGGCGAAAGAAAGAAAGACAATATCCTATGGCTACGGCTATATGTCTGCAAGTCAAGTATCGGCAAAACGAGTTTTCATAATGATGAAAGTATCGTAGATTCATCTTTCCAGTAGCACCGAAAATTCATTTTCAATATTTTATAATCGGACAGCTGGGTTTGCGGTGGGTTGCCTCATTTTCACCAGTGATGTAACGTTCAATTTAGCAACGTTGCCTTTTGTCCGTTTAAACCCATATTAAAATTCGAATTAAAAGGTGTTTACCAAACACCCAGTATTTTGATCTTATACATGGGTTTAAATGGACAAACTGCAACGTTGTTAAATTGCACGCTACGCCACTGATTTACACTTTTCCAGGTTATTCCATATTTACTGGTAGTAACCCCCCCCCCCGTCTTAGATGGTTGAATCAGCATATTTTTAATGTGTTTAAATTGAAATTCTAAGGAGAGTTTCTGATCCCTCTAAAAATTGGTAGACTAAAGTATAATTTCAGCAATCACTGTACTTGATGATTGTTAAAAATAGCTCATCTGATAGATCTTTATTTAGTGCGGCCATAACGTGTTGGGTCAACAAGAGGCGGTTCGGTTTGTGAAATTGTGACAGCAATTAACTCTCTCCATTTAAACCTATGTAAAATAATCGATCTTAAGGTGATTTGCGGAATCCTTGAAAAATCGATACTTTTGCATAGGTTCTGATAATGGTTGCATCGTCGAGTCATTTTCAACGTTCGAAGAGCAGAATTGACAATATAATCACACGACGGCAAATTTCACAGATCATTTTGCAACATTTGCCGGTTTGGTGACATACATCTTCAATGTCACCCTCTTGAAAGTAATAATTGATTCTACCAATTGAAATTCGCCATTTTTGTTCGTTGAAGAGCAGTTTTTCTCTTTTTTTGTTTTGTTTTTTGTTTATTTTTTAATTAAAATATTTTTAATTTTGGTTGTAATTTTCATTATTTTCTGTTGGATTTTACTTTATCCATTAGAATTAAAAAGTTTAAACTTTTTCTGCTCGTCAGATTTACCATAACTTATCGATTCAGGAATTCAACTCAAAATAAGGAAGAAATAATCTTAACGAAAACAATATTCCTGTCACCCCCCCCCCTTTTAATTTCCATTATTCCTCTACTCTTAAAAACCAACCGCTATAATTGATTTTCAGTTAGGTACTTTATTCATCAATATGCTACTTGTATTTCTCTCAGACTTGCTTATAATAAATAAAAACGTTAATGATTTGAATAGTTCTTTTCTTATTTATCTATACTTATTCCAGTGTTGCAACTATAAGTTCTTCTATCTCTATCATTTCCCTTTTGGACGTGCAAGTAGAAAAAGGATAGAAAGAGGGAGTTTTATCTCCTTGTCTATGTCCTTATCTAACATATGGCATGTTTCAATGGAGGAAAGAGATAGATAGATAGATAGATAGATAATTTTTGGTTGCGCTACATACGATTGTTCATAATTATTCATATTCGTCATATTTATCACGTCTACTGAAGTAAGAAAAATTAAACGTTAAACTTAGTGGCGGCTCGTGCGATCTGGCAACAATGTATTCCCTCCATTTGATTCTATGTAAAACAATCGATTGATGATGAAGCAGCGCTTGATTATCTAATCGATTGTTTAACATAATATCAAATAGAGGGAAAAAATTGTTGCCACATTGCACAAGCCGCCACTGGTTAAACTTCATACGGCGTAAACTAAGCGACAGCTCTCTAAATTAACAGCTCCGCAAAGACAGAAAGGGAAATAATTTGGAAGAAAAAGAGAGATTTCAAATATCAATATTTTTTGTTTTATTACAAAAGAATATACTTTATCCTTGTAAAAAAGACGAGTTTAAAATAAAAAAATAAATATTTATAAAAGGAACAATAATACACGAAAAATATATACAAGAAAAATAATAAACATGTAAGGCACAAATTTATATTTACAAACACCTTATCTTACTCCAAATTTACTGTACAGTCGGTTGTAATTAATTTTAATTGCCTTAGGCGTGACTAGTTTCAAAAATGGCTTTATTCAGGTGCTCTGATAAGATGTGACACCTTTGAAGTTTCTATTCCTTTGAGAAAAAACATGGAGACTCGTAAATAGTCGAATTTAGCATTTCTCCCACTTGAGTCCAAGTGAAAGTATCGAATATCGATACGTAAAATCGATTTTTCACAGATGTTTTAATGATGGGATTATGCGTTGAAAATTACGAGTCGCCAATCGAAAAAAAAAAAAGTAACGCTCGTTTACAACGCTGAGTTAGAGTCAAATAATGGACAATTACTTTTTCAAAATACCCGACAGTGAAATGACTTTCAAACAAAAATGAAAGTTTTTAAAAAACTTAAATTTGAAACAAGAGAAAAGTTCTAACAGAACAGAAAAATTGTCAATTTTAGGACGTTACATTAAATTTTTGAAGACTTCGCTGAGTTTTAAATTGGAAGAACGAAAGAAAACGTACATTTTTCCAACATGTTGCGAGAAAACTGAGAAAAAATTAACAATAAATGAAAGTACAAAACTGTATCCAAGAGAAATTTTGAAACTTTACTTTTCTTTATCATAGTTTATAGAAGGAGAATCACAAATTCTAGGGCAATATTCTAGGCATTTTTTTTGTTCGTTATACTAAGCTAGACAAACTTTGAAAGTACATAATTTACTTTTTCAATTTAAAGAATGATAATTTAAAATCCATTCATTGATTTTTATTATAGTAAAGAGGTAAGCTACAATTAAGAGAATATTTCGAACGAGATCAAAAATATGTGAGTGAGTGTCATAATTGACATTATCTTTCAATAAATTAATCTTTATTGGTTCTCCGTCAGTGAAATTTCTATTTTTTTAGTTTCTGGCAGTTTAAAATATTTGAGGGGGTTGAAAAACATGATATATCTGCTTTAAAGCAGAAAATAAATGAAAAGGAAACAATTCAAGAGAGTGTAATGGTAATAGAACAATTCGTAACAAATTATGCAATGACTCAAGGAATTTCTTTGGTATGTATCCTATGAACATATCAAGACATTCATAATTGACAGGTATTTCTTCGTAAAACAATTTTACAAATAATTACAAAAAAGGAGAACATTATTATTTACACATAGGAAAGGAAAGTTAAAAACGGAAGATTGGGATCACCAAGCGATTATTTTTCCCTTTTTGTTCTTCATAGTTAACCAACCAATAAATAAAAACGACAGTTTTTTTTCTTTTTTACAAAATAGCTGCGTATTCAAAGATGAATGTTTGAAAAACTAAATGACAACAACCAAACGTTTAATCATTCGATATTTTTTTTTAGCTATGGGAAATGGTGGGACTTGCTGAATTTCTTACAGTAAACCTTTAAGTAAAAAAAAAAGAAATATAAACAATAAAAATGTCATGATAAGCTCTCCAAAAAAAATAAAATTATCTTAAAATACATGGTACGGAATTCAGTCTTGATACAAGTACATGGTTTCAATTCCAATAAAGATTCAAACCTTATTTACGTGTTTTAACATCACTCGGCTCCAATCATAAATTATAAAGTGAGTGCACATTAATTTGAACGGGAGATACTAGAAAGAATCAGGAAGATGATAACATTTACAATGAACAGTAATGATTATTTACAAATTGATTTGGTAGGAAAACGAAAGAGCGTCGGTTCTTAATCGATCGATATCACTAACGAGTTATGCGTATAATAAAGACGAGTAAATAATCTTGCATTTTAAAACAAACATAATGATATAAGTTAATTAAATATTTTCAAAATGTGAAATTTTTGAAGTTTAAAAAGCAAAGAAAAAAACAGTCTAAATTAAGGCATGAAAAAAATGTATCTTAAAAACCTCAGTGATGAAGATTGCAATCTGGCAACATTGAATTTCGTACATTTAAATCCATGCAAAAGATCGAAAATTTGAATGCGACCTTTTTCTCGGGTTTAAGTGAACAAATTCGTCGTTGCCACATTGCACACCCCATATTGTTCTACATTATGAAGCTCGTTTGATTAAAAGTGATCGATTGAATTTGATACCCAGGCTCGGGTGCAACCATAGGTGGCTCATAAAATTTAGAAACATCGAATGTTCTCCATTCAAACTTAAGTAAAATAATCGATTCTAGATGAAGCGACAAGCCTCAACTAGATTCGATTATTTACGTAGCTTTTAAAGGCGAAAAAGCGTGGTTGCCAATTTGCACGAGCCGCTACAGGGTGCAACGAAAATTTTGCGACGACTAGTTAGTGAACGATCCAAAGGAACGGACACGAAGAAGAAATGGACTCATTGAAATGGATTCACTACGAGGGACAAACAGTCCTTGGAATTGACTGGAATGCATGGAGATCATCTGAGTGCATATGAACGCTTGTACCAGTACCAGGACAACCTCCATCGGTGTGTTTCGATAGAAGTGACATCCTAGAGAAAGTCTTACTACAGGTTGGACAAGAATACTTTTTCACATCAGAATGAGTCTGAAGATGCGCGCGCAGGTTAGACCTATCAGCGAATGCGCGATTGCAATGCTGACAAGAAAACGGTTTCTCTCCTGTATGCGTCCTAATATGTCCTTGTAAAAGCCAAGGTCTTGAAAAGGCTTTCCCGCAGAGCTTACACTTGCAAGGAAGGGTGTGTGTACGGATATGCATTTTGAGAGCTCCAAGCGAAAAGTAGATCTTCTCGCAAAATTTACAACTGAAGGTTTTCTTCGCCGATGAATCCTCATTAGCAGCGCAGTGGAATTGTTGATGCTTCGAGAGTCCAGAATAGGTCGAGTATGATTTATTACAGAAAACGCACTTGTAACGAGCGTTCGAGCTACCATCTTTGTTGAGTCGTTTCTTACCGCAGCTTGTAGATCCGCTACTACTGCTCTCACCGCTGCTAGCGACACTTCCTGGCGACGATAGATCTTCCGGGGTTGCAGGAGGTGGGAAATGACCTTGGAATGGGAAGCCGTGGGGTGACCACGTGGGTGAGACCGGTGAGAGGCTTTCGTTGAAAGTCGGGTAAGGTACATATAAGCGAGAGTGAGGGTCAATTGATTCACGTTTGATTGGGATGGTGGGAACAGGTCGGAAAGGTGAGAAATTGTGAGACGGTGATTTGGTAGCTTCTCGAGTGTAAGGTGAGATTGGTTGTTCTGGTGATAAGGCAGGTGATAAGGCGGAGTTGTAGTAGTGAGAAAAGACGGCTTCTTTGTTGGGTGAATAAGGGTTGAAAGCTGAGTAGGCGGGGGAGTGAGGGCGATGGAGGCTTGATTCACGGTTATATTTGAGTGGTGACAAGGTCCTCTTCATTTCCATCGGGGTATTCAAATTCAATGGTTCTAATGGACCGCCGCTAGTTTTTCCGCTGGTCAAAACTCCCAGGCTTGGGGGTAAGGATGGGTAGCAAGTGAGTCCGGCGCTCAGAGGAGTTCGAGTTTCACCGATCATCGCTTTCTCGCTCACCAAAGTCACCGGTGAGGCTGCGGCGGGAGCCACGGCTTTCCCGCTGAGGCTGAGGTCTTCTGGCTTCGTGCTGAGATTCTCGGGCTCGGAATGGTCACTGGCGCTATCTGTAACAGGCGGAAACAAGGAAAGGCACCGTTAGATCACGATTTTCAAAGACAAACGAAACAATGTTTTGAACACATAGTTGAAAATCTATTTATTACTAGAGAGTGGAGGAATTTATGAACGGGGTATAGTCGTTCGATACTTCCTATTAATTAGAGGGGAGAAATTCGATATGCCCAATACCCGAGACTCGTAAAGAATATTTCACAGGTATCGAATGTACGGTGATTGTGAGTATGAAAAACTTGATAATTATGACGCCCAAAAAGTATGAAATACATGAAAACTCGTTTAAATATCGGTAATTTATTATGAAAAAGATCGCATTGGTTTTCAGTTGTTTTGCACTCTTTGTTTTCCACAACATTCGAGTATTCAAAACAAGTTCATTGAGGGTTTGTCGCTCGATACCCATATTATCTGTGATAAAAGTAAAAGTATTGCATTTAATTCGATAAATCGATTGATCCCTCCAACTTTAATCAAATAAAGATTGAAGTGTCATCGGCGAGCGTCAAAACAACCCTTTTCATGCATGGTTATGCGATAAAACAGAGCTCAAAATACAGATAGACATTTTTTCAAATTTTTAAATTCCTTTCCTCATAATTTGATCCCTTAAAACAGTTACAGACGTATTATGTCACGAGTTCAAAATGCGCGTCAATATAATGCAATTGTTGATTGGTGACCCTTAAAGAGGGTTCCGCTCTTTTTTGAGGATCACCATTCAACAATCAACATCAACTATGACAAGTCTAATTTTCAGAGGAGTTGTATTTAAATCGTGTGATCATTAATGGTGGATATGTTGTTTCAGCAATTATGTATTGATGTCTCAAAACCACAGAACTGCTAAAATCATCCACCTTATTCAACTATTCAACTGCAGTATTTGATTGAACCGGCCACTACAACGATGGATGTGAAAAAAACACATATTCCATTTAAAATACATTGGAGATGTGTCTTTGTCGCACCAATCGCTTTCAATTGAAATATCACGTTCGTATAAACCACTTTCGAATGGTGGATTTGAATAATCCACTCTTCACTGTAATAGTCAATGAAATCGGAAGGATTCAACGAGCACTGAATAAATTTTGATCAAATTTTAACCGCAATCGCTTTTGAAAATTGATATCTTTAATTTTTTTTTTTTTTTTTTTTTTTTCCCCATCGTGCTACGTGCAGTGAGTAAATGCTCTCATGAATTCACCTAATTATGTAAGCAGTGGTTGCTATAAATGCATAAATGCGGCATGTATTTAGGTATGCGCATAAAAGAATGCGTTGTTTAAATTTTTCCCTCCCAACCCCTCACCCTATCCCCGAACTTTCACTAAGAATCAACGATCGGGTGTGCACTGGGCCGTACCTCGCCATCCAGCATCACTTTAAGGGTGATGTTGTCAAATTTTGCAATTATTCATTAATTTATAAATTATATTGTTTATTTCTCAACTATATTTACACGCACCAGTTATAGGATACAGGGATTTGCGTGCCTCTCTCTCTCTCTCCTCCCATTTGAAACCGTGCGTTAGAAATGGACGGAGATAAGAGATAAAGTCACGTGATGGCCCCCTCTTTCATCTTTTTCCAACTCATGTGTTCAAATAGGAAGAGAGGGAGAGAGAGACAGACTAATTCCTAAACCCGCCTATGTATTTGAAAAAAAAAATGTACCTAATCGAAATGCTTTCAAAGAGTATAATTCTATAAATACACTGTTACGTCTTACTCTATTTTTCTCAAACCAAGTTTCATTGATATGTGTGCACTAGTTCTCAATTCGAACATTTTTACACAGACGTAATGAGATATTCAGACAGGTGAGAATCTAGGCAGAGGCCGATCGTGAGCAATAGATATTTATCTCCAATTTGAACCCATGCAAAAGTATCGATTTCTTGGGTGGCCCAATGGCATCCCTCGACGTTCGATTCTTTCACATTGTTTTGAATGGAGGAAATGTCGATACTGGTATCGAACTTCACGAGCTGCAATTTGGAAAATTCTCTATTTAGAGTGATGCGCAATTTTAAGTGCGATTTGCAATCAGAAAAAAAACTACTGTAAATCATTTCTATACTTAAACTAAATACAAATCAAATTCAAATTTCCGAGGCCCAGCAGCTGAAATTAATCTTTGAAGTGTAAAATTTGGTTGAGAATGTATTTTTTTCTCAGGGAAAACCGATATGAAAGTAGAATTTCTCACTTTTTTTGCTTTTTTTTTTTTGTTTTTTTGTTTTTTTTTCTAAAGAGGCCGCTTTTGGAATCAGCCTAACATTGAGCACTTTCTCCCGAACTATTTCACTACACATTGCCCATAAAGGCATTTCAAAGTTAAAAACCTAACGAGATGACGTCCTCATAAAATGATCCATTGTATCGAATGAAATCGGGATCTTTACTGACAACAAATCGAAAAACAGATTTACAACCACTGAGACAACGCTGATTGCACAAATGGGTTGCAAGTTGTAAAAATGTCATCCATGACCCAATGGTCATGAACGGATACAATTATCAAGCAGCGGATGCGAATTAAAATAGGACGCAAATTAGGGGCTGTAAAAGTGCCGTCTGAGGCTAGCAGGAGAAAATGAGTCCGATCTTTTAAAGCAATAAGGATCATATGCAATCAACAACAAAAAAACAAAAAACAACAAATCCAAACAAATAAACAAGTAAATAATCGGGGACGATGTGCAATGTGTTTAGAGTCATACGTTGTGTGCTGTGAGCAAATAATGATTTTCCTCTAAAGTTCTAATTTTTTTAAAATAATAGCACACTGCAAGTTCTTATCTGTTAGCAGGAGCCAGATAATAATACCAAATAACTCAGAAACGAACACATTACTTGATCGAAATATAAATGATCGGTTATTTTGATCGAGTCGAAATTTTACAATTTTTTAATTTCACAGTTATTGATGAATGAAATTATTGGGCACGCACAGGATTTATTCTTCTTCTCGCTTGTAAATATTACCGATTATAAAAAAAAAATAGTAAAAAAAAAAGTAAAATAAAACTGCAGTTTGAAAAATCGATATATCTTTCCATTAAACGTGCAATGAAAGACAAAAAAATAGAGAAGACTTCAATTTAGATTATTCATTGGTTGAAAAGAAAAATATCAATAAATTGAAAAGCGCGAGCCGCCAATTATATTTGTACTGGATGAAAACACGATATTGGCGGTTTATATTGCATTAGGAAATAGAATTAATTTTTCAAAACTTAAATTTCGACCAAGCATCTGTTACATAAACATAAAAACTTTGCAAGTAAATAAGCAGCCACGCAGTTGAAGCAAGAAATAAAACCCTCATTTGCAGAAATTCACAAGTCACACGAGTTACATATACTTTGATTCCCCATAAGATAAGAAGTTGACTAGAGTCGTTCACAAACAAAAGCGCTGATTGTATTAAGAAAAGCTGATGGACTAAAAAATTAGCAAGACATCTGAGATGATTCGAGTCTTTCTCACTTTTATTTTCTTTTTCGATGAAGAGCGGTAAAGTTGCATTATGGGCTAAAAGCGATAGGTATTTGTTATCACGGAGAGACCACGTGGTAGGTACCCTCAAATTACAATGATAGCGGACGAAGCAAGATGCAGTGTCTCAACAAGTAAACTAAAAGCAGTAAATTAAAATGAGTAGGTACCATCATAGGGTCACTAAAATGTAGGTATGCGTTAATTTTACAAATTTGCGATCAAGATGGCTGCAAAGTGTAGTGAGGATTGTTATGAAAATTGAGCCGAAACATGCTGTTATAGTTTTCAATAACAGTTAGATAATGAAGCCAAAATAGTTGATTAATTTAAGACTTTTAGCTTTCCCCACTCGAAAACGGCGCAATAAAAAATATTATGGAGTTCGACGATATTAAATTAATTTAAATGTAATATGATACATTAAGATGATGAATCTAAAGATCCGCGATTTTATTTTCCCAGTTGTTTATACATGGATGGGTTTTGGGTAAGTAGATCTGACAACCAAATTTTATACTATTTTTGGAAGTTTTTTTCTTCGATCGAAGAATAAATACGAAAACTGTGCTACATTTATGTCATTTTTGAAGCACTAAAGATGATGTAAATACATCTGAAAACCTCCATCTTTGATACCTGATGTAAAGCCTTGAAAATCAGTTGTGAAAAAGTAATGAATTTCAACTCATCCGTCTTAGCTGTCAAAATATTTCAAGTCAACTGATATTCATGACTGGTGTCAAGATGTCACTCTTTAAATTAATAACCTGCTCATCAAAAACAAAGATTTGGTAGGGATTTACCAAAGGGCAAAAATATTTCAAGGGATAACAAATTTGAGAACATATTGTTTCCATCGGTAATACATTACAGTTCAAATAAAATGAATGATTCACGTGAGAAATCAAAAAAAAGACAAACCCCGTAGGTTTATGCCCAGAAGAGACATTAAAATGTCACGTGGGACCTACAACTTTGTACTATAGGATTTTACAGAGATTTTGGTAAGTATTACCTAGTACGGTACAAAAAAGTCCAAATGACCCTCATAAAGTAATTTTTTCACCTCCAAACTCATTGGGTTAAAAAAATTTTAATTTTTATGATGTATACATTTTAAACTCCAGTGTAAAGGTAATTACGGAAAAAAACACAGCAAATTTCTAAATAACTTTGGGCATTTATGAGTTAAAAAAAATATAGTAAGTTAATAAATAAGTAAAACAAGTCTTTACCTGTGTCATAATGACTTTCGTCTTTGACGAAGTAGACAGGCCGCTTTTTAAGCGGGCAGTGGCTGTAGTTGTTTTTCTTCACAAGGAATGATCGTGGCATACTGACAAGGCAAATATTCTCTTCTTTCACGTGCATAATCCAAAACAATGATCAGAGAACTTAATCCAAGTGGGCACTTTGATGATTCACAAAAACACTGCAAGATCAAAGGACGATACGTATCCGAATGAAAATTGCAACACGACAAAATAAATATTTCATACCACGAACGATTAAAAATTATCAAAGGCAAAAAATGTGTTCGAATAAAAAATTGTCACACTGATTGGTGAAAGAAATACACGAAATTCAAGTCGCGACACTTATAAAAATATATGTCAAATCACGAAGAAACTTGATTGTCGCACAAAAATATATTTTTATAAAATAAAATAGTATCAATTTTATAGAATAAAAAAATTAGAAACTGAAAAAGGTCGGTGTGATAACGATGCGAAAATAAACACGGGAACACACGAGAGACGAAATAACAATATCACTTGGGACGAATTCACGCAATGGACATGTTCACGGCTCGACTGCTGACGCAGTTCTGACTGGAAGAAACGTCGGCGATGGGCAATATACCTTGCTCTTGGTCTTATCGGCTGTGTGTGTCTGTCTGGGTATTCACTGTCGTATAGGACTGCTGTGACCGGTGGGACCCCACTTCTGGTTTGCGAAGCTGCGAGGCGAGTGCACTGCTGAACGAACATTCGGTGCCACGTGCTCACCAACCAATCAGAGGCCGAGGTTCTTCCACCAATCCAGCTCGCTCCCGCTGCTAGGTGGAGTCTGGTCCTCCGAGGACCGGACAGGTGTGGATTCTGGATTGTTATGTTGTGTGCCAGTTCTGTTCTGTTCTATTATTTCTACCCTGCGCGCTATATGTGCTATGTGCTATTCCGCTGCTGCTGACTGCGTGCACCTCTCTTTGTATACTGTGATACATATGTTCACTCAACCCCCCCCCCCCTTCCTTCCTTTTACCACCCTCCCCCGCTACCACCGACAGATTGCCCTCCCCCATCACCACATCTCTCGTCTTTTTTGTTTGTTTTTTTTTGTTTACACTTTACTGTCGTCACTGGCTGCCGCCACCACAAAACCGTAGCGCGCGCCGTTAGTTTTAAAAATCTGGATTTGCTCGTATCGGATTTTTGTTGCACCTTTGTCTCTCTTCATCATCTTTCAGCCCCTCCCCCCCCCCTCCGATCGAGGGGGATGCCATGCCGCGGGCTTCGTCTGATTAACTTTCTCCGCGCATTCTCCCAACAAGGGCGTATTCTTGGTAATCAGGGCGGCTCTTGAGTTTCCATGTAACGATACATGTCGTTTCTTGAGTTGCTTTGTATCGATACATATTCTTCGAATGAACGTATGGAATGTATCCCTGATAGAAGTGTTCCATGAATTTCCGTGGCCAAACTTCCGCGGGTAATTGTTACTTTCCATGAAATCACGTAGAAAGTTTAATGGAATCCCACAAACGGCCCACGGATTACATAGAAGTTTTATGGGCAAAAAAAAATTACGTATGGAAATAATGCCCACGGAATTTTAGTCGTGAAAATTCGTGGAATATTTTTACCAAGGGTATAAGATGGACTCGCAGGATGTTTGATTGAGTCTCCCGTTATAAATCGATACTCTAGCACGTGCCTTTCAAATGAAAAATGATGAGGAAAACTTGACAATACAATTTTTTCGCTCTGGTTACGTTAGGTTAGGTTAGAGTCACTGAAGCTCTCACTTAAAAATATTGCTTGTTTCTTTATTTTACGTAATCGTCCCAAAACTAACAGTTGGATTTCTGAGAGGAAGTTTTAGGCTCAAAACTTCCAAGAATATATAAAGAAAAATCATGTCTATGTAATGTACAAAAACATTCATTTTTATTGTAAAGCGCAAAAAAAAAAAAAAAAAAAAAAAAAAAATGAAAAATATTTGAGTGGGTTTCTTCATACATTAAATTAGCGTCCAAAATCGAAAGGCCCCTTCATCCCCTTTCTAGCAAAACACGTAGTTGCGATATCTCAGTAATATGAAGGTTGAATAAATATTACCAGATTCCTCTTTCATTCGCACCTCCGGAATTTTCGATTGTTATCTCCGTTACCCCCCCCCCCTCACTCTCCTCAAATCAATATTATGTATTCAATTCTTGTTTTGAACTAAGCATTGCATGAATATTGGCTACAAAAAACCAGATATGGAAAAATTCGAGATAATTTCAACATTTTCTTTGAAAATAAAAAAAAAAAAAAAAAAAAAAAAAAAAAAAAAAAAAAAAAAAAAAAAAAAAGTCATGTTATTTCACTGAAAATATATTCGATTGCAAAAACTCAAACCATAGGGTGGGGAAAAATGACAAACTCAACAATTTTGATAGTCACTGTATGGCTACATTGCGTGAGTTAGTCATTAAAAGAGAAATAAAGAATTTTGTGAAAATAATTAGGTCTGAATGTCAGCGAGTTGCGGTGCGGCCCCTGATCCTTGGCGGCTGCAAGATTTTTCGCTCCACCCCCCCCCCCCCTGCGGCCAAGGAAATCTTCAAGGAAGAAAATATGGGGGGGGGGGATTCTTGAAGTTTGTCTACATGATTTGACCCGAAAAAATCACCTTACGAAAGCTGAAAGAACCCCTCGAAAAACACCCTTTGTCCAAGGCTTTGACGAAGAATGTATAGTTCGCCTTCAATTTACAAGTTATGCAATAACAACACTCGAAATTCGGAGAAGTTCGAAGTTACTCATACCCCTTCCTTGATGTTCCATTGAAATGAAAATGAAGTATATGGTGTCTCATCGACAAATTTTCCGAGCAGCTTATGAGAATTTGATTCAATATTCATATTTTTTTTTTCCTACTTTTTTTTTTTTTTACTGTTGATAGTAATTTTTACGTGACTCAAAAATCATAGAGATGCTAACGGAATAAGGAGCAAACTCAAATATTTACTGTTCTTTAGCTTAAATTGAGGGAACTTTCTAGACAGTTTTACAATATCTTGTGCAAATGTTTTTGTTTTGCTGATTAGTGTAGAACAAGGCAGAAAGATAACGAGTCTCCTCTCTTAACTTTAAGAGACCATAGATGGAAAAAAATTGAGTTATAAAAACCTTATGAACATATTATTTTGTAGAACACATCTATTTTTAAATAAAAGGCAACAAATTGTAAATTACACTCCATTTTCCCTGCAAACTATAACAGCTTTATAATGCCGTACAAGCTCTTTCTAATGCCTTAAAAACGCCTGAAGAGATAAAGTTATGCAATGTCAGTTGCCTGGATGGCAAGTTTTTGGCAAAACCCAAAAAACTAAAGTTGCTTAAGGCCAAAGTTTTCTCATCTCGTCGATCTATACTGATCCTTTGATACCGATCGAAGATCAAAGTATCACAATCAAGTGTACCCGGAAGTTTATAAGCATTCATATGTCGAATTTGATAAATATTAAAAAGTCCTCCATTAGCGCCACGATAAAACAAAAAACTATTGGTAAAATTTACCATCATTATACGCGATTTTTGACGCTTACACGCAAAAATGGTGAACTTGACCAGTGGTGGCTCGTGCTACTCGCGGCAATCGTGTTTTTTGACATTTAAACCGATGCAAAAATGTCGGTTTCTGAGGGATTCAGTGAATCTCCTGATAAATCGATTATTTTACGTAGATTTAAATGGAAAGACTCCTTTGGTGCCAACTTGACTAGACCTCGGGTTGAATGAAGCAGCTTTCAGGACCCCAGGTAAAGTTAAGTGTTCGTGGGTTCCACTCACCCTAAATACTGGTCAAGTCTACTATCATCGCGAATAGGTGCCAGCAGAATCAAGTATCATGATCCGAGGGGTCGCATGTAATCTGTCAACGCCGTGTTTTGTCCATTTAAATATATGTAAGAAATCGAACTTTTGGAGGTGCACAATGCACTTTCCTCGAATCGATATTTTTCATGGGAATAAATGGACGGAATGTAGCGTTGCCAGATTACACGAGACGCAACTGATTATGATAGTAGATCTCACCAGAAATTTTATTCCGTTTCGATAGAAATCAGGAAAAAACTTAGCAATTTTAGATAAGACGAAGAGGAAGGAGAAGAAAGAGTGAGAAAGGGAGATCTTGAATACAAATGAGCAAAAGAGAAAAAAATTGAAGTTGGAGAAGATAAGAAGAATCGACTGAACGATCGATGTTATTCATTGCGAAATATTTTACGATATCTCCATCTCTAGTAAAAATAAACCTCAAGCCCTCAGAAATCATGTTCCAATTACCCGGTAGTTAAAACATGATTTCTGAGGGCTTGAGGTTTATTTCTACTAGGGATACACTCAAGGCAACACTTTTACAGATCCATTCAAGCTGAAGAAGAAATTGATTTACGTTGATAAAAATAGTATTGAAGAAAAAGAGGGTGAAGCTGCTCGTTCAATGAACTGATAACTCATTCAAACGAACAACTTAAAATGAACGAATGAATCAAATAACGCTTTGTCTTAATCGAATCAATTCCTTTGGAACACTGAAAAAAAAGGTTTTCAGAAGCATGAACATACGTGAACCTATGAGTAAGGGATAGTACAGTTACCAGAATTCTATTGTTTGTACCAGAGTTCTTGAAAATCGTTAGGAAATTCTAACTCTATGACCATATTTTGGCAGTTTTTTTTTTTTTAAGCTTTTTTCAGTGAAGGATTTCAAAAGAAACAAGAACGTATACAGGGGACAGACAGGCCGCTAGTCCCTGTAATATGCTAAAGTAAGAGGGGAATAGTCGGAAAATTATGACAAAAAATGTCAAAAAATATGGGCAATAAGATTCCATGACCATTAAAATTGCGTCAATTGGGGTAAGAAAGAAAATCATATTTGTTAAAAATTTCAATAGGTCGAAAACCGAAAACGTTGTTTTATCATCTCAATAATAAGTAAGTTCTAAATGAATGATTTTTAATGAGTCCATTCCTTAACCCATTAAACACCAGGTTAGTTCACTTGAACGTCACTTTTTCCGTTTGGATAGGGAAGGTAGTTAACTGTTCGTACTCGGGGGAGTTGGAATTGCATATACGGCGGATTGAAGGCGCCAGACGAAATCTCATATTTTCATACTACATCGAGAATCGTGTTTATCCGGAATCCTGATACAGGAACAATGCGAAAAAGACTAAAGGAGAAAACCGAGTATATTCGGGCTTGGTCCATAAGGGGTTAAGAAGTAATTGTCACCCATAAAAAATGGAATTAAAGGACAAAATTCGAACAAACTAATGCAAACCGATTGAAATTTTGCACGTCTCTAAGAAATGTCTCGCAATTCAAATGGAAATTTGGAGGATGACAAAAAATTTTGACACGATCTAGGTAGATGGCTTGAAAAAATGAGCGATATTATCTAGTACTTACTCAATTTAGTCAAAGTAAGAATTAACAGCAGGTTTTGAAACAACGCGCACTTCACAGAATATGATTCAATCCAAGCGGGTCTGTTTTTACTATCCCAACTTTACTAAGCCCAATCTTCACGTGGCCTTTAAACCGTGGTTATGATTATACTACATCGAATTTTTCGAGTCGTCGAATTCGTCCAAACCACTCAATATATGAATTTTATTCGGGTTTTATGATGGGCTGTTTTTGTGCGTTTAGATATGTGCCTTCAAACTTGCATGAGATTTTTCTTTTTTTTTTTTTTAAACTTACGAGCAGGCTATAGAAACTGACAATAAAAGGTGGTCACGCTCACAAGTATGTTGGAAACTTTCTCTACAGCTTTAGTAAAGCCGAAGAGTTTTTATTTCCAATGTAATTTTCACGCAGTTTTACGTAAAATTCATCCCTTCACAACGCTGAAGCAAAAAGATTGCAACGGATCTACTGTTTAGCTATTCAACCAAATTCTCCGGGCCCCACGGAAAAAAAAGATTGGTAGAATTTACCACCTGCATAGCTGATTTTGGAGACTGCTATCAAGTATGGTAAATGCAACGTATCTTGTGGTAAATTAAGATAGCCTGTTGATACATTTCAGCACAAGGTGCGTTGCATTTACCATATTTGATTTCAGACTCCAAAATCAGCTATGCAGATGGCAAATTCTACCAGTCTTTTTTCCGTGCAATCAAACGATTTGAATCAGAATGAACGAATTATTTTAGTGAATTGAATCAATATATAGCTTGGTTTTCGGGATGACCGATTCTCCGAAGCAGAAGAGAGGGACATACAGAAAGAGAGAGAAAGAGAGAGAGAGAGAGAGAGAGAGAGAGAGAGAGAGAAAGAGAGAGAGAGTGAGAGAGAGGGAAAGAGGTGGGGAGAAGAGTAAAAACAGTTAGGGTACTAATTTGAAATCTTTGAAATCAGTGCAAAGGAAAAGGAAAGCAAAAGAGGGAGAGAGACTGGCCGGAGATGATTGGGGGGGGAGTCGTCAGCTGCTCCTGCAGGGGCACGCGACACCAGCTGCATCCCCCTCCCCCTCCTCTACCTGCTTGAGGGATGCTGCTGCTTGTTGTTGATACGGTGCACCTTCCGATTCTATTTCGAATAGAGTCCAAGGTACCCCGCGCCGTGTGGCCGTGCTTGTCGTCACACGCACAGTGCAATGAAGGAACGGAACTCCTGGAAATCGTCAGCCTCTGATCAGAGCTCTGTCAGAAAATATCAATTTATTTATTACTGCTCCAATTAACACCCCCCTCCCCCCCCAAATGATCGATTCATTCTCATTTTTACGCAGAACAGTTATTCATACATCAAAAATCACGAGCCACAACCGGTCAGAGATGTTGTCTGCGTACTGAGACAGTTTCCACCGACCGGCAGCGTGGAAAACTGAAGTCATAAAATTATACATTGTTACGCAAAATGTCGATGATCATTGACCAATTCACGCTATTTTTTTTATCTTATGAACTTATTTTGTCATGTCAATTAACCCTAAAACTACTAGGGAACCGATCATTTACTTCATCGATAAACCTATCATTAAGACTGTCTATGAGTGATGCTATTGATCCAAAATTATAAAACTTGGATACTTCTATGGTGACCATCGTTAGTTATAGTATGTGCCCGTATTTTAAGCCATTGAATGAATTGCCTTTATAAGAATGAGCACTAATTTCACGATGGTTACCTTATCAACAGCCAAGTTTAACATTTTTCGACAGACATAGCATCTCTCATAGACAGTCTTAAAACGATGGGTTTATCGATGAAGTAAATGATCGTCCTGCATGTTACACAAAGAAAGCAACGGTAGTTCGCTTAACTTCGGAGGGTAGTTAAATATTCCTGCTCTGCGGTGTTCATTTTGTCTATCCCGGTAATTGAAGGCTCTAAACGATTTTTTTTACCTAAAACTCTTTGAAATAGCTTTTTTAGTGAGTAAGTTTAAATTGTTAGCGGCAAGCCTAGTTACGATTACAATTATATTCTAGCGTGGTATTCAAAGGTAGACATCAGCGTACCATCTACTTGCGAATTATAAGTCAGCTTTGAAGATCATTAAGACTCCTTTCATGGCTGAAACCAAACAAAAGGCTTGGTACCCTTCAATGCAAACGCACGCAATATCTGTAACACCGGTCTACATTCAAAGACCCTCAACTTCAAGTATAATCTTCACTTATTCCTTACGTGTTTGTTATCATTCGTAAATTCATAATCTGCATGCAGGTTCTGAACTTTGTTATGCAAATTGTGGGCAAAGTGTTACATATATGTATCTTGCGTTCATCAACATGAAAGCGCTCAACAAGTATTATAGCATCGGCAATTACGTTCCAACAGTATTAATGCTTATTTTGAGGAAATTTTATTTTCTTCTCTTCTTCTTACCTTTACCAGGAAATTTACTTTACAAAAAAAGCTCTTGCAAGCTTTTTCTTCAGATGAATGAGCTATTAACTTTATACGCAATACGGGCGTATCTAGAAAATAATTCAACACTGAAAAAACAGCTATCGTAGGATTTACTAAAACTTGATTTAAATTTTCAGCAATCCGAGAAAATTGTAAATTTTACTTTTTCCATGATTTGAGCTTAAAGTGTCTTGGTTAAAATGTAACACATTACATGGTTGAAATTTAACCAATAAGTCTTGAACTCAAACCATGGAAAACGCAAAATTTACAATTTTCATGGACCGTCGAAATTTTAAACCAAGGTATGGTAAATCTTACCAGTGAATCAGTTACCAGTTATAATGAATCTTGCAGTGAATGGAGGATGGGGGCAAAAGTTCAAGTTTCACTCATATTTGTCGACACTTTCAGGCAGTTTACCCACCGTTCTGAGATTTTCGAGTTTTCCAGGGCGGGGAGCAACTGGTCTTTCCTAACCCCCTGAGTACACTCTTGTTGGACAGAGGATTTTTGAGGAGTAAACTATGATCAAAATATCTTTATAGTGATGCCCTTTTTGATCTGGGTATCGCCCTGTCCTCATTCCGAAATAGTTATCAAACTGGCCCACTGTCCGACGTTGAGGTGGTGTTATACTGTTTTGCAATGCTGAAAGCTGGATGTTTTCTGTCGATGCTCGATGCTATATATATGTATAGGGATAAGGTGAGGTAAAGTGAGGTGAGCAAGCAAGGCTCCCTTTCCACCCTTCTATTCCACACCCCGCCCCAACCTCCCCATTCCTCCCCCCCCCCCTCTCTGTCGCCTTGTCCTTACAGGACCCATCGCAGCAGTCTCTGCGGACTTGATCAACTTCACAACCCTGAACCTCGGATCCCTCCCCTGAGCAGATCAGACACATCCTCCCTCCCCTCCCCTCCCCAGGGCTCTCCATCTATACCGTTGCTCTCCCTTCTCGTCTATTTTTGACACGACCTAACTTCACCGACCGTGCCTTATGCTCCATTCGGTACAGCGCTGTCATATCTTTGGGAGTAGTGGCTCGTGCAATGTCAGTGGCGTCGCGTGCAATTTGGCAACACTGTATTCTATCCATTTAAACTCATGTAAAAGATCGAATTCAGGGGGTGCACAGTGCACGAGGAAAATTCGATATATTTAATGAGTTTAAATTGAGCAGTTACATTGTTGCCAGATAGCACGCGACGCCAATATGTAATGTGGCAACAACGGATTCTCTCCATTGAAACCTGTAGTAAATAATCGATCTTCAGAGGATTCACAGGCAGTGCAGCCACTATAAGCTTCGTCATAAAAGTTTAATGATTTTTGAACTCAAACAACCAAGTTGAATTTTAAATTTAAAATATTACGAAGCGACAAAGTTTCAATCATATCCAGAGACTTTAACGCCTGTACAAGAAAAAATGAAATGCTTCACGGCTCCAGACACTGTCGAGCTGTGTAAAGGTCAGACGACGACCGCGGGTCATTGGGGGGGGGGGGGGGGGTGGATTGCTTGAAGAGGGCAACCACTTTGAAGACTTTGGGGCGTACCCCTCCTCCAATTTCAAAGTCGTTTTTTTTTTTAGTAACAATAAGGATGAGTACAACATTTTTGGAAGGGAGTACAGAGGGGTACAAAAAAGCTTTAAAAGTATAGTTGGTTTCAAGCGTCGATTTATGCTATTTAGCAACGTGGTATTTTGTCCATTGGAACTCATAAAAAAGGTCGAATTTGATGGTCATCATCGATCCCTATAGATATAGATAGTTCGATATTTTTTGTGGGTTTACATAGATCGAAAGCAACGTTCAACGTTGCTAGATTGCATGTTCCGCCACTGTTGGTTCCATCAAAGTTTTGGAGGAGCAGGGACGAACTTCGTGGACTTGTTAGGCGTTTGAAAAAAGATATTTTACACTCCAAGATTTTTGCCAGTTTTATATGTTTGACCTTTCTCCTATTAATAGGAGCATGCCTCATAAACTCTCTGATATTAATTTTTGGAAAGGAACTCAACACGGTCAGATAGCTAAATACACGAAGCTCTAAAAAAAAAAAAAAACAAAACAAAACGAAAAATTTAAAATCTCCAGAATCCTTTAACGCAACGCACCAAACGTTCACGCCTTGCTGCAAGCGGCGGCAAATAGAACATTAGAGACGAACATCACACGCGCGGTACGAGAAATCCTCATTCAAATGGAGGCCCATGAATGCCCATGCGCAATCAGCAATGCGCATCCTGGATGACCGCCGCGTGTTTTTATCGCGGAGCGGCGGGAAGATTTACGGGACGAATATCAGCACGAAGTCTTAATTTATCCCATGATTTGGACATTCAGTTCAAAACTGCACTGCTTTTATTAGGTTCCGACTTAAAGTCCATTGATTTAATCTTTATACTTTATATTATACACTATACGGGCCACAGGGTGACGGAAAAGTCTCCCACAAGCTCCTCTGTAACTTTTTTCGTACTTTAGATGGGTAGGTGGTTCAGTCTACGGCATCGATGAACCATGCATCCTTTCCATTTGAATGTATGAAAAACAATCGATTTTTAAGGGGGCATGACTCTTTTACTAATCGATTGTTTTCAGTACATTCAGTTAGGAATAATCCACAGTTTCCAGATTGCTGTATATCCACCCTTTTGAATGAAAGCGAATCATTTAGCGCTGATGTTATGTTTCCAATTTCCATGTCTCGATGCAAACCCTGCAAAAGAGTGCGTTAACCTTAAAGTCGGTTCGGCGGTTAAAAGCAGATAATAGACAGAATTCAATGGTGTGATTGGCATTATTATTTTTGTTAAATTAATTTTAATTTTTTTTTCTCTCCCCCCCCCCTTGTTTACATAAACTTAATTCATGGGCGGATTCAGCAGTTTGGTAACTATGAATTCATCCCATTTGAACGTATGCGAAACAATCGATTCTTGAGGGGGCCACGGCACTGTTAATAATCGATTGTTTCTCATGCATGATTCAAATGGGAATGATACACAGTTGCCAAATTGCTGGATCCGCCTTTGCTTACATCATTATATTTTCAAAGTTTTTTTTTTTATTCTTTTTTAAGCTTAATGTATCTCAAACTTAAGAGTTTGACCAACTATGAAGCGGATCATCATTATTTGTAGTTTAAAATTTTTAAAAAAAAACTATCTGTTATCTCCAAAGTTTTTTTGTTTGTTTTTTTGTTAACCCATATCATATGCCCCGAATTATTGGACATTTTTGATGTTTTTCTCGAAAAATAACATCTGAGAACTAAAAGTATGAAATTATAAAAAAGCTTAAATTTTTCGGTCCAGCAGTACTTAAAAAAGCCTGCAATACTTAAAAAAATAAAAAAATAATAAAGAAATATATTTAAACTGTAGAGAGAGCCATTGTTCCCTGTGTTCAGTGGCGGATCCACGGGGGACATGAGGGCACGTCCCCCCCCAAGAAACCCCAAATTTTGCCTTTTTTTAAATGTAAAATAGCCCGAAATTGCTTCCACTAACGCTTCAAATTTCAAAATTTCACAGGCGTGCCCCCCCCCCCCCCGAAATATTTTCTGGATCCGCCACTGCCTGCGTGTTTACATTATGTAGGGACATTAAACATTATATTGTGGCTTCCTCCACAGTTTGAAATTATTTCCTTATTATTTTTTTTATTTTGTCAAAATTTTGAGTTGCAATTGGTTGCAATTTTAGCCGAAACATTATCGAATGTTTTCTAGTCCTATCTCGTTCGGCGTTCAACTATTTCTTTGATTTCAGAAGTTAAATTTTGCATAAATAAATTCCCGAAAGAGATATCGTGTGTTTGCAAACCGGCCCAGTTCAATAACTTGTTTGCCATCCTCGACGCAGTAACTTTTGGCACACCCTGTACGTTAGTTTTCGCTTGCACTCATATACTCACATATGACCAAAGTGCAGGGTCCGCACGCCTGCTGCTCCTCCATTCGTGACACACTAGCGGATCCAAGTTATTGCCCTTCTCTCTCTGCTCCCATAAGAGTGCATGTGTTAGCAAAGGATAGAAGAGGGGGCGAAAATCACGTGACTTCGCCTAATCTGTCCTTTTCTATCATACGCGTTCTAATGGGAGAAGAGAGAGAAGGATAGATTCCTTGATCCTCCAGTGTCGTGACATCATCGGCTGGCTATTGCAGGCTCGATTGGCCTAAATATGGCCTATTATTGGCCCTCAAACGACTGTAATAAATGGATATTTTTCCTTATCGTTATGCTATATATTCTCATCATCTCTGTCTTGTCTTTTAAAGTAGGTTCAAGCGACGACGCGACGCAACGCAACACTCGCTTTCTCTGAAGGCACCCGGTACTCGGAAGATATTTTAAGATTAACGAAACTGATCAACAAATCATAATCGATAGTTAAATTCTTCAAAAAGAAATCCGGATCGTTTTTAACTGATGATTCAAAATGATAATTTGGCAAGCCGTGCAGAAGGATTGCTTGGTTTTACTGTAGATATTTTTGGAGTCACGGAATAGGCATATAATGAAGACTATTCGAGTGTATTTAGTTTGGCGATGACACCTACGTCGTGGCGTTTAAATTCGTCGGGATGAATGTCAAGTTGGCCCAAAACAGCTTTAAATATGAAACATATTTCGGCGTAGTTTTAATTTCTTTTCTCATGGCAGGCTACTTACTCCACCAATTTTTTTTTTTTTTTTTGGAATTTCATAACGTAATTTTCTCACTGACAATAGACGGTTTTAGTCATACGACTTGGTGATGAGCGTTCCAAACAAAAACAAACTGTCTCTTTCGCTCTCGCGTAAGCCCCTCCCCCCATGTACTGCTTTATCCCTCTCATTTCAAAAATCTTATACAGAGACATATTTTTTTTGAATTTTTTTTAGCAGAAATGAATTCCTCGAGCCATTTTAATGCGATGTTGATAAGAATATGTCGTTAAACAAGGTCCTGTATAAGATCAGCATTGAGCTCCTTTGGATTCGACCTTTTGAAGGGGCTTTAATGGACAAAATGCAACGTTGCTGGATCGCCTGCTGCAATACTATGCGCGCGGTGTACAATAATGGGGGCAGAAGACAGGGGACAGGGGAAAGCGAAAAGGGTTGAAACTTGTGGTTCGGCCGAGCTAAAACCTTGCCGTGCAAGTTTACCTGGAGCTTTTACAAATAGTATTCCAGGTGCACTGAGCAGCAAGTGGTTTTGGACGGGTTGAGTCAGAATCAGGTTTTGGTGAAACCTTTGTGGAGCGCAAGCAAAGAAAAGATCCAATTTTCCATGGTTGTCAAGCTTCAGAGTCGACTTGTAAAATTTAAATAATAAATAAACTGTAATGGGGCTCTTGCTAAGTTTTGCTACATGCGATTGAGTAGTTGATTCTTGTTTAAAAACCAGCAAAAATGACAATGGGTGCACAAAAAAATCACGAAATTCACTCCTGGACTCACAAAATGACTTTGAAGTTCAAGGCGTTATGGCAGAGCTACGCGCAGGTACCACAAGATACTCCTATCTAATTTGAGATTTTATTGTGTGTGTTTCTTAAGGGGAGCAATGATACCTGCACCTGCATAACTCCGCCATATTTACTCTTAAATAACTTAGCTACACGGGTGTTAGGGGGATTCCTGAATGATTTTTCATACTTTCTTTATAGAAACACACAGTGGAGAGCCTCAAATTAGATAGGAATCCTCTCATAGTACCAGCGTAACTCTGCCTTTAAGTCTTAAAGTTTGAAGTCATTTCGTGAGTCTTTGAGTAAATTTCGTAATTTTTCAGTGTGCTCATCGTGACTATAGCCTGCTTTCATACAACCATTTAATCGCTTGTAACAAAATTTACGAAGCTTATAAGTTAGCAAGATATCCATTGTAAATGTTATAATATATTGTGCCGCCCATTAAAATATTAAAAAAAGAATCGATGTTTCAAGGGGCTTTTAGATGCAGCCTTCTCCCATATTCACCATTAATCAGATATCGAGCGCACATTGCATTAGTAGATGAAAGGGTTTCCTTCGGAATGTCTAATCTCGAAGAACAGTAGCGCACCGAGAGTTTCTTCATCTCTCTCTCTTTTCTCCATTAAAAAACCTATGTTAGACAAGGATGGACAAGGGAATAAAACCCCCTCTTTCTGTCTTTTTCCTACTTATACATTCAAATGGGAAATGAGAGAGATGGAAGAGATCCTGGTTGCGCCAGTGTCGAAGAATAAACACCACCCGTAAGAATAACACGCACTCAATAGCGACTCGATATGATTACGATCTTAATTCGTTCCCTGAGCCTGACTGTCTTTTAAATTCCATCTCTAGTCGATTTTCTCGCACAATCTAGCAACCATGCACATTGCTCATCACTCGCCATCAACCAGTTACCAAACACCACAGGCATCAGGTACAACGCTACAAGAGCTCACCACCCTAAATAAACCACGCACACTGTATAATCACCTGCTTTGCGGATTCAGTCGAAAGACCAAAATAAAAATACGGCTTTGCATTGAAAAAAAAAAAAAAAAAAAAAAAAAATTAAATGCATAAGAGGCTAAAAAGGCCTGTCTTTTGTGATGATCGCGGCATCGCGCGTAACTCACTTTCAGCTATACCCATCATTCCATTAGCCATTAACATATAGCCGTAACCAAAAATTTGGCTTCCTCTCTCTCTTTGGCCCATTTAAACGCATGTGTAAGAGAAAGATGGAGAGAGGGGCTGTCACGTGACTTCAGCCCCTGCTTCTGTCTTTTTCTAACACCTGCTGTTGAATGGAGATAGAGAGAGACGAATTCCTCTGCCAGGGCTTTGGACATTACAGTATTCCAGATTCACCCCCTCCCTTCATCAACGCAAAGGTTGATCACTATGCACCCCTAAAAATGATTTTACGCGCACAGAAAATATCATGCGCTCGGGGGGAAAAAAAAGGTTTGAGCCCGTCGCTAAAGGATATTCCGGTTTAACCGGATGTGTTCATGCCATTGAATTCCAGTGCGCATGTAACCATTGCCATTTCGAATGGGTCTTTTTTTTTTTTTTTTTTTTTTTTTGCCTACTGTAGAGAAAGAAAAAATATACTTGTAAAACTCGCGTTGAAACGTGCAAGGACAGGTTCCAGAGCTTATAAAGGAGGCAACGGGAAAAGGCTCGCATAAAAGGACGCTCAACAGTGGTATGGAACTTGTAAAACCTGGAACGCCAATGTTAAAAATCGACCGAAAAATCCGGAGTAAAAATCGGAGCTAACATGCAGTGGCGGCTCGTGCAATTTGGCAACTCTGTTTTTTTGCCATTTAAACCTATGCAAAAGTATCGATAACTTGGGGGTGCATTGCGCCTCTTGAAGATCGATTGTGTAACATATGTTTAAATGGAGGGATTCCGTTGTTGCCACATTGCACGAGCCGCCACTGCTAACATGAAAATGAGGGTACATTTTACTCTCATGCGGAGTAAAAAATGGGGTCTGCCGGGAGTAAAGGGCAGAAATTATCATCGAGGAGTGAGTGTTTGCCTCCTCGATGGAGTGTCGTCATTTTTCAACTCCGAAGAAGTGTAAATTATGACTATCTCTTTCCTTTTTTTTCGCACCAATTTTTTCACTCTGCAAAATATCTACCTCCGAAAACTATACACCCAGGGAGAAATCAGGGCTTTTATGTAACCGGAGTCCGAGTGAACATTGCTAACAGTGCAGTAGAATGAAAAATTGGGGATTAAGAATCGCATTTTAAGGATTAGTGATAATCGGTCAATGGATCTAATGCAAACTTTTACTGTAAACGAATGAAAAATACTATTTGCATGCATAGAAATATGCCGGAAAAACTTCAGCTCTGTAAAAAGCCCCCAAAGTCCACTTTGAAAAATCGGAAGTGTAAATTTTACCTGTAGATGATCCCTTAACTGTGTAGCGATTTGAATGGTTAAGACGTATCATTTATCGAGCTATGGTTAAATAATACAAGACTTTCCTTCAAAACGTTTTGAAGTAGCAGAGAGACCTTGACAACAAGTTTTAGATTGCTTGTTGGAATATGGAAAACATCGTGAGTGGGAGAATTATTTCCCATTAAAGAAGAAGAACAACTTCAATTTTTGGAATCTAAGTTTTTCGATTGTTTTTAATATCCTTTTTGTTTTGAAGGCTCTATATGTAGATGCAATGAAAAAAAAAAGAAAGTGTAAAATTTAACCCTTAGATTTCCATACTGAGTAGCGATTTATATGGTTACTATAACCAAGGTCCATATATTATTAGGTCTGGCCGCTGGCTTTCGGCTCCCCTCGATGGTCCACAGTTTGGGAACCAATTTTGAGTTGGGGGCGAAACTCCCTTTTACGGGTGCCCCCCGGATTTTTTGGGTACGCCAAAACGTAGTTCCTATTAAGTTATAAATATCCCCCAAGTTTGGTTTTTTTATCTGAAGCTGTTCAAAAGTTATGAAGCCGTCCCGGGACTTTCCAGACACCCTGTATATGGACATTGACAATAACCGTCTAATCGTTAACATTAACAGTATAACTTTGTATTTAATCTGTTTCATTTAGTTTCAATTCATCAATTAAAAATGAAAAGACTATAAATACCGGAGATTTTTAAGTATAATTTGTTGTGCGCCTTCAAATAGTGATGTAGGCAAAAACAAGTACACTGGAATAGGAATGTTTATCTACCATAGCTTATTTTGAATTTGAACGTTATAAGTAAGTTGAGGTTGACTAATTAAACTTGGCACTGAAAGGGTTAGTGAGGGGGATACATGTATCAACGCATCGCAACATTCTTCGAGTCATTAGAATTTCATTTTAGTATAGCATAATCTCGAATCGATTGCCATCCGAGGGCCTCTGGTTCCATCCAAACAAACTCTGATTAAATGTATTTTCCCCATAAAGGCAACTTTGAATGGAAATGTTGGCTGTTAAGTCAAACAGTTATTGCGACCTTTTTGCGATTTTGCATTATACATCCTCAAAAATGCTTGATTATGTCTGGTTCCACGACTAAAACTGCTGAAGTCAACAAGACATTACAGACAAAGAGTAAACAAGAGTCGCAATTGAATGGAAGGCCTGCGTGGTCAACGTAGATAAGGGATCCGAACGCGGGCTGGCCTGGGCTGGCCTCTGATTGGCTGCAACGGGTGGAGCAAAAATGACTCGGGGTATAGGGAAAATAACACGGGATTTTCGTTCCGGGGCGTTTATCTCGAAACCTAAGCAAAATGGTATCTAAACAATTTATACGAGTCGATTCAGCAGATTTTTCCAAACAATTTGATAGGTCATAAGTGCCACTTTATTGCAAATTCGAAAAGACTGTTTCAGTTTAAAAGTACGCACAATAGTGAGTTACTCCAACACTGCTCGAACACACGCCAAGCATGTAATCACACTATTGTGCGTACTTTTAAACTGAAACAGTCTTTTCGAATTTGCAATAAAGTGGCACTTATGACCTATCAAATTGTTTGGAAAAATCTGCTGAATCGACTCGTATAAATTGTTTAGATACCATTTTGCTTAGGTTTCGAGATAAACGCCCCGGAACGAAAATCCCGTGTTATTTTCCCTATACCCCGAGTCATTTTTGCTCCACCCGTTGCAGCCAATCAGAGGCCAGCCCAGGCCAGCCCGCGTTCGGATCCCTTATCTACGTTTACCACGCAGGCCTTCCATTCAATTGCGACTCTTGTTTACTCTTTGATTACAGATTAAACGATGCATTTGAAGGTTAGAATCACCCAATCACCCAAATATGACTGTTGTTGTTATAGAATAGGCGAGAATCTGGCTGATTCCAACCTCCAAATACTTCGTTTAGACTGTAATATCTTGTTGATTTCGGCAGATTTATTCAAGGAACCGCAGGCATAATTAAGCATTTTTGAGGACGGAGAATTCAGAATCATAAAAAGGTCGCATTAATGGGGCTCTTGCAAACTTTTGCTACGGGGGATTGAAGAGTTGATTCTTGCATAAAAACGTGTAAAAATGACGATGAGTACACTGAAAAATCACAAAATTCACTCTCAGAATCGGGCATCACCAGCGAAAATCACAAAAAGCACACCAAAAAAGTATAAAATTCAGTAATAAACTCACAAAACTGCTTTAACGGCAAGATCGTAATGGCGCTTCAACGCAGGTATCATGGGAGATTCCTGTCTAATCTGTCACTTTCTCTACGGAAACACAGAGATATGTCTCATTTTAGATAGGTCTCCCATGATACCTGCGTTGAAGCGCCATTACGATCTTGCCGTTAAAGCAGTTTAGTGAGTTTATTACTGAATTTTATACTTTTTTGGTGTGATTTTTGTGATTTTCGCTGGTCATTACATTAGATTGGACCATTTATTTGCTTATAGTAAAAGTTTGCAAGAGCCCCATTGTTTGATAACAACCAAAATGTCTGTTCAAAACTGCGCTTATGGGAAAACTACATTGATTCAGAGTTTGTTTGGAGCTGAAGGTCCTCGGAGGGCAAGCGACACGCTATTTTGCTTTTCTAAAACAATCTATAGCGGCGCAAAGATCATCCCTCTGTGCGACATTGCGATTCTGCGCTTGAACAGTGTGCCTGCACAGTGCACCCAGCGCGAAGGGGCGACGAATATATATTGGACAAATTCAACTCCAAATTAAGGTAAGAGGCGAATAAAAGTCAGTGTCTCGAAGTGAAACCCGAAGAAAAAACACTTGCACTTTGATGCTACCTTAATGCGCTAAACCATCGTTGACAGAATAACTAATTTTCCTTTTTTTCTGCCTCCAATTCCTTCATATTTTTTGTTGTTGTTGTTGTTTTTTTTTTTTTTCACCATATCTTTTTTTTCTGTTTTGTTGAACTTGTAGTGTAAGCACCGTTGTTGTCTTCACGGAACCGTTACTTTTTCCATCACCCAGAGATAGCAATGGGAAGAAAAAAAATCACCGCAGCAAAAAATAAAGGTATCTGGATTTCTGATACTTATTCCGAGTTAGTGAAAATAATGCGCACGCTGAGGTCAGAGGTCCCTTAGAGTTACCCTAAACCCGAGAGTACATAAGCAATAGACAACGAAATAAAATAAACCTAGCCAATCTCCAGGAAAAGTGGCCATGAAACAAGAAATACGTTATATAGATAAAAAAAAAAAAAAAAAAAAAAAAAAAAAAAAAAAAAAATCAGCCTCACAAAAAGAGTCTTAATCGGTAGGAGCACATATCTGATGTTTCAGTTGCGCAACAGAGAGAAATTCTCTATCCTTCTCTAACGTGTGTTGGACAAAGATATAGAAGGAGATAAAATACCCTCTTTCTATCACTCTCCCACTTACACATTCAAAGGGCAAATGTGAGAGAGATAAAAGATTTCTTGGTTGTGCCATCGGATGTTTAATGGGCCCTCTTTATAGAAACTGTCCCAATTTTATAAGACGATTCGACATGCTATATTTGCAATGTTTGGTTTCAAAACCAGCAATATCTATGCGACGTTTTCAAGGCTTTTATGGCCGAATCCAATGCACCTAATTCAAAGATCTTTTGTCACTGAAATATTCCTGAATCTTATTTTAATCTAAGCTTAATTAGCTCTTTTTCTTATCTAAAGAATATTATGTGAAATTGCAGAAGTAGACAACCTTACAGGAGAAATAAAAAAATCGTTCAATCTGAAAACTGAAAACCGTTGCAATGGATACTACTGGTTTTAACTCACGCCCATGAAAGCAGTGGCACGGAGCGTGTAATCTGGCAACGTTTCATCCCACCCATTTAAACTCGTGTAAAATATTGATTTGAGGGAGTACACTGAGTACCCCCAATATTTCGAATTTTTTCAAGACTTTAAATGGATAAGATCCAATGTTGCCGCAGATTGCACGCGCCGCCACTGCCATGAAGAAGAGAATAATCGGACTTTAGAAGTGTTTTTCAAAGTTTCAGCCAATGCTGAACATGAACAATCAGCTTGGTGCTGATGGTTTTTAAGCGTGCCGTATATATACGGTACGCTTCTTGTTTTTTTTTTTTTTTTTTTTAGCGATGAGCTCATTATGCTACGACTTACGGAAAAAATCCACTTTGCTCTATTCACGCGAGGACAAATGATCCTTTTTCTTCTAGCCCCACACGTAAAAAAGAATAAAAAGATGGTTTGTAAGAAAATGGACACAGATTTTTAATGAGCACCTATATATTGCACGTGGGTCCATCATATAGTGCGAGCACTTTGGCCGGATACGAACTCTTTGAGCAGCATTTAAGCACTTCCGCCGTATCGCGACATGTCGTCAACACCCCATCGATTCTCATCTCAAACAGCGTTGTCAATGTTCTTTTATCCTCACGCAAAAAAGTTTAGACGTGATAGGCTTTTGCTACAGACCATCAGAGTTGGGTAAGAATTAACCCTTCACTGCATGAAGTTCCACCGGTGGAACAAATTCTTCAAACGCTCATATAAAATACAGGTTTTGAGATATGCCTTTGGCGCATGGTGGGTCAACGCGGGAGAAGGTATGTTTTGAGCTCACAAAAAAAAAAAAAAAGATTGGCTGAAAGAAAACATCATGCAGTGAAGGGTTCGTGATCGAAATCATGTCAGGGGGAAAATTTGCCCCCGTATCCAAACTGACCACATTTTGATTATTTTTATAAAGTTTCCGGCATTGGTTTTTTGAAAAATCCAATTAAAGTAAAAAAAATTTTTTTTTTTTTGAAAATTTAAAAAAAAATAAATAAAAAAAATTCCCGCCATTTCTTATGGTGTTATATCACTTGTAAAAAACGAGTAAAAAATAGAAAAAAGAGAATTTTGACCGAAAAACCGTCAAATTATTTTTTTCACTATTTTTCCCATGTATTTGACCACCTAATACATTGAAAAATCCACTTTTGCTTGAAAAAAAAATCATGCAGTGAAGGGTTAACATTTGAATAATCATGAGTAGTAATTAAGAAAATTTGTCACATTATTCTCATGTTATTTCTGTTAGTAAATTGAAGTTTTAACACAATCGGTACTATCGTAAGATGAATGACTGGTAGTGTTAAAAATTCACTTTACTAATCAGAATAACATGAGATTGATGTGAATATATTTTGCTAATTATGTATTATTCTGTTAATTTGAAATCAAAAGGTCAAAGTCGCCGGCGCAAGTTTTTTTATTTTTTTATTTTGAAGGAATGGAAATCTGAAATTCGTCAAAGATTATCGGACGACTAAGTGCGCCTACGCTTCTGAAACGACCTTTACCTTGGTAGAGTCCGTTCTATAGATGTGAGGGTAGAACTTGCCGATAAGCTTCAACGTGTCTCAACGTTAGTTCTTATAAAACGTGATGAGATAAGGTATACATGTCATTGAGTGCTTCGATTTTTCATCAAAGAGTGATTTTACTCAACTTTAGGTTACAAAAAGAAGTCACGCTGGCTCGCTCGACTTGAGTGCATTGGCGGATCCAACAATCTGGCAACTGAGCATACTTCCCATTTGAATGTATGATAAACAATCTATTCTAGAAGGTTTGTAGTCCCGTGACTAAGCGGTTATTTATCATGCAATCAAATGGGAAGAATACACTATTACCAGTTCGCTGGGTTCGCCAATACTATATAGTGGGTAGTTAAATATTCCTACTTCGCGGTGTTTCTTTTGCCTACCCCATCAATTGAAGGCACTCCTTTGAAATATAATTTCATTTATTTTATTTTTTTTTTTATTTTTATTTTTATTTTATTTTATTTTTTTTTTAATTTTATTTTATTTTATTTTATTTTTTGTAGAATTGCTTTTTTTATCGATAAGAAAATGAAATTGCGTGCGGCCGATTGAGTTACCGGAAACGGATATACTCGGGCGTGATATAACGAAAGGGTTAAAACCATGAAACCCTCCGTTCATAGCAAGTCTTGTTTTCAATGAAAGAAACAAAGTTCCAAATTCTTCAAAGATTATATATTAGCATTTCCGAAACGAGGTCTTTGAGAGGACTATTAGATGCGGCAACAGTGGAATTCAGATCTTACTTTTGAATCGAAGCGTGGTATAGCTCCAATGCCAATAGAAGTGGTCTAGTCGGGGAGCAAGGATCCACTCCTGGCATTATTTAATTGAGACGGTCTTCGCGAACAGGGCGCATAAAATATGAGGTGTGCTCAGCCACAGAGATCCTAATTTAATTACTGTGCTGATTACTCGGAAGGAACATACCTCATGTTCTAAGGGTCACTCTCAGGCAGACCGCCTCGATTTGTGGTCTCAATTTCCGCCGCTTGTGCGCTCACAATGAAGTTATTACATCAAAAGATGATGATGATGATGATGATGAAAAGGCGTCTAAGAAAAGAGGAGTACCAACCCCCCCCCCTCCAGAATACTTCCGTACTGAATAAGACATATAGGAAGAAGAGGATATTGCATCGCGTCCGAAGTGCGGTGGCCGCCGAATTTGACGTGCAAGTGATTCATGCGTAACATTGACTCATCCCCTCTATGCTAATACGCCCACCTCGTGAGCGCATGTGCAGAACAGCGTATATACAAGTGCTCATTCACATCTCACAGCTCCTGGTTTCATACTCACACACTAATCTCAACATTTTAATTAGGTTTTATATTATGTGCACTTTTGCCATCGATAAATGACTTGTCGAATGAGGTTATTGTTAGCTTTTGCTGTACAAGAAATTCAAGCAGATTTGCCTGACGGCAATGGGGCAGTTTCAAGAGTCTGAAATTTTGTGTTTTTTATGAAGAAAGTGATATTACTTGATGAGCTGAGAACAATGGTGTCCTTGGTTTTTTTTCCTAAGTGTCCCGATTTTAGAAATACGCACGTGTAAAGTTGTAAGAAATCGTGTACGTATAGTGACGTCACTGCGCGGAAGTTCCATTTCAAACAATGTATTTTGGGCCAGAATCTCATCTCCGGAACAATGGGACTTTTGTTCTCAGCTCATCAAGTACTTTCATTTTTTTTATCATTTTAGACCCTTAATTGCTTGCCCCATTGTGACAATTCTTGCTATATTCCGATAAGTTCTCAAAATTCCTATCTAAAACTGTGATCTAAGAAACAACCCTGAAATTGATGCATTATCAAAATCGTTTCTACCACGCCACAGCGATTTACCTGACAGTATTTTTGACGATTTTGACTGTCTTATGATAGTTGCTGAACATTTCTATTATAAACTATACTGAAAGAGTCTATCCTATCTTCGATGCGTTATCAAAACCGTCTTTATCATTCCACAGCGATTTACCTGACGACAATTTTGGCAACTTTTTCTAGAAACTATAACGCGTTATAAGACGTTCAATTTTAAAATCGAGATTGCGTCGAATTGCGCGGCCCAAGACCGAGAGCAAATTCAATTAAAAATCATACTAGAAAAGATAAAAAGGGTGAGGAGGATAGAAAAAAGAGGAAGGTAATAATTGTAAAGCAAGAGGGGGAGGGGGGGGTCGCAAGGAGGGTATATGAAGGAGTAAAATAAATATTAGTGCCTAAATAGTTTTAATGAATTAGGCCACGCCGCGCCGCGCCGCGCCGCGCCGGGGCGGTGTGGCCGGCCGGGCGATTAATTGTGGCAGGTGGCACATGAGGGGTGAGGAGGGGTTAGTAATTTCACCATTGAGTGACTTAAAACAAAGCTGAGAATGGATGGATGAATTTAATGGCATTTTATAGATGTAAGTTGTTAGAATGAATCTTTCAAGTTTGTAAGCAATTGGATGAGGCAGGACACAGGACGGGCGAGGCACAGGTTCTGGGCAGGAAGGACGAAGGTAGAAATGGGCAGTGGAGGACGAAGGAGGAACAATTCGAGGATAAGAAAATGAACTGGAGGATGAAGAATTAGAAGCATATGAAGATAAAAAAAAATAAGGTTGAGGAGGATTGTCCACTTCTCCTATGGCTCTTGTGACTGAGAAGTTTGAAGAGCCAAAGAAGACGCGGGAGATTTGAATAAACCAATCAGATGAGCAAAGAAGATCGATATTCCATTGGAAACAAATTCTGGCACGAAATAAACACTGTTGAATCCAACAGGCTATAAATATGAAGGTGTTATTTAGAACATGTTTTTGAGGCAACACCGAAGTGGAGAGGCTTGCGATTTGGCAATGTTCCTTTTGCCCATTTAAACACATTAAAAAGGTCGAAATGCCTGGTCATCGCTGATGACTAAAGTGTTCGACTTTTTTGGTGAATTTAAATGGAGAAAATACACTGTTGCCAAATTTTACGCAACGCCACTGGCACCACCGCGGAAGCAGGTAATTTTTTATGAAAATTTTCACACTAGATCAGTTCCCCCTCTCTAACCATTAAAGTTGTAAAACAAATGTGATTGGGTCATTTGAAATTGCGATTTGAAACTAAGGTAAACAAGTTTTAAAGCGGCTGTTCCTATCTGGACACAAAATCGATATAAATGTTGCTTTTGGAAGGATTTGCGCGGTAAAGAAACTGACTCATGACAAAAACAAGCAACATTTATTTTTTACCCGGATAGTTGTATTAGAATTTCTGTGTGTCCGTGTAGCCACTCCAAAACACTTGCTTTTTTGTTTAAAACCAATTTCTACCGAACTGATTGCAAGTTTTGATTTAAGATTAAAAAATAAGATAAAGAGATAAAAAATAAGATAAATTAGATATCACAGCGAAACCCTTCCACAGTTCTTGCTCGTTGATTGAATCAAACCCTTCCGTAATAAACATTTAGCTATCAAAACTTACCAAACTATACGCAATTTAATCGCAATCTTCCGCAACAAATGGTTTTTCATATCTTTGTCACGCAAGAAGTTTCCTGCAATGCAGCTTGAACCAACACACGCGCGTAGCAATCTCGTGCAATTTGGCAACCATGCTTATTTGTCATTTAAACCTATGCAAAAGTATTGATATCTTGGGGGTGCAATGGGTCTGTTGCATACTTTTGCTACATCAATATGACACATTGTTTAACGTAAAATTCGGCGAAAATAACGATGCGCACATTAAAAACTTTCAAAACCCACTCATTAACTCAGAAAATGCCTTCCATTTCAAACGACCCGCGCTACACTAGACACTACATCACCGACTTATAACTACATAGATGGAGCCATCTCGTTTATGTAAATATGAACAGAACTTAGAAACATTGGAATGTTTCGTTTAGATGCGTACCGTACATTTCTTATATTATTTTGTAATCTTTGATAAACCGAAAAGACCAGACAGTAAATGCAGCCAATAGTTCATGTATTTAGAAGGGAATTCCATCATTTTGTAGTTACGATGTTGTTTACTTATGCACGGAAATGTTGTCCGTCTACGTAATAGTATACCGGTGCAAATAGTGTCTAGTGTAGCGCGGGCTGTTTGAAATTGAAGTGATTTCCTAAGTTAATGAGTGGATTTCGAACTTTTTTAATGTGCGCAATGCGCATCGTTATTTTCGCCGAATTTTACATAAGAATCAAGGTTCTATTTAGTTATGGCAAAAGTATGCAACAGACCCATTGCACCTCCTGAAGATCGATTGATTTACAAAGGTTGAAATGGATAGAATAAAATGTTGTCACATTTCACGAGCCGCCACTTGCGCTGTCGTTGACCTCACAAATGACATACGATGAAGATTAATGTTCTGTATATAGTTTCAGGGACCGGGGAGACAAGATGAATTCGTTAAAAATTAGCCGCAATATTTTGACCATCACGTGACCGATCGATCGGACCGACCGATGAAATGCGTTTCAATTCGATAGATCTGAGTGATAAAAATCAATAAATTTCTTGTTTTGCGTGATTGAGGGGTTGTGAAGGATAGGAATAATATTACAAAGTGATCCCAAGATTGTACCCATATTGCCGACACATCGTTTCAGAAAGGGACAGGGGACAAGAAGATGGTCCATGGATTGGCTTCTAGATCCCTTAGTCCTGAACCGAGATGATTTCCTAACCGCCGATACCCTCCCCCATCCCCCCTCGGTCGTGTAACGTACGTGTGGCTCTCCGTGATAAACGATTCAAAGTTGTCCGATGGTGAGTTGAATGGTCAGTGATTCTGTGGTTTGTTCCTTCGACTATTGAGTCGTTAGAGATACGGATCGATGAGGTGTGCGCGTTTACGTTAGGACGAAACAGTGTTGCCGAGAGTGGCGGATCGTAATACTTAGTAAAATTGGATTTTCTTTACTTATAAACTAACGTAAAAATATGTAAATACCAAGAGTTCATATTTTTACATAGAGAATGAAATAGAAAAAAGTTAAGTTGCCAGCAAACACGACTGAGGCAGTGAGGCACCACTGGCTACCGAAGAATCGTCACTACTTGCAGATTCGTTGAAAATCGGCCACTCTGATTACCGTTGAAATACGATTCAAAAAATGTACGAATCCCGAGTACTTGTACTCGTGGTACTTGAGTACTTACTCCTCCGTTTGCACAACTGGTCGGGGGGGGGGGGGATTCTCGGGACAAATTTTGAAAATCTAGCTCCTATTTGATGCATTTTCAGCCTTATAGAACCAAAAATTTCCACGAGAAATTTCTCACAAAAAGCACTAAATTTCTTCTCATTCTCTCAAAGTGCCTTTATTTCTAGCTAAAAACGATAGCATGAGGCCCCTTTTCCTATATACTCCATTCCTGGTGAAAGTGTTCCGTGAATTTCCATGACCAAAATTCCATGCGGGCATTATTTCCGTGGGTAGTTATTATTTTTGCATTAAATTACATAGCAAATACTATGGAATCCCAAAAACGGCCAACGGAATTCCATAAAATTTTAGGGAAAAATAATAATTTTCCCGCAGAATTTTGGTCGTGGAAATTCATGGAACACTTTTACCAGGAATATAATGCATCAAATGTCACCATAATTAAATGTGACTACACTGTGCTATTTGTGGACCCCACGTAAGCCAAGGGTGGCAAGTGGCAAGTGTCACGATGTGTGGTGTGTGGTGCGGAGTGGTGTACGTGCCACGGGCGCATGCGCAGAGAGAGAGAGAGAGAGAGAGAGCGACGTGCTGTATCATCCCGAATCATCTCATCTCTTCTGAAAACGGCGCTTCTTATCTGATCCTCCTCCTTATTCTTCCTCCGAGCGTCCCATCTAGAAAAAGAACCCTCGATGGTCGATGGAAGAGCTGAGTGCTGCAGAGAGGAGCGCCACACATAGCTTGGTGACATCGGAGAACCACAACCACATTTGGTGTAGCGTTGCCAATTTTTAGATAAAGGTGAAGCTCTTCCAAAATTTTGTTTTAAGTGAATGATTAGGTCACTTTTGTAAGATCCAAACAAACTTTGCTCTTGCAAACTTTTGCTGCAGGGGATTTAAAAGTTGATTCTTGCATAAAAGCCTGTAAAAATGACAATGAGAACACTAAAAAAATCACCAAATTCACTCTCAGAATCGGGATTAATGGTGGAGAGACGCAGTTCTCATGGGAGATGCCAATCTAATTTGAGACATATCTTTGTGTTTCCGTTCAGAAAGTGACAAATTAGACAGGAATCTACCATTATACCTGCGTTGAGCCGTCAGTACGATCTTGCAGTTACAGCTGTTTTCTGAGTTTATTACTGAATTTTAGACTTCTTTAGTGTGATTTTCGTGATTTTTTCTGGTTTTTACATCAGATTGGTGTATTAATTTGTTCACAGCAAAAGTTTGCATGAGCCCCATTACGATAAGCCTATTAAAAAATTGCGATTTGTCACAAAACACAGACAGACTCACAAAAAGACTCATAAAACGACTCACAAAATGACTTTAAAGTTTAAGGTGATTCCAGGCGAAACTTTTCCAGATTTCAATCCGATGGATAGCGCCACTAGTCGCTTTTTGGAAAAGTCGTGTTTTTGGCGTTTTAAACTGAAACCATAGATAAAATGCAAAATCCAATAACGTCAGCACCTGCACATTTTTTTTAGATTTTTTGAGTCCAAAATGAGCGAAATTGGTTTAAAATTAAAGCCGTAAATTATGAAATTCGTTTCGCCATAAGCCTAGGGAGTGAGAGTGAGCGCGAGTGATGATACGTATACCTGCTTCACTCGCACTCATTGCGGCCTTACGGAAAGTTTCGTATTTCATAATTTCCGGCTTTATTTTTGAGTGTTTCAGCCTGAAACTTTTAAGGTATCTTCCTGAAGTATGCTCGCAGGTGCTGAAGTTCCTCAATTTTGTGTTTTTAGCGTGAATTCGTCAATTTTAGCCAAAAACTGTTGACTTTTTGAGCAGCGCGACGTGGTGTCCACAGTTGGAACTAATCGACCCTGGAATCACCTTAAGTGGCCAACAAACATGAAAGTAAATTCTCATCAATTCATCATCTATCGAATTTCGTGACCAATTTAAATCAAAGAGAATACTTTATGAAACAATGAATTTAACTATCGAAATGTTATTTAAAGTTTTAAATTTGGCTTGAATAGTCGGAAAATATGAATTTTTATTAGTTTTTTTTCTCTGATTTTTTGCCACTTTCTTCCGACCTCAGACTTCTTAAGGTGATTCTTCAGCGTTTAGTGCCGATCTCTGCTACCAGAGCGCTACCGTTCGATTAAAGTCAAATTACTTTCGGCCTGTAATTTGACTTTAATCGAACGGTAGCGCTCTGGTGGCAGAAATCGGCACTAAACGCTGATGATTCACCTTAAAAGTAGGCACAGTATATAGTTTCAACAGTAGGGAGTATATATTTCGAAACCTTTCAATGCTTTCTTCGTTTTCTCACCATGTTTACTTTCTCACATCTAACAAAGTTAGAAATTTAGGAAGTATTGCAATGGCGCAGATGTCTGTGTGTCTGTCTGTATCCCAGCATAACTTTTGAGCCATAGTCGTTCATTTGCATCAGCAGCCATCGGTTGCCAGATTGCACGAGCCGCCACTAATTTGCATCAAACTTTTTCAGAGAAGTTGCTTTTAACCATTCCTCAGTGGGACTTTTTTCGTTTTTTCTAATTTTAAATTGTAGGCAAGTTATGAATGATAATGTTATAAAATCAACGAGAAGATGGGTAAAATTGGTGAACGTAGGAAAAAATTGGAATGTTTCAAATATATAGCTGTTTGAATTTTAATGATAATTTGCAAAAACATTTTGCAACCAGCCTATTGTAAAATGAACCCTTTAGGAAGGGTCTGGGGGTCTGTCTGTCTGTAGCCATAAATTGTGAAACCCAGCATAACTTGATCTATGCATCCAAATTTTGTAGAGATGTTGCTTTTAACATTCCCCGGGGAACTTTTTTTGTTTGTTTTTTTTTTTTTTTTTTTAATTTTAATTTTTAGGTCATTGTTATGGATGACATATGGTTTCCTTTAAAATCGATGGAAAAATGGGTAAAAAAAGGAAAAATTTAAATATTTAAAAAATGGATCTTTGGATTTGGATAAAAATATCAAAAGGAAGGGGGTGTCCGGGGTTCTCCCCCAGAATGTCAAAGGGGGGGTCTGGGGGTCTCTCCCAGAATATTAAAGGGAGTCTGGGGGTCTCCTTCAGAATATTGAAGAGGGGTTTGAGGGTCTCTCCCAAAGTAATAAAGGGGGGGTCGGGGGGTCGCCCGGAATAATTTTGATGTGAGAAAATGTTTGTGGGGTATTTCCTACAGTTTATTTTACATGAAAGAATGTTTACTTATAGCGGAAGTTGGCAACAGACTCTCTTATAGATTTGTGTACATAATCTTAGCAACCACGCTGAACATTGAACAATGTCCACCGGATGGACGGACGGTGCGTTTCACTCACACAGGGGCGTAACAGGACTCGGATAGAGATTTTGAAACGAAACGGGGGTGACAGATATGAAAGCACGAGTGAGTACTCTCTCGGATCCTAGTATGAACGGTGTATCCGCGAGTATCTTCAAATCCAGGGCTGTATCCTTGTTTGTCGCGGCCGGAAAAACATAATTTTCAAAGGTAACGCGGCGCGATTGCGGCCAAAGCGGCCACGTGGGGCGAGACCCAGAGACTATGAGGACTTGTGAGTTGAGGCCCGGAGAGCCCGAGACCCGAGGACCGAGAGTGAGTTCAGAACCTGTTTGTAGTTTTGTACGACGCCTTGTAAAATGTCATCAAATATAATCTACAAGTCGTGTCGCGTTTTTGACGCGAGGTCCGATTCACAGTTGCGCACTGCATACTATTCAGCGGATCGCGTATGTCTCTCTCATTTTTCCTTTGAATGTATGAGTAGAAAAAGGAAAGAAAGAGGGATTTCTATCCCTTTGCATATCCCTGTCTAACTCACGTGATTCAATGGAGAAAGAATGAGATAGAGAATGAGTCATTGGTGTAACCGCAGGATCTCTTCTATCCCTCTCGTTTTCCCTTTTGAATGCATACTTGAGCATAAGTTGGAAAAGGATGGAAAGAGGGGGTTTTATCATATTTGTTCGTCCTTGCCTAACATACGCGTTTCAATGAAGAAAAGAGAGGGATAGAGAATTTCTCGTTGCTCTGGTGCATACTGCATACTGCACCGAGGATTGTGGATAGTGCAGGCGGAGAGGAAAGTAGGATGGGGGGGGGGAGGAAGGGGCGGTGGGGAAGAGGGGAGGGGATAGAGGGTGGAGGTGCAAAGTGCAAACTTAATGTTGGAGTGCTCCTGACTTACTGGAATCGACTGGTTGTAAACAATGAGCAACCGAGCGGTGGTGAAGCGGCTCGGTTTGGCGGGAACAGTGATAGTATGTGCTTTCCGCGCTTGCTCCTTATATGTATACACATAGCCACCCGCCGAACGGAACGGAACCGAGCGGGACCGAACCGAACTAAACCGAACCACGCGCTGCTCGTACACCTAGAGTACGCTCCATATTTTCTGGGGACCCGAGGATGAGACCTGTTCTGCCGTGTTACCGGAGAGAGCAGTAAGAGAAAAATCAACATTTTGAGAAAACTGACTATGAAGTTTCAAACCTAAAATTAATGAGTTCAAAATCCTCCGTTTTTCATGAAATTTTTAGGAAACATCACTCAGGGTGTTTGAAATCGTCGAGATGATCAAAAACCGACAGATTTTGTTTTCAACTATGAAAAAAAAAAATTACGTTTTTCCTTTCATGTTACGCAAGACAGCAGTATAGGTAAGTCCTATAAAGCCAATGGAAAAAAAATCAAGGTAGATGACGCTGCGTTCGCGCTCTTACTGCTCTCTTCCGTGACAGAGGAATACGCCGAAATACACGGCAGGAGCAAGCTGGAGCGATGACTTACCCGGCTGTCTTGCGTGGTAACGTAGACTTACTACCAGTAGCGGCTCGTGCAATTTGGCAACCATGCTAATTTTTCATTTAAACCTATGCAGAAGTATCGATATCTTGGGGGTGCAATTGCACCTCCTGAAGATCGATTGTTTTACATAGGTCTAAATGGAGAGAATACGTTGTTGCCTGATTGCACGTGCCGCCACTGCTTACTACTCCCTTGATTATAAGGGGCGATAGCCCCATCGTCAAGTCTTAATAGAGAACGGTAGCTACTAACTTAACAGCAATTTTCACGAACTTACTGCTTTTCGACAGCTCTTGTTTATTTCGAAAAAGGCATATTTTCCAACTTTCTTTAGCTTCGATAGATTCTACAGACTTAAATACATTGAATTTTGAAGAAAACTCAATTTCGAAAATGTGGACCTTACTGCTCTTTCCAGTAACACGGCAGTGTTGTTGAATCCACAGTATACTCATCTACATAGAGTAGCGAGACTCTAGTAGGGAAGAGGTGGCGAATGTCGTTTTTTAATGTAATCAAATTGGATAATTGAGTTGTAAACTTCCGACTATAGAGCTCGTCTCAGAAGTGTAGGCACGTAGGCACACCTGGGCCATAGTCTTTGGCGAATTTTCAATTTTCATTCCTCATCAAATCAAAACTTGCCTTCGACTTAAAAGTTTTGATTTAAAAGCGTTCCTCAATGAAAATCCGACGCTTAAATTCATTTTCATTAATTTGCACTTCGTAACATGAGGAATAATGTTGAAAAATGCCAAAGATTATCGGGCTAGGTGTGCCTACACTTCTGAGACGAGCTCTACTAGGGTGCGCTACCGTCGCGTCCAATGCAAATCAAGCGGAAGATGTTAGTTCAACCCTCCGACCACCAGGGGAGCTATTTGTTGTTAATGCCGATTTTTTTTTGGCAACGTTGCAATGTGTCCATTCAAACCCATTAAAAAGATCGAACAATAGGGAGTTCGGTGAACACCTTAGCGTTCGACCAGTGGTATAGCGTGCAATTTGGCAACGTTGCAGTCAGTCCATTTAAACCCATGAAAAAATCGAACGATCGGGTGTTCGTTGAACACCTTCGCATTCGACCTTTTGCGTGAGTTTAAATGGACACAATGCAACGTTGCCAAATTACCCACTACGCCGCCGCTGGAGAATAAGGTAAGAGAGGAATCGGGAACATCTAGAGTATGCTCCATATTTTCCGGGACTGAGACCTGTTGTCTAACTTACTAGTTTATTACTACCACGCTACTTAGAGCTGAATTTTAATCCGTCCGGTGTCCTTCGATTTTTTGCCTCGAAAATTTATCGACTTAAAAAGTGCCGTTTGAAATATATGAAGGATGGAAATAAGATAAAGATAACTGAAGAAAAATTTGGGGGAAAACGGGGTAAGACAAAAATGGTGCTGTTGCACCCTTTTGCTACAGGCGATTTTAAATAGATTAAAATATAAAAACCTTCAAAAATAACGACGATAAATGGCACTGAAAACTTACGAGAGCCACAACTAAACTCAAAAAATGTTCTTAAACGCGCGAGCATAATGGCTGCGTATGATAATTTCGTCACTCTCTCTTTCTTGCTGAAGAAAATTCTCAGAATAACCAGCCATCAGAGGAGTGATTAACAGCCAATTTTTAGCACCGTCACACCTAGTGACACCGATGCCGAAGGAAATTGCGTCTCTTAATGGCCACTGGTGTTTTTTGTTTTTGGTTTTTTGTTTTTTTGTTTTTTATTCTTTTTTTAATTTCCGATGATCATAATATTTTTATAGCATACTTTCATATCAGAGTTGAGTGATAATCGCTGTAATTGCTTAAATAACGATTACTGGATGTATCACCGTTTTTCAGAGGGTGATTTAACGGTAATCAGAGATGATTTATGAAAAATTACCCATCACATTAGCTGTAAAAGAAGTGGATTGATCAAGTTTTTATAAATCGGAGAATATTACTTTTAATATAACCATCATAGGCGGAACTAGGAATTTTTTCTGGGGGGGGGGGGGGGGGGGCTGAGTTCCAAGGAATCTTAGAGACACCTCAAGACCGCCCCCCTCCAAGAGGGGTATATTATGACCCCCCCCCCCCAACTTACTTAGGCGTATGATGTACTTACAGTTACAGTCGACGAATTAAATAATGTCAGATAACGTCCTGGATTTTGACTTAAGTAGGCCACATGCGATGCTTTTTACTGTGATAGGTATCGCAGGTAGTCTACTTGAACCAAAATATAAGGCGGCATCTGATATTCTTTCGTCAACTGTAAGTACCTACATCATACACACCTAAGTTAAGATATGAAATAAATTGTACTCATATAACTATTAGCTGGGGTGCGAAACAATTAGGCAATCACAAAATTAAATGATAAACATCATATACTGTAATATTTTTGTTGTTGTTGTGGGTAAACGTTTTTTTGTTTCCAAAATTTTCTGGGGGGGCTTGGCAGACCTCTGGGGGGGCTTAGCCCCCTCCTGCCCCCCCCCCCCCTATTTCCGCCAATGATAACCATCCAAAGGTTTGGTGATTACCTATTACTCAGTAATCGTGAAATCGATTACACTCCCATCTGCCCAACTATTTTTCATTAGGATCACTAGAATAACCAATTCCGTTTGTATAGCCAAAGTTGCAATTCGTCCATTCTAGGATGACACAAAACCGATTTCGCAATAAAAACTGGATAAGAGGGTTTTCTCAAAGATCAAGCCCGATACTATAAAAACGTCATGCGTTATGTTCCAAGTGATTGTCCCACGCTTTTTATCATAAATATAGTCAAACGCGGCACGCTTCAGAGTTGTAAATGTGATGGTGGATAAGACTAATAGACTCGCAATTGTCACCTGGGACTAAAAATGTAAAATGTAGTACCACTGCCCATATTCATAACCTATTCGATAGGTCGGAGTTTGCCACCACTCGAAACTCGATCAGTAATCACGTAGCGGCGCGGAGTTGCATTATCTACGATGGTGCATATGGAGCGTGTGTGAATCATCGTTTTTCTTCTCCCTTTTGAAAGCGTGCAAAACAATCGATTTTTAAGGGGTTCGATCGAGTTGTTGGAGGATCGATTCTTTTTCATGGGTTTCAATGGAGGAAATTATCAATAGTTGAAGTTTACGAGCTATACGACTGGTCATCTGCAGATTTCTCGAGGACATATTTTTCGGAAGAAGAACCCATAAAACAATGGATGCGCTCTTATTAAGAATTGTGTGTTGTAAACAAATGATGCTTTTTAGCTGAAGAGCATGCCTGTTGTTTTGTGAGCCCCACTTCTGGAAATGTCTTCAGTTATGATTTTTTGGGCAGCAGGAGTAGAGAAAATAAAAATAGGTTAAAGCTTTATCGGTTTAAGAGGGGGCACGTAATAATTACAGAACAGAAACAAATAGAGACGTTGCATTACGCTAAAATTCATAGGTCAGATTTGATGCACACAAAAATTTTGCGTTATCGCCTATATCACTACCTTGGCAAAACTGGCCACCAAAGATCACCTAAAATTGTTCCAATGGGTCTGTTGCAAACTTTTGCTACAGCGATAAAAAGTGATTATTCTATTGTAAAATCGCCTGAAAAGTCCATTGGTGGCATCATAAAGTCATGAAATACAATATTAAACTCTCAAGAGGCGTTTATTGAAATCCAAGATGGCGGCAAAATATCGAGGAATCTGAATGTATGCACCGTGATCATCCAAGGATTGCCAACTTTGACAACCTCACTGGAGGTAGAGGTTATGTGTTTGTTTACGTCGTGATTGATTGTGATGGATATTGTGAGGTTGGCTATCCTTGAATGTTCGTGGTGCGTGTATACAGATTGCTCGATATTTTGCCGCCATCTTGGATTTCATTAAACGCCTATTGTGAGTTTATTATTGCATTTTATGACTTTCTGATGCCACCAATGGACTTTTCAAGCGATTTTACATCAGATTGAAAACTTTATAGCGCTGTAGCAAAAGTTTGCAATAGACCCATTGTCACGTAAACAAGGTGATATCAGCAATAATTCTTGTTGACATCACCTAATTTAAGTGACAATGGGGCAGTTGCAAGGGCCTGAAATGTTGTGTTTTTTTATAAAGAAGATGAAAGTACTTGATGAGCTGAGAACAAAGATGCCTTTGGTTTCTAATTATGTCCCATTGTTCCGGATTTGAGATTTTAGCCCAAAATACATTGTTTTAAATGGGAATTCCGCGTAGTGACGTCACTACGCTCACGATATTTTACAACTTCACACGTGAGTATCTCCAAAACTGGGACACTTAGGAAAACTGCACCAAGGACACCATTGTTAAAGTACTCATCAAGTACTTACCGTCATTATTTTCATTAAAAAACACACAATTTCAAACTCTTGCAACTACCCCATTGAAACAACTTCAAGTGATCTTTGGTGACCAGTTTTGCCAGGTTATTTTCATGGTTCTCTAAGTCTTGCAAGTTCACCTATTTTTTTCATCAGGCGAAAAAACCGACTGTAATCTTGGATAGAGCTTAAAAATAGTGGGAGAAGCAAACAAAATACCTACATTCATTAAAGCCCCCTTATTTTGAACCTACGGACCAACCAATCACCCATGGGCGCAAGTAAATATTTAGCTTAGGACCCTATTTAGGGTTAATCCGCGGCTATGTACACAGAGCCTCAATTCAAACCAATAATTTAATCAGGAGTTCATCGGCAAATCGATTCTCTAAAAACAATAAAATCAATTGATTGAGAGGGAAACATGTCTGACTTTAAAAAATAACAATGGGATGAATCGATGAATCTATTTTCATGCTGATGAAGCATATATATTTGTTTTCCTCCAAAAACATGGCAACGATGGACAGAATCGGTGGACTTGCAAGAGAGCCATGAAAATAATCAAACGCAGCAAACTCTTGGCGATTGACTATGAATAAACGTCATTCGATTCGCCATTTGAGAGAAGTTGAATGAGGTGTTGCACTCCATGATGGGATGATAAATTTTATGGTTTCGGTGTAATAGCCCCACTCCCCCCTCCCCACTTTTCCCACTCTCCCCTCCTACTCACTACCCTGCCTCAGCTGAAATTGCTCAATGTCTGTATAGTGAGTATGTATGGTCCAGACAACGCGCTCTATGCGTCGTACGAGTACACCATATGATATTATTGTCTCCCATTTATTATCAGTTAAATATCACAAACATATTGTTCGCTAAATGCTCTTATCGCTCAACAAAGTACCCCCCCCTATTCCTCCCACTCCTTCTTCCCCCCCTGCCCCTCCCCCTGCTCCTCCATACCCTAAACCTTTTGCCCTGTCCCTCTCCCACCTTCTTCTTGGCTCAATCGCAGTGAAGTGGTGCGTGGTTTGTGAACTATAATATATCGATACCGCCTTCGTATAAACCAATGGAGAAGAATCGATCTTCAGAGCTTCAATTGAACGACTAAATAATCGATACTTTTGCATAGACTCATATGGTGGAGCAATAATAATATTTTTTCTCGATGCCAACACCTTGGGGGGGGGGGGGTGTGGAAGTTTAAGTGTCCTCTTTCGCCAACTAGGGCCCAATAGACGAAATGGAAGAAAGAAGACTAAGGAAAGACGAAAGAGAGAACAAGAAGGAAAGATGAAAGAGAGAAGAATATAGGAAAGATGAAAGTAGGATAGTTACATCTAGTATATGTCCTTCCAAGATGAGTAGATATGAGATCGTCAATTATTGTCACCTCGGCCGGGATTCTAGCTCGTGGGACTTCTGGGCAGGGCTGCCGTTTTGCGTATAATCAATGCTATTTTTCAGTTCACCGATGATTCCACCGGTTGAGAAAAGATTACACAGTTCAGTTCAGAGCATGACTGTAATAAACTAAAAAACTCGCATCTGTAATCTTTTCTCAACCGGTGGAGTCGTCGATGACTTTAAAAAACTTGCGGATATTTTAATTAATCAACGGAGTTTCCACCGATTAAGGAAGGATTACAGATCAGAGTATTTTCGTGCATTACAGTCATACACTGAACTGAACTGTGTAATCTTTTCTCAACCAGTGGAATCATCGGTGAATAGAAAAATAGCATTGATTATACGCAAAACGGCAGCCCTGCTTCTGGGATAGTGACCAGTCATTGCGACGACCACCGGACCACAAAGGCCGACCGATGGGAAGGAGGAGGGGGGGAGGTTGTAAAATTATCTGGCAAAAGTGATTGATGTTTGATGTTTTCCGATGGAAATTCCTTCAAGTACGGTAGGTCCCATCAAATGTACGATCGTATAATGGGTCTCTGTTGCAAACTTTTACTGCAGCAATAGAGAGATTTCATTCTGGTGTACAATGATTTAGAGCCATTCTAGTTCAGTGTAAATAACTTGAAACTCACACATTGAAAGCATGAAAAAGTTTTAAAATCCACTCACAAGCTCATTGAATGAATTTAATAAAATTCAAAGATGGCGATCAAATGAACTGGGCACAAAAACTGCGTGGTGTAATCGCAATTTTCTTCACTGAGAAAAGTAATTAATTCTAGGGAAAGCTGCTCTTTGTAATCTACCTCTGAAAATATGCAATATTATGTATTTGAAAGTAAGTACTATCGACGAATAAAAGATTGTCGCGATATTTTCACAAATTAAGCTTCGCCTTCAAGGTTCCGGTTCGACCACTCTTCATACTCCTCACACCTTGCAGGCGAGAGGCCAGTGCGGGTGGGGCGGGATAGCTTTAGCAGATCAGTCCCACACTCACACTCATAACTGAAAATGAGTGAAAATTTAGCGACAATCTTTAATTCGTCGATAGTACAGTTAACCGGCTTTGTATTCATTCCTAAGTCCACCGTCTTTGGAAGTTGGCGCGTTTTTGAAAAAACTAATTTCATCTCAATTTATTTAAATTCAAATAAAAGGAGCAAACAAATCATATTATGCTGTATGACGTCACGTGAAGGAGTTCAGTTCAGGGTTGCCAAATTTGGCGGTAAATTCAAAAATGTATCCATTCCTAGGTCCACCGTCTTTGGAAAGTTGGCGCGTTTTTTAAAAAACTAATTTCATCTCAATTTATTTAAATTCAAATAAAAAGAGCAAACAAATCATATTATGCTGTATGACGTCACGTGGAGGAGTTTAGTTTCAGGTTGCCAAATTTGGCGGTAAATTCAAAAATTTTACATTGTGTAAAATATTGTGTATTGTGTAATATGTGTGTATTGTGTATTGTATTGTGTTTAGTTTGTAATTTTTTTAATATTGTGTATAATGGGAATACGCAAAATGACAGCCCTGCCTAATTATTCCTGAAGCCTCACAAAAAAGCGTTCTAATTATGATCGAACTCCGCGATGTAGAGATTCAAAAGGTCTGATTCATTCTGTCATCCTAAACCTGAGACTTTTCAGCTTTTCAGCTGGCTATTCTCTACTTGCAAAATTGGATTACGGACATCACCTGCAGGATTATCAAATACCCCCATCACAATAAAGGGTGCCCGACTTTGCGCGCGCTACTTGACTACTTCAAACATTGCACAAGCGCTAAATGGGCATAATTGATCAGGCCTATTGGCCAAAAAACTGGGAGATAAAATCTCCTTAAATGATCGTTTTTAACCCTTGTGGACTCAAAGGAGGAGGAGGATGTCTGGAACAACCCCCCGACCAATTCCCCCCACCCCATAAAAATTCTCATTTTTAAAAAATAAATTTTGGGAGTCTATAACATTTTCAGTGAAAGTATAATCAACATTCATGCCAATTTCCACGTTGTTAGGACAACAACTGTAGTTATTATTTGGCTTTAGGCTGATTAAACTTTTGGGTTCCAAATGGAAACCGGTTCAATAAATAATGTGTAGGATCTTCTTTTTTTTTTTTTTTTTTTTTTTTTTTTTTTTTTTTTTTTTTTTTTATATGTAATCAATTAAAGATTTATCCTTCATATTTTAACGCCAAGCAATGTGTCTATCGCGATTTTTGCTAGATTTGACTTAAGAATTAACCATTCAATCGCTTTTAGCAAAACTTAGCAAGAAACACATTCTATCAACCTATAGCGGAGCCCTCTGTGCGATGCAGAGACCAACGCGAAAACAAGATCACAAAGTGCCGCCTTTTCATTTATATAAACTCATTGTCAGTTAATGAGAGGCGATTGCACAATTTGTATGGGCAACCTGCGCAGAGGGTAGAGTTCAAAACGCGAGTCAAACACAAACCCCTTTTTTTTCGAACCAGCCACCATAAACATTCCTATTGCTTGCTGCCTAAGTTATAGGAGTTTTTGTTATACATAGATTGAACAACACATATTTATGGTACGAGCGGTGTCAGTGTACTACATTAAAATGCGCAAAGTCCTTTTTAACATTTCAGAAATCCCCCGAAGCGTTTTTTCTTTATTTTTTTTTCTTTATTTTTGTTTTCTTTTTCTTTTTTGAGAATGCATGCAAGAGCGAAGCAGAAACGTCAATAGAAAGGCTAAGATGACAGTTCTTTTGATGCCACTATGAGGTGCTTCGTTTGCCATTTTTTTTAAGCATCCAATTATTTTAATTTTATTAAAATACACTCAAATTGGATTAAAATAAAAGTATTAGTGTTTAATTCAAAATTACTGGACTCACTCAGAAAAAATGATGGAGGGGGGGGGGGACACTTTTTGAGCGCTGACAAAACCATTAATACATATGCATTAATTAATTAATTAATTATATACAGGGTGTGGCAGACCACCCGTCCACTATCTTTATCTCAAAAACGGCCGAAAATTGAGCTTCGGGGGCAAAACTTTCATAGGGTATATCGACCCCAAGGAATCCAATGAAAATATTTTCAGCCCCCCAAAACCATCCCTTGGGGGTTATTTAGGGGGGTGGGTACCCGTATCTCGAAAAAATCAAATGGAAAGGGTATGTTTTGACATTGGAATCTAATACGGCATGAAAAAATAAAACTTTTTTATCCCTAAGCTTTTTTTCTAAAAACCACCCTTTTTTGAGTTAGGGGTGGTTTTCAAAAAATGTAGGGGTAATTTTTGATTGACCGCTGTGACCCTCCAAATCATTGGATTTCAAAAAACTAAGAAGTTTCTGAAAGGGCAGACCAAGGGCTTTCTTTTGATGTATCACATGCCTATTTTTTGTGAAAAAGGGTACAAGGCCCCCTCACCCCAAAATTTTGGGGCTTCGGGGGGCCCTACGTAAAAATTTTCAAATGTAAGGGTATGGCTTGTGATACATCATTTGAAAGGTCTTTCAGAGACGAAAAAAGTGATACCCCCCAAAAGTCGTAAAAACAACCCCCTTCCAAAATGGCGGCCGTTTTAAGGTTAGGGGGCTCAAGGGGGGACCTTCAGAAAAATGATCCAAAATTGAACGATACATGGCTAAACGGGTCTTAAAAAGAGAAAAATAATGGTTCAAACCGCGAGTCAAACCGACTTTTCAATCCAAAGTTGCGGCCGATTGAAATTTAGGGGTAGTTAGGTTTCCAAAAAGGCACCCCTAAATTTCAATCGGCCGTAACTTTGGATTGAAAAGTCGGTTTGACTCGCGGTTTGAACCATTATTTTTCTCTTTTTAAGACCCGTTTAGCCATGTATCGTTCAATTTTGGATCATTTTTCTGAAGGTCCCCCCTTGAGCCCCCTAACCTTAAAACGGCCGCCATTTTGGAAGGGGGTTGTTTTTACGACTTTTGGGGGGTATCACTTTTTTCGTCTCTGAAAGACCTTTCAAATGATGTATCACAAGCCATACCCTTACATTTGAAAATTTTTACGTAGGGCCCCCCGAAGCCCCAAAATTTTGGGGTGAGGGGGCCTTGTACCCTTTTTCACAAAAAATAGGCATGTGATACATCAAAAGAAAGCCCTTGGTCTGCCCTTTCAGAAACTTCTTAGTTTTTTGAAATCCAATGATTTGGAGGGTCACAGCGGTCAATCAAAAATTACCCCTACATTTTTTGAAAACCACCCCTAACTCAAAAAAGGGTGGTTTTTAGAAAAAAAGCTTAGGGATAAAAAAGTTTTATTTTTTCATGCCGTATTAGATTCCAATGTCAAAACATACCCTTTCCATTTGATTTTTTCGAGATACGGGTACCCACCCCCCTAAATAACCCCCAAGGGATGGTTTTGGGGGGCTGAAAATATTTTCATTGGATTCCTTGGGGTCGATATACCCTATGAAAGTTTTGCCCCCGAAGCTCAATTTTCGGCCGTTTTTGAGATAAAGATAGTGGACGGGTGGTCTGCCACACCCTGTATGTTAATATAAACTTATTTTTTACTGTAAGCTGAAGTTTTTAGAGAATATTATGTGATTAATTAATATAAGTGCTTCTGTGGTATTTTTTATATAAATATTTGTATTTGTTTTGGCAATTCTCGAAATCAATCCTATTGACGTAATTATTTAAAGCGGCTGAGTGGTATTTTTGAATAAGTGAGACTGAAGGGATCGTGTGTTCTAGGTTTATTAATCAATTTAGCTTGTTTCCTTTAAATAACTGAGGGAATTAAAATGATTGTAAGTAATTCTGTTTTTCTGTTCTTTGCTTTCTTTTAATTTGTTCTTGTGGCTAGATTTGTCTTACAAAACAACATGATGCAATATGTTAACCAAACTAACGCAAAAGATTATTATTATTATTATTTTTAGTTTAAAATGTTTTGATTGTTATTAATTTTTTTTTATTGTTAAGCCGCAATGATGATGCTCCTTTGGATTGAAAGGCCTCTCGCAATTTTTATGTAAGTAAATTAAATTTGAATACAAGATTGATTTTTATGAATTTAGTTTCATTAATTTCGTTTTTTTTTTTTTTTTTTTTTTTTTTTTTTTTTTTTTTAATACTATTCATCTTGTTCTTTGTAATGTTTCAACTCAACAAGTGAGTATTCAAAGTTTCGCCAATCATTTTACCAGTGTTATCGAATTTGGCATAAAATTCGAAAGTTTTACATTGAGTTAAATATAGAATAAATTGAAGGAAGCTCTTCAAAACGGCAACACTCCATTGCGCTTCCCTCCATTCGTTCGTGCCTTGTAGTTCGGTGCGTCCTTTTGTTGCGTAAAAGTTGCTCTAAATCACATCTTGGTGCGTCACAGCTAGCTGAAGGTCTGTTTTATAAATAGTTAGTCCGTGCAGCGAGCTTGGACTATAGTTTCAAAACTAACCCTTTCAGAACTAGATTACTGGGTCAAACCACCTCTAGATCGCCCGCAAGTTAACCCTTCCGAGACTAGGCGGAGCCAGCAATTTGGCAACTGTGCATTCTTCCCATTTGAATGTATGAGAAATAATCTATTAGAAATGGGGCCTCGGCCCCCTCAAGATTCGATTGTTTCTCGTACATACAAATGGATAAAATCTACTGTCGCCAAATTGATGGCTCCGCCCATGTCCGAGACCACGCCTAAGTATATTCGTTCTCGTGGCAAGATTTGTGTTACAAAAGTTCAATTTCTTATTGACAGTAAAAGTGGATCTAAAATAATGCATCTTAGAGCGCCTTGAATTGGATAGATAGGCAAAATAAACACCAAGAAGTAGGAACATTTAACTATACCCGGGGCGTAGATTAAACAATCGAGAGTTGTTTTACTATCTATCAGTTACAGTCGGGAATTAAATAATGTCAGTCGACTCCTTAAATTTTGGTAAGGCAGGCCACTTGCAATGCTTCAATTCATTGTGTTAAGTATTGCAGGTTGCAGTTGCGGCTCGTGAAATTTGGCAACCATGCTAATTTTGCGTTTTAACCCATGCAAAAGAATCGATATATTGGGGGTGCAATTGCACCTCCTAGAGATCGATTGTTTTACATAGCTTTAAGTGGAAAGAATACGTTGTTGCCAGATTGCACGCGCCGCCACTGGCAGGTTGCCTACTGAAACTAAAAATTAATGAGGCAATTGACATGATTTAGTTCGTCGACTGTACCTGCTCAATGCTCATGACAGGGTTAACTCTTTCAGGGATAGTGAGACACGTACAAGTTATTTATAACTTAATTTTACATGGAATTCAATGGAATGTATAAAGAGACATTTTGCAAAAAGTTGAATATGATTATAAAAAGTGTCTTCCTTTGGAAGGTTTGATAATATCTCAACGAAACTCTAAACCCAAAATGCGCGCATGAAAGGGTTAAATGGTCGGTTTATTGTTCCAAATCCGCTGTATAATTATTTTGTCTAAGCCAATGATTGAAGGCAATACACGAAACTTCGTTTTAAATGTGTACAGTTAGGAGTTCTCTAGGCATTGTGCGGAATTGAATTTATGGGAACTAGACTTTCTAAATGCATACGAATAATCTCGTGGACATGGAATCAAAAAGATCAGAAGACCATTTTATTTAACTGAAAACCAATGAAGCTGTTGCAAACTTTTGCTATACAGACAGGCTTACTAGTATAGTTGATTATGGGGTAAAAACTAAAACATTAAAACATCACAAAATTCACTCCTAAACTCATAAAATGCTTTCAAACGTGAGACCTTAATGGCGGTGATTATCACCTAAATCTTATGCCAATTGTTTGCCTTTTCTTGCTCTTTTGTGGTGCTGCGAGAACATCTCGTGAGGATGTAGGTTATTTAGAGAAACACATTGTAAAAGGTGGTATCCACCGCCAATATCTGCGGTCTCGCTTTTGAAATTATTTTATGAGTTTAGGAGTGGTTTCGTAATTTTTCAGTGAGCTTTTTGTCATTTTTACAGGGTTTTACCTCATAAGTAAACTATTAATAAGCCTGTAGCAAAAGTTTGCCATAGCTTTATTGCAACCGGAAATTAAAGCATTTTCGTATACAAACAAACAAAAAAACCGATTTGATAATGAAAATTCTACGTATTTTGATCTGAATACGACACGTTGGTCGTTGCTATCCAACCACTCGCCGATGCAATTTGATGCATTTCGGAAGCATACACACGGCACCTCTACTTTCCAGCACCCGATACTCAAAATGTGTGGGTTCTACATAGATGCAGATATAAGCAGATCATCAAAGTAAATTGATGGACCGGATGAAAAAAGCAGTTAACCCCTTCAAATCGCAATCCCAATGGACCTTTGCTCGATATCAGTGCCTCCACTGCCTCCAGTCAATTTGATAGACTGCCGGCCGCCACCGCCCTCCTCCACTGGCTCCACTGACTCGTATAGTAGGATAGCTCGTGCCCGGAACGGACGGTCGAGGTTTACCGTTTACAACTGTGTTAACAACTCTAACCACTTACGCCCTGTCTATAAAACGCTTCAACCTTATCATTAGACGTTTAGTCGAAGGTGTGCAAGTGTAGAGTAAACGACCCTTAAATCCTTCTCGTCTCGCCTCCTTCCAGCCCTTCTCTCTCACCGTTCTGTTATTTTCAGCAGAAAAAAAGGGAAAATAAACAGCTCTCCTTATTACTATTACAACACCCTGGACATAATTCAAAGAGCGAAATTATATAAGGAAACCACCCGCTTTATTATAGTAGTAGCGAGTTGGGCGACGGGCGTCTCACATTGGGTTTCAAGCTAGTTTTTCCCCATTGTGAATGAGTCCATTTTCATTCTTATTCTTATTACAATTATTTACGCATTATTTTTTACATGAGCTAGCTATATCGTCGTTCATCTGAAGCATAGGCGCAAGTCAATTTTTGCAACTTTTCAGGAGAGCGGAAACAAAATTAGCAAACTTCATCAGCTTAATTCAGTTCTATCGAAGCTAGAAAAACTTTTTTGGCACAAAAATGTTCATTATAAAGCCTCTAGAAGGAGAATATTTTGCCAGAATTCAAAAATCTTTGAAAATAAAGACTATACGGATATTTATTCGAGCAAAAATGTCTTACGCCAGATTGTCTGATTGATAAATATCCCGACCGGTGGAGATACTCAACCGTCTACTCCATGATCTATACGCCTGTTGTCTGAATGAATCTCTCTCCGCTCTCGCGCGTTATTTCCTTACGCGGTAAACCCATTATTTAACACGTTACCGCGGGTTTCTGGTAATATACCCACGTATTTTGAAACGATTTTAGCGCAGTCATCAAGTAATGGCATCACAACAGAGATATTTGCCATCGATACTTTCATAGATAATTTGGGTTAGCTTTCTTTGGGTTTTCATGAGTTTTCTTTCTATTGTTTCAACTTTAAGTTCAAAATCAGCATCAGCAATGAGAAGAGTTTCGGAGAAAACCAATCAATTTACTTTAATTAATAACATCCTTGCATCTTGAAAAGTACTAACTATTTTTTTTTTTTTTTTTTTTCTTTTTTTAGTAATCAGTCTATCGACTGGTTTGACTCACTTCTCCACCAGTTCCTATCCTGAGCTAGTTCTTCCATTTTTACATATTTCTCATAACCTACATCTTGAATTATTTGTTTCATGAACTCTTTTCTTTGTCAACCATTTAAAGAAAATACTACTTATAAAACTAGAACATGGGCAAATACCTATTTGATGGAGGAGTAATCAATCACAAAATTGATAAAACTATACGGTGCACGGCGCTACGCTGGCTATAGGTGAATTCATCAGGTAAAGAAACACAAGATTGAACGGCGAAATATTTTTGAGTAGTTCAACTTGAAACTTTAGGATATCTTCCTGAGGTATATTTGCAGGTGCTGACGTTCCGGAAATTTGTACTTTTGTCGTAAATTCATCAATTTAAGCTCAAATATTTTGGTTTTTTGAGCAGCGCTTAGGGGCGCTATCTATTGGATTGAAATCTGGACAAACTTCGCCTGGAATCACCTTAAGAGACGTTGAGAAAATTCGTCGACCAATAAACGGCACGAGTTTGCCCACTGGGATGCGAAGAAGGTTGCGTGGAGATGAGCAAACGAGTTTATTCGCCAAGCAAGGTATGGGATCATCCCCCCCCCCCTAACATGCAAGATTGCTCTCTTTCTCCTCGACCAAGCTGGCAATTAACCTGTGCGTAAACGTATTTTCACACCCATCTCCCGGGCCTCGAACCACTAACCAGCAGAACCTCCCCCGTTATATTTTCTTTGCTGAGTTACCGACAGACGACTCCCGGCCCAGATTTCATTAACCACCGCTTCGAGGCAAACAAAAACCAAGGTGCGATGTTGGGACATGAAATTACCGTAAGCCGATATAAACATAACAATCCTTTGACTGATTTCCTCATACCTCCCTTATTACGTTATCATTATCATTACCCATTAAAATTATCATCATTAAAAAAGCAAGCGCCTGCCTTCAGTCTTTACCAAAAATATTTAAAGGCTAACAAGGTTTCCACCTGGACCTGACCTTAATGCGCTTGCGCACTTCAATGATAATCACAGAGGTTTCATTAAATCTGCTAAAAAGTAACAAAAAAGCCGCACGAGCTTAATTTACTCCTTTATTTTAATTGTAAGGCTCATAATTTATTAGCCCCCGAAAATCCACGTGATGCAGTTGGGTCGTTCAAATGAATGAACCGTTCAAAAGACCGTAGCGTGAAATGATCGAACGAATCATAACGCCTCGACCAGGGATGTAGAGCTCGTTTCAGAAGTGTAGGCGCACCTAAACAATAATCTTTGGCGAATTTTCAACTTTTGCTCATTTAAATCGAAACAAAACTGCGCACGAGTTAATTATTTTGCTTTTAAAGTGTTCCGTACTGAAAAGTGAACATTCGAGTTCATTTTTTTTTTTTCATTTTCATTGAGTAATATCATAAATATGTTGCAGTGGCATAGCCAGGAATTTTTCTGGGGGGGGGGGGGGGGGGTCCGTGGTTCGAAAATTGTCAAGGGGGGGGGGGGTCCAAAGATACTAATTAGGTAAAATTTGTCTGAAAACGCAAAAAATGACCTTTTTTAAGACAAATTCTGGTGTCATGGGGGGGGGGGTCTAGACCCCCTGGACCCCCCCCCACTTGGCTACGCCACTGATATGTTACAAATTCCAAAGATTATCCGTCTAGGGTGCCTACACTTTTGAGACTACCTCTAACTAGGGTTTTGTTCGGGGGTCAAAGTTGTGAGAGACTTGAAAAAGATGACTTTTTTTTCTTTGGGTTATCAAATTTCAGTCGATGGGATTAGTAGGTGGTTAACCGGTGTGACTCCTCAGAGGGGAGATTGCGATTTGTCTGACCCTCCCGCCCTCCTCACCATCAGTTACCCCACTGATCTAGAAAATTAATCGATGCGGCCAATTCACTAAAACCGTCATTTCACATTGCTTTCGGGCAGAAAATTTTATTTTAGTCATATTCTTTGCTATCTTTTTTTTTTTTATGAATAAAAGCGCATTTCATACAATTTTATTTAAAATACCTAAACAAGAATATCAACCCCAAGATTAATTTTACCGTAAAATTACCAAAAGTCCTGGGAATGACCTATTTTCTGACAAAAAACAGGTTGTTAAACTTTCTCACTCAAAACGCCCAAATATCGCTCAATTATGTTCTTCTTTGTCGTTGAATGCCATTTCTCTTCGTTCAGATTTTAGCAATCAATTGAAATGACAAAGGGGTCGGAAGTAAATACTTTTTAGTCAATTTTGCTTAAACTGCACTGATACTAAATTCGCATAATTGATCTTATATAATCTTTCTGATTTTGATAGTTTATAAGAATCAATTGTTGATTATGATTTTGAGTTTTTTTCTTCTTTTTTGTTGTCTTTTTTATATTTAATCGAACAAATGAGTCATTCAAATGAATTGAATCAAAAAGAGCGGATTCTTATCGATGAACGGGTTTCTTTGCCCCTATTTTATCCATGTGGTTTTTCTAACTTTCGTCCGAAAATAACGTCATTATCTTGAGCGGATTATCAAAAGAAAATCAGAATGATGAGGGGAAGGGGGGAGGCTTCAACGTTAAATGAAATGATTGATGATGACGTGTGGTTTCTTGAAGGGTGTGAATGAGTGGCTCTAACATCTTATTTTTCGGCGGCTTGGTTTCTGTCGAAAGAATCAATCTCTGTGAAATTAGAGGGGTACGCGTTAATGGGTGATCCAAGCACGCGGTTTAGACACCTTTGTTTCCACCTTTCTAATAAACGGTTATAAAGCACGTGCGTTACTTTTGGAGCAGATGACTGTGTTCCGTGTTCGTAATACCTTATTGCTGAGAGAAGTGACGTGGCGTGAAAAAACCCTTTCTTCAGCGGTATTTTTGAAGTGTTTTGGTTTGTTCTTTTTTTTTATTATCGTTACTGTTTTCTTGTTTTGTTTTGTTTTTTTGTTTTTTTTTTTTATGGATTTTCGGTGTTTTTGGATTGGACATTGATAACGACATTTTTTTTTTCACCCATGACTTCACTTTAGCTGTCTTCTAAGTTTACACTAAGAAATAAAGGGTAAAAACAAGAAGAAACACTGTTTGATCAACGTGAAATCCCCGGTTGATGCTAAAGAAATGAGTGTTAATCGTTACGATAGTGATTCCTGAAATCACAGGATGTCCTAGCTGTTAATTCAACTGATTTACTGTTTGATTTACTTACTGCTAATATAACTGGACCTCTTGTGGTTTTAAGAATCTTTATCGTAACGATAATGTTTATATTCCTTTGGCAACAACCGGTTTTTTTCCTGTTCATTTAATAGTACCCCCCCCCCCGTGTGGTTGTATTAGTTGTCTCGAATTCTCCGGTGAGTTTCGATATACGGGATAAAAAAAACAGTTTAGCAGCCATATTTAACGCATTCAACACGTAAAATGAGATACACACGTGTCTGGGTAGGTTTGTAAGTTTATTTCACTAAATTACAAAGGCATTCATACAAAAGGAGTGATCAGAACGTTTGGGCCTATTTTCACAAGAGTGCAGAACAAGTACAGAAACAAGTTTACCGTTGAAAGAAATTAAATGCACACCTGATCTTTTATGAACCTGTTTTGCATGAACGACTCCAGTGGCGCGTGCACTTTGGCAACGTTGAAAATTGTCCATTTAAACCCATGGAATAGGTCAAAAGCGAGAGTGTTCACCGAATACCCAATACTTCGATCTTTTTCACGGCACGGGTTCAAATGAACCAACTGCAACGTTTCCAAATGGGGCTCTTGCAAACTTTTGCTACAGGTGATTGAAGAGTTGATTCATGCCTAAAACACTGTAAAATGACGATGAGTACACTAATAAATCACGAAATTCACATTCAGAATTGGGCTTAATAATGGAGAGACGCAGATATCATGGGAGATTATTCCCATCTAAATTGAGACATATCTCTGTGTTTCTGTAGAGAAAGTGACATATAATAGACAGGAATTTCCCATGATACCTGCGTTGAACCGCCATTACGACCTTGCCGTTATAGCAGTTACATGTGAGTTTATTACTGAATTTTAGACTTTCTTAGTGTGATCTTCGTGATTTTTGCTGGTTTTTGCATTAGAATGGACCATTTATTTGCTTACAGCAAAAGTTTGCAAGAGCCCCATTGCACGCTACACTACTGAACGACTCCAACTTCTACATCGAGACAGCAAAGAGCTGTATTCAAAATGAGGCTTTTTGGCCCAAGAAAGAAAACCTTTCAAATTTTCAGGGTTGATAGAGCTACTCAAGAGCTTTCTAAAAATGGCCAGTTTTTTGTTCTAGCCCTCTTGGAAGAGGGGGGGGCGGGGGTCAAAGTTGGAACCTTTAACCTCCCGTAACTTTTTATTAAGTTGACCAATTTGAATGCGGTTTTTTTTAAAATGTAGCTTTTTTAATGTTCTTTCGATTGATGTGCCACACTTTACCTTTTGAGGAATTTTAAGACAATTTTTTTCAATTTTTTCGATTTTTGAAATTCCCAAATTTTTGTTTTTTGCATTTTTGAACCGGAGCAAACGCACTGAGGGTAACAAATACCAGTCTGGATTAAAGCTCTTTTAATTTGCTTTCAAGTAGTTCAAACCGCGTGTTGGGGAAACGTTTCGTTCAAAAGTTATAAGCACGTAAAGTTGACGCGGAACCGATTGCGGCGTGCTCCGGGCCCGCGTTTTTGACTTATAAGGTCGGCCGCTCCTCTCCGACTGGAAAGGAATAATAAATATTCTGGCTTAACGCGATTAATACCAATACTCAACCCATTTTAAACTAATAAACAAGTGTTTTCAACGGTCTTCCATCATTTTTCCAACTTTTAAAGCCCAAAAAGGAGGCCCGAAAAAACCTGCTTCACAGTCGATGGCGGTAGCATTGCGTGCAATCTGTCAACGCATCATTTTGTCCATTGAAACCCATGAAAAGGGTCGAACTATTGGAGGTGCACAGTGCACTCCCTTGATATTTATTACATTATTACACTCCGATTTATTTGCGACGAATAAAGCTTTTTTTTGTTTTATGATAGCAATAACGACAAAAAAAAAAAAAAAAAAAAAAAAAAAAAAAAACCCATCAAAAAAACTTTTTCCCTCTTAGGTTTTTTCTCCAGAGAATAACTACATCCGCGACATTTTTGGAGAGACACATTAACTGAGGTTTCCATGGCGAAACAAGCACGATTGCCCCGCGATAACTGATTGCAATCATTTTCTTGAAACACGGAAAACCCATCTTCAGTGCAATGTTTTGGGTCGTGCTTGTTTCGCCATGGAAACCTCAGTTAATGTGTCTCCCCAAAAATGTCGCGGATGTAGTTATTCTCTGGAGAAAAAACCTAAGAGGGAAAAAGTTTTTTCTGATGGGTTTTTTTTTTTTTTTTTTTTTTTTTTTTTTGTCGTTATTGCTATCATAAAACAAAAAAAAGCTTTATTCGTCGCAAATAAATCGGAGTATAGTAATGTAATAAATATCAAGGGAGTGCACTGTGCACCTCCAATAGTTCGACCCTTTTCATGGGTTTCAATGGACAAAATGATGCGTTGACAGATTGCACGCAATGCTACCGCCAACGACTGTAAAGCAGGTTTTTTCGGGCCTCCTTTTTGGGCTTTAAAAGTTGGAAAAATGATGGAAGACCGTTGAAAACACTTGTTTATTAGTTTAAAATGGGTTGAGTATTGGTATTAATCGCGTTAAGCCAGAATATTTATTATTCCTTTCCAGTCGGAGAGGAGCGGCCGACCTTATAAGTCAAAAACGCGGGCCCGGAGCACGCCGCAATCGGTTCCGCGTCAACTTTACGTGCTTATAACTTTTGAACGAAACGTTTCCCCAACACGCGGTTTGAACTACTTGAAAGCAAATTAAAAGAGCTTTAATCCAGACTGGTATTTGTTACCCTCAGTGCGTTTGCTCCGGTTCAAAAATGCAAAAAACAAAAATTTGGGAATTTCAAAAATCGAAAAAATTGAAAAAAATTGTCTTAAAATTCCTCAAAAGGTAAAGTGTGGCACATCAATCGAAAGAACATTAAAAAAGCTACATTTTAAAAAAAACCGCATTCAAATTGGTCAACTTAATAAAAAGTTACGGGAGGTTAAAGGTTCCAACTTTGACCCCCGCCCCCCCCTCTTCCAAGAGGGCTAGAACAAAAAACTGGCCATTTTTAGAAAGCTCTTGAGTAGCTCTATCAACCCTGAAAATTTGAAAGGTTTTCTTTCTTGGGCCAAAAAGCCTCATTTTGAATACAGCTCTTTTCCTAAAAACCTACCTCAAAATCATGAAGAATGGAATTCACACCTAAATAAAATTAACACTCATAATAGAAGTGTGCCCATCAAAATAGCTCGTTTACCGGGCGAGAGAAGTGACGAAAGAGCAATAGTATCTTGGTTCAATAAATTACGGTTGAATAGGGCCATAGGTGACCCTAAAACCCCACCGCCACCCCCACCCCCGCCGCCGCCCTCGCCACTGCTACTCGTTAATATGCACTGATGCACTACATTGCCGCGGTGGAGTCGGGCTTCAACGCAACTTGAAGTTTACACCATCATACAGTGGCCGCTGCAAATGTGCAAACTGCAATGTGCAATAACCATTTCTTCGCGATCTCGTGCACGTCCCTGATTCTAGTTTGATTTACTAGGCGATTTCTCTGGACTATGGTCTGCGAACACCGGGCCATAATTGCCGGATTGGTCCTGCCTGGACAACGAGCAAAATAACTATAGGGAGGTTTTCTGGGACGTGATTTTGAAACACCAAGAAAGCAGCATTGGCGGATACAGTTGGGGGGGGGGGGCGACCCGCGACCCCCCCCCCCCTCCAGTTCGGCTAAAAAAGGGGGAAAGAGGAGAAAACGAGAGGGGAGTGGAAGAGAGAAAAAAAGGAAAAGGGGGTCTCCGGGGGGCAAAAATCCCAAGTTCGCCCCTCCCCCCCCCTCATTCGCGAGGGCTGGATCCGCCAATGGAAAGCAGCCATGGTCGGTGAAAATCTCTCATGGACATTTTCACAAAGGCTCGATTTTTTGCATCTTTTTTCAACATAATATATTACATTGAGAAAAAAAATTGCTCATAATAAACCTTAAAGTGGAAAACTGAACAAGCAAAATATATTAAGTACAGCGAGTCAAAGGTTTGGTGCAGCTTACCAAAGCTTCAGTATTCCGTACCTATACACTCAAACTGAATATACCTTTTGACTGCTTTCTTTTTTTCCTGGGTGTTCAGAGTGAAATCGGATTAAGATTAGGTATGGGGTCAAGAAAATCTCATTTTTACCAGTGCTGAAAATAAAACTGACTTGTTTTGTTAAAAATGAAGCTGACTTGTTTTGTTAAAAAAAAATAAAATAATGTTGTTAAAAGTATAAAAAAAAAAAAAAAACATAGTTGTTTTTCCCCCTGCTTATTTCAATCAAGACCTATATCGTTGCAATAGCTAGGACGCTTAAATCGACGCAAATTCTTTTTGTATTGATAGGAAATAAAGAGCTAGAATATACTATCAGAACATTCATTGAAACAATCGGCAATTTTTCTCAGTATAAAAGTTTTTTTAAAAAAAAGTTGTGACAGATCCATTTAAAATTGGTTTGACATGTAGGTGAATATGTTTTAGAGTGGCTAGCTGAACTTCCCTTTGGAAGGATTTAAACAATAAAGAAACTGACGTATGACGGAAACCATCAAAAAATTGTCACCTGAATAGGTATGTTGGAATTTTGTGTCCCGGTGATAGCCACTAATCAATACTTGCTCTTTCCTTTAAAATCAATTTCCATTGAATCAATTACAATTTTTTAATCAAAGTTGAAAAAAACGGAGGCAAACAAACCAGGGACCAAATTATGTTACGCCTTGACGGTCCTCCGAAAAAACGTTGGATGGTGAGTACTTAAGTAAGGTTACGTGCGGTTTTAATCCTCCGTAAGTGCTCACCGATCATCATGCGTGCGGGACCGTGAGGACGTGACATTATTTGGTCCGTCTCAGAATCCAATCGTCTTTGCAACCACACTTTAAGATAGGACTTATAGCATGTATTAGACCCTCTTACAGGTATATAGTTCGTTGGTCTCTAAACATCAACTAACCGGTGAAAAACATACATCGTTTTTGAAGCTCGAGCTCGTTTTCTAAAAAAAAAAATGCCTCCCGGCAGGCCGGTAAGACGAAGTAGATTCCATGCTTGGTTACATCATTTTTTCAAAAATTTAAATATAGGTTATAATTTTCGTTAATTTTTTTTTTTTTTATTTCATCAGCTGCTCAAAATCCAAATATTATTGTGAAAAAGATTATATTACCAATAGAGAAATGTGTAATCTTTTCAATGCAAGTGAGAAATAAAAGCTAGGTTATATAAGTTTTTCACAAATTTCAATAAATAGGTTATGTTATGATTTTCTTTGAATTATTCAATTTTTTTTTATCAGCTGTTCAACATTTAAATAAAAATACCCATGAGAAAAAGATTATAGTACCAAGATAGAAAAATGTGTAATCTTTGTAACGCTAATTAGGAATAAATCTGAATAAGAGCAGCTGATCAAACAAGAAAATAAATAAATAACGTACCTAAGCAACATTGCACGTGTAAAACAAAGAACGAGCAATTATACCAATACACTATCCTTGTCTTTCACATGTAAAATTCCATAAGAAACTAAATAGCTCGTAAAACACGTAAAACACAAGGAAAATTTAAGAAATGGAGCATATGAACTAAAAACATCCTCCACGATATATACTAAAATTTTTGAACCAAAAAAACAATTTCTTCATATAAAAACACTGCCAAAAAACCCGAAAAACACATCACTATAACTCGCTTACAACGCAAAAAACGAAAAAATGACTCGAGTAAAAAAGTTGCGTATCAAAACGGCTAACATAAATTTCCCAAAAAAAAATACGCAAAACAAACACTCCTAAAAATAAACCTCAAAAACACATTTAACGACTCAAACACGGCCCATAACGCGAAAACTAACTGTCGGATTTACACCATCTTCGAACTCATCCAAGAATTAAACTCAACGAATAGATGAGACAAATTTCAAAAATAAAAACCAAAAATTACGAACAGGATCGTGGGACATAAAAACGGTAAAACTGGCTGAAACATACATATAAAGATATATATATATATATATATATTATATATATATATATATATATATATAAAATATATATATATATATATATATATATATATATATATATATATATATATATATATATACAATTTTCAACGAGTGGTATTTTCTCACTCAGGGGACCATGAAACGTGCTCATTTGATAAAATTTCCCGAAAAATCCAACATCGCACCCTCCGCAATAAGTAGATTCATGGAATCTACTTAATAGATTCATGGAATCTACTTAATAAAAAGTTCCTGACATACCTAGGCTCAAAATGCGTACCATTAAAAATCAAAATGTCTGATATAGAGAGTGAGAATACCCCCAGGAAACGCGCAACCCCATAGTTACAGCTCATTTGTCCAGGAAGATCTTCCAAGTTTACATTGGTTTAAATTGGCAGTCCGCAGAAATTTTCCACGCAATCTGACAACAGTGTTATTGATATTCTATTGTGGTTGCCAGATCGTGTAGAAAAATATTCAAACTTTACATTGCTTTAAATAAGCGGATTGATGATTTATGTGTGCAATCTGGCGACTGTGTATCTCATTGCTCGCGTTGAAATAATGCGGGTCGCCCAACAAGGTTGGAAATCTAATGAAATATACAATCATCATTTGAAGCTGCGCAGTCTCAAAGATCATAAAACATAGGGTGTGCTCTCCTGAAAATATCAGCTTTGCTGTCACAATTGAATCTCCTTGGAACACCGCACCTCATGTTTCGGCCCACAGATTTTAAGTGACGACATGATATGATTTAATGATTTATTGCTGCGATATCGGTCACCTAAGAAGCAAATTGTGGTGAGCACCGTTTTTTCTTTTTCTTTTTCCTTTTTTTTTCAATACTCTTACTCAAAAAAAGGACGCGGGTGGTGTTCGGAAGCCCCAGGCCAGTGTTTTTGGAAAGTAAAGTTTCATCATCAAAGTTCACATCAGTATTACTTATTACTGTTTTGCATCAGTGAGGGTATTATTAATAGATTCGACGCTGTTCGCCACTTTTGCGGAGTTTAGTTTAGTTTTATTAACCTTTAAAGTCTTCAAATACACGGCGAGAAGAGTACCTTAACTGTTTCCAGCTGAACGTTTTAATATTTCGTCAAAGTACCTACCTTTCGGTATCTTTCAGTGGCGAAACGTGCGATTTGGCAACGTTCCTTTTCCCCCCATTTAAACACATTAGAAAGGTCGAAATGCCTGTTCATCGCCGATGTCTGGAGCGTTCAACTTTTTTGCTGAATTTAAATGGAGAAAATACATTGTTGCCAAACACGCTTCGCGAGTGGTATCTTTAATTAGCCCCTTCAGTGCTGCATTACCAAAAAGTAGTTTCACAAATCTGAGACCTTCACTAGTGAATCGAATGACTTTCATATAATTTCATGTGCACGTCAATTTTTTTGAAATTTCCCAAAAATCCATGTTGACAAACGTCCTCAACAAGGGACTAAACAGCGAAATGGTAAGAAATCTAGTAGATATAGTGATCAAGAGCCTTTCCCTTCCTCAAGACGAGAATGGGCCGTTACAAACTTTTAGTACAGCGTAATGGAAGGTTGATTCTATTGAGAAAAATCGAGTGAAATCACATTAAAAGCATCGAAGAGTCTCAAAATCCACTCACAAACTCATCAAATGCGTTCAAAAGTTACAAAATGGCGATCAAATGAGCAGGTCACAAGATTGGGAAGTCCGCAATCTAATCGCAACTTTCTACGCAGAGAACTTACAAGAATATCCTCAGTTTTTTTTTTTTTTTTTTTTTTTTTTTTTTTTTTTTTTTTTTTAACTGTGATAGTAAAAACGCTCTCTTCGAGGAATTTGGACCATTATTACAAAACCAAGACTATAGCTGATTACACTAAAATGAGAAAAGTTAGTGATTAAATTCATAACACTTCTAGTTACAAGTGCCTTTGAGAAGGTGATGCACATTGCACAGTTGTAGGTATTTAAGGTAAACCCCCCAGTAGCCGACACCCCTAATATTTGCACCAGTACATACCTGTCACCCATTTTTCACACTGTAAAAAGTACTAGTTTGGTGGCAATACTGGTGTTTTGAGTGGTTTTTTTCTGAGACCTCAAATCATTTGAGTCAAATGTGAAACATTCGAAAAAAATCTCAAAACACCAAAATTGCGCCAATAAACTAAGATTACGTCGCAGAGCCCCACAGTTCATGGGGCCACGCAACAACCTTTCCAAAAAGTGTCGCACTCCCCCATAGTGCGTGGGGCCACGCGACACTTGAATTTTGTCTTAAAAAAAGTGCCTTACAAGTGTCGCAGAGCCCCACAGATTTTTAAAGATTTCTGTGGGGCCGTGCGACAAGTAAAATATTAATTTTTCCACCATCTGACCAAGTGTCGCGTGGCCCCACGAAACAGCTAAAATTAGGATTTTAATCGAGAAGATTGTGGGGCGTTGCGACACTTGGTTTTCATACATTTTCAAGTGTCGCACGGCCCCACAGCCGTCCAACAAAAGTTGTCCTCTAGTCCAGAAACTTTTGAAAGAAGGACTCTTATCATTAAGTGATTAGAGGTGAGCTCGTGTGAGTAATCAAAGCTAGAACTGATAAAGATTTGTCAATATCAGGGTTCTGTGGGGCATTGCAACACTTGATTGGGAAAGACTGTTTCGTGGGGCCACGCGACACTTGGTCAGACCTGAGTCGAAATAAGTTATCTTGTTATCAAGTGATTAGAGGTGAGCTAGCATGAGTAATCAATTCATCGAGTTATTAGAGGTAAGCACCAGTGAGTAATCAATTCATGAACTGATAATGGTTAGTCATTCTTTAATAAAGGTTAGTCGTTCCTTATCAGGTTCTGTGGGGCTTTGCGACACTTGATTGAGAAAGACTGTTTCGTGGGGCCACGCGACACTTGGTGGTGAGTCTAGTGTTTCACAGCCCCACAAAAGAGTTTGATCCCCAAAGCCAGTATTGGTGCCCAATCAGCTGATAACAAGGTAAACTCTAAATAGAGGAGGGGCTTTGTATCCAGAGAAAGTATTTCACAGCCCCACAACTAGGATTGATTGGCGTAGGCAAGTATCTTTTCAGGGCAAACCGTCTAAATGCCCTGATTTAAGCCACCTCAGCATTAATTATAAACTGTTAAAACTTTCAGAGATGGGTACTCACCAGTAGACAGTGAATAACAAAAGAAACAGATGATTCACCGAGTCGCAGGAAAGTCGGTTGCTATGAGTTAATGATACCAGGTCTGCCGAAAGGCAATCATGGTGTCTCAATCAAAACCACCGGGGAAAAAAAGTGTTAAACCAAGCTATGGTAAAACAGTCGCGATTTAGCTTTTCAGTTTGAGCTATCGAAGCCACATATATATGATATAAAGTAATAGAAACTTGAGGTAATTGGAGCACTGCCACTTTTAACAACAATTCGAAGGAACACTCATGAGGAAATAGATTTCTTAGCTTGGAAACGTATTCGCGAAGCAAACAATTAATAACTATGCCAGGTACCTAATCCTATTGTACCGAATGTAAATACACAAGATCCCTGATGAGGGAGCTTTGGACAGCAGTGCGTTACGCTGGGGCTGGGTACGTAGTGCTGTAGGGCTATGTCCAGTAGCACACGAATCACCGCAGCTGAAATCGACGGGACAGAAAATAATTCACCGAAACATAAGTTTCATTCTAATAATTACAATGGACCGAGAATAAAAGTAAAAAAAAATAATGCCTTGCAAAAGCTCGATGCACTTAAAGAGCGGTGAGTGTTATGTTACGTTACTATTTTTAATTTTGGTGAGGTTAGGGTCTTCACACGATGTTGTAAACAAGAGATTACTGTATACGAGGTACTCGAACAAAGGCTGACCAATGAGAGGCAAGTATGATACTCGGTGCCGCGTGATTCGAAAGCGAGGAACTAACAATAAGTGGGACGTTATGTTGAGGCAGCAGTGGAAATCTCGTGTGGACGTTTTCCACACAGGCTCGGTTTACTAGCCTCATAGTTTTAAACCTTTACTTACATAAAAAAAAAAAAAAATTGCAACAAATGCATTTGAAATTGGTTATAAACAAAAGTGTAAGTGTTTTAGAGTGGCTGTCTGGACACAGAAATCGACATAACTGTATCTTTGGAAGGATTTGCATGAGAAAGAAATTGACACATAACAGAAACAAGCAAAATTTTCTCATCAGGACAGATTTATTAGAATTCTGTGTCCAGAAAGCCACTTTACAACTTCTGCACTATCTTTAAAACAACTTTCCACTGGATTTGTTAAAATTTTCAATTTGAGGTTAAAAAAGGTGAGGCAAACAAACCTGAATCATATTGCCTGGCTGCCTCACTTTGTGATAGGGCTCAGGACATGTGTGGCCCCCCTCTATCGCTCGTTGGGAGCCACGGCTGAATTCGGAATCTGCAGCTCTCGTGGCAGAAATCCATGAAAACCACTTCAAAATCAGTTATTTTTTTGTCCAAAAACTAATTTCATATCTATTCTCTCAATAATGGATGTCAAAGTTTACAGTCAAAATTAGGTATTGCTATTGGAGCTCTAAAGTGGTGCAGCTCCCTAAAAGAACTCCTAAGTGTGGTCTCATTGCAGAAATCCAAACTGTAATCTTTGAAGTCAATGTCTGATCAGGCAAGCACATATGTAATCAGTATTTAAACAATGTAATAGCAATTTCGCATTATTTTTTATGAAATTCTGCCGCGAGAGATACAAAATTAGAAATCAGCCTAAGTTCTGGCTCTGAACCCCTGGCTAACACGCACTCTTTGTTGTTCTCTATCTCCAACATGATTCAAATGATGGAGTATACACTGAATTAAAGGGAGGAAGTTTGGAGTAGACCTTTGAGTCTCATTGCATACTTCCACTCAGAAAATGTGTTGGAATGAATAAATAACTGAGCATCGGTGGCACTTCACATGGGCTCTTCTGCCCCTCCCCACACCTTATTCGAAAGTCAGGGCTCATGACTGACAGAAAGTACTTTTTTTAATTCGCACACCTAACTAACAACTAAAAGAAGCCGTTAACCAGTGGTATTACCATGGTGTGGAAATCTGTAAGTAACTTGGTCTTAAAAAAAATTGTAAATAAAGCAGAGCCGTTGCAGAAGAGATGCTGGAGGGTAATCTGCTCTCTCATACCTGATTGCTCATAAAATACCTGAATAGAAACAAAATAGTATTTCCATAAGACTATTCTGACAAAAGACTATAGAACCATTGAAGTACTGATGCGTTGCATTCCAGTATCAAAATACTTGAAGGTTAAAAAAATGACTGAAAAAATGTGAGACCTTCACTTTATTGGTCTACAAAAATTCTGAAAAAACGTAATGTTCCGAATGTTTTCCAGTATTTTACTTGTTGCCAACTATGCTCATTTGGCAAAGTAAGAATATTAGTCGATGCCTTGGACTTTAGCTCAATTTAGGGCGTTCGAGCCAAAAAATGGAATAAAAGTGAGAAATTAATCTTGTGTAGCAGTGCCAATTACTAAAAGCTGGATGAATTTTGATGAAACTTTGTATACACAATGTACTACCGCAGTACTAAAATATTTTCTTCTCACTATCATCATAATAAATCCTTTGGACCTAATCAAGGGACCATATAGGTGCGATTGAGAAAAAATAAGACCAATTAAGCAAATAAAAACATAATCCTACTTATTGAGATAATTCGGGTTAGGTCCAATTAATTTTAATTAAATCCAGCACAAACAATCTATCTACCTACATTTACTCTACTTTATATAGAATTTCTTATCATTACAATATACAGCCCTTAAGACTGTTTAAAAAATCAAAATCGGTGCGCTCGAGCCAAAAAATGGAATTATCGTGAGAAATCAATCTTTAAACTTGGAGTCAATCCATTATGGCTCGATGAATTTTGATAAAACTTTTGTACACACAATCCACTATGAAAATACTAAGATATTTTCCTTTCTTAGTCACCATACACAACTGATAAAACCTTTTCAAGAGGCAATATAGGTGGGATTGAGAAAAAAATATGGGAATATAAGCAAATAAAAACATAATCCTATTAATTGAGATAGTTCAGGTTTGGTCCAATGAATTTTTATAAGAACTGGCAAATACAATCTACAATTAGTCTATATAAGAAAGTATTCCTTACAGATACAATTTACAACACTTAAGAGAGTTTAAAAATCAAAATGGGGTGTTCGACCCTAAAACATGAATTAAAGCGGGAAATTGATGTTAAAACTTGGAGTCAATCATTCATGGAATGAATTTTGATGAAACTTTGCTCAAACATATTATGTTACTGACCCACTAAAATATTCCTATCATACAGTCATCATCAAAAACCTTTAAGACCGTTTCAAGGGCCAATATAGGTGCGATCAAGCAAAACTCTTTGAAACCAAGGAAATAAAAAAACAATCGTAATACTTGGAATAAGAAATTCAATCATGACTCAATTATGTTTGATGAAAATTGCAACAAAAAGTTTGCAACCAACCTAGGCAGGGATTTCTTTTCAATGTAAAACTATAATATACAACCCTTATGTCTGAAACTGTTTAAAGGCAAAATAGCTGTTCCACCAATAAACCCAAAAAATAGAATATCCAAAGAAAATTAAACTTCTAAAGAAAATGGATGGATGAATTTTGTTGACATTTGAGGTACAAAATCTACAAACAAAGAACATCTTTAAAGGGGGGTTTAATCTACCAAACTAAAAAATTTCTTTTGAAGATCCACAGTTCAAAACCCATCCTTCAAAGGATGAAGTAGGCAACTATTTGTACAGCTTCTCTGCAAAATCGCCAACACTTCGGATTGAAGGCGGAATTATGTCCAGAGGTGAAAATATTTTAAATTTAATGGGAGTCTAGGAGTCTCTCCCAGAATTCTAAAGAAACTTGGGGGTCTCCCCCAGATATCTAAAGGTGGGTCTGGGGGTCTCCCCCAGAATTCTAAAGGGGGGGGGTCTGGGGGTCTCCCCCAGAATACTATAGGGGGGTCTGGGGGTCTCCTCCAGAATACTAGAGGGGGTCTGGGGGTCTCCCCCAGATTTCTTAAGGGGGTCTGGGGGTCCTTCGACCCCCCCCCAGATAAAAATGGAGGGAGAAAGTGTTCGTAGGGTGTTCCCTACAGCTTATTTTATTTCAGTATCTGAAAGAACATAAAAAAAGAAACTTTTTAGCGCAAACCGAAGGTCGATATCGTTTTTCGTTTTCGATAAATCGAAGGTCAAAGTTCGATATGGACCTATTTTCAAAAAATCATTACTCCACTTTGAGATACCGGTTACCGGAATTTAAAAAACTAGGGGTCTATAAGACTCCAGAAAGCAAGCTCTTATTAGTAAAAAATACGAATTTGACACAAATTTAGCAAAAATTAGGGTTTAGCGCCCCCGAAAATTGTCAACGTCTTTGCCCCCCAGGGGGGCCCATCAGACCAATTCCTTGAGACGACGACTATCGAGTGATACATCGATCAAAAAGGCATACCAAACTGAGCATTTTGGCGCAAACCGGAAGTAGATATCGTTTTTCACATTCGAGATATCGAATGTCAAAGTTAAATTTAGGCAAAAACGTTGTCAATTTTTGGGGGCGTTAAACCCTATTTTTGGCTAACTTTGTGTCAAATTCGTATTTTTTTCTAAAAAGAGCTTGCTTTTTGGAGTATTTTAGACCCCTAGTTTTTTAAATTCCGGTATCCGGTATCTCAAAGTGGAGTAATGATTTTTTGAAAATAGGTCCATATCGAACTTTGACCGTCGATATATCGAAAACGAAAAACGATATCGACCTTCGGTTTGCGCCAAAAAGTTTTTTTTTATGTTCTTTCAGATACTGAAATAAAAAAATAGGGCTCCCATAAGAAAAAAGGGCGTTACCCCTTCCCCCGCCCCTACCAGGGGGGCGCCGAAAGAAATAACCCACCCAAAATGGGTCCCCCTCAATATCATTGGACACGTGTTTGGCTGTTTTTCAAAATTCGCAGCCGTTTCCGAAAAAACCGCAGTGGAAACTTTTCTTCTTAACACCCTGTATAGCTCGCCTCATTCTGTCACTTTATTCCAGTGGCGTCGCTAGACATTTGCATTTGTGGGATAGCAAGATATGAGATCCCTTGTGGAGGATCTGGGTGGGATAGCCCCAGGTAGGCAAGGGGGTCTAGGGGTCCACCCTCAACAAATATTTAAAAATTGAGGTTTATTAAGCTAATTTTTACGCTATTCTGCATGAAGTTTAATTAATTAAAATCACGGACAAATAGATCGGAAATCCTATACTCAGATTTTTGTTTTTTTTTGTTTAGTTTGTTTAGTTTTTTTTTTTTTTTGTTTGTTTTTTTTTGTTTTTTGTTTTAAACCACACACAAAAAACGGTGTTCCATACCTGGCTACAATGTTGAGAACACAAAATGAGTAGACAGAGAACATCAACAACATAGCAGACAACAAAGCGCGCGCGCAATCATCGAACTTTGCGAGCGAAGAAAGAGTTTATTTAATTGAATTATAAATTTAGATCGGGCAACATTGAAAAATTGCATGATTAATGGAGGAAGAGCGAGAGAGCGAGCACAGAGTTGAACAAATAAGTTAACATTTGGTCCATAGCGAGCACCGAGTTGATGAAGTAAATGGACATTTGGCGCATCGCGCGCACACACTACATAACACGAAAAGAAGTTTGGGTAAATGGACAAACGGCATTCCATAGTATACACACACTAAAACGTAGGAAGAAAGGAGACGCGCTTCCACAAGTCGACCCGTTCATTTGAATTTAGCGGTACTACGTTCCCGCCTGGAATCTGAGATTCGGGACACGCCCCTCAAACGGTTGCTGTGCATCAGGCATCAACATAACCCTCGCATTGACAGTGACAGTACAGCTAACCTAACCAAGTGACCAGATTTGTTGCATTGTCATTTGTTTATATTTATTCCCTGCATTGAAAGCACTTCGTTATAACCTTTGCCGTAACATTATGTCATATTGCTAGATGTCTCGGTTAATTTTAAAATTGTGAAACTCATGTTTCGGTGAATTATTTTCTGTCCCGTCGATTTCAGCTGCGGTGATTCGTGTGCTACTAGACATAGCCCTACAGCCCTACCTACCCAGCCCCAGCGTAATGCACTGCTGTCCAAAGCTCCCTCATCAGGGATCTTGTGTATTTACATACGGTACAATAGGATTAAGTACCTGGCATAGTTATTAATTGTTTGCTTCGAGGATACGTTTCCAAGCTAAGAAATCTATTTCCTCATGAGTGTTCCTTCGAATTGTTGTTAAAAGTGGCAGTGCTCCAATTACCTCAAGTTTCTATTACTTTATATCATATATATGTGGCTTCGATAGCTCAAACTGAAAAGCTAAATCGCGACTGTTTTACCATAGCTTGGTTTAACACTTTTTTTCCCCGGTGGTTTTGATTGAGACACCATGATTGCCTTTCGGCAGACCTGGTATCATTAACTCATAGCAACCGACTTTCCTGCGACTCGGTGAATCATCTGTTTCTTTTGTTATTCACTGTCTACTGGTGAGTACCCATCTCTGAAAGTTTTAACAGTTTATAATTAATGCTGAGGTGGCTTAAATCAGGGCATTTAGACGGTTTGCCCTGAAAAGATACTTGCCTACGCCAATCAATCCTAGTTGTGGGGCTGTGAAATACTTTCTCTGGATACAAAGCCCCTCCTCTATTTAGAGTTTACCTTGTTATCAGCTGATTGGGCACCAATACTGGCTTTGGGGATCAAACTCTTTTGTGGGGCTGTGAAACACTAGACTCACCACCAAGTGTCGCGTGGCCCCACGAAACAGTCTTTCTCAATCAAGTGTCGCAAAGCCCCACAGAACCTGATAAGGAACGACTAACCTTTATTAAAGAATGACTAACCATTATCAGTTCATGAATTGATTACTCACTGGTGCTTACCTCTAATAACTCGATGAATTGATTACTCATGCTAGCTCACCTCTAATCACTTGATAACAAGATAACTTATTTCGACTCAGGTCTGACCAAGTGTCGCGTGGCCCCACGAAACAGTCTTTCCCAATCAAGTGTTGCAATGCCCCACAGAACCCTGATATTGACAAATCTTTATCAGTTCTAGCTTTGATTACTCACACGAGCTCACCTCCAATCACTTAATGATAAGAGTCCTTCTTTCAAAAGTTTCTGGACTAGAGGACAACTTTTGTTGGACGGCTGTGGGGCCGTGCGACACTTGAAAATGTATGAAAACCAAGTGTCGCAACGCCCCACAATCTTCTCGATTAAAATCCTAATTTTAGCTGTTTCGTGGGGCCACGCGACACTTGGTCAGATGGTGGAAAAATTAATATTTTACTTGTCGCACGGCCCCACAGAAATCTTTAAAAATCTGTGGGGCTCTGCGACACTTGTAAGGCACTTTTTTTAAGACAAAATTCAAGTGTCGCGTGGCCCCACGCACTATGGGGGAGTGCGACACTTTTTGGAAAGGTTGTTGCGTGGCCCCATGAACTGTGGGGCTCTGCGATGAAGCCTAAACTAATATTGGCATGGTGTCGGGCACTGGTGCAAATTTCAGAGGTGTCGGCTACGGGGGTGTTTACCTTAGCTCTTTCTACGAAAAAACTACCCGGCAAAAAATGAATCGCGCATGAAACAGGGCGATTCATTTTTTGCCGGGTATAGCTTGAGGTCTGCAAAGACCTGCCATCAGAACCTGGGGGCCACTCGTAAAATTTAATCGTTGTTCATCAATATTTTCATGCTCGACACCAGGAGACTTAAACACTGGATAAGAAACAGTGGCTACACTCGTAAACGAATCATATAAATGCGTCGTTTCGTTTTCAAATAAATGTGAACTGAAATATTGTTCCATCATTCATCAGGTGATCCGTAAGGCCGTTTCGGTTCCGTTTCCGATTCTGGTTCCACACCAGGTCGGGTCGGGCTTTCGGTTTTAATTCTGGTTCCGGAATCAGTCAAGCTAAAAAACGAACAATTTTTATTTAATGGTCGAGTTCAGTTGCGGTTCAGTCACTTTGATGACTGTTCAATATGCTCGATGTTTTGTAAAACGATTCAGTTATGTTTTGTAGGTGATTTCAACTCTATTTCACAGCATTCTATACCATACTAGGAGATAAATATACTCGTAATTTTGAAATTGGCATACAGAGCCTTGTTTCACTACATATATATCATGATCAAAATCGCAATAGAATGCCCCGAGAAATTCTGCCAACAAATTTCACAAAAGATGTTTCTGCATATAATGGGTCTGTTGCAAACTTTTGCTACAACCATTAATAGAGAATAATCTAATGTAAAATCGCCTGTAAAGTCTATTGGTGGCATCAGAAAGTCATAAAATGCAATAATACACAAGAGGCGTTTAATGAAATCCAAGATGGCTGAGAAATATCAAGCAATTTGTATGCATGCACCACGAACATTCAAGGACGGCCATCTTTGACAACTCCTCACTGGAGGTAGAGGTTATGTGTTTGTTTACGTTGTGATTGGTTGTGGTCGATATTGTGAGGTTGGCTATCATTGGATGTTCGTGGTGCATGCATACAAATTGCTCGATATTTCTCCGCCATCTTGGATTTCAATAAACGCCTCTATTGAGTTTATTATTGCATTTTATGACTTTCTGATGCCACCATTGGACTTTTCAGACAATTTTACTTTAGATTAATCTCTATTCATCGTTGAAGCAAAAGTTTGCAACAGACCCATTTTTGAGATGAGAGAGCAGTTGCATGGGGGTTACGTGACAGCAAGAGAGATAGTTTGGAATTCTCATCACCGGATGACGTCATCACTAAAACTGTCTATTGAGTGAAAATAAGCAAGCTACAAAACAGAGTTCTGCACATGATGCACATGGGAGGGAGTGGTGGGTAGTGGGGGGGGGGGGGGGGGGGAGTCAGGGTGGATGTAACGCTGCGAAAAGGAATTGATTTATGATTGGGCGGCTTTTTAACTCTACAACTTTCAGCTTCCAGCAGCTCCTAGCGGTAGCAACAACGAGACGCGCGCGGCGCGGCGGTACTTTTACTTGAAGCGAAAAGCGAGGAGCAGTATAGAGCATAGAAGTTACCTATAGAGTAGAGAGCCCCCCTTCAGTCTCAACTGGTTCATTGTTAGCTGCTGATATGATTGCAGTAGTGGCGGCGGCGCGGCGCGGTAATCGGTAATCAGTAATCGGTAATTAATTCATTAAAACGAAACAATGCGTAGGAGCGGAGGATAAGATAATTAATAATGGGCTGTTAATGGGTAGTCACCGGTCACCAGTCAGCGGCTCTCCGTCGCTTGGACACGCGGACACGTTTCAAGCACAGCGTTGCCGGACGTGTTGGCTTTTCTCCGCGAAGATAACTCCGCCAGTGGCGTAGCGTGCACTTTGGCAACGTTGTAATCGGTCCATTTAAACCCATGTGAAAGGTCGAATGCGAAGGTGTTCACCGAACACCCAATAGTTCGATCTTTCTCATGGGTTTAAATGGACACATTTCAACGTTGCCAAATCACACGCTACGCCACTGAGCTCCGCATGGTGACGTGACTTTTCCCCGACGCTTGCAGAGTGGATCGAAACATGGAATTTTCCGGGCATGATTCAGTGGCGTAGCGTAAAATTTGGCAACGTTGTACTGTATCCATTTTAACTCATGTAAAAAGGTCGAATGTAATTTTTTTCTCCGAACACCCAAAGTTCGATCTTTTTCATGGGTTTAAACTTTAAATGAAAATATTGCAATGTTGCAGTATACACACACTAAAACGTAGGAAGAAAGGAGACGCGCTTCCACAAGTCGACCCGTTCATTTGAATTTAGCGGTACTACGTTCCCGCCTGGAATCTGAGATTCGGGACACGCCCCTCAAACGGTTGCTGTGCATCAGGCATCAACATAACCCTCGCATTGACAGTGACAGTACAGCTAACCTAACCAAGTGACCAGATTTGTTGCATTGTCATTTGTTTATATTTATTCCCTGCATTGAAAGCACTTCGTTATAACCTTTGCCGTAACATTATGTCATATTGCTAGATGTCTCGGTTAATTTTAAAATTGTGAAACTCATGTTTCGGTGAATTATTTTCTGTCCCGTCGATTTCAGCTGCGGTGATTCGTGTGCTACTAGACATAGCCCTACAGCCCTACCTACCCAGCCCCAGCGTAATGCACTGCTGTCCAAAGCTCCCTCATCAGGGATCTTGTGTATTTACATACGGTACAATAGGATTAAGTACCTGGCATAGTTATTAATTGTTTGCTTCGAGGATACGTTTCCAAGCTAAGAAATCTATTTCCTCATGAGTGTTCCTTCGAATTGTTGTTAAAAGTGGCAGTGCTCCAATTACCTCAAGTTTCTATTACTTTATATCATATATATGTGGCTTCGATAGCTCAAACTGAAAAGCTAAATCGCGACTGTTTTACCATAGCTTGGTTTAACACTTTTTTTCCCCGGTGGTTTTGATTGAGACACCATGATTGCCTTTCGGCAGACCTGGTATCATTAACTCATAGCAACCGACTTTCCTGCGACTCGGTGAATCATCTGTTTCTTTTGTTATTCACTGTCTACTGGTGAGTACCCATCTCTGAAAGTTTTAACAGTTTATAATTAATGCTGAGGTGGCTTAAATCAGGGCATTTAGACGGTTTGCCCTGAAAAGATACTTGCCTACGCCAATCAATCCTAGTTGTGGGGCTGTGAAATACTTTCTCTGGATACAAAGCCCCTCCTCTATTTAGAGTTTACCTTGTTATCAGCTGATTGGGCACCAATACTGGCTTTGGGGATCAAACTCTTTTGTGGGGCTGTGAAACACTAGACTCACCACCAAGTGTCGCGTGGCCCCACGAAACAGTCTTTCTCAATCAAGTGTCGCAAAGCCCCACAGAACCTGATAAGGAACGACTAACCTTTATTAAAGAATGACTAACCATTATCAGTTCATGAATTGATTACTCACTGGTGCTTACCTCTAATAACTCGATGAATTGATTACTCATGCTAGCTCACCTCTAATCACTTGATAACAAGATAACTTATTTCGACTCAGGTCTGACCAAGTGTCGCGTGGCCCCACGAAACAGTCTTTCCCAATCAAGTGTTGCAATGCCCCACAGAACCCTGATATTGACAAATCTTTATCAGTTCTAGCTTTGATTACTCACACGAGCTCACCTCCAATCACTTAATGATAAGAGTCCTTCTTTCAAAAGTTTCTGGACTAGAGGACAACTTTTGTTGGACGGCTGTGGGGCCGTGCGACACTTGAAAATGTATGAAAACCAAGTGTCGCAACGCCCCACAATCTTCTCGATTAAAATCCTAATTTTAGCTGTTTCGTGGGGCCACGCGACACTTGGTCAGATGGTGGAAAAATTAATATTTTACTTGTCGCACGGCCCCACAGAAATCTTTAAAAATCTGTGGGGCTCTGCGACACTTGTAAGGCACTTTTTTAAGACAAAATTCAAGTGTCGCGTGGCCCCACGCACTATGGGGGAGTGCGACACTTTTTGGAAAGGTTGTTGCGTGGCCCCATGAACTGTGGGGCTCTGCGATGAAGCCTAAACTAATATTGGCATGGTGTCGGGCACTGGTGCAAATTTCAGAGGTGTCGGCTACGGGGGTGTTTACCTTAGCTCTTTCTACGAAAAAACTACCCGGCAAAAAATGAATCGCGCATGAAACAGGGCGATTCATTTTTTGCCGGGTATAGCTTGAGGTCTGCAAAGACCTGCCATCAGAACCTGGGGGCCACTCGTAAAATTTAATCGTTGTTCATCAATATTTTCATGCTCGACACCAGGAGACTTAAACACTGGATAAGAAACAGTGGCTACACTCGTAAACGAATCATATAAATGCGTCGTTTCGTTTTCAAATAAATGTGAACTGAAATATTGTTCCATCATTCATCAGGTGATCCGTAAGGCCGTTTCGGTTCCGTTTCCGATTCTGGTTCCACACCAGGTCGGGTCGGGCTTTCGGTTTTAATTCTGGTTCCGGAATCAGTCAAGCTAAAAAACGAACAATTTTTATTTAATGGTCGAGTTCAGTTGCGGTTCAGTCACTTTGATGACTGTTCAATATGCTCGATGTTTTGTAAAACGATTCAGTTATGTTTTGTAGGTGATTTCAACTCTATTTCACAGCATTCTATACCATACTAGGAGATAAATATACTCGTAATTTTGAAATTGGCATACAGAGCCTTGTTTCACTACATATATATCATGATCAAAATCGCAATAGAATGCCCCGAGAAATTCTGCCAACAAATTTCACAAAAGATGTTTCTGCATATAATGGGTCTGTTGCAAACTTTTGCTACAACCATTAATAGAGAATAATCTAATGTAAAATCGCCTGTAAAGTCTATTGGTGGCATCAGAAAGTCATAAAATGCAATAATACACAAGAGGCGTTTAATGAAATCCAAGATGGCTGAGAAATATCAAGCAATTTGTATGCATGCACCACGAACATTCAAGGACGGCCATCTTTGACAACTCCTCACTGGAGGTAGAGGTTATGTGTTTGTTTACGTTGTGATTGGTTGTGGTCGATATTGTGAGGTTGGCTATCATTGGATGTTCGTGGTGCATGCATACAAATTGCTCGATATTTCTCCGCCATCTTGGATTTCAATAAACGCCTCTATTGAGTTTATTATTGCATTTTATGACTTTCTGATGCCACCATTGGACTTTCAGACAATTTTACTTTAGATTAATCTCTATTCATCGTTGAAGCAAAAGTTTGCAACAGACCCATTTTTGAGATGAGAGAGCAGTTGCATGGGGGTTACGTGACAGCAAGAGAGATAGTTTGGAATTCTCATCACCGGATGACGTCATCACTAAAACTGTCTATTGAGTGAAAATAAGCAAGCTACAAAACAGAGTTCTGCACATGATGCACATGGGAGGGGGTGGTGGGTAGTGGGGAGGGGGGCGGGGGGGAGTCAGGGTGGATGTAACGCTGCGAAAAGGAATTGATTTATGATTGGGCGGCTTTTTAACTCTACAACTTTCAGCTTCCAGCAGCTCCTAGCGGTAGCAACAACGAGACGCGCGCGGCGCGGCGGTACTTTTACTTGAAGCGAAAAGCGAGGAGCAGTATAGAGCATAGAAGTTACCTATAGAGTAGAGAGCCCCCCTTCAGTCTCAACTGGTTCATTGTTAGCTGCTGATATGATTGCAGTAGTGGCGGCGGCGCGGCGCGGTAATCGGTAATCAGTAATCGGTAATTAATTCATTAAAACGAAACAATGCGTAGGAGCGGAGGATAAGATAATTAATAATGGGCTGTTAATGGGTAGTCACCGGTCACCAGTCAGCGGCTCTCCGTCGCTTGGACACGCGGACACGTTTCAAGCACAGCGTTGCCGGACGTGTTGGCTTTTCTCCGCGAAGATAACTCCGCCAGTGGCGTAGCGTGCACTTTGGCAACGTTGTAATCGGTCCATTTAAACCCATGTGAAAGGTCGAATGCGAAGGTGTTCACCGAACACCCAATAGTTCGATCTTTCTCATGGGTTTAAATGGACACATTTCAACGTTGCCAAATCACACGCTACGCCACTGAGCTCCGCATGGTGACGTGACTTTTCCCCGACGCTTGCAGAGTGGATCGAAACATGGAATTTTCCGGGCATGATTCAGTGGCGTAGCGTAAAATTTGGCAACGTTGTACTGTATCCATTTTAACTCATGTAAAAAGGTCGAATGTAATTTTTTTCTCCGAACACCCAAAGTTCGATCTTTTTCATGGGTTTAAACTTTAAATGAAAATATTGCAATGTTGCCAAAGTGCACGCTACTTCACTGGTATGATTTCACGATTAGGAAATGAAGAATAAATGAATATAACCGTAAACATAGAAAAGTAATTTTAAAATTTGTGAAATCATTATAATTTTGAAAGGAAATATTAACTTTTGAATGTTTTGTAATAAAAAAACACAATTTATTACGTCCGGAGAAGGCCATGTTAAAACCGAATGTGCGCCGGAGAATATCGTGGAAGACCCTCTTAAAAATCCTCATCAAAAATCATGAAAAAAATCTCAGCATGCGATTTGGAACCTGATTACGTGTTGATCTCATGATGATTTCATGATGATCTCATACTAAGCTTAAGATGATTTCTACTCATCATGAGATCATCATGAGGTCATCATGAGATGAACATGGAATCAGGTCGCAAATTTCATGTTGAGATTTTCTTCATGATTTTTGATGAGGATTTTTACCAGAGAAGGCATCTTCGAAAAACATGAAAGAGAGATTTACTAGAAGCACAAAACCAATGAAATTTTTAGTACTGTGACCACACTGGAAGAAAAGAGAGGAATAATACCGGAGGCACAAGAATATGCCAAAGAGTGCACTTCTGGAATCGGAACTGGGATGAAACACCAAGACTGAAAACGTTCACAAACTAATTATATCCAATTCTAAAAAAACTTCCGAGAGGCTTCAAATGCCCAAACAAAAACAACCAACAAAAAGAAAGGTCCAAGAATTACAAGGTTCCAATTTTAAAAATAAATGCTAATAACCAGCATAAGGAATGGGGGAAATAATTCCCTTCAAAGGGTCGCAGTTATCAAAGGCCTGAAATATGTCGAAATAAATCTAAGAGATTAAGTTAAAGTTAAAGTAGATGGGATAAAAACTTATGTGGTCAAACATCAAAATCAAGAAGCGTCTATGGTAATGATTCTTTTTCAGTTTCATTCAGTATATTTACCAACATTAAATTATTTTTTGAAATCATTAAAAATATTGCAAGAATTGCAACCCCCTCCCCCCTTATAAATTTTTTTTAAATTACTTCCTGGTGTTCCTATCATTTTTTTTCCTCTAAAATAATTGTACCACACACAGACACACGTGTAAGTACGGCGAGTACAAAGACAGTGATAAAACCTAGCTCATAAATTTTAAAATGACACTTTTTGACTATGATTTTCAGGGAATGTGCGAGTCAAACGATGTTTCAGAGATTTTTTTCTGATAAATTGCCATCTTACAAGTTATTATTTGAAATGCAATTGGAGATTTTGAACGTGCTTAGAAATGTGAGTTATACTTTTTGAAAGTGTCAAATCCGTGAAAGGCGTTGTGTTTCAAAATGGTAAAAGGGTCTATCCTTTCCCCTGGGTTCTCAATGGAAAGAGAATCAGATACATCTCAATCCACAAACTGTCACTGCCTCTTTGAGAAACCCCGTTTAATCTGCCAACGCTGTTTCAAGTCTTCAGATCGAGTCACGTGTTGCGTCAACTGTTGAATGTTGCGTTTGTTCGGTGTGTGTTGAGTGTGTGTTTCTGTTGAGTATAGGCACCGCATTTACAGCATACATCGCCGATCTAGCCTACCTCCCCCGTCCCCTCCACCCTCTTCAGACGATGTACATATTGCAACTATACAGCTAACAAATGCCGACACTGTGTTCTCATGAATTTCTTCACTTGATCAAAGCTCGCGCCGTTCTGATTTAACGACATGGTCACTTGGTGGCTGGTGGCCGGTGGAAAGCAAAGAGGTATACATCAATACAGTGGCTTGGAATTGCAACGAGTGGGCGGGGCGTCCCTCGTCACCGCGCCTCGGGTATCAATCTCAGATAGGGCGTCTTTTTTAAGAAAAAGAAGCGTCAAAAACCGAATTTGAATTTCATGAAATAATGGGAGCGTCATTTTCTGGACCGGTCCGAGAACCAAAAAAATTTTTGCTATAGCTTGTCCCAGAAAATATTGGATTTGACACTTCTATGATTTTCATGATAACATCGCAGCTTCCATCCTCAAATAGGGCAACCTGGTTGGTTAAGGAGCAGAAAGAAGCTGATTTTTTCATTCAAACTTACTGTTGTCACGTTCAATCATTCTAGGGACAACCTGTACATGATAAAACTTACAAATGAGCACTTAAGGACAATATGAGACTGTACAAGTGAGAAAATTTAGTAAATTACCAAGGTAGATGGAGAGCAGATATGGACAGCACTCTGATGTTGGCTCTGATGGGTTATGAAAAATGCGACTCCGCCGCCATTTTTCTGACCGCGCGATTCAAATTTAGATTTCACATCTTGAAAAGAAAAGTGAACAACGTAATTGATGATGTTAATCCATTCTTTAGTCACAATATTAACATTTAAATGTAAAAATTACATTTCACTGTTCAAATAAATAAAGTACTGCTTCAGATAAAGTTCCCCTTCAAACCAAACCACAAACAACAATGCAAGATACACGGGGTAAATAGGAGACAAGATGGCGGTGAAGTCGCTTTTCCTATGGAGTAGCGCAATTTTCATGTAATTAACAAGAAAATTCATTGAAATACATTCTTTAGTTAAAAAGAACACTGACGTTTGGTGCTTGTCGCAGACAGTTATGTCGCTAAAGAAGCCTACTTAACAGCAACTCACAGTTTATCGCGAGTCCGGCCAACGTAAAGGTCATTTTATTCACTTGTACTTGTAAAAAACCGAGATTTTTCCATGGTCGAAAAAATCGATACAAGTTTACAAATTTGTATTTTCGTGAAACGAAACCTCCACATTTCACCTGTATTTGTACTAACAAAACTTGTACTTGTAATCCTCTACACTGGTACTTGTACTTTCCCACTTTTACTTTGGTGGGACGAAAATCTGGCAAACTTGTAAAAAACGATTGTAACTACTTCTTGTACTCGGACTTGTACTTTTGGTGGAACAGGGCCCTGGTGGTGAGGGCCGGAGTTTGCGCCATTCTAGTTCCGTTCGTTTAAGAAAGATAACCCTGCTAAAAATTGATCATGTAATGTTCGAGCTTTTGTTCATGTACCGTACATGTGTAATTGGAACGAACATTACATGAACGTTCATAAACATTGCATGAACGTTCATGAACTTCACATGAACGTTCATGTCCAGTTCATGAACGTTCATGCCCAGTTCATGAACGCTCATGTCCTGTTAATGAACGTTCATGTGAAGTTCATGTGCAATTGGACATTTTCATGAACATTGCATGAACGTTCATGCAATGATCATGAACATTACATGATCAATTTTTAGCAGGGAATGTGAGTATTCTTCGTGAATTCAAGGGTTAATTAGTGTTTCTTAATTTATTTTTCCTATGTAATTCGTGATTGAGTTGAGAGTGGCCAGCGGCCACTCTTACAAATTACCAAATGTGTTAAGTATCTTCTTTTCCAATATAAATCCTTTGGGACAGCACCGAGCTCGTCCCTCTGGCAGGCTCGATGTCTGTCCAGATCAAAATTATCCAACTAAATAAAAGTGAGTAACTCTAAAAATTGTAGTACGTAAATCGAATGAATCCGGCTCCATTGATAGATCGTGTGACAAGCGCGCTTTCTGTGTTTGATTCCAGCCAGTCATGAGCCAAGCCGTTCAAAATCGATCAAGAATGTTTCCTTATTTCAACCTCATCCGATCCTATTCCATTCCGTTTTGTTCCGTTCCATGTCCGGATTTATCTGAGCCGTTCATCGTTCATCAATTTCAGCAAGCAATAGAATGGCACAGCGTCGCACGACAGAACGGCGGAACGGTGGAGGAGAACCAAATCGACTCACACTAGTTTGAAAAATTGGTATTTCCGCACCAAGGCAGTTTTTGGGGTGCTAAAGTTCTGGTGGTGAATTAGAACCACATTGGCAGCCCTCTTTCAAGCAATGGGTCCGTTGCAAACTTTTGCTACAGCGGCACAGAGTGTTTAGTCCATTGTAAAATCGCCTGAAAAGTCCATTGGTGGCATCAGAAAGTCATATAATGCGATAATAAACTTACAGGAGGCGCTTAGTGAAATCCAAGATGGCGAACAAATATCGATCAGTTGAAAAAAATCAATTGTTAAAGGAACAATTCAAAAGCTGATTTAACAAAACTTGAAAGTTGCTATATCAACCAGGGGTTTCTGTTAAGTTAACAATTTATTTGTTGAGTTTAAAAAAATAGCTGTTAAATCAACCACATAATGGTGTTCTTTTAACAAAATAGACATTGTCAATTTAGCAATTTTAAGTAGTTAAAAAAATACAGAACTTAACCCAATTAGTTGATCTAACAATTCAGCTTGTTATATCAGCAAAATAAATTGCTGATTTTACTTACTAATTTGTTATTCCAGCATTAAAATTGTTATTTTTACTATTTGATTTGCTGGTTGGGCAAAGTTAGTTGTTAAGCTAACAAAATGAATTGCTGATTTAGCATTTGAGTTGTTAATTTAACAAAATTATAGGTTAATTTAGCAAATCATTTTGTTCTGTACTTTTTTAACTATTTATTTTTTTCAGTGTGGCTATACTTGGATGTTCGCTGTGCATGCATACAGGTTGCTCAATATTTGTTTGCCATCTTTGATTTTATTAAATGCCTCTTGTGAGTTTATTATCGCATTTTATGACTTTCTGATGTCACCAAGAGACTTTTCAGGCGATTTTAAATGGGAATAGACACACTTTATCGTTGTAGCAAAAGTTTGCAACAGACCCATTGAATGCATACACTCTACGTATTCCAATTTTTTCGCTTCATAGGTTTTCAGTGTTTGTAATATTGCGATTTTCGTTACCCGTGAAGATATCCAGGAATAGTTCCTTGCTCTGACCCAATGTGCGACGGAGCGAAGGAGGCGGGGGTGCTGCATGTTGCATGGGTGCTGGGCGCAAGGCGCACGCCATGCCACACTGTGTGTTAATGCTCTCGGCTTCGATTTATCGTCGACCAAATCATAAATATCGAGCTTAAAATATGAAGTTTATGTCCTTTTTGTTTTTTAATGAGGCCTCTCTGGGACCGCACAGTGGCGGGAAATTCAAAAACTTCTGGGCAGGAATAAAAAAGTGGACGCAAACGAGAAGAGGAAACTAACCGTAAGAGCCAATATTTTTGATAAATCATCGCAAGCTCGCAGCAAACTTTTGCTGTGAGTAAATAATTAATAGTCCAATCTGTTGTAAAATCCAGCTAAAATCACGGACAGCACAGTAAGAAAGTCTAAAATTCAGTAATAAACTCACATCACTGCTTTAACGACAAGATCGTACTGGCGGTTTAACGCAGGTATCATGGGAGATTCCCGTCTAATCAGCCACTTCCTCTACGGAGACACAGAGATATGATACGTCTCAATTTAGATGGGAATCTCCCATAATACCTGCGTCTCTCCGCCATTAAGCCCAATTTTGAGAAAGAATTTTATGATTTTTTAGTGTACTCATCGTCGTTTGTACGGATTTTTATGCAAGAACCAACTCTTCAATCTCCTGAAGCAAAAGTGTGCAAGAGCCTCATTTACAGGGTGACTTGAAAAAAAAGAAGAAAAAAATCTATCTACCGAATAGGTATGCATAGTCACATTTCCAAAAATTCGTAATATTCAAATTTTTCTACCAGTAGAATTTTACTTTACGCCTTAAAGTGCCAAAACATAAGTAATTTTGAAGGTCAAAAATCAGTTAAACTTTGTTGTATCCACTTACATCACTGCTCCTTTTTCTCCCTCAGATCATTTCCTCAGATCATTGCATAATGTATCTGTTTATACCCATGTAAAAGGTCGAATGTGGAGTTGTCCACTGTTCAGTGAACAACCCGTTCGTTCGATATTTTTCATGGGTTTAAAGGGACGAACTGTAACATTGCAAAATTGCACGCTACGCCACTGATCATAGTGATCATTTCCCGATTATCCAAGAAATTAAGTTTATAACATCTCTGTGCGGTGTGATGTTATATTTATTCGTTTCCTCAGGCGACAAGCTTTAGTCCTTTTAGGGCTAATCTGTTATGGTATCGCATAGAAAAGAGCTGCAAAAGGTGAGAAGCTCGAAATTTATACTTTGGCTCAATTAGTTCCGGCGGAGAAATTCTTGACGCGAATTTTTATTATACGTTACACTTGGTCGTTGCACGCCTAAACGCCATATCGTTACAGTGTCATATCTTATACACCACACATATGCAGCTTAGTGTGACTTGTGTTCTCCAAAAAATGACTCCGACTATCGCCTCCTTTCATTTACGAAGCTCCTACAAATATAGTCGCTGCCATCGATCGAATCGATGTATAAAGTATCGTTTGATTATCTACAAATATAATCATCAAAATGGTTTGATCGATCTGTGTTCAGTTCAATCAATTGATGTTCGATTGGTGATCGATCCAGTGGTGCTCTTCAAAAATTGACTCCGCCTATTCTCATCATTCGCGAAGCTCATATACTATACAAATAGTCGTGGCCATCGATCGATCGATATAAATGGCTGATTACCTATCTATCCAATCAAAATGGATTGATGATTTTCGTTCAATCAATTAGGGTTTAAAATCGTTCGATTGATCCAGCATGGTTGTTATGCTGAAGACTTTAGGAGTGAGCTTCTGGGTCTTCACATGCAGCGGCACTATAAATAAATCGAGTATGCATCATTCATTCATTCAGTCTTTCGATAAATTCAAGCTTTTCGGTATCTATCTAAATCTAATCAATATATCTAACGATAATGATACTGCGGCAGCTCCTGCAATTTGGCAGGTGTGATTTTTTTTTTTTTTTTTTTTTTTTTTTTTTTCGATTTGAACTTGGGTAAAACAATCGATTCTCTATATAGGAGGCTGTCAGCTTCTAAAAAAAAGTCGATTGTTTTACCTAAGTTTAAACGGAAAATTATATGGTTGACAAATCGCACGAGCTATCAATGTGATATGATATCTGTATGACTGTTGGTTGAAATTCATAAACCGATTTTAAATCGAATTCTACAGTCCAGTCACCGCTATAATTCTTCTCCGTTTCTTGAAGCGCCTTCAACTTAAAATGACGCAGTCTAGTTGTGTTTCCGTCCAATGTGGCAACAACGGATTTGCTCCATTTAAACCTAAGTAAAATAATCGGTCTTGATGCGGGATTCACTGAATCCCTGAGAAAATCGATACTTTAGCCTAGGCTCACATGGTAAAAAGACATGATGCCAAGTTGCTCGAGCCACCTCTGTCCCGTGCGTCCAAAAAGTAGATGAATTCATCAAATATATACATCTACTAAGACACTGGCAGTGACGGATCGTGAAAAGTAGCAACAGCGGATTCTCCTTATACTTTAAATCACGTAAAATAAAATCGATCTTCAGGGGTTTCGTTTAATAGTACGAGTACGGGTCAGTGGCGTAGCGTGCAATTTGACAACGTCGTATTTTGTCCATTTAAACCCTTGTAAAAAGGTCGAATGAGAAGTTGTTCACCGAACACCCAATAGTTCGATCTTTTTGATGGATTTAAATGGACTCACTACAACGTTGCCGAATTGCACGCTACGCCACTGGTACGAGTCGATAGTAAGTACGAGTTCGTTTGAATAGCCCCGTACTTTTCCAAGCCAGTAGGCCAGCTTCATTTCAAAACGGTGGCCCACAAATATGGCAACAATGTTTTAAACTCGTGCACCGTAGTTTCCATCTCCAGAGGAAGGGTTGGGAAAAAGTCAGGCATGCTCATTTTGAGAGATCTCCATCATTTTTGGACCTGGATCTTTCCTAATGAGCATACCTGATGTTTTATGGATCCTTATTCCGGAAATCGTTTCATTTGTGCCCTGTCCTGTCAAGAGTGCATTTGATGAAAGCAGATGGGACAACCCGTCGAGAGTAGCCCAGGTCCTGGTTCATAACCTGCGCCACCCGCACACCGTTGCCATATTTCAGAAGTCTCCATTGAAAAAAAGAAATACAGTAGACAAATTTTGGTCATTCGATTTCTTCCAAATTAAAAATAAGAGAACTAATGGGGCTCTTCCAAACTTTTGCTTTAAGCAAATAATGGTCCATTCTGATTTAATGACCAGCGAAAATCACGAAAATCCCACTGGAAAATTCTAAAATTCAGTAATAAACTCATGGAACTGCTTTAACGGCAAGATCGTAATAGCACTTCAACGCAGGTAACAAGGGAGATTCCTGTCTATAATCTGTCACTTTCTCTACGGACAACACAGAGATATGTCTCATTTTAGGAATCGCCCATGATACCTGCGTCTTTCCGCAATTATGCCAGATTCTAAGAGTGAATTTTATGATTTTTCAGTGTACTCATCGTCATTTTTACAACTTTTCATGCAAGAACCAACTCTTCAATCCCCCATAGCAAAATTTTGCAAGAGTCCATTGAGTTGGAATGAAAAGATACTTTACAGTATGTGAAATCCATTTGGTGCAATAACATTTAAGAGAACTGTTGTTCGTTCACTATATTTTTCGTGTTTTTTTATAGCTTGGATTAGCCCTCAAAAATGTTGGTTCGATCACTCGTTTGTAACTCTATGAGTGCGAGTGAGATAAAACATTACTTGTTTGGATCCAATTTTATAATAAAACGGGTTTTCCAACTAAAACGGTACACGCCTTCAGCCTCTTATATTATGTTTCCTCTTATTAAATTTAAGTATACATTTTCATAATATGGCTCTCGTCATAGCCGTAGCCAGGATATTGTCTTTCTCTCTCTTAGCCCATTTAAACGGATGTGTTAGAAAAGGACAGAAAGAGGGGCTGAAGTCACGTGACAGCACCTATATCCATCCTTTACTAACAAATGCGTTTAAATGGGCTTAGAGAGAGAAAAACAATATCCTGGCTATACGGCTATGCCTCTCGCTGACTTTTTCTATAAGTGATAGTATATAATGTATAATTAATTAATTATTGCATAAAAAAAAAAATAGCTACAATTACGATGAGCACATTAAAAAATTACGAAATTCACTCACAAACTCACAAAATGGCTTTGAAGTTTAGGGTTTAAAGGGCGGAGCTAGGCAGGTACGATTGAAGATTCCAACATGATTTTAGGCTTTCTTCTGTTGTGTCTCCATAGAGAGAGTGACAAACTAGACAAGAATCCCCCATGAAGCCTGCCGATCACCTGCGTAACTTTGCCATTGAAGAGAAAATATGGCGGGTACCGTAACTTAGGAGATTCCTATTAAGTTTGTCTCTCTCTCTCTCTCTCTCTCTCTCTCTCTCTCTCTCTCTCTCTCTCTCTCTCTCTCTCTCTCTCTCTCTCTCTCTCTCTCTCTCTCTCTCTCTCTCTCTCTCTCTCTCTCTCTCTCTCTCTCTCTCTCTCTCTCTCTCTCTCTCTCTCTCTCTCTCTTCTCTCTCTCTCTCTCTCTCTCTCTCTCTCTCTCTCTCTCTCTCTCTCTCTCTCTCTCTCTCTCTCTCAACAGAAACACTCAAAGGAAAGTCTCAAAGATAGGAATCTACTATGGAGCCTGCGTTGCTCCGCCATTTTGTCATAAACTTTAAAGTCTTTTTTTGGGATTCTTGTGAGTGCATTTCGTAAATGTTTTAACATGCACATTGTAATTTTCGCTGGTTTTTTATTTCTCACAACTATATAACGAAGTTATATACTTGGAAATTGAGAAAGTATTGCGATGGCGCAGATGTCTGTCGTGGGCATCCCAGCATGACTTTTGGACCAATGGTCCAAAACATCCACATTTGCATCCACATTTTGCAGAGAAGTTTCTTTTCACATTCTCCAGAGGGCCTTTTTTAGTTTTTTTCGAAATTTTAAATTGGAAGCAAGTTATGGGGCATAAAAGGTTTCCATTAAAATCAATGGGAAAATGAGTAAAATATGGGTGAACGTATAGGGAAAAATTGAAATGTTTCAAATATATCTGTTTGAGTTTTGATAAAAATTTGTAAAAAAAAAATTCTGCAACCAACCTACTGTAAAATTAACCCCTTTAGGAGGTCTGGGGATCTCCCCCAGAATGTTAAAGGAGGTATGGGTCTTCTCCAGGTAATAAAGGGGGAAAGGGGGGTCGGGGGGGGGGGGGGGGGGGGGGGTTTCCCCCGAATAATTTAGATGTGAAAAAGTGTTCTTTTTTTTTCAAAAATTTTGTTTTTGTTTATTTAACGGTTGAATGAACTACGTATCGCATATAACAAAAGTTAGCAAGATCCACATTCTTGAGTGAACACACGTCAAATCTGGCAATGTCTGATCGTCGGTGGCGCAGGAGTCGTGTTATGTGAAGACTGCGGGGACCCAATAATATCTGAAATTAATTTAAAGCCGACCGTTTAACTGAATATCAATCATCAGAGAGAATTGCTTGCTGATGCCGATGCTGGTTGCTGTTCGACCGACGCGACCGCCTGATTCGATCGTATCATAACCGCACTCATTTCCTTCTAAACCTGCAGCATTTCATCAACCCATTGTTATCTTTCTAGTCAATCGAACTATTTTAAACGTCACGTCATCCTCAAAGATTACACATATTCTCTCCGGCAACTTTCCTGCAGGTTGTCCGGCGTCTATCCCCGATCCTCAAGCTGCAACTGATTTTTCGTAAAAGGTACTTGAAGAAATGAGCAAAATTCGCTTTCATTCAAAGGAATCAAAGATTACATTCTTATCCTAACTTCATCAAAGTTTTGTTATCTTTTCAAGTCAATTGTATAGTTTAAGCGTTATGTCATCCTCGAGGACTATACATAGCTACTATCTCCCCATTATTTAAATAAATATTCCTGTGTCCAAAATCATGAGCTGATACGAGAATGTGTCATTCTATCTCTCCGGCTCAGTGGCGCGGGCGTAGCCAAGAGGGGGAGGGGGGGTGTCCAGGGGGTCTGGACCCCCCCCATGACACCAAAATTTGCCCTAAAAAAGGTAATTTTTTGCGTTTTCAGACAAATGTTACCAAATTTGTATCTTTGGATCCCCCCATGACAATTTTCGAACCCCGGACCCCCCCCCCCCCCTAGAAAAATTCCTGGCTACGCCACTGCTCCGTCCATTTGAACAAATGCATTGGAAAAGAATAGCAGAGGCCCAGAGGGGGCCATCGCGTGATCCTCATAAAATATGGAACTCTATATTAATGTAAAGAATTAATAGAATTAATTTTCAAAATTTCACACGAAATAGCTTTAAATCAAAACAGATACTGCGCAAAGGCTTACTGCTGATTTTGCGGATTAACCTCTTGGTTCATTTTCTTCACCTTTATTAGAGACTTTATCCAGCGGATAACAGTATTGACTCGTAAACAATCGAATATCAATTTATATGTCTCTCCCATTTGAACCAATGTGAAAGTATCGATTACTTGGAGGTGCAATAACCCCCTAAATTTCGATATTTTTCCATAAGTTTATGTGGAATGAGTATCGATAAACTGTAACCAACTAGCTGTAAATGTTGAGTCAACACAGTTGAATAGGAACCAGTTTAAACTGTTAAGCTGCCTGGATTTCTTTCGTTTCATTTCTACCCGACCCGACTCGACAGTTTTAGGAATGACTCGTAAACAATAAAATATCAATTTATATCTTCCTTGATCCCATGCGTAAGTATCGATTATTTGGAGGTGTAATGAACCCCCTTAATTTCGATTCTTTTCCATAAGTTTATATGGAAAGAGTATCGATAACCGGTAACCCACAAGCCGTAAATGTTGAGTCAACACTGTTGAAAAGGAACCAGTTAAAACTGTTAAGCTGTCTGGATTTCTTTCGTTTTATTTCTACCCGACCCGACTCAACTCGGAAGTTTTATTTTAGCTCTCGGCCGGTGCAGGGTGTAGTGTGCAGTGCCGGTACGAAATGTAAAATTAAATGCATGCATCCGGGTTGGTGGTGCATGCTTGTGCAGGCGGGCGGAAGGAGGCTGTCAACAAGTGCATTGCGCAGAAGACGACAACTTTTTCAGCTGCACCTACTCCAAAATAGCTACCTCTGCAGCCCGCTAACCCCCCCCCCCCCCGCCACCATATCCCATTCTATGTTTGTTGCGATCTGCAAGAAGGCTCACGTCACGTGTGAGGCAGGAACATAGTGAGCATGTTGAGCACGCTCTTGCGTTGCCACTCTATTTCGAGTAGAGATAGAGAGACGGCAAATGTTTTTCGATGCGTCATTTTAACTCAAATATATCTATCTATAGAATAGTGGCTACAAGAAATGTCCTTGGAAATAAACTCCAATGCAACTAAACGTCCACTGTGAAATAAAGTCCACGGTAAAATACGTTCAAACCATGTTAAGTACCTATCTACATATAGTGTAATTTGTTAACCAGGGGCCTAATAGAGTACAGGACGGCGACGATCCTCTCGCCGGCGATGGATGACACGCCTGTATCGAAGTTTCGATGTTTTCCTGCTATCGAATGGATTTGATGCTAATGTTGATGTCACTTTCTTGATGCATCAAACCTCGTTATTTGTCGATATTTCGACTAAAAACAGACCCAAGTGAAATTTTTTCCTCTTAAACCATCTCAAAAGCATAAGAAAGTATCATGATTTTAATGATTTCTCATTTTTGACTTGTTAAAATTGTTTTGATACATCGATAAAATTTCGACGTTTTTTGGACATCGAACTTCGATGCACAAAACTGGACATCGCACAGACCTAGCGTCAGTGATTTACGTCTAGTCACAAAGTGTAGCAACTCACTTCAGCCCTCAACATCCATCAGGCTCGAAGACTGTCCGTCCCGTGCTCATTTGAAGTTAACAAAAAGTTCACGGTTATTTTGCATCCAAATGACACTATGTCTAATGAAATTTTCGGTCCAAAGTATGTAATATCTACCACAGTGGCGTAGCCAGGGGGAGAGCCAGAGGGTCCAGACATCCTGGACCCCCCCCCCCCCCCCCGCTTGACACCAAAATTTGTCCTAAAAAAAAGGAATTTTTTTGCGTTTTCAGACAAATTTTACAATATTAGTATCTTTGGACCCCTCCCTTGACAATTTTCGGACCCCGGACCTCGGCCCCCACCTAGAAAAATTCCTGGCTACGCCACTGATATCCACCAAAATATTTTGTCCCAAGTTGCTTTAAGTCGAAAGTAGCAATGAGTCCTATTGAGAAGAGTTTCAAGGCCCATTCGAAAATAAAAATGCCAAAACTTATATACCAAAAAAATATGGAATAAAAAATGTTGGACTCTCTCGTGTAATTGACGAAAATTGTGGTGGACTCTAGATAATGATGGACGAATGTCTGCGATTTTTCCATGCGTCTGCTTGCAAGGATCAAAATAAATGACTAAGTCTTTGACCCGAATCTAACTGATTTCGTAGGAAATTGGATGTACTTTTAGAATATTAGCATTGTCTTTCACTTATTTTAATTTGTTTTTACTCTATTGGCAAAAACGTAAGAAAATAACCCATAGTAGATCTTCTGCCTGGGCTAGGTATGGGTTTAATACACACACAAAATTGTGTTTTTTTTTTCTCGAAAAAAAAAAAAAAAAAAAAAAAAAAATCGGCTCATCAGGTAAATAGTTTTAATTTCAACGGAAATGTATAATTTAAAACCATCAGCACGACCTTCCATCTTCAGAAATAGGATTGCTGACTTTTATATTTGGGTGTCCTTATAACCCACCGTGTGATAGTTATTTCTCCTTCCCCCATAACGCGTTTAAAAGAAAAGGCCGGATTATGCGTAAATGTTCCTCATTTTTTTTTTCTCCTTATTAGAGGCCAAATGTGAAAAGCCTCGAAACATAATCTCTCATGGAGATTGATTCTCATAGACTCACAACCTATTGAGAAACGAAACTACACTGAAAAAAAATAATTCCTAAATTCTAGTAAAATTACCAGAAGCACGGCGATATGTGAACGACAGAAAGTCTAGATATACTTTGACCAGAAAAGTCTGATGTTAATACCAGAATATGATTATAGAACTAGACTTTTCTCAAAATTGTCAGGGTTACAGTCATAGCCGTAGCCAGGATATTGTCTTTCTCTCTCTAAGCCCATTTAAACGGATGTGTTAGAAAAGGACAGAAAGAGGGGCTGAAGTCACGTGACAGCCCCTATATCCATCCTTTTCTAACACATGCGTTTGAATGAGCTAAGAGAGAGGCAGACAATATCCTGGCCACGGCTATGGTTACAGTACAAACAGAATTCTGGTAATTTGTCTTACATAAGTTCACATATCGTCATGCTTCTGGTAATCTGTTTTTTTTTTTTTTCGGTGTGTGATTGAAGATTTTGAAACGTTGAATTAATTCACACCTTTTCGTAAAAACATCGATTATTTATCGATCGTTCTGCGGAATCATCAAACATTTTCAAAAAAACGATTACTCTTGACCAAATGTAATTAATCCGCTTCTGACTCCCTGTTTTTCTTATGTAAAATGGCGTTCGCAAAGCTTTGTTTGTCAATTGTGAAATTAAGCTCATACAACTGTAATAATCAACGCTTGATCAAGTGTAATTGCACCAGAGCTAAAGCCAACAGAAATTACAACCGAGGTCCCTGCGCGAGTTGTCGCCGATTATACAGACAGGGAGGGGAGCTTGAGGCTATATAGAGGCTAAAAAGGACTTTTGTAAAGGCACTTGCGTGACTCAAATTCCGTCCAGCCCTCATTCGTCGTTATTTAACTGATTTTTATCCCCCCCCCCCAAACAACCTCATTCCATATCGCCTATTGCTATTAGTTCCCCTCACCCCTCGACCCTCCCCCCCCCCTCTCGTAAAGGCTTCCGAGCGACAGTTAGGTCCCATTCTTTTCTTCCATTCCATCACTTCATCCCCTGACTGATTATACAGTGAACTTGAACCCGAAAAGAAAGAACAAAAAAAAATCTCACCCTCCTTTTGCGCGTACACCGGCCCCGGGGAGTATAAGTATGTGCACTCGCGTACTCGCGCACTAACACCACAACAGAGTCGTTCCAGTGAATGGAACCATGAAATGAACGAATGAATCGAAATGAGGTTCATTCTGATAAAAATGATTCGATTCCACCACTAAAATTATATCGGTACAGGAATTTTAAAAAAAAAAATAAATAAAAAATAAACTGTAGGGGAAACCCTACGAACACTTTTTCATATCAAATTTAATCTGGGGGAGACCCCCAGACCCCTTCTTTAATATTCTGGGAGAGACTTCCTGACCCTCCTTCAATATTCTGGGGGAGACCCCCAAACCCCCCTTTAATATTCTAGGAGAGACCCCCCTCCTGAACCCCCTTTGACATTCTGACGAGACCCCCCTTTGATATTTTTATCCAGATCCAAAGATCCATTTTTGAAATATTTAAATTTTTCCTTTTTTTGACCCATTTTCCCATTGATTTTAATGGAAACTATTTTTCATCCACATCTAACCTAAAAATTAAAAGTTCAAAAAAACAAAACAGAAATTCCTCTAGGCAATATTAAAAGCAACATCTCTGCAGAATTTGGATGCATATGGATCAATAGTTAAAAAGTTATGCAGGGTTCCACGTTTTATGGCAACAGACAGACAGACAGACGGACGGACACACGCCACAGAAGGTGTGTGCATTTGCACCTCCAAGCCACATATTATGGTTGAATAATATTGAAACGTCATGAATGAATATTCTTTAGGATAGTATTAAGCATGGTGAGAGCCAATTATTTTGTAATTATCATAATTTACTTAGTCGTAGTGGGCGAAGTATCGAAACAAAATCCCTTGAAAATCTCTACGCCATTGCAATACTTTCTCTATATTTCTAACTTTGTTGGTAGTGAGAAAGTATAAAAAGAGCATTGACTGAGATTCTGTTCGGGTGCATCCAGTGGCTATGGTTGGTTGTAGTATACATACTTACTAAATGTTTTTATCCTCAAATGTGCCGAAGTTGTAAGAGAAAGAAAAACAGTAGGGTCATTACGAACCTCGATGGTCCCAGTTTTCAGGAATGAAACGCATAAGAAGCAAGGGGACCGGGGGAGGTCATCGGCTTCTCTCCCGGCCCCCGAACAAGTTTTTTTTTTTTTTTTTTTTTTTTTTTTTTTTTTTTTTTTTTTAAAGACTTGCCGATTACAGTGAGTGCTGCTCTGAATGGGGCTCTTGCAAACTTTTGCAATTGGCATTGAAGAGTTGTTTCTAGCATAAAAACCTGTAAAAATGACGATGAGTATACTAAAAAATAACGAAATTCACTCTCAAAATCGGGCTTCATGGCGGATAGACGCAGGTATCAAGGGAGATTCCTATCTAAATTGAGACTTATCTCCTTGTTTCCTTATAGAGAAAACGATATAATAGACAAAAATTTCCCATGATACCTGCGTTGAGCCGCCATTACAAACTTACCATTATAGCAGTTATGTGAGTTTTTTACTGAATTTTAAAATTTCTCATGGTGATTTTTATGATTTTCGCTGGTTTCTACATCACGTAGGTTTATTATTCATTTGCTCACAGCAAAATTTTGCAAGAGCCCCATTACAATTTTCCTTGCTCTGCTCGACTCAACTTCGAAAATTTCTCATGCCAAGTTAGGCCAAGTAAATCTTACCAACGAAATAGCATTTGGTTGACTCTTCCGTAGACGAGAACTTTTTTGAGCATCGAGTTCTGACAAGTAGCGGTGCCTGCTTCCGAACTGCATCAAAGCGCATTGGTGAGAGCAGCAACGAGTCAAAAATCTGCGCTAACCAACCGCTCACTGATGCGTTTAGATTCACTTCGGAAGCAGGCACTGCTACTTAAAATGGTTATGCTCAAGTCTCCATGCAAATCTACGGAAAAGAATCAATTCTTCGAGTGATTGTTACTTGTACAAGCATCAGTGGCGTAGCGTGCAATTTGGCAACGTTGTAGCTTGTCAAATTAAACCCAAAAAAAAGGTCGAATGCGAGGGTGTTCACCGAACACCCAATAGTTCGATCTATTTCATGGGTACTAATGGACGAGCCACAACGTTGCCAAATTGCACACTACGCCACTGACAAGCGTACTCAAAAGGAGAAAGAACTATTATTATCAATTGCTCAAAGAGCCAGTGGTGGGTCCAGAAAATTTTTCAAGGGGGGAGGGGGGGCGCCCATGAGTTTTTAAATTTCAAGCGTTGCTATAAGAAATTTTGGGATATTTTCTGTTCAAAAAAAAGGCAAAATTTGAGGCTTTTGGGAGGAGGGGGGCACGTTCCCCCGTGTCCCTCCCTCCCTCTCCCTAACCATGGATCCGCCACCGCAAAGAGCCTTTCTCTGGAACGAATCATTTCTAATGATCGACGAATCTCACCAAAACGACCCGAATCTTACCCTACAAAATAGCTTTGTCTCTGCGATCCAACTTGCACTCTCGTACATCGGCACACACACATCGCTCCATGATCAAGTGAAGGTATTGAACATACCCTTAAAGCCACGTACACGTACAGTCAGGCAGAAAACAATCGCGCAAAGGCAAGGGGCGGAAGACGAGGGGTGGGCCGGGGGGAGGGGGTAGAATTTAAGAACAGTGGAGAGGTTCGGCATGACAACAGATGTGCTATTCTGCATAGTTGACGCCCAACAATAGAGTCTGGGGGTAGCTTACTGCTCACTCGCTCGGAGACTATGGTGCTATATATATGTGTGTGCTTATGAGCATATGAGCATGTGTGTGCAGGCATGCAGGGATTTTGGTTTTTCGTAAAGGGCGGGAGGTGTGGAGCAGAGGAGCAAGTGAGAGAGAGGGGGGTGGGGATGGGGATGGGAGGGAAAGAGGCAGCTGCCTAGGCGATGGAGGCTGTATAGTAGTGTATATAGGTGTGTGTGGTGGTATGGTGGGGCCCTAGAGTGGCGGAGTGCGGAGTCCCGAAGGAGCACGTGCCTATAGAGGGAGGTCGCGCGACACAATCAGTGCTTTACGCGCGCGCCCGGTGCTAGTGATGGTTGATGGTGATGGTGTGCTGGGGCTCCCCCTCGGACTAAAAGATCCGTAACTGCCAACGGCCTTTTTGCCCGATCCGACTCGGATATACACCATCTACACCGAGAGCTAAAAGCTACCTATGTGTTCGGATCTCTCTCCCCTCTTCATGCCAATACACCGGCTGAGTCAACTCACAGTGGTGTGGATAGCGAATAATGGGGCTCTTGTAAACTTTTGATGCAGGGCGGTATTGAAAAGTTGATTATTGCATGAAAACCTGTAAAAATGACGATTAGTACACTAATAAATCACGAAATTTACTCCAAGAATCGGGTATAGCGGTGGGTTAACGGCAGGTATCATGAGAGATTCCTAAACGGAAAAAAAGGACTGGTATAATCTACCATCTGCGCTGATTTTGGAGTCACCTATCAAGTAGATGATAAATGCAACGTACATCACGGTAAATTAAGTTAACTTGTTGGTACATTTTACCATCATTCAGTGAAATTCGACGCCATACTTGATAGCTGACTCAAAAATCAACTATGCAGATGGTAAATTCTACCAGTTTTATTTTTCCTTGTATCTAAATTGAGGCAGATCTTTGTGTTTTCTTAGAGAAATTGATAACTTAGGCCATGATACCAGCGTTGAACCATCATTGCATTCTTGACGTCATAGCAGTTTTGAGAGTTTATTACTGAATTTTAGACTTTTTAGTATGATATTCCAGATTTTCGCTGGTTTTTACGTCAGATTGGACTGTTCATTTGCTCACAATAAAAGTTTTCAACAGCCCCATTATGTTTTTGTTTTTTTTTTTTTTAAACTTAGAACATTCTACTGGAAATGGACAAAATTGTGAGGGTGCATTAGGAAAAATTCCCGAATCACATGTAAAACAAGAATTCTATTTTATACTTTCCCAAGTGAAATTCCAGTAAATTTAACCAGAGCTCCTGAATATGGAACCAGAATTCCTGTAAATGTAACCAGGATACCAATATTCCTGTAAATTCAACCGGAGTTCCAGTAAATTTCGTTGGGATTCCTGTAAATTTTACTATAGATATATAAATACATAAGTTCTAGTCAGGAAAATGTTGAGCGGGATTCTCGTTGCCGATACACCCTGAGTCAACTCAAAACGGTGTGGTTCACGAATATTTTTATATTTTATCTTTTTCGCTTGGAAGATGCGGAAGAAGTTGTATACGGTTCACTATAATTGTGAGAAAAATAACTGGAGTTCCTTTAAATGTCAATGGAATTCTTGTAAATTTTACTTCAAAAACATTTAAAGAGATTTTTATTAGGAAAATTTAGGGAATCCACTCAAGATTTTTCAAGAATTGCCGATTTACGGTGATCGTTTCGGAATAGTAATTTGTTTCACTCGATTCGACTCTATTAAAAAGTATTTCTCAAGTCAATTAAGTCAAGTCAGGTAGATCTCAAGTAAAGTATCTTATGGATTGCCACCCTTAAGAATCTAATTTGGGTCATTTCAAAAACGGCAAATGCTACTTGTTTATCTTATAATTTGTAAAAATGTTTCCTGTTATCTTGAAAACGAGAGTTTGCTGCTCGTCGCTTTCCAATTTTTGTAACCAAAATGTCGCCGAAATATTTCCCACTGTGCAACATCGTCGACACGCCGACAAGTAAATCCAACATCTCCTTCGCTCGCTCATTTACTCACTAGCTCCTAGGTCAAAATCAAAGTACGGTGCCTTTAAAAATTGTATATCTATATATTTATTTAATTTTTTTCTTTTCGCTGTCTCTCTCTTACTCTCTCGTTCTCATTTCCTTTCTCTCTCTCTCTCCTAAACCTTGCTCTCCGTCCGTCCGGTTTTAATGCATCTAAAAACATCACCTGCTTTTCCTCTTTTCATATCACGGTGGAGAACTGGAGAGGCCAGAGGCAGGCATCAGACGAAGGGACCCCTCCTCCTCTCTCCATACTCTTCTTATACCTACCCTCAGTTTTCGCCTCTCCCCCCCCCCAGGAATAGTTGCCAAGTGACTGCAAGGAGGCACAGATTGAGTGTCGGGGGTTGATGTGATGTCGCGCAAACAATGGATGAAGGGGCGACGGGGGGAGATGAGAGGATGGGGAGGCCCTTTTTACAAAACCGTCATCGTCACTATCACCTGCAAGAAGAGCATGTGACACAGGCACACAGGGACACTTGGTGTGGTGGAGGCGCGGGCCTTTGACTCAAAGGGGGCACGGGCACGCGTCTCGCTCGCGCCAAACTTGAGGCCCTGGGCCCTGCCTAGGCCCTGGCAACAGATTTCTGTACATTTATATATCTATATATCTACTAGATTTCTATATATTCGTGCATAGCTACATCCTTTTGCGCGTTAACGTATCTCTGCTCAGCCGCGCATACAGGATGTCCCGGAAGTCCTCTATCGGATGTCTATAGTCAGTTCAAAAACGACAAGGAATAATTTGAGTCCAACTCTTGAAGGAAAAATAAAAGAAGGAAAAAACTGAACATTGGTGCGTTTTTATCAGTATGCTGTTGACGCCGTATAAATCTGCATAAGCTTTTAAGAACGTCTTAAAAAAACATCAGATTTCTCTTAACCCCTTAAACCTTAAGGAGGAGTCTGAAAGGAAACTCTCGTTTTTTTTTTTTTTTTTTTTTTAATTTTTAGGACTTCATGACATTCAAGGCACTAATAGATGATAATTGATATATTCCACATGGAAAAAATAATTTATGAAATTTATTAGACTTGTGGTTGATTTTGGCCCCAACCACAAGGTATGACCACATGGTAAATTGTACTAGACGTTTGTCTAAACTTCCCGAAAGTTAGGTCAAATTTATTCAATTGTTTGACAGTGCTAATCAGATGTCTATAATGGAGTTTATGATACCGTTGGATCGGGGTCAAAATCAACCATAAGTTTAGTGCATAAATTTACTTTTTCTGTGCACATTCATGAATGTGAATGTCAGTATGAAAAATTAGGTACCATCCCTAACTGTGGCAATGGGGTAGTTGCAAGGGTCTAAAATGTTGTGGTTTTAATCAAGAAAATGAAAGTACTCGATGAGCTGAGAACGAAGATGCCGTTGGTTTCTAATCAAGTCCCTTTGTTCCGGAAATGATATTTTGACCCAAAGTGCATTATTTCAAATAGGAATTCCGCGTAGTGACGTCACTTACGCACACGATTTTTTACAATTTTTCAACTGTTGACCTTAGTTGAATTCGGTTTCAGTGCACAGGAATAAGTTACTGCTAGCCGTTCTCAAAATACTACGCTTAAAAACTTTTGGGACACACTGTAGAAATGCATGTCCCATTCATTGTCAGTCTGAATGCCGTCTCGTCGCGTTGCCGCTACACAAGCAAATAGCCAAATCCCCCATCGTCAATTCAGAGAGAAGTAATATTATACAATAATGCAGATACCTATTTATTAGCTGTATCAAAAATATATAGGTACTTAATCACCTTTTCTTATTCAGCATCTTCGTCTTCAAAGGTACAAATCTTTAAGTCAATTCCGATCGTTACAAAGACTGATTGTGTGATGCGCACGTGCCGCGCGTGGACCCTTACGCAATCAGCTGACTAGTGACCGGTGCCCGGTGATCGCTGGAAATCCGGCTGAATGTTATACCGGACACGGAAATATCATCATTATTTATTTATCAAAAGAATGGCTTTTTACGAGCAGGCCGATCAAACGTCAATTCTAAAATATATGATGGTCTGCGTAAAGGCACACGAGTGTCTGCTGAAAAGGCACAGCGTAAAGATGGATCCAGAGATGCAGTTCAATGTCAATGAAAGGTGGTCACTTCGCTGCGGTCAGTTATTTTTTGCTGATCAACGAGCTTTATCAACAAATGCGTCACAATTCCATCGCTACCCAGAGATGGAGGCGGTTTTCTATAGCTTTTTTTTTTTTTTTTTTATATCTCTTTTCTAATGTCTCGCGGAGCACCTGGTATTTTGTAATTGAGGATTTCTTTGGTAAAAGGGCGTATGAAACAGAGGATGTGCTAGAGCTCTGCAGTGAAAAAAATAATTCCTAAGTTCTAGTAATATTACCAGAACAGTGGCGTAGCCAGGAATTTTTCTAGGGGAGGGGGGGGGGGGTCGGAGGTCCGAAAATTGTCAAGAGGGGGTCCAAAGATACTAATTTGGTCAAATTTGTCTGAAAACGCAAATAATTACCTTTTTTGGGGACAAATGTTGGTGTCAAGGGCGGGGGGAGGGTCCAGACTTCCTGGGACCCCCCCCCCCCCCCCCCCCCCCCCGGCTACGACACTGTACCAGAAGCGCAACGATTTGTGAGTCACAGAAAGTCTAGTGCTTTGACCAGAAAATGCTGGTGTTAATACCAAACTATGGTTTTAGAACTAGAATTTTCTCAACGTTTTCAAGAACTATGATACAAACACTAGAATTCTGGTAATTGTACCATCCTTAACCTTTACATCAGTTCACACATCTTCATCCTTCTGGTAATCATTTTTTTTTTTTTTCAGTGTAAAGTCCTGCTTTCAAATTGTTACAGTGTGATACTCTGATGAGGAAAACTGAGTTTTCTGAATTATCTAACAAGCAGAGCGTCTAATCGAATTGTCCGATGATTAAGAGAACTCAATGCAACACTAAGCTTACTCAAATTAAGAGGGTTTTGTTAAATATTCTTACACTGTGTTAAATTTGCGAATGGAACAATTAATTAATTGAAGGCACTTTGTGTTTTCTGAGGCAAATGGGTACAGTTATTTGGAGTATCGCGTTTAGTGTCATTCGGAAAATGAAACTGTGTGGACTAAAAGGTAGAATCACATCACCAACAAAAACTAGTGTTTCTAGGCGTGGTATGGACCGAAAAAGTAAACTTTGGGGATGGATTTACCTCAACTAGCCTCGCTTAGAATTTAGAATTTGAATGGGTATTAATTTTTAGACAAACAAAAAATACCCCCAACAAAGATCCCGCTTTTTAGAGGTTTTTTTTTTTTTTTTTTTTTTTTTTTTTTTTTTTTTTTTTTTTACTTGACTTCAGTATTTTTAGTAATAATTGAGTAGATACATCAACAATAAACATCCTATTGAATTTCCAAACACGTTTTTTACCATTTTTCACCAAATTGTGGATATCTTTGGAAAAAATTACGATTCCAAAAAAATGCTGCAAATTGGAAAAATATGCTCTTGTTCTTTATTTGCTTGTTCTTTGTTTTAGTTTTTGTCTTTTCAGTTATTTGTCATCAAAATATGAAAGAATTAAACCTCTGATCTTAGGGAGTAGTGAAATTTCCGATAGATCAATTACTGAACCGGTGCCCATCCATATAACCTAAAAAATGAGCAAGCCTAAAATACCCTATAAAAGCACCAACAGCCTAGTAACGCATGTACAACAATAATTATTGTTGTCTTTAATAAAGAAAATTGGTATGAATTTCGGGTCGATCAGTGTTTCGAATTTCATGAAGTCCCAAAATTTAATTTAGAAGGATGGGAGTTAATAATGTAACAAGTCTGGAGTCGGTTCAGCCCCCCCATCCCTCCCGACTCACTCGGAAGAGTTAATGTGTACATATAAGATGTATGCGTACCTGTACATCTGTAGCTACTCTGCATAAAATGTATACATGTATAGATTAAAAATTCAGTTCAAGAAGAAGCTGCCATTAAAAAAAAGAGGCCACAACGGGACGTAAAGAGGCAAATAGGGAAAATACAATCGAAGATAGTGATTTGAACTTGTTCGCTTTATCAGAGTCCGCAGTATATTCCAGCATTTCGCCGAGAATAAAAGATATTGGTTCAGCATGGGCGAGAGGGTGGTGGACTGGTAGGCCGGAGGGGGTGGGTGGTAAGCGAGCCAGACACGGAGACTATTCGTATACAAGAAAAAAAGATAAAAGAATGTGTTTGTGACCGCTCAGGAATGTCGCGTAACACCTACGGCGGCCACGGCCAATCGTATCTACCTGCGTCCTGGATCCTGGATCCTGCGGCCTATACCTGTAACCTGCCGGCCGTGCCATTTACACCTGTCACCTTCAAACCGCAGACTCGATCACTGATACCGCTTTTTCAACAATTCCTCACCTTTTTCTTCAAACACCCAAGAATCAAGATTGGAAACGACGCAGCATGCTACACCCTAGTAGAAATAAACCTCAAGGCCCTCAAGAGAAAAGCCCTCATTGAGGGTAATTGGAACAGAGGGCTTTGAGGGTGCCCTCAACGAATCTTGAGGGTGCCCTCAACGACTCTTGAGGGCGCCCTCAAAAAATCTTGATGGTTTTTCTCGGATAGGTTCGGGGATGAGATTGGGCGTTAATGCGGGGAGGAGGTGGTGGGGAGGGGATAATATTGGGGATTTATGTAGTCGACATAAAGTAGATTCGTATGTACTTATTCAAACTTCATTGGTCACATATTTTTCATACATTATGTACCGACTTGACCGGGATTCGAACCCGTAACCTTCCGATCCCTAGTCCTACACCCTAACCGATACACTGTTCCGACAGTTGATGATGAGAGACGAAATTCGGGTATATAAGGTTGCGCGGACGTCTGAAAAGAAAATACGCTTTGTTTTTGTCCGATTGGCGTGAAACTTGGTGTCCTCGTGTATTTTTGGTCGAGGAATCCGAATCTGCTATCAGATTTCTAAAATTAAATAAACAAAATACGAAAACTTTAATTTTTCTTTGTATCATGGTTCTAGCACCATCGGTCATGGTGCCAGTGCATCATAGCACCATGAGCACCATGGAAAACATAGTGCCAGCTTCATCGGTCATGAAGTCGATCACAACATCGGTCATGGTGCTGTGTTGCTAAAATGTTTACCAGGGAAACTGGATAAACGAAACAGTGTTTGATGGTGGAGTCACACTGATTTTAATTTTGAATTGGAACCCTGGAAAATATGTAATGCATTCTTGAGCTTATTTAGCGCCTGGAGGTTATGTAACGGTCTCCTTTACACTTCTCCAGCCCCTGGAAGTTATGTAATGGATTTTTGAGCTTTTGTGGCACTTGGATGTTAGGTAATTGATTTTATCACATTTCCCCAGCCCCTGGAAGTTATGTAATGGATTATTGAGCATTTGTGGCGCCTGGAAGTTAGGTAATTGATTCTATTACACTTCTCTCGCCCCTGGAAGTAATGTAATGGATTCTTGGGCTCATTTAGCGCCTGGAGGTTATGTAATGGTCTCCTTCACACTTATCCAGCCCCTGGAAGTTATGTAATGGTATCTTGAGCTTTTGTGGCGCCTGGATGTTATGTAATTGATTCTATTACACTTCTCCAGCCCCTGGAAGTTATGTAATAAATTCTTGAGCTTTTGTGGCGCCGGGAGGTTAGGTAATTGATTTTATTACACTGTTCCAGCCCCTGGAAGTTATGTAATAGATTCTTGAACTTTAGTGGCGCCTGGAGGTTATGTAATTGATTCTGTTACACTTCACAGGAGGCAAAAAAGTAAAATTCAAAAATCATTCACTTGTTTCATGGAAAAAATACCACACTCACCCTGGATTGGGATCCAGAATCGTAAGATCGCACATTTTATACTTCCTTGTCATCATATCACTTGATAATGATGTCCACAAGTTTCTGAGGACATTATATCAGCTGTCATCCTCAACAATTGTTGATGGTCCTCAAGCTTGGGAGAACGTTCAAACGTTGCATCATCATTTTGAGGGCGTCATCAAACAGTTTTAATTGGTATTCAAGACCTTGAGGGCGTAAACGTGATTTTTGAGGTCACCCTCAAAAGATTTTGATGGCGCCCTCAACAATGTTTGAGGGCCCTCAAGAATCTTGGTGATGTCTTCATTGCCCTCAAAAGATTTTGAGGGCACCCTCAACAATATTTAGGGCCCTCAAGAATCTTGAGGGTGTCCTCATGATTTTTGAGGGCACCCTCAAAGGATTTTGATGGCGCCCTCAAGAATGTTTGAGGGCCCTCAAGAATCTTGAGGGTAACCTCATGATTTGTGAGGGTACCCTCAAAAAATCGTTGAGGGTTCTTGAGAATCCTTGAGGTTTATTTCTACTAGGGCACATATATAGCGCAGCCGGTGCCAAGCAGTCCTTATCTTTTGCTCTATCTTTTCCATTGCTAAGGTTAAGTGCTCTATTTTGGGCCTAAATGCGGGTAAAGGAGGATGATTCGACAAATTACTTTATAGGAGTCACTTAATATTGACCGCATTTTTGTTTTATTTACTTTTTTAAATTAAATGTCTTCGACGCAGTATAAAATCCCTTCACATTTGCTACGAGTCGAGACGTCTTGGTGAAGGTAGGTGGTTACTCTTTTGTTTTTGAGTTTTGACATTGGTGGTGTGAATGTTTATTACTTACTGTTTTACATGATTATTGTCAATTAATCGTTTTTAATTTTTCTCTATATGTCGCAGGTAAATAGCAATCGGCTTGCAATTTGCCTTGGCAATGAACAAGCCGTTTATTTATGATCAGAAAAAATTCAGATCAAGCGTAATGGTGATTAAAAAAATAATTATATCGAGATTTGATTTAGCTCATTCTATAAAGTTAATAAACTAAAGAGCATATTGATATTCACAGATTCATTTTTACTCAACTGATCCTCTCATTATGAACTTTTGAAGCGACTAAACACGCAGGTGTTCAAAGACACTTCATCTAAAAACTGTCGGTAAAAAACTAATCAAAATAAACCTAATCTGATGACATCATCATTTTCATCATCTTATTAGGTTTAGAATGAGCTAAATCAAATCTTGATATATTTATTCTGTAAGTCAACATTAGGCTTGATCTAAAATATTTCTAACTGTAAATAAACGGCTTGCTCTTTGCCTATAGTCAAATTCCAAGCCGATTGCTAATTGCCAAGATTGCTATCTGCCTCCGACATATTTACCTACTAACAAACGAATTTTTCGGGTGACTTTGATAGGAGTGATTTAATGGTTTTGAAAACTGTGTAGTAAACACCTTTCATCTTCCCGAGGTCTTCAGGACCATTCAGGTTAATTTCTTTACTTACTATAGAATCAGAATTACGATGGGTCTGTTCCAAACTTGTGCTGCAGCGTTGTGGAGAGTCGGTTTTTCATGTAAAATCTTGTGAAAATCAGATTTTTAAGCATTGCAAAAAGGCTCAAAATCCATTCATAAACTCAATTAATCCATGTTTAAACTTCAATGATGGCGGTCGAATGAGTAGGTTGCAATTGTGGGGGGGGGGGGGGGGGGGGGGTTTCCTATCTAATTGCGGAATTTGCCATGATGAATCAATTTTTCAGCATAGAAAAATGTGACACACTCATTTGACCACCATCTTTGAATTTTTTTAATAGATTTCTTGAATTTCTGAGTGGATCTTTAGACATTTTTATGCTTTTGTGATTTTCACAAAAGTATACATGGAAATCAACCCTCCTTAACGCTGTCAACGCGTTAATATCTGTAAGATTTTACCCTCAAAATTACTGTTTGAAAACCAAATGCAACAATCTTATTGATCCAATTCATAGGTTTCTCAAGACGTGAAACGGTGTTAGTTTCTTCCTTCTATATTCTTTTCCACTCATTATCATCGAATCTACACACTAAACCACCTTAACATACCCCCCTTCCCCCTACTTATATTTTTCTTGATTCACTACATTCTATAGTCTATAGTTGGCTGTAGGCTCCTTAACTGGGGTAGAAGCCATAAAATAAACAAAAAAAAAAACAAAAAAAAAATTCATAGGTTATGTTCCATTCTTTGAGGGTGCAAAACGTACGTCCTGCAAATGGGTGGTCCACTTTAACATGGAGCTAAGTTTTCTCTATAAGGAGTGAGTTATAGACTTTTTAAATGGTCTCATATCAAGTTGGTTTCGCAACATTTTTCACCAGAATTTAAAACCGCCTTGTCTGTGCGGCACAAACTTGCAAGAGCTGCATTCAACCTCTTTTTATTTTTAGCTTCCTTCCACGGCAACACTGCGTTTTCTCGAAGGGTGACAGTGATTGTTCAAAAATAGAAGATTTGATTTTGAAAATGGGCCTCAAAGCGCGACTTTAACCATTGGTGGTTGGACCTCGCTTGCAATGAAACATAGTGGGTAAGTCAACGACTGGTCTCGAGAATGGAACATAAACAAAAACAACAAGACCTAAACGCTCTCCATCCCAGCTGGGGTAGAGTGAGGTCTAAACATGGGCCCGATAAATCGTCAACCGTACGCGACAGAGACCAATATAAATAAGTGTGCTCCGCTCTCTGCTTCAGGACCCTGCAAATCGGAAATCGTAACTATTTATAGGATATTAAGTCTAGGGTTTGAAATGGAACTTAAGAGGTACTGTGTATACTAGTGACTTAAGGCAACGCTCCCAGTAAGGGTGCAAGCCACGCGTTTATGTATCTAGAGTGGATGTATGGTGATAATTAATGCGTAACCCGCGTAACCACCAGGGAGGATTTTAGGTTATGATTAGTGTGGAGAGCAGTGGCGTAGCGTGCAATTTGACAACGTTGTAGTATGTCCATTTAAAAGGTCGAATGCAAAGGTGTTCACCGAACACCCAATAGTTCGATATTTTTAATGGATTTAAATGGGCACATAACAACGTTGCAAAATGGCACGGTACGCCACTGGTGTAGAGCTATAACCAGAGCTGGGCAAATGTGAGTGGTAATCGATTACTCGATTCTACTGAGAAATCGTAATCGTCGATTTTTTGGAGAGTGATTTTACGGAGATCTGATTTATGACAAATCGCCCATCATATTCGATGTTGAGGAGCTGGATCTAATCGTAATGATCCTCAAGTTTATTTGGAATCGGCCATTTTTTTTTTTTTTTTTTATTTACCATCCAAAGGTTTGATGATTACAGATTACTTGGTAATCATCGTGTAGTCGATCACTATATACCACTAGCCAAATTCTGGCTAAAAGTATAAAGGGGCTTTCTGTCGTGAACGTAGTTTTGAAGAAACCACGTAGACACCCATGATGGGCATCTCTGAAGCAGTAGCGAAGCGTGCTGTTTGACATCATGGCATTTTGACCATTTGAACCCATAGCATAGGTCGAATCCACTGGTCATCGGCAATTCCTTGATAATTCGATATGTTTCATGGGTTTTAATGAGCCAAATGCAACGGTGCCAGATTGCACGCTTTGCCGCTGCTCTGAAGACCATTTTACATAGGCTCGGTTTGTTATGTCTCTCATTTTTTAGCTTTGAAACAAAAGTTGTGAGAAATCCTGTTGAAATTGGTTTGTACAGAATGAAGGTGAAGTGTGAAAGTATGGTTATATAAATAGGTGGACACAGGAATCAATATAGCTTCTTTTTGACGAATTCACACGATAAAGAAACTGACACTGCACGCACATGACAAAAATACTAGCAAACTTTTCTCATTTGAATAGAGCATTCAAATTCTGCGTCCAGATAGCCCCCTTTAGATAGGCCCGTCCATACTATTTGTACTTTCATTTCAAGCCAATGGGTCTGTTGCAAACTTTAGCTACAACGATTAAGATTGTATACTCTAATGTAAAATCACGTGAAAAGTACATTGGTGGCATCAGAAAGTCATAAAACGCATTAATAAACTCACAAGAGGCGTACAATGAAATCAAAGATGGCGGAGAAATATCGAGCAATCTGTATGCATGCACCGTGAACATCCAAGGATGGCCAATTTTGACAACCTCACTGGAGGTAGAGGTTATGTGTTTGTTTATACGTTGTGATTGGTTGTGATCGATATTGCTAGGTTGGCTATCCTTGGATGTTCGTGGTGCTTGGGCATGCAGGTTGCTCGATATTTTACCACCATCTTGGATTTCTGTTAAACGCCTCTTGTGAGTTTATTATTGCATTTTATGACTTTCTGGTGCCACCAATGGATTTTTCAGGCGATTTTACAAAAGATTAATCACTCTTTATCGTTGTAGCAAAAGTTTGCAACAGACTCATTGCCATAGAAATTACTGCCATTTTTGATCTAACCCTGTTACGGCCAGGTTATAAAGATAATTCAACGCTCACTCTCTCAAATTAAGTGGGTAGTTAGTTGAATAATAAATAGTCCTACACCGTGGTGCTGATTTTGCATACACAATTGATTGAAGGCGCTCCAGGAAGGACACCTGACGTATTTTTCTTTAATTCAGAATATTGAAGTAGAGGTAAAATAAGGAGGGCCATATTTTTTCTTTACCCTCAAATTCACCGAGAACACCGAGAAAAATTGGTTTGAAAATGCGAAAAATTCAAACCATTTGAAACAGCCCGTGCCGGGAAACCATGGCGGGGCTTCAATTATTGCATCAGACAGCCCCCGTGCGCACTAGTCTACTGCGCAACGCAAAGACTTAGAATACTACCTAGATATCTGAAATCTTTGGCGCAAAGCGCAACTCATACAGGGTGTGAGGAAAGTCCCCCCCCCTGTCTAACTTTTGAACGGGGGATGTTTATAACTTAATAGGAACTACTTTTTGGCGGATCCAAAATTTCCGGGGGCGCCCCTAAGGGGGGGATTTCGCCACCTAACTCAAAATTTTCAAACGGCAACCCCTATCTTGTGATATCTCGTTTTAAAGGGCGTAAAATTCTAAGACTTTTGGCGCAAACCGGAGGTCGATATCGTTTTTCGTCTTCGATATATCGATAGTCAAAGTTCGATTTCGACCCATTTTCAAAAAATCAGAACTCCCATTGGAAAAGTCGGAATTTAAAAAACTAGTAGTCAAAAATACTTTAAAAAGCAAGTACTTTTCATAAAAAAATACGGTTTTGATATTGGTCTAGTCTTAGAGCCCCCAAAAATTATTTAAAAAAATGACCCCTCAGGGGGGCTATCTCAAAAATTCCGAGCCACGACCCTTATCGAGTGATACATCGCTTGAAAGGGCACACAAAAAACTGAACGTTTTGACGCAAACCGCAGGTCGATGTCGTTTTTGGTTTTCGATATATCGAGTGACAAAGTTGGCTTGTTACCCATTGGCAAATCCAACTTTGTCATTCGATATCTCGAAAACCAAAACCGATATCGACCTGCGGTTTGCGCCAAAATGCTCAGTTTTGTGTGCCCTTGCAAGCGATGTATCATTCGATAGGGGTCGTGGCTCAGACTTTTTGAGATAGCTCCCTGAGGGGTCATTTTTTTAAATAATTTTCGAGAGTGGCTCTAAGACTAGACTAATATCAAAACCGTATTTTTTTTCTGAAAATCACTTGCTTTTTAGAGTATTTTGGACTCCTACTTTTTTAAATTCCAACTTTTCCAATGGGAGTTCTGATTTTTTGAAAATGGGTCGAAATCGAACTTTGACTATCGATATATCGAAGACGAGAAACGCTATCGACCTCCAGTTTGCGCCAAAAGTCTTAAAATTGTATGCCTTTTAAAAAGGGGTATCAGGGGTTGCCATTTGAAAATTTTGAGTTAGGGGGTGAAACCTCCCCTTAAGGGCGCCCCCCGGAAATTTTGGATACGCCAAAAAGTAGTTCCCGTTAAGTTATAAACATCCCCCAAGTTTCGTTCTTTACCTTCAACCGTTCAAAAGTTAGACAAGGGGGGGGGGGGGGGGAGACTTTCCTCACACCCTGTATATGTCTCACAATAAGTACAAAATAATAATAATCAGAGGCGGGAAAAGGCCTTGGGATAGGAATTACAAGCCATATTTTTAGCTCATTTCATTCAGTGGCGTAGCCAAGACAAAACGACCTTTTTTAGGACAAATTTTAGTGTCATGGGGGGGGGGGGGTCCAGGCCCCCTGGACCCCCCCCCCCATGACACTAAAATTTGTCCTAAAAAAGGTCATTTTTTGCATTTTCAGACAAATTTGACCAAATTAGTATTTTTGGACCCCCCCCCCTTGACAATTTTCAGACCCCGGACCCCATCCTTGACAATTATCGGACCCCGGACCCCCCCCCCCTCCCCCCCTAGAAAAATTCCTGGCTACGCCAATGATTTCATTCTGTATTGAGATGTCTCTGCTTGTTCTGAAGGAAAACTTTCGTTTTTTGTGGCTTCAACTAGACTGTTTGTACTGTAGTTCTTAATCCTTGTGTTTGGACAAAGTTCTTGCGGTACTTTTTCTTTTTTTCACCATTCTATACCATTCGTTTCTCTTTTAATTGTGCTTCAGCGCGCGGGGCGATCACGAACTCTCGTATTTTGAGTCGAACGCCATCGAATGCTATATAACTTAATCGGTAAATTATTCCGATACGGTCAAGACACAAGATCACGCGATTCCGATAGAATGCGATGTTTACCTTATTGCATCTATCGGTCCTCTATCTTTGAGATCGAAGGAGGTCATCACAGAATACTACAATCAGAATGGAAACTCCGGTTCATTTTGAAGCATTATTTTCTGGTCCGCCATCTTGAGAAGTTCAGAAAAATCTTCATTCAAAGCAATGCGAAAGACAGGGACAAAGTTATGTCGGCTATCATGAAAAGCCGCTAAAATACATGATGAAAGTATTATGACTTTGTCCTCTCATCGAAATTGTGTAGTGTAAGTGTTTGAATAAATAAATAGATACACTTTGAATAAAAACAGAGTTTGAATAGCTTTATATGTATTTTGAGATGAAAATAGGTTATGAAAAAAAGGAAAGTGAAGGAGCTGTGGCAACGGCGATACGATACAAAAATAAGTATGTTATGTTTGTTTTGATTGATATTTCAACAATCCCCCTCAATCAAATATACCGAGTTTTCACGTGAAATTTCAAACTACTTAGGTGGGAGTGCTTTAGTGAACACATCAGCGATTCGGTCTTTTGTTGCCACATAATGTAGGTACTGCATAATATTCATCAACGCACTGTCTAACAAAATGATATTTAATATCAACATCTTTGATGCGTTGATGCTGTGTCGGATTCTTTGTCAGGACTCATCACATGGGCAAAAAGGTGATGTCACCAAAACCCCCCTTGTCACCCCTCTATCGATTCAGCTTGGAAAATGGAGTCGATCGCCCTCAAGGGTTTTCATATCTTTTCCAATGGGACCGTTTCACTCATAGGAACACATGACTCATCTCATGGGCAAAAAGGTGATGCCGCCGAAACCCCACTTGTGACACCTCCATCGATTCAGCTTGGAAAATGGAGACGATCGCTCGCCCTGAAGGGTTTTTATATATTTTGCAAGGGGGCCGTTTAACTCATAGCAACACACGACTCATACATTGGCGGATACGGGTGGGGTGGCAAAGGGGGTGACACCCCCCCCGTTCGGCTTAAAAAGTGGGAAAAGAATGGTGAGGAAGTGGGAAAGCAAGAGCGAAAAAAAGGCGTTACTAAGGGGCAGGTATCCCAAGTTCGCCCCCCCCCCCCCGTTCACAAGGGCTGGATCCGCCACTGTGCCAGATAAATTCAAGACCAATTGTCCCAGAAAATTTGAGCAAATTTGGGCAATGGAGGCATTGGTAGAGGTAGTTTCAGAAGTGTAGGCGGACCTAGACCGATAATCTTTGGAATTTGCCAACATTATTTCTGAAATTACTCGATGAAGATGAATGAAAATGAAATTGAGTGTTCACTTTTCAACGAGGAACAATTTAAACGCAAAAGAACAAAGTCAGAGGCAAGTTTGGTTTTTTTTTTAAAGGAATTAAATTTAAAAATTCGCCAAGGATTATGATTTAGGTCCGCCCACACTTCTGAAACGAGCTCTACCAGACCTATGTCACAACGCGGCAGAGATGTACCAAAGAGTCACGTGACTGGCGTGCGCGGAACCCACAACACTCGCAAACGAACACCTCGCTCGCCAGTCATCAGAATTCTAAAGTTTAAGCAAAATTAATAAACCTAGCCAAGTTTCTTCTGTGAAATACAGTTTCGGGTCTTTTGAACCCTCTCCCTCTCTTTCTCCCGTTACGGACGTTGGTCAAGTATACCTTGGGCCCTGAAGGGTTAAGGAAAGAAAATGTATTTGAAACAAAAATTCAAAAGGTGGATTGCATTATATACCTGATTTCCTTAGTTTATAATCGGGTTAGACGACTATGGTCATTTCAGAATAAGATCATTTATCATCATGTATTTGAAACATCAAACGTCATTTCAGAAGTGTGAGATAATCTTTGGAATTTTCTAACATTATTTCTTATTTTACAAAATGAAAACTGATGAATATTAATCAAAATGAATTTGAGTGTTAGCTTTTCATTTTAAGGAACGAAGTTTTGTTTTGATTTGAAGGAATGAAAATTTGCCAAAGATTATGGTCTAAGTGCGCTTACGCTTCTGAAGCGAACTCCAACAAAAAATGACATCTATAAATATTCACTTATACGTATATGTAGAATATAACGGGATGAAATATGAAGTCGTCAGATTGCATGCTATACTATTAATCCCAGTAAGTAATCGACTCAATGTACGAGTACAGTACGAAAGTTCGTAATCAGTCCGCAGGGAGGATTTAGATTCAGAGCTGCCGTTTTGCGTATATTAATCGTATTCTCAATTCACCGATGATTCCATCGGTTGAGAAAAGATTACACAGTTCAGTTCAGTGTATCCTTGTTATGCAAGAAAATACTCTGATCTGTAATCTTTTCGCAATTGGTAGAGTCGCCGTTAATTAACTAAATTACCCGCAAGTTTTTTTTAAAGTCATCGACGGCTCCACCGGTTAATGAGAAAATATGACTGATGCGAGTATTTTCGTGCATTACAGTTATGCACAAAACTGAACTGTGAGTAATATTTTCTCAATCGGTGGAATCATCGGTGAATTAAAAAATGCGATTAATTATATAAGCAAGCAGCTCTGTTTAGATTAAATGGCATTTCGCACCTTTAAGGTCTAAGGTTAAGTCTAAGCGCCCTTTGCCTTTATGACTATAAAATGATCAGACCCAAGACGGTTACAACTCGTTCCTTTCTCTTTTATTTCATTTTTTATTTTTTATTTTTATTTTTTTATTTTTATTTTTTCTTCCTGGGAGCAGATGTGTCCGGTCGAAAATGAACGGTATCAACGCGAATGATCCCCGTCAAGTATAATGCTTGTAATTCTAAGCCACAACTTTATAATCTTTTTAAATCTGGAGACAAGGGACGCGCGCCCAACTCAAAGGACCAGACGTCGCAGTGCGGTCTCCCAGTTCCGGCTGTTCCTGTTTGACTAAAAAAAAAAAAAGGAAAAGGAGGGAATAATTTTGATCACAAAAGAACTGAATGAAATCCCGTTTTGCAGGAAGAGGGTGTTGTTGTGCGTATGCCATGCAGGCGCAACGCACTTGAAACTGTACCTTACGTGACCATGGAACGTATAACACTTAATAACAGGGTGAAGCAAAAGCTTTCTTCGACAACCATTTTCTGGATTAATGAGAATCCTTGGAGGAAAAAGCTGATCAAGGGCAGTGGCGAATCTAGAAATCTTTCAAGGGGAAGGCTAAAACCTACTTTTTCAACAAAACGCCCTAAATTTCCTCGAAAATCCCTTCGTAGATGGTGTAAAAATTTGGCTCAAGGGGGGGGGGGGGGTGTCGGCGCGGCTGAAGCCCTCTCAGCCACTTCCCCTTGGATTCGAGCCTGATCGGGGGTATATCGATAGATTTATGATAGGAATCTTTTATAAACTGTTTGCAATTTTTTTGATTTTGCGGTTCCATAATTCGCACTTCTCAATTTATCAACAGAATTATCCTTAGCATTAACTGAAAAAAGGAACAAAAATACAAAATACAAAATTCAAGCCTTATTTTAATAGTAGTGCAATTGAACCATTGAAGTTCTAAATAAATTTAATTAGGATGAAAAAAATTGTTTCGTTAATTTATCTTCGATTTATTTTAATCTGTTACACGACATATTATTCCCAAAAACTGGAAAAAGCAAAGAAAAAATAAGATGCTGGACTAAGTAAATGGTAGTACCTAATTATAATAATACAGAACGCTACTGAAATTAATAAAAACTGTACACAAATAAATTGAAAAAATATTTGATTGAGATTTGCTGTTACAACGTAGAGGGTTACCTTTCAAATTTAAACTTAAGTTAATCATTCCATGTTTCGTACATTTTACATGTGTGTTTTCCCTTGTTGATTTTCTTGTTATATTAAAATTTTATTTAACGTATTTGTTATGGCTAAATACATCGAACGAATAAAATACATGCATCATAGTGCAACTGAACCATTGAACTTCTAAATACAACTTAATTAGAATAAAAAAATCGTTAAAATCTTCATTTTATTTTAATCTGTTATACGATGTATCACTTGTCTCGAAGTCTTTGTTTCCAAAAAGGTTATGAGGCGGGCGGGGGATGTATAGTTTTTGCACCACCCTGTACACCATATTGTAAACATACTCCCAATCGCGTTATCAATTATTATAATAATTCATCTGCCCCCCCTTGTTTATTCTTCCTTTCCCCCTTTTAAATGGGTATTATTCTTCATTTGCAAGGACCGTATTACGAGGGAGGATGCGAAATTTAAAAGGGAAACCAAGTTTAAAGATGCGATGGGTGCGACGGAATGAAGTGGGAAACCCCAAGTTCCTGTTGAGGTGTATCACTGGTACTCTTCTATTCGGCACCCCAAACTTTTCCTGTGTAAAGAAAAATGTATAACATAGCTGTACTCTTCTTATTTTTGGTTGCGACCCTTTCGAGTAATTCATTTCTTTTTTTTCTTGTCTTTGAAGAAAAAGCTGTTCTCTGATTGTTCTCTCTCTCTCTCTCTCTCTCTCTCTCTCTCTCCTCTCTCTCTCTCTCTCTCTCTCTCTCTCTTTTATTTTATCCCTCTCCGTTCTATCTTCCTGACTTTTTTTTTCCTCCCTGTCTTACCTGCGAGAGGGAGGAAGAGGGAAGAGGAGTAGTCGCGGAGTTTATAGGGCGGGAATCCTCCTCCTCCCCCTCCCCCTCCCCCTCTTCCTTCGAGGAGGGTGTATTTCGGCGCGTGTAATGCGTGTGGCAGAAGTGTACTGTACAGGCGCAAAAAAGGGAAGGGACCGGACTGAGCTCCGGTGAATCGTCAAGACATCTGTGGATTTTGTTTCCGGTCGTGTACCGTTTCCTTGGTGGTGGTGTGTCAAGTTTATTTCCGCTCTCCTCATATACCGAAGGAGAGTGAGAGAGAGAAAGGAGAATATGGCGTTCGAGAGAGAAAGAGAGAGAGAGAGAGAGAGAGAGAGAGAGAGAGGAATAGGGAAGGAGGCAGAGCTGAGTAAAGCCAAGTAGCTTGTCGTCGCGTCTGCAAGGATTCCATCAGCTGCCCCCCTCGTGTACCACCTCCAAGCCCCCCTCCCTCTCCTCAACCCTCCCACCCCATTTCATCATCGATATAGCGCAGCTATCACCGTTTGTTTGACTTGACGTCCATTTCCATCACCGCTTTTACCGCCTGAAGATGCGCCCCTCCCTCTCCCCTTTCTCACACTCCTCCCAACCCCCTCCCTTGCTGAATAAGAGTAAATAACGGAGGATTCCGAGGGATCCGTCGGATTTCGGTCGGATCGTGCGGGAAATCCGATACTTTCTCGCGTTTGTATGCAAGTTTGCTGGATCAATAGTCAATTCCCGCTGCGATATCATTTCGGTGTTTTAACCTCCCCCTCCTTCCCCCCAACCCCGATGCGCACGCGACCTCGATCCCTTCATTAAAAGACGAAATCTGGTAAATCTCGAATCTCTTAAAACGTGGTTTTTGGTTCCTCCGTTTATGAAATCAAGCTGCAACACTTTACTATCCCGTTTTAATAGTATAGGGCTGAGGATTGACAATAAAAAAAAAAAAAACGTAATCAGCTCATCATGGCAGATCCAGCAATCCGGCAACTGCGAATGCTTCACATTTGATTGTATGGTTAATAATCGATTCTTATAGGGGCTATTGCTCCTTGACTAACTGATTATTTCTCATGCAATCAAAATCAAATGGAAAGAATACAATGTTGCTAGTTTGCTGGATCCGCCAAAGAAGATAGGTAGGTACGCTCCTTAACCCTTTTATGGATATTGGAACACATGATGTCCAGCACTTTATTGAACATATGGGATTCAATTGAATGTAAAGGGGCGTTTTTTAAAAGGTTGGGTGACCCATCAAAAGTCTCAGAAAAATGTATTCTTTTAAAATGTTTTAATAAAATCTCAAAAAAGCTCAAATCCCCAAAGGGGCGCATGACCATTGTGAGCCCGAGCCGAATATATTTAATCAACGCATAGTACCAAAAGGAGGTTTCAAAAGACCCCAAACGGTTTGTCACCTTGGAGGCTTACTTTCAATCTTTTTTTTAAACTTAAATTACTTTAAGTCATTTATTACATTCTATTGAACATTTTTAGACCACTTAATCATCATAAACTACGAATTATTGAATATGTGTATGACTATTTTTCGGGGGGGGGGGGGGAGAATGACGATGATCAAAAAAATGCAACCAAATGAAACTAGATTTATTAGTCTTTTGTTTTGTTCTGTTATTTTCAATTAAAATATGAAGAATTGAACCACACTGATCATATTATTTTGGATCAAATAAGGAGAAGGGTCGATACATGTACAAATAGTCAAGAACATTACACCACTGTACTGGCAAAGAATCTAAGCTACTTCAACTCTAAGTAAGAATCCTGAAAAAAGGGGTAAACCTTGATTGCACTTTTGAATGTATACCTATTTCGATAAAAGCCGATAAATAAATGATAACAGATTTTTAATAATATGACTGGCGCAATCTCAGAAAACTTATTTTCAAACCGAATCACATATTCTTGTCGTATTACGATGTTTGTACGTTTAGGAATTGCCTAATTGTAAGATTATTCATTTCTTTATTAATATGAATAGACAATCGAAATGGTGGATGTATGAATAGACAATCGTGTAATAGTGCTCTAGGATTTTTTTTTTCCACGTTCAGTATTATGTCTTCCATTCTTCAATCAGAATTAGCTATTTTCACCTTATTTTTTCCTCTCTGTTTTAAAATTAGGTGAAATAAGGAGGATATGATTGATTATTTCTGACATAACTTTAAAAAAAAAAAAAACTTGACAAAGCGAAAAAAGTCCACCGAGTGGAATTCAGCAAGATACCTTCCTTGTGGGTTGAAATTATTTAAACCTGGCGAAAATATGATTTTTTTGAAATTCAAGAGCCTCATAATAATGGGGCAGTTGCAAGGGTCTGAAAGGTTGTGTTTTTTATGAAGAAAACTGAAGTACTTGATGAGCTGTAAACAAAGATGCCTTTGGTTTCTAATTAGGTCCCATTGTTCCTTCCTTGTGGGTTGAAATTATTTAAACCTGGCGAAAATATGATTTTTTTGAAATTCAAGAGCCTCATAATAATGGGGCAGTTGCAAGGGTCTGAAAGGTTGTGTTTTTTATGAAGAAAACTGAAGTACTTGATGAGCTGTAAACAAAGATGCCTTTGGTTTCTAATTAGGTCCCATTGTTCCTTCCTTGTGGGTTGAAATTATTTAAACCTGGCGAAAATATGATTTTTTTGAAATTCAAGAGCCTCATAATAATGGGGCAGTTGCAAGGGTCTGAAAGGTTGTGTTTTTTATGAAGAAAACTGAAGTACTTGATGAGCTGTAAACAAAGATGCCTTTGGTTTCTAATTAAGTCCCATTGTTCCGGAGATGAGATTTTGGCCCAAAATACATTGTTTTAAATGGGAATTCCGCGTAGTGACGTCACTACACACACGAATTTTTGCAACTTTACGCGTGTGTATCTTCAAAACCAAGACACTTAGGAAAAAACCAAATGCACCATTGTTCTCATCTTATCAAGTACTATCATTTTCTTTGTTAAAAACACAACATTTCAGACCCTTGCAACTGCTCCATTATGGCATCAGCGTCGAACAACTGATAAAAACCAATACCAAGGTTCAAAATGTCATGTTTCCATTTCAAAATGTCATTTTTTAGCGATGTAACCAATAGAAATTTCAATAATTGTGTAAATGAGGGACACGCTAACTACCAGTTTTAATCAAACGAATTTCATCCAGTGGTGGCTCCTGCTATTTTGGAATCACATTTTTTTTACCATTTGAACCTTTGCCAATGGCGGCTCGTGCAATGTGGCAACAGTGTAATCCCTCCATTTAAACCTATGTAAAACAATCGATCCTCAGGAGGTGCAATGCACCCCCAAGATATCGATACTTTAGCATAGGTTTAAATGGTAAAAAAGCATGGTTGCCAAATCGCACAAGCCGCCACTGACCTTTGCAAAAGTATAGATTTCTCAAGGATGCAGTGAATCTCCTGAAGCAATGGCGAGGCGTGACATTTTGCAACAATGTATTTTTTCCATTTAAATTCATCGAAAAAGTTGAACGCTTTAGTCATCGGCGATGACCAGGCTTTCGACCTTTCTAATGTGTTTAAATGAGAAGAAGGAACGTTGCCAAATCGCACGCCTCGTCACTGCCCTGAAGATCGATTATTATACATAGGTTCAACCCTTTCACGGAAAGTGGTACACATGAGTACCATAATATGTAACATGGGATTCAATAGAATTTAAATAGGCATTTTGCAAAAAATTAATTGTGTGACCCATCAAAATGGAGCTGTTGCAAACTTTTGCGACAGGCTTATTAATAGTTAAATATGGGGTAAACCCCTGTAAAACTAACGATTGGCGCACTAAAAAATCATGAAATCCACTCTTAAACTCACAAAATGCTTTCATACGCGAGATCGTAATGACGGCCGATGCCACTGATTACAATAGGTTTCCCTACCCTCAAGCAGCTCCATCTACACGAGGTGATCTCGCAACACCACACAAGAAGAAGAAGAAGCATATAATTGCCGTAAGATTCTGGCGGCAAGGGCCGCCATTACGGTCTTGCGTTTGAAAGCATTGTATGAGTTATTTCGTGATTTCTCAGTGCCCTTATCGTTATTTTTACAGGGGTTTACCCCAGAATCATCTATTATTAAGCCTGTAGCAAAAGTTGGCCTCAGCTCCATTCTTAGAAAATTGGCCTCTTCTGAACGGTCGAAAAAAATCTCAAAAAAAGTCAAATTCCGAAATGTGTGCAATGTGCATGAAAGGGTAAAATGGAGAGAATCCGTTTGTTGTCACAAAGCACGAGCCACCACTGATTTCATCCATCCATTTGTCAGTAAGTAATCGATAAGACTGAAAATAGAATGGGTCTACTGTAAAATGAAACGGTCAAAAAGGAAAGAGAGAGAGGGAGAGAGAGAAAAAATAACTCGGGCAGTTTACATTCTTTGCCTTGAATAGACAGATAAAGAAATAAATAATCAGCAAAATAAGCTTTTACTGAACTCTCGTTTACCCAGATCCAATCATATTTGCCTCCAGGCAGCGACCATAAATAAACCATTCTTAATAAATCACATTGAAAATGAAATTACTGAGAACTGCCGTTCCACGCGTAAGATTTCACCGTTCGACTCCCTTTTCCAGAACCAGCAACAGTAATCAAATGAATAATCTAGTTACAATTAGGAGATCCTTTATGCTGACGACGAGAATATACGATTCGGTTTGAAAATGTTCTCTCTGAGTTTGCGCCAGTCATATTCTTGTATCTGTTATCATTTATTTATGGGCTTTTATCGAAATAGGTGTATACATTCGAAAGTGCGATCAAGGTTTGCATTTTTCGAGGCTTCTTAGTTCTTACTCAGCGTTAAAGTCTCTTTGCCGCTGAGCAATAGTGGCTCGCTCTCGTCCATGTATCGATATTTTTCTCTAAGTATTCGAACCCATGAAAAAAGTCGAAATTAAAGGAATCACTATCGGGGGGTGGTATTTCAAGCATCCATTTCAGATCAATCGGTGAGGAAACAGTTTTTGGATATTTCTTCTCTTTAAGGATCTCTCTCTCTCTCTCTCTCTCTCTCTCTCTCCTCCTCTCCTCGAATCCTCTCTCTCTCTCCTCCCCCTCTCTCTCTCTCTCTCTCTCCTCTCCCTCTCTCCTCTCTCTCCTCTCTCTCTCTCCTCTCTCTCTCTCTCTCTCTCTCTCTCTCTCTCTCCTCTCTCTCTTCTCTCTCCTCTCTCTCTCCTCTCTCTCTCTCTCTCCTCTCTCTCTCTCTCTCTCTCTCTCTCTCTCTCTCTCTCTCTCTCTCTCTCTCTCTCCTCTCTCTTCTCTCTCATCTCTCTCTCTCTCTCTCTCTTCTCTCTCTCTCTCTCTCTCTCTCTCTGCTCTCTCTCTCTCTCTCTCTCTCTCTCCCTCTCCATCTCTCTCATCTCTCCCTCTCTCTCTCTCTCTTCTCTCTCTCTACTCTTCCTCTATCTCCTCTCTCTCTCTCTCTCTCGTCCTCTCCTCTCTCTCTCTCTCTCATCTCTCTCTCTCTCTCTTCTCGTCATCTCTCTCTCTCTCTCTCTCTCATCTCTCTCCTCCTCTCTCTCTCTCTCTCGTCTCTCTCATCTCTCTCTCTCTCTCTCTCTCTCTCTCTCTCTCTCTCTCTCTATTTATTTGGTTTCAGTCGATAGTCGTTTTATATATTGAATAACATTTTAGTATTCTTATTTTGTTAGCATTGTTTAGTTATCTTCATACTTTCTCAATTTATATTTTATTTCTCGTTAGTCTTATATCTTGTAATTATTATATTTTATTTATTTTTTCTTCTGTTTGTAGAATTTTCTTTGTGATTCATTTTTATTATTATTTAATTTCGTTTTGTTAAGTTAATTTTTTGCTGGTTAAGTGTAAGAAAGGACCTTTAGCCCTAACTTTAATTGCCTTCCTTAGTTTTCATTTCTTCATTTTTGTCTAATTACGTATTGAATAAAAAAACCGTATCATCATCATACCATCATCTCTCTTTCTCTCTCTCTCCCCCCCTCTCTCTCTCCCTCTCTCTTTTCTTCTCTTCAATTTTTTGAACCTTTCATATTGAATATAGCAATTGAAGTAGCAATGAAAATTAAATTTCAAGCATTGCTAAAAAGCATAGATCCGGGTAGTTGGAAAAGCTTCCTCCGAAATCTTGAAAAGCCAGGGGAAACTTGTGACTTGGGGGGGGGGGGGGGGGGATTCCTCTCTCATGAGAACCAATTCAATCTGCACTCCTCTCAGAAGACCCCATCGTAAGTAGACGACTCTATTTTTAAAGTATAAAGGCCCCTTAAAACTGTCAGCCCTTTTGCCCTTCAGCAATTTAGAGTCAGTGTGTTTTCTGTACAGTGGCGTAGCCAGGTATTTTCTTGGGGGGGGGGGGGGGGGTCCGGGGTCCGAAAATTGTCAAGGGGGGGGGGGGGGGTCCAAGAATACTATTTTGTAAAATTTGTCTGAAAACGCAAAAAATTACCTTTTTTAGGACAAATTTTGGTGTCAAGGGGGGGGGGGTCCAGACCCCCTGGAACCCCCCCCCCCTTGGCTACGCCACTACCTCTGTAAATGAATGTTGAAATTTCTTGCAAGATCATATGATGTATGTATGAATCAACGATCTATAACTCTAGAGAGAGGCATCTATCTTATCCTAAAATGAGGTGCAACGAACCTGGTATGGACAATTTGTTTGCCTCTAATTTTTTATCCTTAAATTATAGTAATTGTAATTATTGTAATCTATCAACTGGAAAGATGAAGCTGTCCATTTAAACGAAAATGCAAGCGGTTTAGCAATTCTATCTGTATACACAGAATTGAAGTACAACTATTCAGGTGAGAGACAATTTTGCTTGTTTCTGTTAAGTGTCAGTTTTTTTTATCTTATAAATCCTTCCAACAGAAATAAATATATCGATTTATGTGTCTTATTGGTAGCCTTTTAAACTCACTTTCATAATTTCATTCCAAACTAATTTAAAATGGATCTGTTAAGAAACTTTTGGGTAAAATTAAAGAGGCAAACAAAACCGAGTCCGTACAATATTTCCAAAAGATATTTCAATCATACAGCTGCCTTGATGTGTCTTCCAAATGGGTCTGTTGCAAACTTTTGCTCCAACGATTAGGAGTGTGTAATCTACAGTAAAATCGCCTGAAAAGTCCAATGGTGGCATCAAAAAGTCATAAAATGCAATAATAAACTCACAAGAGGCGTTTAATGGAATCCAAGATGGCGGATAAATATCGAGCAATCTGTATGCATGCACCGTGAACATCTAAGGATGGCCAACTTTGACAACCTCACTGGAGGTAGAGGTTATGTGTTTGTTTACGTTGTGATTGGTTGTGATCGGTATTGTGAGGTTGACTATCCTTGGATGTTTGTGGTGCATGCATACAAATTGCTCGATATTTCAAGTGTGAGTTTATTATTGCCTTTTATGACTTTCTGATGCCACCAATTGACTGTTCCGGCGATTTTACATTAGCTTAAACACTCTTAATCGTTGTAGCAAAAGTTTGCAACAGACACATTCCGTCTCAGAAAACCACTCTATGGCTATAGCTTGTTGTTGTGTAAATACAAAGAAACCGCCTGGTTCCGCAGTAGCGGCTCGTGCAATCTGGCAACAGAGCTATTTTACCATTTAAACCTGTGCTAAAAGATCGATTCTAGGTGAGACACAGTGCCTCACCAAATAATCGATTATTTTACATAGGTTTAAATGGAGGGAGTCCATTGCTGTCACATTGCACGAGCCGCCACTGACATGGAATCAAGTGGAGATAGCGCAACGCGGTTACTATGCGGATACAGCCCGTTGTATCGCGTCACATCGCTTGTCCCCGCATTCGGATATTTATCAATGGCAACGCTGAGATGCTGTTTGTGCATTGGCACGCGTATGGAGTAAGGGACTGAAAGAGAATGAGAAGATGGAGGGATGGAAAGTGGAGGGTCGGGACGGGGCTGAGGTTAAAGGCAGCAGGCAGCAGGCTGCGACTTGCGCAGAGGAGAAGAAAAGATTTTGATATGAAATCATTTTAATTTCTCTTCGGTTGGCAACTTGAGCTTACAAGGGTTTTTATTCAAGGAAGAAAGGAATATAAGACAGGGTAGCTCGCACTATCGCTGATGCTCACCTGAGGAAGGGAGGAAGAGAACAGGGGAGGGGGGGGGGGGGGTTAATAAAACGTAAGGAAGCATAAAGGCAAAGAAATCTCGGTAAATCTCGGATCCGAAGAACACCGAAGGTAAGGAGGAGAGGACCTACCAGCTGTGAGTTTTTGTTGGATCCTGATGCTTGGATTGGATTTTGAGTTGAGGTGATGGCTGGGAAATAGTTTAGAAAATACTCGGTCTGCTCTTTAGTTGGATTTTCAATGGTAGTATAGCCTTGGTTTCTTGGTTGAGAGCTCACTTGTTGTTTTAAGGGTCTTTTTCCCACCCTCCGCTTTGATTGCGAAGTGCAGACGGAGGATCAGTAACCTCGAGGATCTAGACTCTCCGCACAGTGATTTCGAAAAACTTGCTGGAATAGTTTTAGTTGTTGGGAGCCCCCCCCCCCAGGGGTGGATCCAAGGGGGAGGAGGCTAAGGAGGCTTTCGTTTCCCCTCTTAAGGTGATTCTTTAGCGTTTAGTGCCAATTTCTATCACTAGAGCGATACCGTTCGAATAATTTCAAATCACTGGCCAAAAGTAATTTATATTTAAGAAAACAAAAAGTCAGTTACTAGGTAATCATTTAAAGAATGTCTCTGCAAAATATCTGATCAAAAACTTCAAAAATAAGGCTGAAAGTCCCAAAAAATGGAACGTCACAAATCGATTCTTGTGTCGAAATGCGATGTTCCATTTTTTTATACTTGCAGCCTTATTTTTAAGTTATTGACCAGATATTTTGCAGAGACGTTCTTCAGATGATTATCCAGTAACTGACATTCCGTTTTTTTAATTATAAATTGCTTTCGGCCTGTAATTTGACTTTAATCGAACGGTAGCGCTCTGGTGGTAGAAATCGGCACTAAACGCTGAAGAATCACCGTAAGCAAGAATTTAACTCTATCTACGAAGGGATCCCTGGTAACTGGTAAGTGTTCTGTAAAGTTCCATGACCAAAATTTCGTCATCCATTATTTCTGTGGGCAATTATTATTTATCCATAACACTTTATAAAATTTCCTGGACCTTTCACGGAATACCATCAGATTTGTCATGGAATTTCATGGAATTCCAAGCAAGACCCAAGGAAATAATAATTCTGTGGACATCAGAGTCTTTTAGATTTATTTATTTATTTATTTATTTATTTCAATTGGTATTATGACTTTCAAAAGAAAGTATCCTGATCGAAATTCTTATTGTTAAATTGTTCTGTTGTTTTCAATAGTATTTTCCGTTTTTCATGACGTTCTTTAAAGAGTCACTCTGTTTAGTTCTGAAACATTTGCAAGTCGCAAAATTGTTCAAAGGTTACTGAGATTTGAGATGGTAAACATTTTGACTAGGAAACTTTTTTTTTTTTTTTTTAACTCATAGTATATGATGCCTTCTCGGCTAAATACAGGTCAATTGTTACATTTATACTTATTTATCTAATTTAACAAATCTTTAAACTTTTGATAGAAGATATTCATTTAAATTATAGACTGCATGTTTTATTAAAAAATCTGCATGTTTTTTTTTAGAAATTCCTTAATTAATTCTTTGAATATAACCTTTTGACTAAGTGGCAGTGCGTTGAATATTTGAATGGCAGAGCAGTTCTCACACAATTTTTGGATATGGACAGACTAATTCTGTTTTTATCAATATCAGCATGTCTACTGTCGAAAGAATAAATTGGTAACAGGGTGTTATAATATCGCTAAAAATTGCATATTTCACTGATTCTAGAATGTACATGGATAGTCTTGCTTCGTCGGGATCCGTGCAGGCTGCAGAATCGTTCCCACTGTGCGAATTGTCAAGTCACGGAAGCGCACCTGAGATCGGGTGCAGGTTTACTATTGTAATGCACACAACACGGATGATGGGATGAGTGAGCATTGAGCGCCGTTTACACTACAAAGGGGATAAAGGGTCCGATCATCCCCCTCCTCCTCCCCCGTACCCCGCCACCTCTCCATCCTCCCCCGTCATCAGTCCCTCGGCCCCTGCGTGACTCCCCCATCCCTTGCACGGAGTCTCCCTTAGCTCCCTTGGCGACCCCCAGGCAAAGAGCAGAGAGCACGGGAGCACATTTAGACAGGCAGATAGAGAGACAGAGAGAGAGAGAGAGAGAGAGAAAGAGAGAAAGAGAGAGAGAGAGAGAGAGAGAGAGAGAGAGAGAGAGAGAGAGAGAGAGAGAGAGAGAGAGAGAGAGAGAGATAGCATGAGGCGCGCGCGCACGAGCTCTTACAATGGACCCACGCACACTCCGACTGTCTCCTGACGTACCCCTCCTCCTCACCCCCTCCCTATTTCTGCATGCTCCCTAGACCATCTATTTTCTGTAGGTGAAACTTTCATAGTGCGTGAGGGCGCTTCCCGAAAAGAAAGAAAGGCAGAGAGAGGGGGTGGGGGAGCGAAGAAATCTGGGCAAAGGGAAGAAGAATGAGCGTTGACAATTGAGACTCCGATCTCCGAGGGAAGAAAAAGAATAAAAAAAAAAGTCGGAGTCTCCGCGTAAAATATGAGGTGTGCTCGTTTCTAGAGATCGCGGTACTGTGGTTCAATCAGGATTTATTTTGAAGAGCACACGTGGAGTTTTGTGGGACTTTCTTCTAAACTGGGGTTCATGGGTGAGGGTGACGCGGGTCTGCGTCTGGGACAGAAACCTTGTCTATCTATGAGCTGCGTTCCACCTGTTGCTGTCTTCTTTCGTCAATGCAGTGTTGCCAGATATTGCTATGAATCTCAAAAATTGACGTTGACTTAAAGGGGGGGGATGGTATACATATATCAACGTGATTTCGCGACACAGCCACAACCAGAGTTGCCACGTTTCTATGTAAATTATTTTCATTCGTGTAAGAAGAGTCCGTTATAAACATTTGGTGTGCTATCAACTATGCAGAACTCATTGAACAGTTTGGGACAAAAATAGTGTCAGAAAATACCTTAAGAGGCTGAGGCAGAGTTGGGCAAAAAATTATTCGGAGATTATTCGGTGTGTCCGGCAACGCCGAGTCAATCGAATTATTCGACGAATAATTCTACAATTGACCTATATCTTCCGTGTGTTTCCCTTTCCTCAACTCAGAAAGCAAACCCAGTTTTCAGTGTTGCCGGAGTCATTTCATTATTTCTGATTATTCGGTTGCCCAACTCTGGGCTGAGGTAGGCCTCCTGGAATGCATAAATTTATTGAAATAAGTATTGCGAGTAGCCTGCCTTCAGGAGAACATTATTTTGTTTCCAACTGCACAGACTTTGTATCATGCTGATGAACATAGTTCTGGGACAACAAAATTTTCAATCCCGAGCGTAACTTACGCACGGTTATGTGACGTGCGTAAACTCTCTAATTGGTCGAGACTGCGCGCAAGGGCACCGTTAAAAATCATTTATTCGTGGGAAATCAGGCAGTATCGTTTAAATAGCAATTTTTTACCATATAATATACTTGAGGTATGGTAAAATACGGAGTAGCGCAACAAAAATTCTCTTTCTCGTTTTTCTCCATTGAAACATACAAACGTTTGACAAGGATACACAATGGAATGTCTCCCCCCCCTCTCCCTTTATCCTTTTGCAATTGGGCTCGCTCGCGCAAACTTTTGCTTTGAGCAAATAAATAGTCCAGTCTGATGGGAAGACCAGCGAAAATCACAAAAATCACGCTAAAAAAGTTTAAAATTTGGTAATAAACTCACATAACTGCTACGACGGCAAGATCGTAATGGCGGTTCACCGCAGGTATCATGGGAGATTCCTGTCTATTATGTTACTTTCTCTACCGAAACACAGTGCTATGTCTCAATTTAGACAAGAATCTCCCATGATACCTGCGTCTCTCCGCCATTAAGCCCGATTCTGAGAGTGAATTTCGTGATTTTTTGGTGTACTCATCGTCATTTCTACAGGTTTTTATGCAAGAATCCACTTTTCAGTCCCCCTTAGCAAATGTTTGCAAGAGCCCCATTTAGAATATGTCTTGCCTGCGCCACTGACAAACATATTAACCAGGAATTCGCCCTCCTCTCTGCCTATTTGAACACATGTGTTAGAGAAGGACAGAAACAAAGGCTGAAGTCACTTGGCAGTCGCTCTCTTCATCCTTTTCTAACACATGGTACCCAACGGGCAGAGAGAGAGTAAGACAAACATCTGACTAGCAGTGAGGTAACGTGTAATTTGGCAACTTTGTACCTACTTTCTCCATTTAAATCTATTAGAAATATCGAACTATTGGGTGTTTAGTGAACATCCTCTTGAATTTGAAATTTTACACACGTTTAAATAGGAAAAATACAATGTTGCCAAACTGAACGCTATGCCATTGCTAGCTACGGCTATGGCTACAGTCCCTCCCCCCCTCTAAATGTCAGAAAAGAGGGGGCAAAAGGAGACTGAAAGAAAAATACATGAAAAAATGAGGGAGGGAAAGACCTACATCATCCTAACCTGATAAAACAATTGTAGAACTGTAGCCTCCACCGAAAAAATAAAAATCCTGGCTACGGTCAATTGTTGGCAGTGGCGTCGCGTGCCATCTGGCAACAATGCAACATCTCCATTTAAACTCGTTAAATATATCGAATTTTCCTTGTGCACTGTGCACCCCCTGAATTCGATCTTTTACATGAGTATAAAAGGATATAATACATTGTTGCCAAACTGCACGCGACGCCACTGATTGTTGGCCATGCATACAACAAAGTAACCATTTTAACACGCAGCTCTCCCAAAAACCAAGAAGCTGCCTATATGCATCCGATGGCTGAAACGTTAGTTAAGGCCAGTCCCGAACATAAAGTATATAAAGAGTAATTTCTTTCCTTGATGGCCCTGAACAAGGAGTGAAGGGACAAATATCAAAGAACATCACTGGCATTCAGTCGAGAGAATGATTGGGGGGGGGGGGGGGGGGGGGGGGCTCAATTCACCCCACGCTCACGTGCGCCTGCGCTCAAGAATTGAATCCCACCTGAGTCGACTTAAAGATTCAAGAAAACAAGAATGAAAGACGACGATCTTTATTCCTATTGTGAATGTAAAATAAAACTCAAATGGTGCGCATGTTAATTTGTGTCACAATCGTAATAAAAATCAATGCAACCCCTACACTTATTCGTGCTCCTCCCCCCCCCCCCTCATCCACATTTCCCAAAACTACTCGAAGCAACCACCGGTCTTCTACCTTACTATCTCCCCCTACCTCTCTTCATGCTTAAACTTGGCGTCGCACGTCTTATTCAAACCCTTATTCAAACTCCAAATAGACCGAGCGAAAGTGTCTTCTTCATTCCATCAAGGTGATTCTAGGGTATAGATTCGTTCCAAAAGAGCAGCCGTTTTGCGTGTATAATTAATGATATTTTCAATTCACTGATGTTTCCACCGGTTGAGGAAAGATTACACGTGGTAGTTCAGTGTATGACTGTAACGCACCTAAGGCCTAAGATTTGTGAAACCACTTTTCCATAATTCAGAACTGAAAGGGTTCAATAAGAGCAAAACAACAATCGATTTTTCACAAGCCATACCTCTGAGCTTGAGCCTGTGAACCAAAAGCAGAGTTGGTGAAATGGGGGTGGTAACCGGTTACCCAATTACCATCAAGCAATCGTGATCTTCGTTTTTTAGGAGGGTGATTATACGGGTATCAGGTCTGAATGTTTACAAGTCACCGCAATCATGTTAGTTGCAAAAGAACTAGATCTAATCGAAAACTTTATTTAAAATCTGCGAAAAGGCTATACATTTAATTACCATCCAAAGGTTTGACGATTACCGATTACCCAGTAATTGTGTAATGGGGCTCTTGCACATGGGCGGATACAGGGAATCGTCTTTCTCTCTCTCTCTCTCTTCCCATTTGAACTTATGTGTTAGAAAAGGACAGAAGAGGGGGCCAAAGTCACGTGATGGCCCCCTCTGCTGTCCTTTTCTAACACATAAGTTCAAATGGAGGGAGAGAGAAAAAGACAATTCCCTGTATCCGCCCATACTCTTGCAAAGTTTTGCTATAAGCAAATAAATAGTCCATTTAATGTAAAGACCGGCAAAAATCACGAAAATCACGCTAAGAAAGTCTAAAATTCAGTAATAAACTCACATAACTGCTATAAAGGCAAGATGGTAATGACGGTTCGACGCAGGTATCATGGGAGATTCCTGTCTATTATGTCACTTTCTCTACGGAAACACAGAGATAAGTCTCAATTTAGATGGGAATCTCCCATGATACCCGCGTCTCTCCGCCTTTAAGCCCAATTCTGAGAGTGAATTTCGCGAATTTTTAGTATACTCATCGTCATTTTTACTGGTTTATATGCAAGAATCAACTCTTCGATACCCTATAGCAAAAGTTTGCAAGAGGCCCCCCCCCATTGATTGCACTCCTATTTGCCCAACTCGGACCAAAACTGGTGTTACTCTGTCATGGCCATAGCCAGGTGGGTGGAAGCAACATCCCCCCCCCCAAATGTCAGAAAAAGGGAAAATGAAAGGGGGGAAAAGGAAAAAAGGGGAAAAGACCTGCAGCCACCCCGAAAAAAAAAAATTGAGAGTTGTAGCCACCCCCGAAAATAAAACCTGGCTACGGCCAGCCATGTACTCTATACTCTGTAGTTCTGTACCGAAAATAGAGCCTCAGCAGTTAGGGTAATTTAGCTATATGATCGAAAATCTCCATCCAATAAAGTTTTCTAGTTTTAAAATTTTGACCCAAGTCTATAACACTTTCAATCTGCTCAGAAGATTTGACTGGATTTCAGGCAAGATACTTTCATGATTGGGGATTCTTTTATTCTGTTGTTTGCCTAGCAACACAAGTGCGGGCTACAAGGCAACCTCTATACCAAGCGGTATTTAGACCCCCAGGCAAGCGTCTGTACAGTGAACACGCTTTAGGGCTGGGGCCCCCTCTTTCAACCATTATTTCCAAAACATCCACCTTTGCGTCAGCGCACCGGCCGGACCGCGCGCGGTGTTGGCGCAGCTTCTGGATCAGGCACAAGCGTGGGCCCCTGCAAAGGAGGACTCCGCCACTTGGGTTTGTTGTGCGGTGCGCGATACGCGGGGGTCACACACTGAGCAAAAATCGCCCAACTTGAAGGCCAAAAAGCAGTGAATTATAAAATCACCTGAAATCGGGTCAAAAGCTTTTGAGAACCAGCTTTAGACACTTTAAGCCCATTTTTAAGAGGTTTTTGTGTCATGTGTGTTAAAAAAAAAAAAAAAAAATTATAATCTGAACTCTGAAGCTTTTATGCTGTAAAATAAGTTGATTTTAATTTGTTGAGTTTTGGCCACCAAATTGGCTATTTTCTGCTTCTTGTGAGCAGACGGCGTACGACTCCGTTTTACAGAGGCACCCTTGTTTACTCTGACTGCGTGCGTGCACGGTGTAAAATCTTGAATTACGCACTTCATAGATCACCTGGCGCGGCTCTCCTGCTCCTGGCCCCCGACTCCTGGCCCCTGTCTCCTGGCCTTATATGATCCCAACTCGGGTCCTAAATTCATCCTGTGCTCAATCAGCGCAAGCAGATGTGGCCTTTGATTCTTGCATTATACTATTAGCGGCTATGCAGCGCGCTGCGCAGTTCTAGGGCCGAGAAATATGAAAATTTCTTCGACGTCAAAATAGAAGCTCTTGAAAAGAGAAAAAAAAGTGTAAGCTTGTCATTTCTAGACTTGTCTTAGTAAGTAACTAATACACAGAAGAAAAAAAACAAAAAGCAAAAAACAAAAAAACACTTTGGTAGAGCTGACAAAACCTTTGGTAGAAACATAACCTAGCAAAATACTTTAAGTGACACTTCTAAAGGTTTAAATTACGATTGGTACAAGTGTTCTCTGTGATGAAAATCTGTCTTAAAAGTTTATAAATGATAAACTGATGAGAAATCAGTGTTGCCAGATCGAGGGTAAAAAGCCGTATCGTCCCCATTTAAATAAATGTAAAGCGTACGGCTTTTTCACCCCAATCTGGCAACACTGTGAGAAATTTAGTCTCTGATTTGAGGCCACTTTTTGACAATCTTATATAGCATAGAGTCCCAGTGCTAGAAAGTCCTTCGTAGACATATCCTCATGCCCCTGGTTTTAGGCATTGCTCTATTTTCTTTCAGTGTGTATATTAATGATGTGATCTCCAGAAATTTTAAACAAAAATATTGGTTTGGGGGGGATGCAAATATAGTTCATTATATCGGTAGGACGCTACAATGGAAAGCCGGTATTTCGCCGAAAGTTGAGACTTTTTCACTACCTAATCCTCCTGTCAAGCGATTTTTTTGTTTTTTCTACGGTGGAAAATTCTTGGTATAATAATAATTTTGCTAAATTTACTTCAGTTTTTGCACATTATCTGAAGACCCGTTAAAGGAAAGTAAATTTAATATACGTACCGTTTTTAAAGGTTTCAATAACAAGGAAAACGATTTCGTAAAATGCTACATGAACATGTACGAAATATAAAATAAGTCCTAAGCAGAGAGAATCTGGGAACCCATTGAAGGGTACAATGTACATTGAAGGGTCTCATTGAAATAAAAGTCAGTTGGCAAAATTTGGCTGGCAGAGTATTCGATATCATTTGGCAATTTGGCATGACTTTTATAAATCGATAGGAAAACTCGGATTATTATTGATATTCAGGAAATCCAAAGAAAGCCCCAGGGTATCGCCGCGCCACTTTGCAAAAGAAATTACAGGAACCCTTTGGTATTCTAAAAGCCTCTCAAGAGCAATTTGATTTTCCGGTAGTATTTTCACATTTTTACCAGTCAAAATATCAAGTTGAAATTTTCGAATGAATTCAGGTACTAGGGTACCTCCAGCATCAGCAGTATGGTTTCTTTTTACTAAAACGTATTATTCGGGGAGGGGGGCACTTACTCTTAAGTATTTATCAATGCGACTAGGAATGGAGCAAATCTTTACTCTATGATCCATCTTTTCAATTCTTACCTTTGTGCTCCTTCATGCCCCCAGCTCAACACTCAACAGTACCCAAGATGATGGGTGATGTGCGATGAACATCATAACTACATACTTCCTTACGTCACATAGTTTATCTCTTACTTCGGCTTGACTACTCTCATTGTCAGTACAGTTATATAATTACAATACATTTACCTTTCTCTCTCTCTCTCTCTCTCTCTCTCTCTCTCTCTCTCTCTCTCTCTCTCTCTCTCTCTCTCTCTCTCTCTCTCTCTTTCTCTCTCTTCTAATCCTCAGTGACTCCTACATACCGTCATTTCGTGAACAAAAGCTTTCGCTTTCGCCTCTTTTTAATATATATCGAGAAAAGAAAGAGGAATAAAGAGTTAAGGGGAAAGAGAGAGAATAAAGCAATGGGGAACGGTTTTTAAGACGTTTTTTGGAAGGTCTTCAATGCGGCTCAATCTTAGGGATCAATGGGGGAGAAGGGGGCGTTGGAGATAAGACACGTGCCATGATTGGAATCTTGAAAAGATCCACCGTGATGCCCGTAAGTTGACAGCAGCTGAAAAAAAATTGAAAAGAAAATCAAGAATTATTGAATATATCATGATTATTATGACGGGTTAATATTTAAAATTTCGTTTTACATGAAGATACAGCGAGGTGTGTTATTGGATAGTGTGAGTTTTAAAGATATTGTCATGTACATGTTACAGGACAAACCCGATTTTAGGACGAACTAGTTTAGAGCCCAGGCCGAACTGTTTTTTTTTTTTTTTTTTTTTTTTTTTTTTTTTTAAGGAGATTCAGTTTGGCGTAGAGAATTTGAGGCCGAACGAGTTTGTCCTACACATTGTCAGAACATTCTTAGGCCAAACTAATATTGGCTGCACATAGTCAGTTTAGCCTTATCATTTTTAGGCCGAACTGGTTGGGCGTAGGACCGGCCAACTGTTTCAGCCTAGGCTACCCAATTGGATTATATTTTGCTGCAGCAGATGAATAAATAAGGCAAATGATTGAACTGGTTATGAGTGAAACGGTCGAATTGCAAAAGATAACCCTTGAGGGCGATCGACTCCATTTTCCAAACCTAATCGATAGAGACGTCACAAGGGGGGTTTTGGTGACATCACCTTTTCGCCCATGTGATAAGACATGTGTTCTTATGAGTGAAACGGCCGAATTGCAAAAGATATGAAAACCCTTGAGGGCGATCTACTCCATTTTCCTAAAAAATCTAAATTTAATTACTTGCATGTAATTAAAATTATAGAAGACTCTTAAAACTTGTTGGTTTTACCATTTGAAATAAGTAAACTATAACTAATCACGAAAGTAATTTCACAATTTCAAATTGTGAAACTAACGATTTCTAAGTGTTATCCATACTTCTAACAACGCAAATAGTTTTTCATAGCATTTCTTTTTTCAGCGAGTGAGATTTTTGTACAGTCGTCAAATTAAATAATGTCAGATGACTCTTTAAATGTTGGCAAGGTAGGCCACCTGCGATGCTTCAATTCATAGTGATAAGTGCTGCAGGTTGCCTACCTGAGCCAAAATCTACGGAGTCAACTGACATTATTTGATTCGTCGACTGTAACAGTTCTGAGTTTATCGATAAAATAATACAAAACGCCATTTCCATCCATCTCCGAATTGGCTCCCATAAGAAATACGTGATTTATACTGCGTATGGTTTGTATTGCAAGTCCCATATGGCGTAAGTGCATTACCCACCTTTTTTATAAATTATTACTACTCTGGTAACGGGAGCTACGCTGCGCAGCACCTGTTACAACCGCGACGCGTTCGCGCATTCGCACGCGCGCTACCTGATAACTGATCGGAAGCCGCTACTCGCTGCCGCTCAAGATCCAAAGCGGCTACTCAAGACCAAAGCGGGCGGCTCGAGCGACTCAAGTCAAGACGCAAGTGCATCCGTCGATCTATCCAGTATCCAGAATCCAGTATCAAGCACCCGCTCCATCCCAAGGTCATTTTCAACTTTCCCGTTCATTGTTTCAACATAGATTCTCTCTCTCTCTCTCTCTCTCTCTCTCTCTCTCTCTCTCTCTCTACTCTTCCTCTCTTTCTATGTCCCTCCCTCTCCGTGTGCTTTACGCGCAAGGATCGGATCCTGAGTCAACTCCTGCACTCCTTAAGCAATATGCCCTCTTTGCCTCAGGCGTATCATGACTAGCCGCTTGGCCCCGCGGACATCAGCAAACGGCCCGGCGACTAGTGCACCAAGGCCGTAACCGTATTCACCGCACAGAGTTGGATCCAGAGAAAAATAGAGACCCTGCACATGTATGCTTCCCGCGTTGTTTAACGTTGCCCCCCCCCCTAATGTATGAGCCCACTCTTTCGCCAACAGGGTCCAACGGATGAAATCTAAGAGAGAAGAATAAGGAAAAATGAATGAAAAAAGAGTTATTCTTACATCCGTGGCCTTCCGGAATGACTAGATCTGAAACCGTCAAAATAATGTCACCTCGGCCCAAGGTACTTATATTTAACAGGTATGCTCGACTCGCTTCCCGCGTCATCTTCAGTGGCGCGCAGTTCAAAATCATCAGCCAAGATGGCCGACGAAAGCAGAAAACAAACCGACTCTCACTCGAGCGACTCCGAGTTTTGCCGGCCTCACTCGGGTGACACTCTCGGAGTCGCCCGAGTGAGTCGGTTTGTTTTCTTCTTTTGTCGGCCATCTTGGCTTGATGATTTTGAACTGTGCGCTACTGAAGATGACTCGGAAAGCGAATCGAGCATACCTGTTAAATGTAAGTACCTTGACCTCGGCCGGGATTCAAAGCTAGGGTTGGTGACCAGTTGCGCTGACCACCAGACCATGCACGGACGCCTAATTCCAAATTGGGTCCATGGTTTGCGGGCTTAGATAAACAACAGCCAAAAGTAGCCCACTGTTGAGTGGTGATATTTCAATCAAAATATACCTGAAATTCCACTTTGTACTTGTAGTAAATATTTCAATCATTCAACGCTTGTAATGTGGAAATCATTCACCAAAAACCGTAATTTTGAATAATAAGAATGGAAAAAAAAAAAAAAAAAAAAAAAAAAATCAATTTAAATCATGAAAAAAATCTTACTTATGTCCATCACTCAACAGTAGGCGACTATTATTGTCGACCAAATTTTAGGAGGAAAAAAGGACACCTGTTGCAAATTTAGAGCTGGGTCTTTATTTCCCTCAGTGGTATCGCTGTTCATTTTTTCTGGATATCGTTACGGAAACTAAAATCGATATTTTCAATCATTACATAACATTGAAAAAAATATTATAGAAACAGTTTGGTTAAGATTGAAAAGCCGGAGAAAAGCTTTGGTTATAAAGTTTAGTTTAAGTTTGGTCGCGGAATGGTTCCTTTTAAAAAATAATTCAAATTTTGCAAGACAAAAAATAGTAAGTTGTCAAGTCCGGCAGCAATGGTCTGTGTATAAGTACAATCGAATCGAATAATATTTTCTCACCCATTAAAACCTAGGCAAAAGTATCGCGATTTCTCGGCGATCCGATAGACCCCTCTGAGGATCGATTATTTTCAAGAGATGTGTATGGGACAATCATCGATCTATCGCATTTTGCGAATGTTTAGACAAATCCGTTTTGATCCGGTGTGCGCCACTCTGAATCAATTCCTCTTCGTTCAGCCGACAGGCGCACACTACTTTTATACAGGGTGCTTCAATATTTTAGGTCACTGTCTCAGATTTAAGATCAAAGCGTGAATGTAGCTCATACTATAACTTTTGCTAAAAGCAATTGAATAGCTATACTCTTTATAGCTAAAAGAAGAAAAACATATTATATAATTCCTGAGTAGAATCCAGCGAAAATTACGATGAGTTCTGTAAAAAATTACGAAGTTTACTCACGGACTCACAAGATGACTTTAAAGTTTAAGGCGTGATGGCGGAGCTACGCAGGTACTATACGGGAGATTTCTATCTAATCTGAGACTTTCTTCTGTGTGTTTCAATAGACTAAGTTAGTAACAAATTACACTGAAAAAACAGCTATCGTAAAATTTACTATAACTTGGTTTAAATTTTCGACAATCCAAGAAAATTGTAAATTTTACGTTTTCCATGGTTTGAGTTGCAGACGTATTGGTTAAATTTTAACCGAAACATCTTTAACTCAAACCATGGAAAACGTAAAACATAAAATGTTCTTGGACTGTCCAAAATTTAAACCAAGTTATGATAAATCTTACGATAGCTGTTTTTTCGTTTTTTTTTTTTTTTTATTTTAAAATAACAAGAATTCTTATTGATCCAACGATTCTTTCTTGTGATTCTTCTGAATAATCAGAAATTCTTTAGGACCAATAATAGTTCTTATTGGTCCATCAGAACGTTCTAATAATTCACAAGAAAGAATCGTTGAATCAATAAGAATTCTTGTTATTTTAAAGGAATTTCTTTTTACCCCACAATTAATAACATACGTTCTGTAATGGGGCTCTTGCAAACTTTTGCTATAGGGGATTGAAGAGTTAATTCTTGCATAAATACCTGTAAAAATGACGATAAGTACACTGAAAAAATCAAGAAATTCACTCTCAGAATCGGGCTTAATGGCGGAGAGACACAGGTATCATGGGAGATTCCTATCTAAAGTGAGACATATATCTCTGTGTTTCCGTTGAGAAAGTGACATAATAAACAGGAATCTCCCATGACACCTGCGTTAAACTGCCATTACGATCTTGCCGTTATTGCAGTCATGTGAGTTAATGACTGAATTTTAGACTTTTAGTGCGATTTTCTTGACTATTGCTGGTTTTTAGATCAGAATGGTCTTTTCGTTTTCTCACAGCAAAAGTTTGCAAGAGCCCCATTCCAATAATAAATTTTTGTCCGTGTAGTACCAGGTATTACAGTTTTATTTTTTTATTCATGCATTTTTCCCCCCTTTTTAAACGTACCGCTGCAGGTTTGAACTAGTACCGAGGATCACCCTGTATAATATTTCACTGCGCAGATATAGATATAACACAACACCCGCGTCCGTAATTATAATCTACTGGTCGCTGCCTGCTTTATGCTTTGCTTGCCGGTCCATTCTTCTCCTCCTCCTCCTATCACTCTAACACTTATTTTCTAATTTTTCAGCTATTTCACCTGATTTTTATCCAGTTCCACCTTCCACCGACCGCGTGCTTCAGCCAGCCCCATGCCGACACACTCTTACTCTTTCGAACGGATACCGTTCTATAATATCAAGAACACAGTTGAGTAATACATCAGGTTATATAAAAAGACAATATACAGATGTGTGTGAATCTATTCTAATTGTAAAACAGTGGTTTATCTTGCATAGGTCTATTGCAATAAACGTATTAATTGGTTTGTATGTTAACTTAAGTATGTTGTTTAACTGTACTAGAAAAACTGATGATGCCGTCTGCAAATTATTATACGTGACAGTTAACTTGTTTATGACAACGGTCTAAAGTGACGATTTTCAGCAAAACTTATGATTCGTGAGCATCTTATTTTTTCTTTCTTTCTTGTCGTTGTTTTTCTTTTATGTTCTTTTTCCGCTTATTTACAAGATCTTACTCACGAATTCACGAAACTGGTCTGGCTAAAAGCAAATAAGTGCCGCAAAAAGAAAAGAAAAAAAACGGAGGAAGGCAAAATTGCAAAAAATGGAGGATGCGAGGGATATGACTATGTCAGTGTATATGGCTATTTAAAAAAAAAAAAAAAAAAAAAAAAAAAAAAAAAAAAAATGATTCCAAAAAGATGCAACAAATTTGAAATGCCCTTGCTTTATTCCCCCCCCCTATTTTATTCCATTAAAATAAGGAAAATTAAGTTACTGGTCCTATGAAGTTATGAAATTTCCTAAAACTCATTTGCTTAACCGGTTTCTACCCATAATAACCTAAAAAATTAACAAATCTTAAAAACCATAAAAACCCCGAAAATTGTTCCATCAATTTGATTACTTTATACTCATCAAATGGGACTCTTATTTTTTAGCTTTTCTCCTCTCTATTTCATAAAATATATATATATATATATATATATATATATATATATATATATATATATATATATATATATATATATATATATATATATATATATATATATATATATATAACGGATTAAAAAGTGCGATTAATTATAAGCAAAACGACAGCTCTGGTTCTTATGGGAAAAGCCGCAAGATCTGGCAATCAGTGGCGAAGCGTGAAATTTGGCAGCAATGTATTTTCTCCATTTAAATTCACCAAAAAAGTCGAACCCTCCAGTTATCTGCGATGACCAGGCATTTCGACCTTTCTAATGTGTTTAAATAGGGGAAAAGGAACGTTGCCAAAGTGCACGCCTCGCCACTGCTGGGAATATTGCCTTCCGTTACGTTATTATTACGTTTGCATTAGTTTAACAATTCAAATTCGCTTTTACCGTCGATAAAAAAAAAAGAAATTAAACTTCAGATCAACTCAAAAAATCAAATATACTCGGGTGTGGTACTCAAAGGGTTAAAAATTTAAAATAACTTTAGACTTTGATGACATTTTCAGTGACTCGAAAGTTCTGTACCGCATTCTCGATTCTATGACCACTTTCAAGCCCGGCAGTTCCTTCCCTCGGATCAAACTAAAAATCCTATCATTTTGACCTATGCCTCACTGGTCACTGGGCGCACTCTAGAGCCCTCCTTTCGAATCAACGCACTCTAGAGTCCCTACGCAAACCTACGTTTTGTAGAGAGTTAAGACAAGTGAAACCATGTGCGCCGCCATTGGATGCGATTTTGCACATTTGTTTGCATTCTGGAGGACCTTGTTGTGTTTTGGTCCACTGCAAAGATTACAGTGCCGCAGAGTTACTAACAGTGTAATCTTTCACTGCTTTTGTTGATCGACATCCATTTACGCTTTTAAAGGTTCTTTTGAGAATTATAATCATTATTATGAGGGGCATCATGATAAAAATTAACTACTTCGTCCACAATAATTAACTCTTTTGTCCGGAAAATATCGTTGGGCCCCTTCGTTTGTAAACCAGAGTATGTAAACAAATGTGCAAAATCGCATCTAATGGTGGCGTCCGTAGATCCTAAAACTCATTACCCAATCAGAGGTTGACTGCCCTCTTGTCTTAACTCTCTACACATATAGGGACTCTAACGCACTCCAACAGCCAAGAGCCGGCGCGTTGACAATCGATTGTTTCTTCATTCCGCGACTCATATTTCACCGTTCCTTCGGACCCTTCGCGGTGAAAGTGCGCACATAGCATATTCGTCTCGTTGCTCGGAGCGGGCATGTGCTACAGGTTTATTTGTATTTAGAGTGATGGAGAGAGATATAGACAAAGGGGGAGAAGGGGGAGGTGGAGGGACTCCGAGAAAAAGAAGACTTGGGACTTTACGAGGCAAGTCCCTCCCGGTCGGACTGGACCACGGTCCGAGACTAGACGGGACGTGTTAAATTGACACAATGAGAGCGCCCCCTCTCTCACTCTTTCCCTCTCACTCACCCCCCTCGTAAATCCCCTAACCCCCCTCTCTTTCCATCACTCCTGCGTGCGCGGACAATGGCCAGTCCCAGGTCTCTCTATCCCGTCCGTAGTCCTAGTCCCAAGTTCCAAGTCTAGATCTGCCAGCCGATCTCAGATTCCCAAGCGCTATAGTATAAGAGCCAAGCCGAGAGAGCCCGGGCCTGGCCTGGTCCGAGGATTTACGATCAAAATCAATAAACGGTCCAATTCCAGACATTCATTTGCCCGAGCTTTGGAGCGCGCGTGCCCCGCGCATGCGCGGGGGGGGGGGGGGGGTTGTATGGCTCGCGCTTTATTTCACCCTCGAGCCAGGTTTTGTGTAGCTGTATACATTGTGTGACATTTACAGCTCAATTTGTAAGCTACATTTCTGCTGAGCAACCTTTTTCTTTTCTTTTTCACCCCCACTTCCCCCCTCACCACCGAGCCATATCCCCTCCCCCCCGTGCTTTGCAACAACTTTTCGTGCTCTGTCGACTGGTCTATATACGTGTATACGCTATGGTGAAGTGTACTTACTTACGCTATGCGCACGCGTGTCACTATAAAAAAGTAACAAGTTCGCGCCGTTGCGTCAGAGGCGGCGCGAATGAGCTGCGATGTCTCGCTATCCACTTCATGTTAACCTATGAAGAAAAATAGATCCTTACGGACAGGGTATAGGTGGATATTTATAGGAATTATTAAATTTTGACATGACTGGTCCCACAAAGCTCACAAGGTGACGAAAAATGGGTTCTGTTGAATACTTTCGCTAAAGCGTGGATATACGCTAGAGAAAAATGGTAGAAATTAATTTTCTTTCTCTCTAAAAGTACATATAGTCCTGTATCATACATATTTTATCAAGTGCAAATGAAAATGATGATTATTTGTTAAGAAAACCTCGCGGCAACTTCTTACGCATTCCCGTTCAATTTCAAGGAAGCATATAAGTTTTTGGTGTTCTAAGCAGTGGCGTCATTTGAGAGGGGGGTAGCATTTGCCCCCCCCCCCTAAGGATTTGAATTCAGGCTCAAAAACGGGAACAAAGTATATTGGGGGGGGGGGGGGGAAACAGGTCATCAGATTTTTGCCCCCCCCCCCTCAAGCCGGCTCTAAGGCTCTAAAATTATACTGATGAGAGAGAGAGAAAAAAAAAATTATCAGATTTTTGCCCCCCCTCCCCCCAGCCAGACTCGAAATGACGCCCCTGGTTCTAAGATATGTTGTAGATATTTCTTTGTTTATTTATGAATCTCTTGCTGTTTTAACAAAACTTGTTGCAGTAATTTGATGAATAATCAGAGACACGCTGAAACCTAGCACACGCTATGCTTCCCGTGATATGAAAGTGAAGTAAAAATGGGTTCATTTTTGTTCGGGGGATCAACAAAATAACATCCAACAGTCACCTATTGTTGAGTGGTGAATATAGCTCCAGTCAAAATCTACGTGAAATTTTGATTTGAAGTCAAAATTGTATTAAATAAAGGCTTATAATTTTTAAATAATTCATTCACCAAAAACCGTTACTCTGTCAAAAAGCGCCAATTCAATCCATGAAAAAAAACCTATAACCACCATCACTCAACAGTAGGTGACTGTTGGCTGTTGCTTCTATGAGTCCCGACCAAAGATTACTTATACTCCAGAGATGGCACTAGCTATCTCGCCAATGTAAAATTTTGTTGAGCACCTTCATTTCTAAAACCGAGCTAAAACACATACACTGGCCCACGGTTTGTTTACGTTTTGGCGAGCGAGAGATGTGAGGGAGGGGTGGGGCCGGTGGGGGTCGTGGGCCAGCCAACTGGCCCCACCCCGCCCGCGCGTCTCTCGCTCCCCGCAACGTAAACAAACCGTGGGCCAGTGTATGTGTTTTAGCAATAATGAAGGCGCTCAACAAGATTTTAGCTAGTGCCATATCTAGAGTATAAGTAATCTTTGGTCCCGACCAAAATTGAGCCGAGGCATTGGACATTCGACGGTTGGCATGCATATAGGGGTGTAACTCATTTTCCATAATTTTTGACACACGTTAACTTACATCCTTCTGCCTGGTCTATCTGTTAATGTTTTCAAGTTTTGACTGTGCAGTTGTGTTTATACAACAGTAATCAACAGGAATTAGGTCTTAAAACCTATCTAGATCAAAATACTGTCTCAAAATAATTATAAATCAATCAACAACTCAAATCAGCGAAATTTTGACTTATAGGTCCCTTATACAGACTGGCTTTGTACTGGGTGTCTATTTGTCTCTGGAAATTACACTGGCTTGGGACTGATTTTCACCGATTTTACTTAAATTTTCTCAATCTACTTTTTTTATCTTTAAGTCAACTTTCAAATCATGTCCCACCGGCACCAGTCAAATGTAAAACGTCGTATTCTCAGCCCACCTTAAAGAGGATTAGTTGGAAATAACTCTCGGAATCTACAGTAATCTATTATTTTGAAAGCAAGAGTCTCCCCCTCCCCCAGCTCCCCCCCCCAAAAAAGGTTTCGTAATTCGACAGGTGCATGGAGTTATTTTCAAGCTATTTTACACCAGAATACGCTACATTTGTATAGCAAAAGTGTGCAACAGACCGGCCACTCCATTGATCGTCCTCATAGTAAAAAATTGAATGGACAAAAAATCAATCGCTGATCACTGACCGCTAAACGCGCGTATTCAAATATAACGCTTTAAAATGAAAACGAAAGCTACAATAATTTAAGCGTGTTTGAGCGTTGGAAATTTTTACCAGATAATGTGGAAAGATAGCATTGGGAGCGCGTTGCGTTCTGATTGTTATGTAATATATATTTTAATTATTGTATAGCTCCGCAGGAGGAAGGAGAGGGTTCGTGGGGGGGGGGGGGGGGGGGGTTAGCCGGGGGCGGTAATGAGTTTGACTATGGCTTGTTCCAATGTTTACAGAGCCCCAGTGCCCGGCATGAGGTGCGAGTCCTCAGATCTGGAACAATACAATCGTGACCGGTCCTGCTCTCCTCTCAGTGCTCAAGAACTGATTTCGCTGCTGATCAGGCGGCTGATCTCTGCCTTAGCATACGTTGGCGCCCTCCTCCGCCCCCATTTGCTCCCCCCCTCCCCCACCCACCCCCTCCCCCACCCACCCCCTCCCGCCCAGACCTCTCTTCTCTCTTCACCTCCGTCGCACAATCCTTCGATTCTTAGCGCACCCGCGGGGAAAAGGTGTTAATTGTGGAAAGATGACGCAAGTGCGTTTCGATTCTCGGGTTTTCAATTTAAAGTACTTCACGATAAGAAGGCGGGTGAGAATTCAGGTAGTAATGCACTATTTAGCAACAGTGCGGCTATGCCGGCTACTCCAACCCTTTGCAGTGACCCTTGTTCTCCCGAGCTCTCTTTTTGCATGGAGGATTTCCAAGAGCCGACAGACTCTAAAATTTACACACGTCCAGTAAAAATTGTAAACGGCCAGAAGTACCAAAAAACCGACGAAATTTTCATTCTAGAGGGCCAAAACTTGGCGAAAATAGTTGTTTCGATACGATGACTCACAGAAATTCGATATTCGATGAAATATCCTGAATTTAATTCGGACTGAAAAATACGAATTTCCGAGAGTCATCGATAACCAAACTCGACTATATTTGCCGAGTTTTGGCCCTTCAGTTCGAAAATTTCGTCGGTTTTTTCGTATTTTTGACAGTTTTTCAATTTTTACTGGACGTGTGTAAATTTCAGAGTCTATCGGTTCTTGAAAATCCTCCGTGTCAAGAGGCAGGTCGGAAGAACGAAGGCCTCTGGGAAGGGTTGAAGTAGCCTGCGGCAAAGCCGCACTGTTGCTAAATGGTGCATTACTACCTGAATTCTCACTCGCTTTCTTATCTTGAACAGAGTATAACCAGTTTTTAAAATTTAAATACATCATATTACAATGACAATTTAGACGAAATATTTTAATACGAATGGACTTCCAGCTTTTATTTAGTGAACGTCAGGGTGGGTCAAAATTACGGAATTTGTGGTTGCTCTGGTGAAACAAGGCGTAAAAACTATGACTTGGGTGGTTGCAAGCGAGGGTCCTGAAAAGAGTAACATTGCGGTGACTAGTTTGAGTAATTGAGTGTTTTGTCCCAAAGTGCGTCGATGTCTTTTACTCCGACGGCGCGGCGGTTGTAGCTCTTGTTTCATTTGCACTATACTTTTGATTACACGTGTTACGTCAAGCTGCGTTCTTGCCAATTTTATGAGAGTTTTTTTTTTATTTATTTATTTATTAACTAATTTATCTATCAAATTATTATTATCATTTTTTTTTTTTTTTTTTTTTTTTTTTTTTTTTTTTTTTTTTTGTGGAAATATAAAATTAGAAAGCAATTTAATTTAAGGTGATTCCAGACAAAACTTTTCCAGATTTCAATCCAATGGGTAGTGCTACTTGTCACTTTTGGGAAAAGTCGTGTTCATTGACATTTTGAATGAATACAAAGGAAAATCGTACAATCGAAAAATCCAAGAACGTCGGTGACACTTGGATAATTTTCTTACGCATTTTTGAGCCCAAAAAAGAGCAAAATTGGTTGAGAATTACAACAGAAATTTGGGAAATTCATTTCGCCATAAGCTCAGTGAGAGCGAGTGAGTGCGATGTTTTTTTTCTTCTTAACTGCGTATGTAACGGGTGATTCTACGGCAATGTGGATTGTCAAGTGCAGTGGAGTAGCTTGCAATCTCATAACATTACATTTTCCCCCGAAAGTAAACCCTTGAAAAAGATCGATCTATTGAGTGTACGTTGAAAACTTCCGAGTTTGATTTACTATATTTGTTACAATTGAATATTTCGACGTTGCCAAATATCAAAGTTCGCCATTGATCTATATGTAGAGTCACCACTATAGGGGATTGTAATCTACTTGTGTAAAGTAGAGAACAAATTGTGAGATTACACTGATTTTTACAAACATATGAATAAATTACTGATTGGTTTACTAGTAAAACTTGTCAAAATTCAGTAGTTTAGTATCGCTTAGATCGATGTGAGACCACGATTATACTTGCTTCAGAAAATAATTAATATTTTTGAATTTATTGAGTGACTCTCCGATTCTTTCACAGTGATTTTTCACGCGATTCACAGGCTTCAATTACACGGTTGCAAAAATGTGCAACAAACTCAGTCGCGCCTCTGATTCTGAGATTAAACCTTCCAGCATCAAGTTAAATAAGTCTAATTTCCGCGAACGTATTAAAATAAAGCGGAAAGATAAATATTATTACACGTCGGTACTTATTTTTGCCTACCCCATCAATTGAAGGCGCCCAACGAAGGATTATTTCCCACTATTCACTCAACTCCAATATAACGAGATGATGCATTAAAACAAAGCGGGTACACATAAATTCCTACACAGGAGTACTCGTTTTTGCCTACATTAGAAATTGAAGGCGCTTAACGTATGATTTATTTTAATTGTTCACTATTCATTATTCAGAGTTCTTATATCGTCAATACACCGAGTTGAAACAGTTTGAAAAATATTAAATTAAAAAAATATGTATGGGGTTGGTCACTAATGCATGGTTTTTAACTGCGCATCCGTCGTTGTCAGATGACAAAGCAAACCTCCGAAATTATCCATTCTAACGCAATTAGATTTTCCCGGATGTTGGGATGATTTGGCAACAATGATCGAAACCAGTTCGCGCGAGTTCCATCGCTCGCGCCGCTCAATCCGCGTGCGCACGTGCACGCGTTGAAGAGCCGCGCGCTTCAAAAACAGAAAGAGAAGCGGGATTGAAAGGATGGGGGAGGAGGAGGAGGAGGAGGGGTGAGATGCGATTCCGATATTCTCTTTTCTCTTCGTGTCTGTCTTAGATTTTCATCACTTCCGCAATATTAACAGTTTCGCCCCTTCCCCTTACCCCCTCCCCTTACCCCTCCCACCATCTGTGAGCCAGCCTCCTGCTGCGCCAATGACGCCACACGATGAGAGCGCATGCGCATATGAGTGCACCGTGCACCCGCACCCTGCTCAATGAGAGACTCCTTGACCTCGAATGCACTTTGCAAATACTATTTACTATGAAAGTTCAATACACGCCGCTTGATTGTTTTTTTTTTTTTTTTTTTTTTTTTTATGAGCTATCAGTAGAAGACATGGTAACTATCCATCTGATTTCAAACTAGAGCTGCGATCATTTGATTCAACGTCCTGCATCGATGCCATCGATGCGATGGATGGATCGCTTGAGGCATCATCGGTGAACGACGAGCGTCCATAAATGAAAGGCGAATTTTCGCGATTGAATATCATAAACAATACCAACTTAACTACTTATTTGAGGAAACTCAATTAATTGTGATTTTAGATGTGTTTTCGGGGCATCGACGACATCAATTCGATTTTGAATTCACCTCCGGACATGAATTCAAAATCGAATTGATGCCATCGATGACTGAAAACACCGAAAAAGATCGAAAAACACGATCCAGTTTCGTGTCATCCACTGTTGTCATGCGTAGGTTGGCAATGATTTTGTATAATTTCGTTGGATATATTCGTCGCGAAAATTCGCCTGAAATATCTCTTGAATGACCTACAAATGACCTTCAAACGAGCGATTGACGATCGTTAATCCTTTGAAAGTGGTTTGACATGAGACGAACATTCGTTACACTCCGTTAACTTGGAATGAAAGTGGGGCACGGTCAAAAAATTAGTAACTGAAAACCGATATCAACTACGGGTGTATATGAAAATTTGTCCGTCTCTCTCTCCTCCCTTTGACCGCGTGGGTTTGAAAGAAACGGAGATAGGAGCTAAAGTCACGTGATGCGACCCCCTCTGATATCCTTTTCTGACACAATATGTGTGTTCGAATCGGTGGAAAGAGAGACCGATATACTCCTCCTGTAGTCCTGTATCCGTAGTCCGCCCTTGGTATCAACATGAAATTTTCTCTCAGTTTTCATAACATAAAAATACATATTTAATTGATTATGGGCTATGATGACTGGAGGCTGCACTTGGTGGTTACAAGCAAAGATTTATTTTAGGTCAATTTTTTCTTAGATTGGCTCACAGTCCTTCCCTAATTAATTGAACACTCCAAGCTCACATACAAGCGCCGCGCCGCGGCCGCGTCGCTGCGCCGGCCGGGCTTTTGTGGCAGAATTATATTTATAGCAGGGACGAGTACGACGAGGGTGACTCGAACGCCCGAGCAGAAAAGTACTTACACGTACTGTTAGAAACCGACTTTTCCTACCGTGTTCAAGAATTTGTCTTTCTCTCTCCTTGCTCCGAACTTTCTCCATGACGAATCACTTTTCTCAGCATAGAATGTTGCGATAAAATGGGACTTCCCCGTTGTTCTCTATGATGAATCACATTTCTCAGCATTGTAAGTTGCGATAAGATGGGACTCCCTCCCCCGTTGTTCTCTATGATGAATCACTTTTCTCAGCATAGAAAGTTGCGATAAGATGGGACTCCCCCGTTGTTCTCCATGATGAATCACTTTTCTCAGCATAGAAAGTTGCGATACGATGAGACATTGAGACTCCCCCGTTGTGACTCACCGCTCATTCGTCTGCCATCTTTAAAGAACCTTATTCAAAATGAGCCATTTTGGCCCTGAGGAATTTGTTTTGGATTATTCTTCCAATGGATAGAGCATCGTTTCGCGGTTCTAAAACTGGGTTTGTTTTTGTCTTAGACCCTCTAGGAGCGGCGGGGGAGGGGGTCAAAGTTGAAACCTATTTTCGTCAATAACTTTTCATCAAATTAAGCTACGACTCTCAACTTTAAACCAAAATGTTCAACGTAAAAAGAGCTTTCTTTTGATGTATATGATCGTGTATTTATCTCAATTTTCAAGGTAAAAATTGCAATTTTTTGTTTTTTACAAACCCAAAATTTTTAAAATTTGCAATTTTTAAAGATGAATACCATCTTCGATTTTTTTAAAAACTATCGAAAAGAAAGCCCTTTCTTTGTTCTTTCAAATGGCGCAAAGTTCGTTTGTCGGCAATGAATACTCTCGGAGATATGATCGGTCAAAGTTGGCAAGGTCGCGGAAATTCTTGAAATTTGCGCGCTCCTATAGTGTTCCTATTTTGCGCCTCCTTACGTACAGTCACGGAAGTTGAAAACGAGCTTATGCAAGTTGTCAGAATGACTTCTGCGCAAGGGGGGTGGGTATTTTGGGTGGCGTAGGGGCATAATTACTGACGGAAATCGGTATGCAGCGTTGCCAAATGTTGTCGAAACTAACATACGTTATGTTAGGGAATACATACATAAAGTTGGATGGAATAGTCGGAATTTATGTTCTGAAATTTGGCCAACACAGCTGAGAATATGGTTAGTGGTAAACTGACGGATGAGAGATTTTGTAAGTACTATGTATCTCTTGCCTGACAGCCGCCTTGCACAAGCAGCTTCGAAATTCATCGGCTCCGCTTATCTCCGCTAACTCACCTAAGTACAAAAGGGATGACATCTGATAAAAGTACTATCTTTATCACACATGTAATGCACCGAATTCATACCGATGACATAAATTCCGACTATTCCATCCAACTTTATGTATGTATTCCCTAACATAACGTATGTTAGTTTCGACAACATTTGGCAACGCTGCATACCGATTTCCGTCAGTAATTATGCCCCTACGCCACCCAAAATACCCACCCCCCTTGCGCAGAAGTCATTCTGACAACTTGCATAAGCTCGTTTTCAACTTCCGTGACTGTACGTAAGGAGGCGCAAAATAGGAACACTATAGGAGCGCGCAAATTTCAAGAATTTCCGCGACCTTGCCAACTTTGACCGATCATATCTCCGAGAGTATTCATTGCCGACAAACGAACTTTGCGCCATTTGAAAGAACAAAGAAAGGGCTTTCTTTTCGATAGTTTTTAAAAAAAATCGAAGATGATATTCATCTTTAAAAATTGCAAATTTTAAAAATTTTGGGTTTGTAAAAAACAAAAAATTGCAATTTTTACCTTGAAAATTGAGATAAATACACGATCATATACATCAAAAGAAAGCTCTTTTTACGTTGAGCATTTTGGTTTAAAGTTGAGAGTCGTAGCTTAATTTGATGAAAAGTTATTGACGAAAATAGGTTTCAACTTTGACCCCCTCCCCCGCCGCTCCTAGAGGGTCTAAGACAAAAACAAACCCAGTTTTAGAACCGCAAAACGATGCTCTATCCATTGGAAGAATAATCCAAAACGAATTCCTCAGGGCCAAAATGGCTCATTTTGAATAAGGTTCTTTGTTAAATATATTGAGTTTGAATGAGTGAATTTATAGACTTTTCGGTTCTTTTAATGTGATTTTTTCGCAATTTTACAAGTGAATCACCCCTTAATGGCTCCATAAGTCATAACGCTGTAGCAAAATATGTGCAACGAACGTATAGATATTCTACAAGAACGTTCCTCATTCCTGAACACTTTACCTGTATCGTGCGCATGTCGTCAACATGAATGAGGCTCTCGCAAACTTTTGCTGCAAACAAAAAAAAAAGTCGAATCTGATAAATCTGATGTAAAAACCAAAAAAAATCAGGAAAATCACACTCAAAAAGTCTAAAAGTTTGTTATACATTCACCAAACTGGCAATATCGTAGTGGTGGTTCAACGCAGGTATCATGGGTGATTCCTGTCTAATTTTTCACTTTCTCTACAGAAACAGAGAGATATGTCTCAATCCAGATAGGAATCTCCCATGACAACTGCGTCTCAGCGCCACTAAGCCCGATTCTGAGAGTGAATTTCGTGATTTTTTAGTGTACTCATTGTCATTTATACAGGTTTTTATGCAAGAATCAACTCTTCAATACCCTGTTGCAAAAGTTTGCAAGAGCTCCATTACACCTATCATTGGCGTAGCGTGTAATTTACCAACCTTTTATTTTTCCTATTTTTAGACCCATGTAATAGGTCGAATTCGACAGTGTTCACCGAACGCCCAATAGTCCGATATTTTTAATGACTTTAAATGGAAAAATAACATCGTTGCCATATTTCGCGCTACGCCTTTGGCATCTATGTATAGTACTGTACAGTGTACAGTAAACGATTTGTGAGATCAAGTGAATATGAATGATACGCACTTTTTTTTATGTTTCAATTGTATCGGTGCGGAATGGAACAGCGGCGATTTGTTTGTTTGTTTGTTTATTTGTTTGTTGCGAATCCACATATAACACTGCTCCCCGATCTCTGTATTGCTCTGCTTTTATAATGTCGACGCACACACTCACACTTACACAACCACGCACTCTCTCACTCTCTCTAACTCACTCACACACTGACAAGGCAGCTCGACGCGCGATACCATTTGTGAGTTTTGTGTCGGATACAATTCCAGAGATAAGCGGGAGACAAACACAAGAATGTGGGTGAGATATATTGCATCGCTCATTGTTTACAATCTTGCATATACGCTCAAAGAACATCTTATCGCTTCGGTTCAATTCACGCGGTGGGGCGAAACAACCCGATTAAGTGGCCAAGAATCTTTAATCTAAAACCTCCTTAAAACATCAATTAAAACGCTTTTTGAACTGATTGCTGATTAGAGGCTCGTAAACTAAAATGTCTAGCAAGAATTTGATTGTTATGAGTGAGTTGAGTGTGTTCAAATGGTACTTGAAACGCATAAATAAAACAATCTCAAGTATTGGAGCTCTTGACTCTTGCTAACTTTTGCTTTAAGCGATTGACAAGTCAATTCCTTAGTAAAACCCAGCGAAAATTACGATGGGCACATTTCAAAATTACAAAATTTACTCATAGACTCACAAACTGATTTAAACTTTAAGGGGTAATGGAGGAGCTACTCAGGTATTCTCGGAGATTCCAATCTAATTTGATGCTTTTTTTTAATGCTTCTTTAGAGAAAGAGGGAGACGAATTAGACAGTAATCCCCCACGACACCTGCGTAGCTTCGCCATTTAAGAGCAATGATCTCTTAAAATTGATAGCATTCCTCCTCTTATTCTTTCTCTCTCTCTCTCTCTATCTCTCTCTCTCTCTCTCTCTCTCTCTCTCTCTCTCTCTCTCTCTCTCTCTCTCTCTCTCTCTCTCTCTCTCTTTCTCTCTTTCTCTCTCCATAGAAACTCACAGAAGAAAATCTCAAATTAGGTACAGGAACCTTCCATGGTAACTGGTAAGTACTTGCGTAACTCCGCCATTACGCATTTAACTTTTCAGTCATTTCGAGAGTCTATGGAGTGAATTCCTTGATTTTTGAATGTGCTTGTCGTATTTTTTACTGGTTTTTACGTAAGAATTAACTATTCAATCGCTTGTAACAAAAATTTGCAAGCACCTTCTTATAACTTGCCGAGTTTTGACCACAAGATCAGGCATTTTCGAACCACTGCTGCTCGGACCAATATTATGTTGAATATAGGTGAGGGTGACAAGTTTATTCGGCCGTGTTGTTTCCGATGCAGTTGCACTATACACCATAGAACAAAAACAGTCAGCATCCAACAACAATCAACAACCGATCGCGCGGACACGAAAAATAAACCGCGAATCTGTGTCCGGTGTCTCTCTCTACCGACCACAATCCGAACAGACTCCATTTCGCACCCGCAATAACCACCTCCATATTTTAAAATCCGTAGGGATCCGCTCTCCCCCCTCCTCTTTTGTCACGGTCCACCGTCGGTCGCCTTCGTTTCAGTTCCTCCGTGGCTGTGGCGAAAATTTATACAGGGTGATTTTAAAACTACTGATGAGGAAGTTACTCGATTTATTGAATATAAATTAATGGGGTACGGAAAAAATTCCTAGTATTAATTATTACTCGATTGGCAGCAGGGCATCAATAAATATCGAGTGCTGGATCAGTAATAATCGAATTTTATGGAAGGGGCATTTTGAAAAACCACATTGCTACCTTGTTTTATGATCAGCTGTGTTGCCAGAAGAAGTGGCTTTACAGAGCCCGGATTAACCCTACTTTGCGCTCAAAGCTAAATGTTTACTTTCGCCCATCAGCGGTATGTGGGTTCTAAAGTTAAGAGGGGTTAGGAGGGGGTTAAAAAATGGGATGACCTTTTTTTGGTTCTCCATTCTTTTATGTCCTTCACCTTGTAATAGTTGGTTTTTCCGCTTCAACAGTACCTCAAAACTTTACACCTTTAATAATCTTGCTCTCTAGGCTATTGCCTATAGACGCAGCCTAATGGTTATTGGTTAACCCTATAGTCTCTGATGGTGTATCAGCAGAGCCTCCTCTTGAGGAGGGCAGCTATGGTCATAGGAGGACCGTATCAGGGGGGGGGGCTATAGCCCCCTCTACGGAAAAAGTCATCGAGATGCGCGGATGTTTTCGAGGCATCCGAATATTTTTCGACCTGACCTGACAAAATTGCTTAACTTTTAGTGCCATTTTTTCGACGTCGAAAAAATATTCAAGAAAGAAATTCAAGGTTAAATTTTTAAAACTATAATGATCTTGCTCCCTTGCATCCGAGCAAGGCAATTTCCTTTGAGACGGCAAAATCAGTGTAAAATTGCTTAGTTTTGCGAGTAAACATTTTCGAAAAACGTCCCTCGAACCCCCATCCATCTGGGGGTTTTCTTCTAAAAGAGACCTGCAGTTCAGTTCATCAGTACTAGGACTCGAAAAATTAAATGGGGGCCCGGTGTATCAGTATCAAAAATGATCAAACTATCAAAAAGAATAAGCGCCAGAGAATAAAATGGGTCCGTTGCAAAAAAAAAAAAAAAAAAAAAAAAAAAAAAAAAAAAAATTGCTACGGCGTTATGGGAAGTTGACATCTATACAAAAACCCCTTCAAAATAACGTTTAGAGCATCAGAAGTTTCCAAAATTCACTCACAAGCTCTATAAATTGGCTTAACAAAATTCAAAGATGAAGGTTGAATGAGCGGGTCACAATGGCGTAGTCCTATTTAATAGCTTTATATGCTAAGAAAAGTGATTTTTTTGTTGTTTTTGTTTTGTTTCGTTTCGTTTCGTTTCGTTTCGTTTCGTTTCGTTTCGTTTCGTTTCGTTTCGTTTCGTTTCGTTTCGTTTCGTTTCGTTTCGTTTCGTTTCGTTTCGTTTCGTTTCGTTTCGTTTCGTTTCGTTTCGTTTCGTTTCGTTTCGTTTCGTTTCGTTTCGTTTCGTTTCGTTTCGTTTCGTTTCGTTTCGTTTCGTTTCGTTTCGTTTCGTTTCGTTTCGTTTCGTTTCGTTTCGTTTCGTTTTGTTTTTTCAGTTTTGGTGGCTTAATTTCTTTATTGGGAACTATACACTATACAGCCAGCCATGATTGTGTTTATTGTCCAAAGACATCTGCAAATTTTGGACATCCATGCCAATTAATCCAAAAAGACGAGATCTGAGGCCACCAAATCATCTCACCTCGGCCGGGCTTTAAACCCAGGACCTCCGGGTTGGTGGTCAGAAACGCTTACGGACCGCGGAGACTGGCAAAAAAGTGATTCGTCATAGAAAAAGCTGCAACTAGATGGAACTTCCGCTGTGACCCGCTCATCCAACTGTCATCTTAGAATTGTGTTAAATGCATTTCTTGAGTTTGCGGTTTTTCGATCCTTTTAGAAGCTTTCAAAGGTCATTCCATGACAAAGGGAGCCTGAGGGCTAAAACTTAAAACCACTCAAAAAAGAGTTTTTTGGATGCACATACACTCAAGTAGGTCCCAATTTACTTTAAATATACTGGTTTCCATAATTTAGAGTCATTTTCCTATTTTTATGGCTTGTATAGTGAATTTTTTGTAATTTTTGGTAATTTTCGGTACTTTTTGGTGAAGTTAGTATCCCTAGTTCTCTGTTTTCCCTACAATTTCAAAATTTGAAATTATACTATAAACAATGAAAACACAAGTATAATATCGGGCTAATAATGCAATAAAATAAATGCATGACCCATAATATCAGTCAAATTTAAGTTAAAATAATTTTAAAGGCTGATTTTGAGAGATTGACAATGTCTTGAGTGGACGAGTAACACCCGTTACAAATATAGGTGTTACGCACAGAAACCCTTTGTCCTGTGAGTATTGTGAAGGTTTCAAAAATCTGACTGTAGGATATTGAAGCTCAATCAATTTGCTCTAACTCATATTTTTTGCATAATTATACGTGTTCAGAATTCACAGAGTTTGGCATTGATTCTGCTCTGCAAAAAAAAAAAAAAAAAAAAAAAAAAAATCTTGTTCAAATCGTGTAACACCCGTTACACACTTTGATCAAACTTTTCTCAATGGAAAATTGAAATAATTAAGAAATCAAAATAGGTACAGTATTCTACTCTGCAAACTGCTCGGGGAAACATTTATGATTGAAATTACGGAACGTATTAAGAAATTGGGGTAAAAGAAAATTCCTTTTAAAATAATAAGAATTATTCTTATTGATTCAACGAGAATTGTCATTGGTCCAATTGAACATTTTGTTGATTCAGAAGAATCACCAGAAAGAATCGTTGAATGGATCAATAAAAATTCTTATTATTTTAAAAGGAATTTCCTGTTACCCCCAATTTCTTAATACGTTCCGTAATTTCAATCATAATTTTTTCTCCGTGTGCTTATTTTCGTGGTGTTATTTTTTTTTTTTATTATTTTTTTTTTTTATTTTTTTATTTATTTTTTTTTAAATAAAGCAAAGGCGAAAGTAAAAAATTGATTTAAAGGCGTCCGAGTGTAACACCCGTTACAATGGAATGACCCTCAATGTGATTTACAAGCGATTTTGAGTCTTCCTTTGATTATTTATTTTAACTCGACGAAACGAAATTTTGCGACCTTTAAGTTGAGTATAGAAGGACTCAACTTATAACTTGGACCAGCCACTTGGTTTGGACTTTAAGTTGACTCAAGGGATGGTTTGCTGGAGTCAAAACCAGAGGAGCTTCTCGGCGGAAGGGAGTGAAGCAATACGCGTGAACCGATCGTGCCACCGGGGGGGGGGGGGGGGGGGGCTGTAGAGGAAGGAAAGTTGGTTGGTTGACTGGCGCGGCGCGCGTTGCGACTTGCGCCGCAGAGAGCAGAGAAAGAGGTTATTGGTTTATCTGCGCGTAGATATCGGAGCAGTTGAAGACGATTGATGGACACAGGGTCAGAGTTCAACTCTCTCCTTTTGTGATTGTGCTCGCGAGTGTGTGTGTGGTGTATTTGTGTGCGTTGTGTTTTAGTGTTTGTGTTTGTGAGTGTGACATTACTGAGGCGGTATATATCGGCAGCAAGCAGTGAGTAGTGAACACAGAGAGCAAAAAGGCTATTGTGGTATAATAACTACTAATGGCGTTGCTTAACTCCCAATTAACGGCCCCCGTGGCCCCCCCCATGTCCCCCTCCCCCCCCCTCCCACCTGCACCACTCTGCACGGCCACGCGGTTGGCAGGTGTAGGTGGACTCTCGGGATGGCGCAGCGCGACCGCCGCGCCGTGGCCGCGCCGCGCACGGGTACAGCTACGGACGCGACGGCGACGTCCGCGGCGCGACGCACTAGAGTCTAAAGTCACCAAGATCCAGAGCTCCCGTTTTGCGTACTTATAATTAATGACGATTTTCAATTCACCGATGATTCCACCGGTTGAGGAAAGATTACACAGTTCAGTTCAGTGTATGGCAGTACTGCATGAAAAAATTCGGATCTGTAATCTTTTCGTCGTCGGTCCAATCGCCGTTAAATTATTAAAATATCCGCAAGTTTTTTAAGTCATCGACGACTCCATGGGTTGAGAAAAGATTACAGATGTGATTAATGGCGTGCTTTACTGTCATACACTGAGCTGAACTGATTGTGAGTAATCTTTTCTCAACCGGTGGAATCATCGGTGCATTGAAAAATGTTATCAATCATACGCAAAACCGCGGCTCTGCCACGATCTGGACAATGTAGAGGGTATAAATTTTATTTTTCAAAGTTTCTCAAATATCAGCAAATTAAACCCAAGTCGTTTAAAGAAATAGACGGTTTTAGTGATAACGTCAGCCTGTGAAAAACTTCGTTCAGTGTTTCAAAAAACAATCCCTCTCGCTCTCTCCCTGTATATATATACATACTGTACATTGTACAACTATCTCATTTCTCATCGCTGAAATCTTAAATACTGAGACATTTGGTGTGAAATTTTTTTATAGAAACGGACTCCTCGAGTCATTTTAATGCAATGTTGATGGTAAAATGTCGTGAATGAAGGCTTTGTAAACTCATTTTGACACTAGAAAGAGATGGCTATGCATGAGGGTCATGGGGGAGTGAGTGAGATACTGAGATAGTATGGAACGCTACGCAAGTTTCGTCACAGCTTATTGCGACCGATGAGTGCATTGCTGTGATTGGTGGCTAACCGTTGACTTCGCACTAAAAGCATCTTTTGAAAGTAAACATAATGAGAACCAACCTAAATAATTATAAATTTCTGGTTTCCAAAAAATGGCATAGCGCTGAAAAGAGACAAAAAAAAAAAAAAAAAAAAAAAAACTGAATGGTGTCTGAAGTTTTTGCTTGATGGAAAATATTTTCAAGACATTTTTATAACAAAGCAGGAGTCCTCAGAGTCTACTCAGTGGTGGGAAAATGTTGCGGCTTCCTCCAGTCTCTACTATAAGAACAAAGGAATTAAATAAAAGGCAAATACTAAAAGAGTCAAGAAAATAGAAAGAAAAAAACAACGCTAAGAGGCCCTTAGTTACGCTTAACTTTTGACCTAAGTCAGGGGCGCCATTTCAGATTTTTCTTGGGGGGGCAAGGCCCTCCAAAAATTTGGATGACTTTTTTTGTTTTTGTTTTTGTTTTTTTTTTTTTGTTTTTTTTTTGTTTTGTTTTTGGCCGTGCTTCTTAAAAAAATCTCTCTAACTCTCTGACATCAATGGGGGGGGGGGGGAGGCAAGGCCCTCCAAAAATTTGGATGACCCTTTCCCCCCTCCCCGCGAATCTTCAAAAAAATCTCTCTTGACTTGATTTTTTGGCCACATTAAAAATCCTTTGGGGGGGGGGGGGGGGGGGGGCAATTGCCCCCGCTGCCCTCCCCCAAATGGCGCCGCTGACCTGGGTCTGCGAATTTTCTTGTGTGGCCCTGTCAATAATGTTATCAGTTATCCTAGCGGGGCAAAGGTATAATGTATTTACCTAAGTATACGATAACAAGTTTTTCCCGACTGCATATACGTTCAGATTACTTACAGTTTGCTGGAGTTTTTGAGCTTTCAGTAACTGGCTTTTGGCCGTTTATAGATAAACTTTACGACCGCGGTGCGGCGGGAGTACTCTAAATGCAGTCATAGGTAACAACGTGATGGTCGTTCGTTGACGCTCGCAGCATCTCTGCCTGCGGCCTGGAGCCTTCGATAAGACTCCGGGTGTTGGTGCAGATTAGTTACTGCATGGAGCACAGTGCGACAAAACCAAGAATTTACCGAACAAAGTTACAGAAACGGAAATGAAACTTTACATCACTAAATGTCGCGATAACTAAACAATAGGTCAAAGCATTGAATGAAGCACAAAGATACGCTAGAATATACACTATATAGATGATACTAAAGAAGAGTCCCAGAGGCAGTCATGGGCAAAACTAATTTTTTTAAATAACCATGAATAATTAGCTAAAATTATTCGCATTATTCTCGTGTTATTCTCATTAGCAAATCAAAGTTTTAACACTACCTACCAGTCATTCATCTTATGACAGATTAATGTATGCTGGTAAAATCAAAGCTGAATAACATGAGAATAATACGGATAATTTTAGTTAGTTATTCATAGTTATTCAATAAATGATGTTTGCCCATCACTGCCAACAGGAAAAACGATAAATGTGACAAAAAAAAAAACCATTTTTGATTTTAAGCTGGAGAGAAAGGCAAACTGACGTTTAAAGGTTAGTATTTCTCACGAGAATTAATGTATTTCCATCAACTATAAAATCGATTATCTTGCACTTTTGTAGATCTCTATTCAATTTGTGGTTTGTGTCCCGCTAGATGACCACGAAGACTTTTTTTTTTATTTGTGTGACATTCGTGATTTTTTCCCTGGGGGCTGATTCTGCTTTTTTGGCCGAGACAAGACAAGATAGCGGGAATATATCAATCCCATTAATTGGTTCAAACGGCGCGGTGTCGCGTGATAGATGAGGGCCGTTCATCGAACGGAGGAGTCATTTGTCTGAAATAAACGACTCAAACTACTTCAAATCTGTCGCATGCCGCCGTTTAAACCAATGCGAATGATCGATTCCCGCTAACTCGTCTCGTCTCGTCTAAAAGAGCAGAATCGATCAGTCCCCGGGACTCATGGGCAGATTCAGCAATTTGGCAAGCATGAATTCATCCCATTCGAACAAATGAAAAACAGTCGATTCCATGGGCCATGGCAGGGGACGCCAGGGCCTTTTTTCTAATCGATTCTTTCTCATGCATTTAAATGAAAATAATACACAGTTTCCAGACAAAGGCGTAGCTTGCAACTTGGCAACATTGTAATGTGTCCATTGAAACCCCTGTAAAGGGTCGAATGCGAAGGTGATCACCCAACACCCAATAGTTCGATCTTTTTAATGGATTTAAATGGACACATTACAACGTTGCCAAGTTGCACGCTGCGCCACTGTTTCAAGATTGCTGGATCCGCCTTTGTTTGCCTGGGCTGTTTGAATAAGAAAGTAACAATGACAACACTTTACCGAATCAGAAAACCAAAACTTTGCTTGTCCATCACACTGAGAGAAATCACACCTTTAAAAACAAGGAAGCACATACGTTTACTTGTGACAGTTTTCCTCGCGCGAAGTAAAATTCTATTGCATGAAGGAGAATCACTGTTACAACGAGGAATCTTTTACTTGTAGCAGCAGACATTTTCCTTGGGTTAAAGGAATTCCCCCCTTGATCAATATTTCACTGTGCAGTTTCTTTAAACACAAACGAAATAAACCTTGGATTATAAAAATAATTCTCTCAGTGCAGAATCCATGATTCAGTCCAGTGGTGTCGAGAGGAATCTGGCAACACTGAATTTTGTTCATTTGATCCAATGAAAAAGATCGAATTGGGATGTTCACGGAGACATGCCACTAAATCGATTCTTTACATGAGTTTAAAAGGACTAATTGCTCGCTAAACATTTGCAGTTCGACCCACTGTGCGGAGAGTGATGTACGCAATCGCGCAGGGTAGTCAGTGTCGCGTCTTGGTCCGTGCTTCGTGTTCCGTCCACTTCAAAATACTAGAGTACTTTTTTATGAGATGCCCATAAGCAACGAGCTGCGTCCATACAAAGGTCACCACGGGGCATCCATTTGTAAGTAGTCACCATGGATGGGGCGCTTTATTTCCTTTTTTATTCGATACCTCCAAAAACGTAAATTTCAAAGCAAATTATCTGATATACTTACGCCCCAAACTGGAAAAAAGTGCTGAGCTTAACCATTTACATGGTTAAAAGTGTGGATAAGACCTGAAAATGGTTGGTTTCTCAACTATTTTATTAAAAGGTACAACTAACACTTTTTAAGTTTTGTGTTTTGTCAATACTTTGAATTCAGCATTTTTTTTTTTTTTTTTTTCAGAGAAAAAGTACTGAATTCAAAGTATGGACAGCAAGTTATGGCAAAATAACAACTGGACACTAGTTTTTTCTAAAGAGCTTGTTAAGTAAATAATTAGTAACAATAGTTAAAGTATTGATTCGCAGTTTATTTAGCCAATATTTGATAGTAAACTTTCGCAATACACAAGTAAGATTTAATAGTTGTATATTTTCTTATTATCATTGGAGAGGAATCTTATCTGCTTTCTTTCACAGTCGTGATATGACAGATTAGCCTCGTTTATGCGAGAGATCTGAACCTGGGTTGAGTCAACCCAAGTTAAGTTTCAACCCGGGTCCAACTCGGGTTAGCGCATAAAAATCCGTATAGTTCAACTCGAGTTCAAAGGATTTCTTTCTTCTTCACTGTGTTTGTTTACATTTTTGACGAAAATGGCGGCGCTGCTTGGTGCGGTACTGCGGTACGGACAAGTGCGACCGCATAAGACGCGTGTTTAAGCTCGCTCGGATTGGTGACATCGATACCGCGTGAACCCGGGTTCTGAACTCCGAGGTGTTTATGCGTGAAATCTCAACCCGAGTTCACCGACTCGACTCGGGTTTGAATCGGGTCGAGTCGAACCCGAGTTCAGCGAAAACCGAAGTGTTTATGCGAGCATCTCAACCCGGGTTCGGAAAGAGCAAAGATATTATATACTATATAGATACCGAATGCTGGGGAATAAAACGGTCCCGATTCCTGTAAGTATGCAACTTGTTTTGCGCATAGGCAAACCTGAGTCTTTCTCTCTCGCTCTCCATGAGAGCGAGAGAGAGAGAATGTTTGCCTATCGCAAAAAACGTTGCCTACATGGCCGGCGAATCTTCCAATTTGTGTACCCCCTAGCAGGTCACTTTTCCCCGCCCATGGTAGGGCCTCATTCAGTATCTATATAGTATATAATATCTTTGGGGACGAGGCTACATTGGTTATTCTCACATAGAAGTTGCTATAGAGAGGTTATATTCTAAAAACATATGATCAAATAAGCTGGAAAAGTGCTTGACAGAGCTATTCTGACACGAAAAACATTAAAACCTTAGTCTGTGGACTGCATATGATTGGGATTAAATGTCTAAATCTTTGGCCAAAAACTAGCAATTTTATTCAGAAATATCTCTCAAATTTGCCATATTGAGGCATGTAATGTATAGATCTATCTTAGTTTTAAAATAATCAAATTTAAATATGCTTTCCAACGACAAAATGAAAATTATGTGGAAAATGTGTCAGTTACCATTGATTGACCGATTGACCCTTATCATCGATAATTTTAACGAGTCTCGCAAACATTTTTATCGGTACATTAAAAATAAATCCTCGATATTCTTAAAACGACAAAACACTGCAAACAATCATTTACTTGCTTTAAACGCGAACGCGCGATGATTGAGATTGAGACGATTAAAACATAAGGTCATATGCGCTCTTAACTAGGAATCAGCAGACAGAGAATGAAAATGTCTAATCCAGAGCATACCTAATATATTGTATATAAGCTCTTTTCGCATAAATGGTTTTTAATTTAAAGGTCAGTTAGCATAATTACGTACATTGAATCGACTGTTATCACTCATTTCCATTCCTCGTCTTGATAAAGCGAAGATAAAGAGAAAAAAATTGTCAGGATAATTTCGATACTAATTCATTTCATCTCGATGAAGGCCTTTCAAACGTCTTATTTACTCAGTATTCAGCTTCCCAAAACTATGATCGGTCATAAATTGGAAATAATTTATCCATAACAATGGTCTTTCGATTTCTCCACAAGCATAAATTCGCGAGAATCTAAGCATAATTAATTGCAAATGAGATAAGATTGTCTCTTAAGGGTGACAAACCTGCCTAGGTTTGACAAGAAGAGAGGAAAATACAGCGTGTTCCAATAACCTTTGGACAGCTTGAGATCTCGGGTATTCTCTATCGTTCACAAGGGCATAGCGTGTATCATAATATTCTGTACTAGAACCGTATATTAGGCCCTGTATACAATTTTTTTGGCTCCAATGGTGCTCTTGCAAACTTTTGCTGTGAGCAAATCAATAGTTCAATCGGATGTAAAACTCAGCGAACATCACGAAAATCACACCAAGAAAGTCTAAAATTCAGTAATAAACTCACATAACTGCTTTAACGGCAAGTTTGTAATGGCGGTTCAATTCAGGTATCATGGGAGATTCCTGACAATTATATCGCTTCCTCTACGGAAACAAACAAAGATATGTCTCAATTTAGATGGGAATCTCCCATGATACCTGCCTCTCTCCGCCATTAAGCCCGATTCTGAGAGTGAATTGTAATTTTACTCTTCGTCACAGGTTTTCCATACAATAATCAAATTTTCAATCCCATGTAGCAAACCTTTGCAAGAGCCTCATAATTTTCGTGAAGTCGCACTAAAATGGTCTATTGACCAATGACAGCTAGCTGACTTTTTGACGCAAGTCGGGTTACCTTCTTCTTGTATTTCTCCACCATGTCCTACCTTATAGAGTCCTTGTTGCTTCCTATGTTATATTGTTAAATTCTCGTAGTCACTACACACCTCATTTTACGAAGCTTCTGATGAAGCTGCACTGTTAAAAATCGGCCAGAAAATCTGGAGTGAAAATCAGAGCAAACATAAAAATGAGGGTAGATTTTACTCTCATGCGGAGTAAAAATAGAATGCACTGCACCGGGAGTAAAGAGCGAAAAATACTATCGAAGAGGGTGTTCATGCCTCCTATATGGAGTAAAATCATCTTTTAACTCCGGAAAAGTACAAATGGAGCTGTTGCAAACTTTTGCTACAGGCTTATTAATAGTTGAGTATGGTGTAATACCCTGTGAAAATAACGATTTGCGCACTAACAAATCACGAAATCCACTCCTAAACTCACAAAATGCTTTTAAATGCGAGACCGTAATGGCGGCCGAGGCCACGGATTTCTTATGGCAATTGTATGCTTCTTCTTCTTCTTGTGTGGTGTTGCGAGAACACCTCGTGTAGATGGTGCTGATTGAAGATAGGGGACCCCAATGAAAACCGCGGCCCCGGCCGCCATTACGGTCTCGCGTTTAAAAGCATTTTGTGAGTTTAGGAGTGGATTTCGTGATTTTTTAGTGCGCTAATCGTCATTTTTAATGGATATTACCCCGGAAACAACTACTAATAAGCCTGTAGAAAAAGTTTGCAACAGCTCCATTATTACTATAATTCCACCAGCTTCCTTTTCACACCATTTTCTACAACATAAATATCGTACTTCCAAAACTATATACCGGTATAAATGATGACTCTATGTAACTGGAGTTGGAGTGAACATTTTTAACAGTGTGACCATTGACTTTTGGAATACTCTGTACATTGATAGCAATAGAGCCACGCCTGTGCCATTAGCAAAAATTCAAGGTCTCGATCCGGAATCAGGTCCGATTTATAGTAAAGCACGAATCTAGATTAGTAAGAGCTTTTTTTATAGAATTTATTGGTATCTCCATTCAAAATCCCGTCACCACGCCGACCGCCGCGCCGCAGCAGCACCCAGCCGTGGCCGCTCCATCGCCACCGAAACAGTTCCGCTCCAGTTAGCCGTTGAAAAATTATTCTACTCCCGCAAAATTAAAAACAAATTAAGTTCGGATTATAAATACTGCAACTTAATATCCTTTCCTTCAACCCTTCAAGTTCGGAGGGGGGGGGAGAGAAGGGGATAACCCTGGAATGGTTTTCGATACACAAAAGAGTATTGAAGCATAAACGTCAACTTTCATTGTATATTTGTTTCGTTAGCTTATAAAAGAAATCAATGTTATCAGGGCCATGGATGAACGAAGCGCGGTAGAATTTGAGTGCCTCGCGAAGGTGTTGAGGGGAGGGGGTTTATTTGGCCCTTTCTCGCATTTGAATTGTGAGGGGAATAAGAAGAAAGAAAGAAACATGGGCGTAATTGGGCTGTTGCACACTTTTGCTGTCAGCGATTTACAAGTCGTTTCTGGTGTAAAAACCTCCAAAAATTACGACGGCAGCACTAAAAACTTCCGAAATCCACTCCTTAACTCAATAAACGCTTTTATTTGCAAGAGTGTAATGGTGGCATAGGGCAGTAATAATGGGAGACTCCTATCTTAATGTCGTCACTCTCTCCTTGCGGACAAGGATGATTCACAGAGTAATTAGTCATGATAGTAGTGATCCACATCCGATGAATGGTACCGTGACACCTAAAGACACCGGTGTCGAATGAAAGTCGTCTCTTATTGGTCACTTCTTGATGGAGTTACGATGGGAATCTCCCATTATTACTGCCCTAAGCCACCACTACGCTCACGCAAATGAAAGCGTTTATTGAGTTTAGGAGTGGATATCAGAAGTTTTTAGTGCTGCCATCGTTATTTTTGGAGGTTTATACACCAGAATCGACTATTCAATCGCGGATAGCAAAAGTGTGCAACAGCCCCATTGATGAAGAAAACTGCTTTTCCCCTACATTATTGATGAAGAAAGAAAACTGAGACAAAATTTGGGGCCCAAATAAGGAAGAAAAAGAGAAGAAATTATTCACATTATTTCATAACAAATGCAGTTTTGTTCTTCATTGACTTCCACTCGTGCAATGGTGAAAAAGTCTTCAGTCATTGATACGGGAATCCATTCCTCGAGTTCAACCCTGATAAAAATGGACGTTTGTATTTCATCACCATGCAATGTTTTACTTACTGGTTTTTACAAACACAAAAAGCCATTGATCCATTTGAATGTGAGGCAAAAGTTTCCAACAGCCCCATTCTAGAACTCACCATCTCACAATACGCACTTTTTTTTTTTTTTTTTTTTTTTTTTTTTTTCGGAAGTTTAAGTGTCCTCTTTCGCCAACTACGGCCCAACAGACGAAATGGAAGAGAGAAGAAGAATGAAAGATGATAGAGAGAGAGTTAGAGAGAGTTAGAGTGTTATAGTTACATCCATGTCCTTCCGAGATGACTAGATCTGAGACCGTCAAATCTTGTCACCTCGGCCGGGATTCGAACCCGGGACCTCTGGGTTAGTGGCCAGTTGCGCTGACCACCAGACCACTGAGGCCTACAATACGCACTTAATTTCCCTCACTCACACATATTCACTCGCACTCACACTCACCCGTAATACCTAGACACGGGTTATATTCACTGTACTCAGTGCGCAAGCTCAGAAGACGCAGGACTCGAGTGCGTGAGAATGCGAGCGGCGGGCGGCGCGGCACTGCGAGCCAGCAGAGAGCACGAGCACGAGCCAAGGGAGTGATTATTGAGACAAATTGATCAACACAGACAATTGGCATTCGTATCAATATACGAGTTATTCGAGGATCGGGGATACATATCAATACAGACTGACTCGAAAGTTATGTAGATCCGGAACATGTACCGATTGTATACCGCCCCACAACTTTTATTTTCTCACTCTGTCCAGAGTCCCTATCCCTATCTTCAGTAAAATAAACTGTAGGGAATACCCTATACGAACACTTTCTCACATCCAATTTAATCTGGGGGAGACCCCCAGACCCCCCTTTAATATCCTGAGGGAGAACCCCAGGACCCCCCTATGACATTCTGGGGGAGACCCCCGGACCCCCCTTTGATATTTTTATCCAGATGTAAAGATCCCATTGTCGAAATGTTTAATATTTTCCTTTTTTTGACCCATATTCCCATTGATTTTAATGGAAACCATTTTTCATCCTATAAATAACCTCAAAATTAAAATTTCAAAAAAAACAAAAACAAAAAAATCCCTCTAGGGAATGTTAAAAGCAACATTTCTGCAAAATTCGGATGTTGTATGTGGATCAATAGTTCAAAAGTTATGCTGGGTTTCACGTATTATGGCTACAGACGGACAGACAGACGGACAGGAGGCAGATGCAACTCAAAGTTTGTGCATTTACACCTCCAAGCCACATATGGTTAAATATAATTAAAACTTCATGGATGAAATGACTGAAGAGAAAAGAAATCACTTCTTTAAAAGCAAAGAAACACGTTTACTTGTGACAGATTTCCTTACGCGAAATCAAGTTCTGATTGCATGAAGGCGAATCACTGTCACAACAAGGAACTTTTACTTGTAGCAGCAGACATTTTCCTTGGGTTAAAGGAAAACCCCCTTAGTCAATACTTCAATGTGCAGTTTCCTTAACTCAAAGGTAATACACCTTGAATTAAAAAAAAAAAAAAATTCTCAGTGTGGACAGAGAGAGAGAGAGAGAGAGAGAGAGAGAGAGAGAGAGAGAGAGAGAGAGAGAGAGAGAGAGAGAGAGAGAGAGAGAGAGAGAGAGAGAGAGAGAGAGAGAGAGAGAGAGAGAGAGAGAGAGAGAGAGAGAGAGACTGACTGACATATTTTTATTCGCATTAATCCTACCGAGACAAATATAATGAAAAGATATATAAAAAAATATAATAAAAGAAAAACACAGAATGAATAACAAAAGAGATCAAAGTAAATAACAAAAGAGATCAAAAAGAATGACAAAAGAGATCAAAACAATAACTAAATAATAAACAGAAATAATAGAACAAGGATTAATGCCGTAGAGGTCAAGTTAGGACTTTAGAGTCCTTTCTTACACTTGAGCCTCTACGGCTCTCCTCACATGATCGAGTATAATTAACGAAAATATTAAGATAAAAAATAAAATCATGGTATAACTAGACAATTAATAAATAAATAAAAAACAAAAAAATTGCACAATTTTTATCAACAAAATCTAAAGAAAAAGAAGATTAATAAACTTGTATTGAATATGATTATATATGATGCTGAATATTTATTGAATGCAAAAAGGCATAAGTAAAAAAAATAATGGAAACATTAAAAAAGAAATTAAAAATAAATATGAAGATGGAAAAATAAATAAAAATAAATAATAAATAGATAAATAAATAGATAAAGAAATCACTCCTAAACTCTGGCCTGCCTCACAAATTCAAACATACGAATCTTGAACATGTCGACAGACGCTTCAAGATCTCGCATATCTGCAGGTAATAAATTCCATAATCTGGCTGCAGAAACCTGAAATGACCTGTTCATTGCTGTTGTTCGATGAAGAGGAATTTGAAGCATATGCGAGGATCGAGCAGAGGATAGGAATTGAAATCGAGATCGCAGATACTCTGGGCCACTCGACTTCAATACCTTAAAAGTGTGAACTCCGAGCAGATAGTCCCTACGTTTATTTAAACGCAACCATCCCAGCTTGGCATAAAAAGGGCTAATATGTTCATCTTTTCGAAGCCCAAAGATAAACCTAACACAGGAGTTTTGTAATCTCTGTAACTTTATATTTAACTTCTCGGTGATATCAAAATACACAACTGAGCAATAATCGAAAATCGGGAAAATGAGGGCCTGTACCAACATAATTTTGGTTTTTTGGGGTAAATCATTGCGATACCGGTTAAGTTGTTGCAGTGTGCCTATGATTCGCCGAGAGATTGTTGCTACATGTTCGTCCCACGTTAAATTAGCGTTCAAAATGAGCCCCAGGTTGCGAGCAGAGTCCACGAACGACAAGGATTCGCCCATCAACTTAATTGGGGAGACAGACTGGTAATTTGCTTGGGATAGCAACCGAGGGTATCCAATCAGCAAGGCTTGGGTCTTGCGCACATTCAAAGTTAATCCGTGGTCAAGGGCCCACTGAACTAATGCCTCGATATCACTGTTGACAAGAGCTATTGCCTCCTCGATTAAAGATATAGGGAAAGAGACGTATATTTGTAGATCATCCGCATATAAATGATGGCTTGAGTGCTTGAAAGATGAGACAATCCCTGAGATATATATAAAGAAAAAAGAAGAGGGCCTAAGACAGATCCCTGCGGAACACCGGATAACAAAAGAGTCCAGCCTGAGCGAGCATTACCATGCGCCACGCATTGAATTCTGCCTTGTAGATATGAGTCAAACCAAGACATAGAACTCTGTCCTAGACCAAAACGCCTCAAGATGGACAGCAAAATTTTATGGTTCACCCTATCGAAGGCCTTTGAAAAGTCGAACAAAATCAATAGAGAGGCCTTCTTTTCATCCATTGCTATGCGTAAGTCTTCAGTGACTTTGAGAAGAGCAGTGGTTGTACTGTGATTTTGCCGAAAGCCTGACTGCAACGGGTCAAGAAGTTTGTTAAAATTTAAAAAGAGAGAGATTTAAAGAGAGAGAGAGAGAGATATGAAAATATCCATGAGAGCTTTCCATCGTAGCCGCCTCCTTGGTGTTTCAAATCACGTCCTAGAAAACCCCTAAATTCATAAAGCTCGTTGAGTACCTAACTAAAGTTACGAGTTTTCTTCGATAAATCAAACGAGTCCTGTATCTCCATAGATTATTTTAGTGAAGAGTTGGAAATTTAAAATTCAGGAATCTGATTTGGCTTAGAAGCTTTCTTTAGCTGTGAAATGAGCATCCGATTGGTCATAAGCCCTCCAAAGTGCGAAACTTTTGTCCCTCCCTGTATGTATATTGTGGGTGCAGACTTATGCATAGAGTGCCGCATAGAGTGAATAGAGTGAGTGAGTAAACTTGATTCCAAATGGTCACAAAACCGGGTCCCGCGCGCGGTCCGGTCAAAACCCAGAGCGATCAACAGGCAGCAGGTCCCTTGGCGCTGCGCGAGTGATCGTCGGCGGCCGCTGATCGGTTCGGTCGGTCAGTCAGTCAGCCGCGATCTCAATATTCAGAAAGCAGAAAAGGTTAGCTGGTTGCTTGTTATTGCTGGTTGCTGGTTATACTCGAATACTAGATGCTCATATACCTCATGTCTTGTGCCTAGTGGATTGTGTCTCGTGTCGCCACCCGCCTCACGCCAATTTCTGTGTCCAGCATTTAATGGTTGCCAGATTAGGGGGAAAGTTGTCTACTTCCCGTTTATTTATTCATCACGCGCCAAGGGAAAAGGGCCCTAATCTTCGCCGGAAAAAAAGTGTAAAGAGATCGATTTTTTCGAGGACTGGGTCGAAAATTGCAGTTTTAATTGCGTAATATTTAACCAATCAGGCTGCTGAAAGAAATGAACGCTATAGCTCGATCAAATTTAGAGGACAGTTAAATATTCCTACTCCGAGGTGTCATTTATGCCTATCCGAATAACTGAAGGCGCCTGAAGAAACATTATTTAGCAAATGAAGCTCATGCAAACTTTTGCTGTATAGGGGATTGAAGAGTTGGTTCTTGCATAAAATCCTGTAAACATGACGATGCATGAGTAATGAGTATACACGATGAGAATGATGGGATCCGAACGCGGGACCTCGAGATCAGTGTCCAGTTGCGCTGACCACAAGACCACGTGGGCCAGGCCTGCAGAATATTCCCTATCCGGCATTCTCGGATTCTATGATCAGTGTGGCATAATAGGCAATTTTGTGGCAAAAATGTGCGGTATTTGGAGGTAAAGTCATGGAGCGCGCTGATTTTGAGGCAAAATTTCATCGATCACGTGACCGATTAAACCGTTTTTGAAAAGAGTGTGGCAAAACAGAGTTCGTGCGGCAAACTATTTTTGGGATTGCAGAAGAACACAGAGGTTGTGGAAGATTCTGCTGGTCTGACGTGGGCCGACATTTTTGGACTTAAAATTTCGAGAAAAATTACCCAAACCGGCAACGCCGCCGCTGTTGTCTCCCTTCCTGCATCTGATCCTATTCCAATTCGACTCCCGCGATATTAAGCCGCAAGACCGTCACATTTTTATGAAAGTTGCGCCAACTAATGTGCGTTTTATTGCACTCTCGTTTTTCATTCCGAAAAAGAGAGAGAGGAAGAGGGGAGAGAGAGAGGGAGGAGTGAGAGGAGTGAGAGGGTGGAGAGGGGGGAGAGGGGAAGAGGGGGAGAGGGGAAGAGGGGAAGAGGGGGGAGAGGGAGAGAGAGAGAAAGAGAGAAAGAGAGAAAGAGAGAAAGAGAGAGAGAGAGAGAGAGAGAGAGAGAGAGAGAGAGAGAGAGAGAGAAATACAAGAAGACGACTGGGAAAGAGGCGGGGGAGGAAAAAGGTCAAACTATAAGTTATCGGCCAGAGTGGCGAGTGGCGCAGAACGAACTCTTGGCAACGCAATGGACTGACTGTCACACAGCACACAATTCATCGGGAGCAAGGGACTTTCCTTGTCATCCAGACAAGTGACGGTCCTTGGGGGAGGGGGGGGGGGGCTCAAGCTCCCACTTTTTTTGGAGGAGGACTTTAAAAAAAAGTGAGAAAAAGAAAGGGGAAGAAGAAAAAAATAAAGGCAAAGAAAAATAAATAAAAAATAAAAAAAAATAAAAGAGAGTAAAAAGAAAACAGTAAGGGAAGGAAGTAGATAGGGATTGAAAACAAAACACAACTTAAATAAACTGCAAGAAATACCCTACGAACACTTTCTCACATCAAAATTATCCTGCCCCCTTTTTTACTCCGAGGGAGACCCCCAGACCACATACAATAATCTGTTGGAGACCCCCGGACCCCTGACAATATTCTGGAGGAGACCCTAGACCCCCCTTAAGGGATGCTTTCATAGTAGGCTGGTAGCAGAATGTTTTTGCAATTGAAATTCACTCGCAGAAGCGGGTTTAATGGCGGTGAGCCGCAGGCATGATTTAAACAATGTGTGTTAGAAAAGGGTAGAATAAGAGGCCATCACGTGACTTTAGCATCTATCTATTTCTTATCTTTTTCTTATTAAATTGATGCGTTGGATTGATTGGAAGATCGTATTTCATTGAAGGAATGTTAAAAACAAAAAATATTCAAGAGTTAACTTCCTCGAGAATCGATTTTATTTTTCCTCAGTTTCGGTGGAAAAACACACCTAGGCATAGGGAAAGCCTCAAATTAGATAGGATCCCGTGGTACCTGCATAGCTCCGCCATTCTTGATTTTTTAATGTGCTCGTCGTCATTTTCGCTGGATTTTCTTCAAGAATTAACTATTCAATCGCTTATAGCAAAAGTTATCAAGTGCTCCATTCATTCGAGTTTTTTTTTTTTCCCCCCCAGATTTGAAAGCTCAGAACGAATCGTATCACTGAATTGAACTGAAGCCAATGAATTTAATCTTAACGATGAATTATTTTGCCACTGGCGTTCAATCCATAGCCTTAATTTGTTATAGCATCGCTGGTGTCCGATGCCCAGTTTTTCGGCACCAGTCGTACTTTGTTATCCGGTGTCGTAAAAAGTGGGAGGAGCTAAGGTGGAGCCTATCGCGTCGTAATAATTCAGGCAACACTGTAAATTACGCCATTTACGCTTGGCAACACTGTTCCAGCACCACTGATGCCCAAATGCGACACCGTGCTCGCGAGCTTGGTGTCGGATCGCCATATTGATGTAGAATCCTAACCTCCAATCCATCCTCACAACACCCAAAAGGGTAAACACTACAATACTGCCTCCTGCGGACATCATGTGAACTTATCTCGACATCAAAACAAATCTTCAAAATTAATTTCATTGGCTGCAATAAAAAGAGGCGGGGACACCAAATGGTGCCGAAAACTTTCGACACCAACATTTGAGATGCCATAACAAATTACGTCTCATGTTATACCTTTGACACCTAAGGTGTTGGTTGAAAAATTGCAAGTGCAAAGATTTATTTCATTTTTAAAAAGCTTTGAAAAATATCGAAGAGGGTCAAGAGAATTGCCAGTAGTGCGACACGCAGAAAAGAAGAGAGCCTGGCATAGGTTCGCTCACTCGCACGCTTGACAAGCGTGACGAAGCGTGACGGAGCGTGACTAAGCTGAGGGACGGTAGACACATGAGACGACTTCTAATTCAGCTTATTTCACAATTTTGACCGTTTTTCGAAAAAATTAGCTGTTCGAAAACTTTTGACAATTGTTGATCGTCCCAAAATTATTTTGCTGACAAGTTTTTGAGAACTTATTTTTCCCCTTAAAACGCTTCTTTAGTAGAAAAGTTTGCACACAACGTTTTTACGTTTACGGTAACACTCGTGGTTTTGTCACGGCACACGCCACTGGACTTTGCTTGCGCCTTCAATCAAGAGGAAGTTACGGGCGGACTGTTCTCTCATACCTCGTAGTCGGCGCGTTTACACCCAATTCGCGTGCAAAGCTGCGCAGCGACTCCAAAAGCAGCAGCGCTTTTTGCAACACGAAGTCAATAATTGTCGATGGGGAACATTACACGCGCAATACAATCAACAATCGACATCTCTGCTCGAGCCATGGAATGCGAAAATGAGAGCTTTATCATTTGTAATATCACGCAAGTTAGGCTCGCTCACCACTCAAAAACAAGGAGAAAGGCCTCAAACAAACGATCTATCCAATGGCGTAGCGTGAGAGTTGGCAACGTTGTATTCTGTCCATTTAAATCCTTGTTAAAAGGTCGAACGCGAAGGTGTTCACGGAACACCCAATAGTTCGATCTTTTTCATGGGTTCAAATGGACGAACTGCAACGTTTTCAAATTGCACGGTACTCCACTGATCTATCGTTGCAGCTTTGATAAAAGCACGGGGTGTGGAATGTGTCTGATGCTTGGTAAAGCGTATGTTATGGAGGGTTTATTCAGGTGTAAATGTAAAATCGCGAGAGTATCACATTGAGAGCATCAAATAGTCTCAAAATCCACTCATAAACTCACAAAAGGCGTTTTAAGGAAATCCTAAGATGGCGAATGAAAGGACGAATCAACCCTGCGTGTTCGCACCACGAGCAGCAAAGATGGCCGACGATGGCATTCGACAAAGTTGGTACTTGCCCGGCGTTTTCTTCTCAGAATCCCAGCAAATTGACTCAAAGCGTGATATATTCACTATGGTAATCACAAACATTAACGAGAAAGTAAAATTTACCGGGAAAAAACACACTGAATGACACAAAGTGTAAGTACTACGAGGAAGTAAGACGTTTGTTTGTGCACAAAAATCAGTTTCGTTTACAACCGATTTCAAATGGATCTGTCACTTTTTTTTTTTTTTTTGTTTTAATTTTCATTTTAATTTTAATTTTAAAGGTAAAAAACCTCGGGCAGACAAATCGAGCCCGGTGTGAAAATGTCCATGACAGATTACCATTATGACTGGCAACTTGATGTTTCAAAGTCTCGTCCCATGCGAAATATCCTCTCTATTGGTATAATGTCCCATTGGATAGAATCTATATGGCCATTGGCCAGTGTACAATCGGATTTTATCGAAAGGATCTACTCAGCATTCAGCTTATTGTTAGTAATTGTTAGTAATAGTATTGTTAGTAATAAAGATGGGTCAGTGTGCGTTGCCATTGACACCATCACCTGCCATTGAACTTTCTATGCGCATGCGCTCTTTGACTCCATGCCTCAAAGTTAAACCGCGCGCAGGCACGTAACGCGAAATCTGACCTATCAAATACAGAATCAAATCTGGCGGGTGCCCTGGAACTGTAGCCTATGCGTTGCGGCTGGGCGGGCGGTATATTTGTGTTTCAATCGTGGGAGCTTTTCGAGAGGGGTTTTTAATAGATTGACGCAGATTTTTCGGAGGGTCCAGTTCTCACGGTGGCGCTGCGCTGCATGCGGCGGAGCGTCCCGTCCCCTCACGATTGAGCGGCACCGCGAGTCCGCGACCTCGGATGATCCGATCTGCGGAGGACCACGAATCATGGACCGTGACTATGACGGTCCGGATGCGCGGCAATATATCGCCGAGTACCGCCGTTCCAAATCGAGCAGAAGAAAATAGTTTATTGATAAGACTCGATTCATTCGATTTGATTCTCTAGAACGATTCATACTGATTCGTGTATTATATGAATATGCATTTCATTCAGCTTGTCCGGCTAAAACGATTCGACTCTTTAATGTGATTCGTTCGATGGTTGTATTTCGTTCAATGGGTCTTCTGCACACTTAAAGGCTACAACCAACGAGCTCAGTGGCGAAGCGTGCGATTTGGCAACGTTTATTTTTCCCATTTAAACACATTTGAAAGGTCGAAATGTCTGGTCATCGCCGATGACTGAAGCGTTCGACTTTTTTAGTGAATTTATATGGAGAAAATACATTGTTGTCAAATTTTACGTCTCGCCACTGAACGAGCTATAACGATAGAGAGGATTTGAAGGACATGATATTGAAACTTCAAGAAGGTAGCCATAAAGGAAATCTCTTATGGACATTTTCACACAGGCTCGGTTTGTTTGCCTCACTTTTTTTAACCTTTAAATTTTAAAAAAAAAAAAAAAAAAAAAAAGTTGTGACAAATACATTTTAAATTGATTATAAACGAAAGTGCAAATGTTCTAGAGTGGCTATAGAAATCGATATGACTGTTTCTTCTGCACTAGGATGTGCACGATGAAGAAACTGACACATGACAGAAAAAAGCAACAGTTTCTCGCCTGGATATCTGTATTAGAATTCTGTGTCCAGACAGCCACTCTAGAACACTTGCACTTTTGTTTAAAACCAATTTCCACTGGATTAATTACCTTTTTTTTTTTTTAAGATTTAAAAAAGTGAGACAAACAAACCAGATTCAGATCGTCCATGCTGTCACATACTTTGAGGTAGGACTTATAACATGTATGGCCCCCTCTATTGCTATAGCTCGATAGTGTAGTTTCAAAAAAAAAAAATTCTTGGTTTTAATAATTGCTTGCCACAGAACCGTAGCTGGATGGATCCATGCAAGTTCTATATTGTGTCGAGAATTATTTGAGCATCAAAACTAAATAGACCAGTAATTATTTTTTAAACTCCTTACCAACAGGAAATTGAATAAACTCCTCTTTCCCTAAAATGCATAATACTTTTTTCCAGACATTTTTTACCACTTTAAAAAAAAAAAAAAAAGTTGTATATTCTTTGGGTTTCCAAAAGTTGAAGAAAGTGTACATTTATTCAGTTTTCATTTTACGCAGCTCACTGACTCATTCGTTCATTCTACGGCATAATTCAAAACAACCGTTCTTTCGCGTTCGTTCACTGAACATGAACAACATAGCCCTGTAAGGTCGCAAAACAGAGGAGGTCTTTGAAGCACCAGTATTCAATAAAAAGAGAGGGAGAGAGCGTGTGAATATACATTAACGCGTGAGAGAATGAGACAGAACATGAGAAAGGGAGATACTATACGCACTGCACAGTACACAGAGTGAGACCAGTCAACCACTTTATCCCCTTATTAATATAGGCACGCGCCATTCTCATAGATACAGTCATAATCAAGCTCGCCTGATGCTGAGGCCGGGAGGAGGGGGGAGGCCCACCCTCAGTGTGTATGTATCTGCGCTTAGCCACCCTCCACCGCAGCCTTCCATCCCCCTCCCCCTCCCCCTCAACCCCCTCCCACTCCCTAACACTATTCCCATACTGCAATGATAAACAGCTGCTAGGCATCATCATCGTTGTCGGAAACCATTCATCGCGACAGGAGTCGCGGGCAAACATCCATAACATCAATACATCAGGCATCAATAATGCACTCGCTAAATATTCTGTTGCGGTAGTTTTTTTTTTGTTTTTTTTTTTTTTAACGTTTCTTCCCTGTTGTTTGCTTTATAAGGGTTTTTACGCACCATGCGGGTAGACACTCGCGGATGAAGACGTAATGTGGGTGTGGCCTATAATAATGCTTCATCAATCGACATCAAAGACAATATATGTGTATAGACTAATATACAGGGTGTTTTTTTTATCCCCCCCCCCTGGTTTTTTTCTTGCTAATTGAGATAAAATGTTGCGGTTTGGACTATTCTTCATCATTTTGGCTGAATTTTCTTTTTTTGGGATCGAAACCCCCCCCAGCCCCCCTAGGGGGGCCCCCAGGGGGGCTATCTCAAAAATTTCAAATTGCAACCCCTATCTTGTGATACATCGTTCGAAAGGGCATAAAATTCTAAGACTTTTGGCGCAAACCGGAAGTTGATATCGTTTTTCGTTTTCGATATATCGAATTTCAAAGTTCGATTTGGACCCATTTTCAAAAAATCGTTACTCCACTTTGGAAAGTCGGAATTAAAAAAACTATGGGTCCAAAACACTCTAAAAAGCAAGTCCTCTTCAGATAACGAAATGGTTTTGACATTAAATTTGATTTTAGAGCCCCAAATTTTTTTTAAAAATGTTGCCCCTAAAAGGGGCTATCTTGAAAATTCCCTTCCACGACCCTTCTTGAACGATGCGTCGATCAAAAAAGCATAAAAAACTGAACATTTTGGCGCAATCCGGATATCGATATCGTTTTTCGTATTCGAGATATCGAATATTAAAAATTCAATTTTTGCCTATCTTCAAAATTCGATATCTCGAATACGAAAAACGATATCGATATCCGGATTGCGCCAAAATGTTCAGTTTTTTATGCTTTTTTGATCGACGCATCGTTCAAGAAGGGTCGTGGAAGGGAATTTTCAAGATAGCCCCTTTTAGGGGCAACATTTTTAAAAAAATTTGGGGCTCTAAAATCAAATTTAATGTCAAAACCATTTCGTTATCTGAAGAGGACTTGCTTTTTAGAGTGTTTTGGACCCATAGTTTTTTTAATTCCGACTTTCCAAAGTGGAGTAACGATTTTTTGAAAATGGGTCCAAATCGAACTTTGAAATTCGATATATCGAAAACGAAAAACGATATCAACTTCCGGTTTGCGCCAAAAGTCTTAGAATTTTATGCCCTTTCGAACGATGTATCACAAGATAGGGGTTGCCATTTGAAATTTTTGAGATAGCCCCCCTGGGGGCCCCCCTAGGGGGGCTGGGGGGGTTTCGATCCCAAAAAAAGAAAATTCAGCCAAAATGATGAAGAATAGTCCAAACCGCAACATTTTATCTCAATTAGCAAGAAAAAAAACCAGGGGGGGGGGAGATAAAAAAAACACCCTGTAGAGACCGTGCATTAGCCGATCGCGTGGTGGCTAAAGGCCTTCGTACTCGCTCAAAGTAGGATCGCCAAATTGGCATCGGTGAGCTGAAATCCACCACAAACTATAGAATTGCCAACCTGACACATTTCTATAAAATTCAAACATAACCTTGACCAAAACACCTAAACGGGTTTATTAGTTTCATTGACATTAGATTGGTGAACAGATGACACACCAAGCATCGTCAAAGAACTCTGCAGTTTGACGGGCCGTCAAATTGCACAGTTGTTTGACGACCGGAACATCAACCGAGCATTCAACCACAGAATAATACAATCAGAACGGAAACTCTAATTCATTTTGAAACATTCTTTACTTCGGGCCGCCATGTTCGAAAGTGAGTATCTTCGGCAATCTTCGGCAGATCTTCGGCAACTGGCCGAGTTGTGATTGGTTGTATAGCCTGAAAAAGCATGTCCGCCATCTTGAGAAGTGAGTAGGCACAGTTGCCAGTTTGTGCCAGTAAATTCCAAATCTTGTTTCCATTGGCTCTTATGGGAGTTTCCCTTCTGATGATTGTATTATTCTGTGATTCAACGGTTGGCTCACCTGCCGTTTTGTGGTGAATCTCGGCTCATCGATGCCAATCTTACGATCCTAATTTGAGCGTGTGCGAAGGCCTCATTTTTTTTTTTTCCGGGGACTCAAAAGAATAACATCGGGAGTAACATCCAACTGGAGCATACGTTGACCGATGAAACTTCGGTGCTACCCAGTCACCAGTGTACACCGATTCCATCAGAGCTCGCTCTACTCCGATGCAGCTGATATTATCCGGGTTACCAGAAATTTACTTTAATTTCGCCAAGAAAAAACGGATTTGATTAAATCTTCATTGCTTTGTTATAAGGAATGTTGTAGAAAAGGTTAATCTATCCATTAATTTTAAATTTTTTCTTCCATTATATGTATAAGTAATCTCACTTTCTCCAGCTCACCGGTCCAAATGTTCTGACAATGGTTAATCTTTCCATTAATTTTAAAACTCGCCTTACATTCTATAAATAATCTACGTTTCACCATGTCATCAGTCTGATGAGTTAGAGTTCTCTAGAGCTCTATTTATATTGCACTATGGTCTAAGATAAAAAATAAATAATAATAAAAAAACAAAACAAACAAACAAATTAACTAAGAAAATTAATCAAAAATTATTGTTTTTGACCTTTTAAGCTTAATTAATTTAATATTTTCCAGAGACATTTCTAGATTTAAATTACAATTAAACCCTTTTCAGTACCACGCTCGAGTATGTTCGTTTCCGAGACCAGATCTGCCTCACACAAATTCAGTTTCTTTACTCACAATAATTGTGACTCCAAATTGTTAACATTTGAAAATTGATGTTTATTTGAGCGCCTTCGATCTATTGTGTACGCAAAATCTGCGCCGCGGCGTAGGAATATTTAACTACCTTCTTAATTTGAGCGAATGAGCGAATATACATAGCTTTTTCATCGTAACCAGACTGCTTTAAAAGGTTATAAGTGTTCTCTGAGATTAAAAAGTAGTATTAGAAGTTTATAAATGATATATCGATAAGAAATTTACTTTGGATTTTCGGTCAATTTTTGACGACCTCAGCCCACAGCGCACTGGTTGATCCGAGCGCACTATGGTCTTAGTTCTTTGAAAAGTGGCAAAAAATCATTTTACTGCCTCATCAATTCGTCGATTATAAACTTTCAAGGCTAGTTTTAATCATATAGAACACTTTCAATAAGTCATTTAAACCGAAAAATGTCACTGAAAATTTTTAAATGAAGCTTGAAAGTTCGAAAAATTGGCTTTTTGATGACTTTTTTCACCGATACTAACCAATTTTTCGATCTCAGACCGTACACTGACAAAAAAAAAAAAATATCGCTAACATAACTGTGAGGATCATAGCTAATTTTGCAAGACTGGAACTGTAAAAAATCGTGACCGTAATCTAACATGGTTAAAATAACAAAACCTTGGATTGTAAAATTTCCCAAATCTGGCATTGTAAAAAGTGCAACCCAGAATGAAAAAACATCAATTCTTGGATTGTAAAAGTTACAAAATCTTTATTGTACATTTAATAAAATGTGGCATTGTAAAAAGTACAATCCAGAATGAAAAAAAATCATCAATGTTTTGGATTGTTAAAATTCATATAATCCACAACGAGAGATCGTTTAATTTCGCGCTCTGGTTGACGACGTGTGAAGTAATCATTTGTTTTGGCTTCGTTTTTGTACAAGTTACATTATATTGATTTGATTTCACAGAGAGTCTTGCATGTATTTATATGTGTAGACATGGTACAAAGGTATATATGATGAATTAATGAGATGATAAATTCACCAGATGTCCCGGGATTTGAACCTGGGTAGCCGTGATGATTGTCAAGCACTTTACCGCTAAGCTATCACAGCAGATAATAATTTAGAGCGTAAAATACGCATTTTAATACACGATTCCTTACAGATGAGCGTAAACTGACGAAAGAGTACTTCAAACTTTGTCAACCAGGGAGCGCAATCAAATGATTTTGCGTTCTAAAGATAAAATTTTACAATCCAAGAATTGATGATTTTTCATTCTAAATTGCACTTTTTACAATGCCAGATTCGGTTAATTTCACAATCCAAGGAATTGATGATTTTTCATTCTGAATTTCAGTTTTTACAAAGCCAGATTTTGTTAATTCTACAATATAATATTTTGAAAATTTTACAATCCATGAAATTGATGCTTCATCATTTTTGATAGCAGTTTTTACAATGCCATAGGTTTTGTTAATTACACAATCCTAGATGCTGTAAATGATAAAATCCGAGAATTTGATGCTTTATCATTCTGTACAGCAGTTTTACACAATGCCAAACTTTGTTAATTCTTCAAACCAAGATTTTGGAAATTTTACCATTCATAATTTGTCAAGATTTTCCATTTGTACAGTTAGAATTTCAAAAATTTAGAATTTAACTATAACAAAGAGTGTAAAATGTAATTTTAGCAAAATTTGTTGACAAGACTAACAATCCAAAATGATAAAACAACAAAATCTCTGGCCAGCTAACTTAGCATCTAAGTGTTTAGCATTTCTAACATAATGAAATTGTTCTTTTATCTACGCACACGCTTAATTTTCCCAGACAAAATAAAAGTAAATTTTGCAAACGATGTTTTTTTATTCCTGCAATTCCTTTTTTTTTTCAGTGTAGCGGAACGCTTCTACGGCGCGGCGCGACGCTTGCGCGCTCAAACGGATGACCCGAAAACTGCACCGGTAGCCAATCAGGAGCAAGAAACCATGATTTTCACTTAATCTTAGGACTGTCATGACCTGAGACACCATGCATTATTCGGGCCCTGTTTCTGTTTATTTCCTGACCCAGAGTCAGCTCTGGCAAGTGCATGCGTGTATCAATTAACGGATGCACTGGCACAAGACCGATACATCAAAGATCACAAATCCAGTGTTGCCAGACATCCAGTATAGATTTCTACGTTGTGACGTAAAGAAAATGTAGAGAGAAATCCCTAGATCTGTCAACAATGTATCCAATGCATCAATGACCAGTTAATCGGAGGGTCGCGGGTCGCTTTGGCCGGTCCTCTTTTAAATGTTGGCGTATACCTAAATGTTCCCACGAGTCTAGTCAGCAGTCAATGCAGTGCAGCGTCGGCACGTGACGCCTAGTCACGTGACCCTCACATAGTCACCATACACCATGCACTAGACAGAGTAAGCATTGTCAAACTCACTACTCACTATACCCACCACTCAATTCCACCCCAACCCCCAAATGCACCACCTCCACTCTCCCTCCCACCCTTCGATTCGTGCTTGCCCTGGGTTAAATACCACCCCTTATATTTCTGACACCGCGGTCCACGCGACCGTGCGACGTGGCCGCTGAGCAATTATACACGACGCTCATTCAAATGAAATCCCATTGAGCATCCAATTCAACCGCCCGCACAGCGATGCCAAATAGTCTGTTTTTAGGGGACTAGTGGACCTATAATTTTTGAAGATTTTTTTTTTTTTTCCCTAATGGAGCTGCTGCAAAACGTTTGCTACAGGCTTGTGCAATAGTTTCAAAAAGGGTGAAACCCTATAAAAATGACGATGACCGTAATAAAAAAAAGCACGAAATCCACTCTCAAACTGATAAAATGCTTTCAAACGTGAGACCGTAGTGGCGGTGATTACCGCTTTATGCATTGGGTTTCCCTCTCTCACTAAGCTCCATCCTTACGAGGTGTTCTCGCTACATCATACGAGAAGAAGAAGCATAAGATTTATGTGGTAATCATTGCCATTACGGTTTCGCGTTTGAAAGCATTTTATGAGTTTGGCAGTAAACTTCGTGATTTTTTAGTGCGATATCTGTCATTTTTATACTGTTTTACCTCTTAATCTGTATGATTAATAGTAGTATATATAGCAAAAGTTTGCAACAGCTCCATTGTTTCTTGTAGAGCACCTTTTACTGAACAAAATTATGTGTAATATGTTATACTCTTCAATGTTTTTTTATGCATTTTAAATATCATGGATAAAACAATAGACTAAACCCTCTAAGACCAAAAATAAACCTGTAAATGTGATTACTTTTTTGTTTTTTTGTTTTTTTGTTTTTGTTTTTTTGTTTTTTTTCTGTTTTATTCCATTTCCCGAAACTTTCATTTTTTTACCTTTCTGTACACTTTTCTCAAAAACTAATAAAGCTGCGTGTTATCATAATTTTTTTTTTTTTTTTTTTTTTTTTTTTTTTTTTTTTTTTTTTTTTATGTTCATGAAGTCTGCCCCTCTGGCGATGGAAGTAAAATCAAAGTCATTGTGCAGTAAATTTTTTAAAAAAAAAAAAAAAAAAAAAAACAAAAAAAAAACAACAAAAAAAACAAAAAAAAGTGAAAGCTCGGAAAAAAACAAAAGAATAAATACAACTTTTTGAGTTTTCAAAAAATTGAACTTAAAGTCGCGCAAAAATTGAAATTTTACTTCCATGTCTTCAGAACGTAATAATAAGAAGTATGTATGCAAAACCTCATTGCTGTAGCTCAAACCAATCCGGAGAAAAGTGTTTCAAAAGATGACCCATTTTTACATGGGTAACATATAGGTCCACTAAATTAAGGTATCAACATATATAGGTCGCAGTTTTAGTCAAGGAACCAGGCATAATTAAGAATTTTCGAGGACGTACATAAAATTCATAATCGCAAAAAGATCGCATTAGGTAATTGTTTGACTTAATAGCTTGAATTTCCGTTCAAAAATAATTCGCTTATGGGGGAAAAACTTATTGAATCAGAGCTCGTTTGGAACCAGAGGCTCTCAGACGGCAATCGATATGATATATCGCTCTACTAAAATAGTCTATTGTATCATGCACTATTTGGCAACGCTGCACTATGCATTTGCCTCCCGCATCCCCCTCCTCCTCCTTTTCCTCCGATGCCGTCAATTGACGAAGAGTAACAAGGACGCGACGCGACGCGACTATTGCGCACTTCCCCTTAACTCCATACCCTTCATTGTTTTGGCTTTTATCCCTCGATTTATTTTTTTTTTATTGTTCTCATCAAATGATTTGTTGATGTAAACGCCGAAGAAGATTCAATATGTTTTTTCAATGTGTTTCACATCCACTTTGCTCCTCTGCGCCCTTACACTTTACCACCACCCCGGTACCCGTCCCATATGCACATCCCGTATTATTCCATTGCGTGGGAACTATCCCTTTTTTTCGGATTTCGAACTTTCGCTCTGCAGTGATTGTGAACATTGAGCATCGATGAATGAGTTCGTTGAATGTAAACAAATGGAATAGTGATTCTTATTTAAAGTTGTGCTGAGAAAAAAATACATATATGTATAGAAGCAGTGAGACAAGTTTCCATCCCCAATTTTTAATCATTTTACAATTAGGTATACTGGAGGAAACAGGGCAGCGGTTTTGCGTATAATTAATAAGTCATTTTTCTATCCACCGATGAATCGATGAATCTACCGGTTGAAAAAAGATTACACTGTTCAGTTCAGTGTAATGTGTATGACTGTACAACACAAAAATACTCTGATCTGCGTAATATTTTCTCAATCGGTGGAAATGCGGTTAATTAATTAAAATAACCGCAAGTTTTTTTAAAGCCATCAATGACAACGGCTGAGAAAAGATTACAGATGCGAGTCAAGCCGTGCATTACAGTTATACACTTAACTGAATCGTGTAATCTTTTCTCAACCGCGTAGAGGTGAATTGAAAAATGTCATTAATTGTACGCAAAACGGCAACTCTGTTGTGAACGTGCATTGATCATCGATGAATGAGTCCGTTGAATGTAAACAAATGGAATAGTGATGCTTATTTAAAGTTGTGCAGAGAAAAAAAAATGGAAGCATTGAGACAAGTTTCAATCCCCAATTTTCAATCCTTTTACAGCTAGGTTTAGGTTACTGAAGGAAATCAACGCAATCACGCTCTTTATAGTGGATAGTTAAATAATCCTACTCCGCTGTGTTTATTCTGCCTGTACCTCTAGTTGAAGGCACTCGTCGAAACATTATTCTGCAAATGCCAAAGGTAATCGGTAATCGTCAAATCTTTGGATGGTAATTGAATGTAGTCTCTCTGCTTTAAAATAAACTTCAGGGCAGGGATTGGGAGCCGGGGCCGCCCGTGGTCAGATCTGAATTTTATGCTCCTCGGCAGAAAACTGTGGGAAAACTAAAATGAGTTGCAATGTATGATTCAAATACTGAATCCAAAGGCTTTTGCACCAACAGAACTTGATTTCAAAGATTCGGTTTCAAGTTATATTGCGTTGGGAGCTCTTCGGGAACAGGGCTCCCAAAAAGTGCTCCCTGAAGAGCTCCCAACGCAATAACTTGAAACCGAATCTGTGAAATCAAGTTCTGTCGGTGCAAGAGCCTTTGGATTCAGTATTTGAATCATACATTGCAACTCATTTTAGTTTTCCCACAGTTTTCTGCCGAGGAGAACATAAAATTCAGATCTGACCACGGCTCAGGCTCCCAACCCCTGATTCAGGGTCATTTTAGTTAGATCTAATTATTCTGCAACTAATATGATGGTTGGCTTGAAAAAAAAAAAAAAAATCAGCCCTGATTACTGAAAAATCGCCCTCCGAAAAATCGACGATTACGATTACTCGGTAATCGTGTAATCGATTACCAGCCCTAATTGCCCAACTCTGCGAACAATAAGGAATTGAAATTGTGAAAATCGGATTAATTCTGAAAAAGTTCCATTGAGCTTTTTAAAACTATCTCTCTCAATCTCACGTAACCCTCACTGATCACGGTGTTTTAAAAAATTTTAATTCGTCTGACAACCACTAGAGATTTTTTTGCATGACACTGCTGTAGGATGTCTATTTGTTACAGGACAAACCCGATTTTAGGCCAAACTAGTTTAGCCCAGGCCGAACTGTTTTTTTGAAGGAGTTTTAGTTTGGCCTGGAGAATTTTAGGCCAAACTAGTTTGTCCTAGGCCCAACAGGTTTGGCCTGGAGAATTTCAGGTCGAACTAGTTTGTCCTGCACATCATCAGTTTGGCCTGAACATTTTTAGGCCAAACTAGTTTGGCCTGCACATAATCAGTTTAGCCTAAACATTTTTAGGCCGAACTAGTTGGGTCTAGGACAAACTGTTTCAGCCTGAAAATCGTTGGGCTAGACCAATTGGATTATATTTTGCTGCTGCAGATGAATAAATTAGGCGAATGATTGAACTGGTTACGAAGGGAAAACTGCATTTGAGATAAATTTTAAATTTAAGTTAAATAAGTTAAAAACAGCAAAAATGAACGACAAAAGCTAATTACACATGATTCGAAGGTTCTGGGTTCGATTCCGATTCCAACGCCGAGTTTCTTTCTTATTAATTTTTTCCTTTAATGCCATACACTGGGAGAAATCACTTCTTTAAAAACAAGGAAACACGTTTACTTGTGACCGTTTACTTGTGACAAATTTCCTTGCGAGAAGTAAAAATTGATTGCATGAAGGAGAATCACTGTCACAACAAGGAATATTTTACCTGTAGCAGCACTCAGCAGACATTTTCCTTGGGTCAAAGTAATTTCCCCTCAGTCAACATTTCACTGTGCAGTTTCTTTTACACAAACTAAATACACCTTGGAAAAAATAATTCTCTCATTGTCAGTGTAAGAACATGCGAACTTTATGTGAAAACACTTTGTCTCAGTCCCAACTTGTTTGTCCTGCGCCGTCACTTCCGGCTGAACTAGTTTGTCCTGCACAAAATCAGTTTGGCCTGAACATTTTCAGGCCGAACTAGTTCGGCCTGCTCGTTATAAGTTTGGCCTGGAAAATTTTAGGCCAAACTAGTTTGTCCTAGGCCCAACAGGTTTGGCCTGGAGGATTTCAGGCCAAACTAGTTTGTCCTAGGCAAAACTAGTTTTGCCTGTTCCGTTCAGGCCAAACCGGTTTGGCCTAGGCTAAACTAATTTGGCCTAAAATCGGGTTTGTCCTGTAACATTCGAAAAATGACAAGCAGAAAATCTGGGAACCCCCCGTTTTTTCTAAAGGGGGGTTTTAGGGGTTTTTAGGGGTTTTTTTAGGTTTTTCATGGTTTTACCGTGCTTATAATGCTCTACGTCAACTTGTAACGCTTGAAAAACGTTTTCAGATGATTAAATATGATTTTCACTCACATTTAGACACCCCCGCACACACGGACCCATGTCACCCCTCCCCCTCCCCACTTGACCCTCAACACCCATCCTTGAAGGACCTTACTCATACATACATGGTAAATTTCAGTCAATGCACTGAACTGTGTCATAAAATCTAAAAACAAGGGCTCTAAGGCTGTCATGCACTTTGTCCCGAGGGGAGACCCCCCCCCTCCAATGTCTCTAACCCTGTGGCCTGTACCAAGCGAGGCTAAAATTCTCGCCAGTATATGATGGGATTCAGCGCCTGCTGTGGCAACGTTGGAACTTGTGATTGCACTGTTTCGGCAGTCTCGTAGATATTATCAACGACAGAGGAAAAGCCCATCTCTCCTGCAAAATGTCGAGTAGGCAACACGTGTTGCACATAGCTGATCATTTGCAATCAGTAATGGCTATCTATTCGACACTTTACAGGCCCGGTCGCGGCGCGGCGGTGTGTGTTGTCGTTGATAGGACTATCGACGAATTAAAGATTGTCGCGAGCTGTTCACGAGCTAAGTTTCACCTTCAAGGTTCCGGTTCGGCCACTCTTCACACTCCCCACACCTTGCATGCGAGAGGCCAGTACGGGTGGGGCGGGAAAAGCCGTTGAAGATAAGCTCCACACTCACACTCATAACTGAAAATTTGTGGAAATCTCGCGACAATCTTCAATTTGTCGATAGCATATGCTCCAGATTGCTCCACATTTATCTCTTATCAGGCGAATCTGGACGGAGTTGAGGTCCATCCTAATTTCAATATCAGTAGCAGGCAGGTGGATATAGATATAATGAGAATAGGTTAGAGGACACTTTTCCCACATCCATACCGATTCCTAAGGGTGGTACAGGCAGTGGCGTAGGCGGGGGGGGGGGGGGGGTGTAAGGGGGCTAAATCCCCCCCAGACCTCCGATTTTTGGGGGCGGAGGGGAAGGGGGGAAACAATTTTCAGTCAAACGCTCATCAGTGCGAGCCACTCCCAAGAAAAATCCTGTGTACGCCACTGGGTACAGGCCACAGGGTTAGAGACATTGGAGGGGGGGGGGGGGGGGGGGGGGGGGGGGGTCCTCCCCTCGGGACAAAGTGCATGGCAGCCTTAGAGCCCTTGTTTTTAGATTTTATGACACAGTTCAGTGCATTGACTGAAATTTACCATGTACGTATGAGTAAGGTCCTTCAAGGATGGGTGTTGAGGGTCAAGTGGGGAGAGGGAGGGGTGACATGGGTCGGTGTATGCGGGGGTGTCTAAATGTGAGTGAAAATCATATTTAATCATCTGAAAACGTTTTTCAAGCGTTACAAGATGACGTAGTGCATTAAAAGCACGGTAACACCATGAAAAACCTCAAAAAACCCCTAAACCCCCCCCCCTTTAGAAAAAAACGGAGGGTTCCCAGATTTTCTGCTTGTCATTTTTCCAATGTATACACATCCTACAGCAGTGTCATGCAAAACAATCTCTAGTGGTTGTCAGACAAATTAAATTTTTTTAAAACACACCGTGTGATATCTTACTCTCATGGCTAAAATGTCGTTCATATACATTTTTTGTGAACGTTTTCTGGCATAAACGAATTTATCGAGTCAATTCAATCGATTTTGATCGTAAAATGTTGTAAAACAAGGCCCAATACACAAATTTTGAAACTAGAAAGGGATGAGTATGCATATGAGGTTCACGGGAGTGTGAGTGAGATAGTTTGGAACGCTACGCCACTGATTACAACCAATTAGTGCATATTATTGTGATTGTTGGAAAACCGTTGACTTCGAACTAAAACCGTCAATACCTATGTTGAATTTGTTAACCCTATAATGACCAGGTTAGTTTAAAAAAAAAAAAAAAAAAAGCCACCACTCCGTTTTCATACGGAAGGTAGTTAACTGTTCGTACTCGGGGGTGTTGGAATTGCCTATACGACAGATTGAAGGCGCATCCGACGGGACCATATCTTGTAAGTGTTTTCATCTATAATCGCGTTTATCCGGAATGAAGACTAATAGAGTAGAGGAGAAAAACGAGTATACTCGGGCTTGGTATATAAAGGGTTAATCTAAATGTTACAATGTATGCGGCAACAAAGCAGCAATTATTAAAGACAACTTTTGACACATAGACACATAGGCGTAGTTGGAAGTGACGCAATATACGCAAAAAGTAGGGCAGAAAAAAGCAAGCTTCGAAAAGTTTCAATTTTTTTGCCATTTCGTTACAACTTTTACGACATATACTTGCAACTTGATGGTCAGATGATAAAATTGCCAAAAGTTGACGACTATTTTGAGGTAAATTTCAATCCATGCTACATGGGTAGCTCGTCGATCAGGGAGTGGGTAAACAAAATGAAGCTCATATAATTTTATAGAAACATCGTATTCTTAAAATAAAAATTAGGAGGGAAGACAAAAACAAAAATTGAACGAACAAAACACAATAGGTAAGGAAAGGAATCGAGTAAAAAATAATTTGTTTAAATAGAAAAAACAGCACTAATTATCTAAGAATTAAATTTCACGAAAGACCGTTCTCGTTCTCTTCTGGGATTGCTTCTTCTTCTTGTTCTTGATATTCCTCTTCGAATTCGGGTTCTTCTGCAGTCGCCTCCTGAAAAATGTCATAAAACTGTTAATGGGGCTCTTACAAACTTTGGCTGTGAGCGGATGCATAGTCCAATCTGACTTAGGAACGAGCGACAACCAGGAAAATTACCTAATAAAAGTCTGAAATTCAGTAATAAACTCACATAACTGCTATAGCGGCAAGTTAATAATGGCGGCTCAACGCAGGTATCATGGAAGATTCCTGTCTAACAGAGTTGGGCAAATGGGAATCGATTACCAATTACCAAATCCAATTACTGTAATCGTAATCGTAATCGTACCACGATTACCGGTAATCGTTCAGCAAAATTACGAGTACGATTACGATTAGTGTAATCGTAATCGTAATCACTCAACGATTACCGGTAATCGTTCAAAAGAATTACGATTACGATTACTGTAATTGTAATCGTAATCGCTTAACGATTACCGGTAATCGTTCAAAAAAACTACGATTCCGATGACGATTACTGTATTCGTAATCGTAATCCCTCAACGATTACCGGTAATCTTCCAGAAAAAGACGATTACGATTACAATTACTGTAATCGTAATCGTAATCACTCAACGATTACCGGTAATCGTCATTGAAAAACAATAGCTAATAAAGTTATTTCTGGGGGGAAATGAATTTTCCGCTGTTCATATACCCCTCTCCCCTCAGAATCCTTGGAAAAAGTGTTCCATGAGCCTCCACAACCGAAATCCATATCCCAGTTTGGTAATCGATTACTCCCAGTAATCGCGAATCGCGGGATCGATTAGTAATCCAACTCAGTAATCGATTACTCCCAGTAATCGCGAAACCCGAGATCGATTAGTAATCCAGCTCGGTAATCGATTATTCTAAGTAATCGATTACTCTGAGTAATCGCGAATCCCGGGATCGAATAGTAATCCAGCTCGGTAATCGATTACTCTAAGTAATCGATTACTCCCAGTAATCGCGATTACCGTAATCCATTGAGTAATGTAATCTAAAAGTAATAGATTACGTCTAACTCTGCTGTCTAATTTGTCACTTTCTCTACGGAAACACACAAATATGTCTCAATTTAGATACGAATCTCCCATGATACCTGCGTCTCTCCGCCATTAAGCCCAATTCTGAGAGTGAATTTTCATGTTTTTTAATGTACTCATCGTCATTTTCATAGATTTTTATGCAAGAATCAGTTCTTCAATCCCGTATAGCAAAAGTTTGCAAGAGCCCCATTAAAAATACCGGCACCGTGGATAAGGGTGCACATTATCCGAGCCTACCTGAATCAAAATATTTTCTGTCATCTTTTTCAATCAATTGTAAACACCGTGTTTGTAATATATATATAATACCTATTTGGTTAGATTTTTAAACAAAATGTTTGAAGCAGAATTGCTGGTTCTCAAGAAAATTAGCGCATTAAGTTATTTTTATGGATTTTAGCATTCATTTAGATTTTCTGAAAAAAAGACAAAAAATTATCTCATAGCCAGTGAGCAGTGGCGGCTCTTGCAATGTGGCAACAACGGGTTCTCTACGATTAGACCTACATAAAATAATCGATTTTCGGGGCATTCAATTCGAGGCATTCGGTGAAGAATCGATTCTTCTTCATAGATTCAAATGACAAAAAATGTGTTTGAATAAAAGCACGAGCCACCAGACCGCCGCGGCCACTGGTAATAAATAATAAAGAGTAGTAGTGGTTTGTGAATTTCAATCTTCCAATATCTCTTAATCCATAACGCATAAAGAAAATAATCGATGCTAAAAGAAACTGCCGTAAAATTAACATTTTTACATAAGTTCAAATGGGAAATAATTAATTGTTGCTTTATCGGAGATAATTCTCATAGTACATAAGTATAGCCGAATAGTTGGTTACGATGTATTTTTTCATACAAACGTATGGAAAAAAACCGATGCTTAGAAGATTCAGTTAAATTTCCATATAATCGATACTTTTGCATAAGTTCAAACGGGAGGCATTAATTTGGTTAAGATAAAATAAAGTGATTCGTTCAATAGCAGAATTGGTGGTTGCTCGTAGATTACGATGTATCGATGTTTCTCCACGTAAACCTATAAGAAAGAATCGATCCCAAAAAGGCTCAATTGAACAACCAAGCAATCGACACTTTTGCATAGGTTCAAATGAGAAAGATTTGGTCCGGAGAAAATAATTCATACAGTAACAGAATGTTGGTTGCTCGTGAATTTCGATGTCTCTCCATTTAAATCCATGAAAATGAATCGATTCCAAGAGGGACAACCGGTCAATCGATACTTTCGCATAGATTCAAATAGAAGATGATTGATAAATCTAAAGTACCTGGTACTGTTGATACTCCGAGACAAGGTCGTTCATATTAGATTCAGCCTCGGTGAACTCCATCTCATCCATGCCTTCGCCAGTGTACCAATGAAGAAAGGCTTTCCTCCTGAACATGGCAGTGAATTGTTCTGATATTCTCTTGAATATCTCTTGGATGGCTGTCGTATTTCCAATAAACGTTCCAGACATCCTCAGGCCTCGCGGAGCGATATCACATACAGCTACTTTCACATTATTTGGGATCCATTCTACAAAGTATCTGCAAAAATATATTCAAATTAGATTAGGAAAAATTATCAGAGGTTTTTTTTTTTTTTTTTGTTTTTCGTTTTTCGTTTTTTGTTTTTTTTTTTTGTTATGATTCGCACACTATTCGACAAACTAGTTCTTACCCTTCGGTCAAAACGATCGGTTCAGTCAAGAGCATGCAATGGGGGCCGCAGAAGAAATTTCCAAGGAAATAAAGTCCAATACGAAAATATGTTCACATTTCCACAGTGAAAAAACGTCCAAAGCATTTTAAGTCCAATGTAATTTTATGCTCAAGTTGCAAAATGTTTAATGTCATTTCAGGGCCAAACAATTTGATGTCCACTGTAATTTTTGGTCCAAATGACACGATTCGAGATGAGTTTTTAAGAATTCTCTCAACTTTTTCGACTGCGAGAACCAATTAAAAATCAACTTGAACAGAGGCTTAGAACTAAGAGACCGTGGTAACATGACCTACGTTCCCACGTAACGTCAATGGAGCCTTATGAAGTGGGATGAGGTTCCTACTTTTTTATAAGATTTTTCGTAAAAGCTTAACTAAGTATATAGTATAAAAAAAAAGGTCCTAGGAATGAACTTTTCATCAACCTCTCCGACATCTTCTTTAAAAAAAAAAAAAACGGATTTTAATGATCAGATTACTTCGTGAAATCACCGCTCTTACGCTGAAAATAAGAGGCTAGTTAATATTCTTACTGTACAGTGTTCATCATGCCTATTCTAATTATTGAAGGTGCTCAACGAAATACACATTTGATTTAATGAGAAATTGGCAATGCGAGTACTGGAAGGAATTTTTTTTTTTTTTTTTTTTTTTTTTTTTTTTTTTTTTTTTTTTTATGTACTTACATACATTATTCTGAAGACTTACTTACCCCGAGTTTTTATTTTGGATATTGAGCATTTGTTCATCTACTTCTTTCATCGACATGATTCCTCTGAATATGGTTGCCACTGTTAAATAGCGGCCGTGTCTTGGATCACAAGCAGTCATCATATTCTTCGCGTCAAACATCTGTTTAAATTAATAAAATGTAAGTTTGATCAATTGTAAATTAAGTTGAATTGTCTATTTATTGATTTACCTATTCCTTTCATTATATTTTTTCTTTACTTCCAATGTTTAGTCCTAGTTTCCTGACGTACTCTTAGCCTTATAGTGCACACTTAGCCTATGCAAATATTTATGGGAAAGAAGATCCAAATAAGTTAGAATGCGATTAGGCTAAAAAATGAAAAATATATTATAATGAAGAAACAAAATAATAAAGTAATAATTATTTAGAAAAAAAATGTGTCGCAATTTTTTAAAAAAAATATACAAGTATGTATAGAAATGTCGAGTCCCATCGTTCGAACTCGTGGGTGGAACATTCAACTGGTGACAAAAAAACGAACTTAATCGCTTAATCAAAAATTACTACTTTAGACAAAGCTGGATGCTGGATCACAGACTGACGAAACACTTTTTAATGACCTAATGACCATTATTTTGACAGTACAGTAGGTACAGTAATAGATCAAGAAAAGCTTCACATATCATTTCTTCAATTCTTTTTTCGAATAATCTCGTTATTTACAATCCCATTCGTAAATTGTTGAACATCAACTAACAACAGCCTTTAGTTTGAATAATAACCTCATCATTTCACTTCAAACTCTCTGTTGACTGAAGGTCCCCACAGTGCGGATGAAAGCCACTAACCTCTAAAGTGATAATACATATATACAAAATTGGAAACGGTATGCAACTTTCATTGACTCTGGCGTCGATGTGTCAGTCACCATTTTTACCAAAGATTACTTTCCAAAGATTACCAATTTGACTTTTGATGCAACTGTTGCGTGAGCTGATGACTATTGAGCATTTTCGGTGAACATGAATATAGTACCGCAAATTTGTCTCACGAATCATGTTGTGCACTCCGTATGTATGGTAGGTATAATGTCTTTGTAAATATCACGTTGAAACACTCCAAACCAGGCCCGGACTGGCCCACCGGGCAACCGGGCAGATGCCCGGTGCGCCCTCTGTCCGTGGCGCCCCGGCGCCCCCCCCAAAAAAAAAAAAAAACCTAAAGCAGCGGAAAGCCGCGATTTTGGCAGTCTAATTTTCGGTGACTTGAGTACCACAAATTTAATATGTCATAGGGCGCCCGGCGCCCTCTATCCTAGAAATCACAAGAACCGAGGGCGGCATGGTTTGCGCCGTAACTAACGTAGAGGGCACGAGTGGGAACGCATTACACCCCACTTTCCGCCCAACGCTACGCCCAAAGTCATATAACATGATTCTAGGGCTAAATGCTTTGCACATTACAGGTTAACGTAAGACACGAGAGGGCGCTTTCCCCTTCCTCTTGGGGCCCTCCGTTATATGTCACATAAGATGAGTCGAGGGCGGCGTGGTTTGCGCCCTAATTAACGCGTAAAAGACAAGCAGGAACGCCCCCTCAGAACCGCTAAGAACGCAAAAAATAGCTATTTTTGACACTTTAAAATTCATAACTCGAAGACAAATCATTTCTCAAAAACGAACTTTAACTCATTTTAACCGGAAAAGAAAGGGCTTTCTTTGAAATAATGTTTTGTTTTCCTCAATGCGATCCGCATATGAAAAAAATTCAAAAATCTAATTTTTTGCAATTTCCAAAATTTTGAAAATGCAATGATTCAACTAAAATTCAATATTTTTAAAACATCATACACAACAAAAGATTGATATTTAAAAGATCTTTCGTTTAAAAAAAATTAGTTTTACTATCTTTAACCTTTCAAAAGTTATGGCCGAAAAACCATTTTACCTTCGACCCCCCGCCCCTCCGGTTCTAAGAGGGCTAAAGTAAAATAAGTAGATTCCTGGAATCTATGTACTTAATAGCCCATATTTAGAGCCCGTGAATAGCTCCATCAGTCCTGAAAAAATAAAGGCAATCCATTCACAGCTGCCCATTCCTTATGGGCGATGAAACCACCTCTTTTCCCAAAATATTCCATGGCTCCTTCATCCACATTCCACTTGACTCTTCTCCCTCCAATTGTGAGTCGAGAGCAACGATTTCATGCAGGCAAAATCGAAATTATACACAGGGTGTTAAGAAAAAAAGTTTCCACTGCGGTTTTTTTCGAAAACGGCTGCGAATTTTGAAAAACGGCCAAAAACGTGTCCAATAATGTCGAGGGGGGCCCATTTTGGGGGGATTATTTTTTTCGGCGCCCCTCTGGGAGGGGCGGGGGAGGGGGTAACCCCCTTTTTTCTTATGGGAGCTCTATTTTTTTATTTCAGTATCTGAAAGAGCGAAGAAAAAACTTTTTGGCGGAAACCAAAGGTTGATATCGTTTTTCGTTTTCGATAATCGAAGGTCAAAGTTCGATATTTTCAAAAACTCATTACTCCACTTTTAGATACCGGAATTTAAAAAACTAAGGGTCTAAAATACTCCAAAAAGCAAGCCCTTTTTAGAAAAAAATACGAATCTGACACAAGTTTAGCCAAAAATAGGGTTTAGCGCCCCCGAAAATTGTCAACGTTTTTGTCCCCCAAGGGGGCCCATCAGACAAATTCCTTGAGACGACCTCTGTTGAGTGATACATCAATCAAAAGGGCATACCAAACTGAGCATTTTGGCGCAAACTGGAGGTCGATATCGTTTTTCACATTCGAGATATCGAATGTCAAAGTTAGATTTACAAAATTCGATATCTCGAATGTGAAAAACGATATCGACCTCCGGTTTGCGCCAAAATGCTCAGTTTGGTATGTCCTTTTGATCGATGTATCACGCGATAGATGTCTCAAGGAATTTGTCTGATGGGCCCCCTTGGGGAACAAAAACGTAGACAATTTTCGGGGGCGCTGAACCCTATTTTTGGCTACATTGGTGTCAAATTCGTATTTTTTTCTAAAAAGAACTTGATTTTTAGAGTATTTAAGACCCCTAGTTTTTTTAAATCCCGGTATCTAAAAGTGGAGTAATGATTTTTTGAAAATGGGTCCATATCGAACTTTGGCCTTCGATTTATCGAAAACGAAAAACTATATCGACCTTCGGTTTGCGCCAAAAAGTTTCTTTTTTTACGCTCTATCAGATACTAAAATAAAAAAATAGGGCACCCGTAAGAAAAGTGGGGGTGACCCCCTCCCCCCCCCCGAGGGGGCGCCGAAAAAAATAACCCATCCCAATATGGGTCCCCTTCGATATTATTGGACACGTGTTTGGCCGTTTTTCAAAATTCGCAGCTGTTTTCGAAAAAACCGCAGTGGAAACTTTTTTTCTTAACACCCTGTCTATTATCGAAATTATTATTTAACTTCAATTTTACTGACATAAAAATACCGTAAAATTCAATCTGAATGTCAGGAAAATTGAAAAATTATCCGGGGGAGGACCCCCGGACCCCCACTTGTCCTGACCCCCAGAATTTGACTTGTACCACCCCCCCCCCCCCAGGTAAATGTCTCGGTGCGCCACTGCCTATACTGACTAAAAAGTTTTGGTGCATACTGAGAAAAAAATTATCAATTTGATGGCAGCTCCTCTAAATTTAAAAAATAAATAAATAAATATTGTATTTTCATTTGCGACTCTGACATAATTAATTTGTGAGTTTATTTTTTCCTTGATCAACATATGATCCCTCTGTTAATATAAAGTCGTTTGGCGGAAACTATAAACGAAAATTCGAAGGTCCAGAAACTACGCATTCATATTCTCTCCTCTTTTTTCATAGTTTTTCTAAACTCATAGCTATACTTTTCTGTTCGTTTTTTCCCACGGGTTCCGTGACGACTTAAAAGGTCGAATATATTCATGAAAATTTGCGAAGAATCGAGCTGACTTAATGACCGGTCTGATCGCTTAGAAATGGCTTAAAATTGCGTTCTGGCGGATTCTGAATCCCAACAATTTTTCCGGGGGAGGACCCCCGGACCCCCCTTCCTAACTGGGGGGGGGGGTATTCCATACCCCCAGACTCCCAGTTGGGTGGCGACCCCGACCCCCTAGTCCACCGTCCCGCGCCCTCTCAAGTAAGCCAGTCCGGGCCTGCTCCAAACATTTACGCTCTCTTGTTAACAGAGATGCCGTTTTGCGTAAGTATAATTAAAGGCATTTTTCAATGCATCGATGATTCCACCGGTTAAAGAAAGATTACACAGTTCAGTTCAGTGAATGACTGTACTGCACGAAAATACTCTGATTTGTAATCTTTTCTCAAACGGTGGATTCTCCATTTCTTAATTAAAATAACCGTAAGTTATTTTTAAAGTCATCGACGACTCCACCGGTTGAGAAAAGATTACAGATGCTAGCATTCTCGTGACCTCGTGTATCACAGTCATACACTGAACTAAACGGAGTAAGTAATCTTTTCTCAACCGGTGGAATCATTGGTGAATTAAAAAATTCAATTAATTATACGCAAAACGACAGCTCTGATTGTTAGATCGATATCACTCAAGAATCAAGAGACCAATTAAAACAGGAGTTCGAAAAAAATATTTTGCCAACCTGTTGAGTCAGTTCGGGGACACTCATTGCACGATACTGTTGACTTCCTCGGGCTGTGAGTGGGGCGAAACCAGGCATGAAAAAGTGTAAGCGCGGAAAAGGAACCATATTCACTGCGAGCTTCCTTAAATCTGCATTCAGTTGACCTGGAAACCGCAGACAAGTGGTGACGCCTGACATTGTCACCTGAAAAATTATTTATTATCAATCAAAATTTACTATCGAAACTGAAGAATGGCATTGGATATTTTACAAATATACAGGGTGTTGAAAAACTGTTCCCGAATATTTCAGGGGAGGATTCTACAGATCAAAATAAGACCTTTTTTTCCTATAAACATGTGTCCGGAAATGCCCCCCTTTTGAGCTACAGCCCCCCAAAGTTTTAAAAAAATTACGGTTTTTTTGGAATAGCGACCACTATTATGAACCAAATGTCTTAAAACTTGGTGTCCTGAGATAATTTTACGTGTAAAATCCATTAATGACCTCGAAAAATTCAGAAATTGAGTCACAAATTTTATGTTACGGATTAAAATTTTGAAGAATAATTACCAAAATCAGATGCGAAAAACCTTTAGAAAGATTTTTGGTCCTCCTTGTTTCTTTCGATACGACGCGTTTTAAGCGAGATAATCGCTGCACAGCGTGGAAAAGTCAGCGCTTTTACCATGAAAAACGGCAGTGAGTATGCAACCCGCCTCTCCGCTGCTTCTACGGGCCGGCCGCTATGGTAAAAGCGCTGACTTTTCCACACTGTGCAGCGATTATCTCGCTTAAAACGCGTCGTATCGAAAGAAACAAGGAGGACCAAAAATCTTTCTAAAGGTTTTCCGCATCTGATTTTGGTAATTATTCTTCAAAATTTTAATCCGTAACATAAAATTCGTGCCGTTAAAGGTACAAGATTGCGTGAAAAGTACAGTTAGACTCAATTTCTGAATTTTTCGAGGTCATTAATGGATTCTAAGCGTGAAATTATCTCATGACACCAAGTTTTAAGACATTTGGTTCATAATAGTGGTCGCTATTCCAAAACAACCGTAAATTTTTTAAAACTTTAAGGGGCTGTAGCTCAAAAGGGGGGCATTTTCGGACACATGTTTATAGGAAAAAAAGGTCTTATTTTGATCTGTAGAATCCGCCCCTGAAATATTCGGGAACAGTTTTTCAACACCCTGTATATGCTGACGCAAATGTTCCTCATTCTGTCTATTCAATCGGTATTTCAACTCGATGTTAATATTTCCTCAAATATAATGTATAGGTACGTTAAAGTAAAAATAAAACCCTTGGAAACTTTTGCTGCTAATAAATTGAGTTTTAATTTGAAATGGAACGGCGTACCCAGGAATTAGTCCCTCTCGCTCTTTTCCCGTTTGAGTGTATGTACTAGAAAAGAAAAGAGATAGGGGCTGAAGTCATGCTCGAATCCCTGTTTCTGTCCTTTGTCTACTGACGTGTTCAAATGGGGAAAGAGAGAGAAAGACAAATTCCTGGGTACCTACGCTACTTGGCACTGGACAGTTGCAATGGGTATGGAAGTTCGGGATTTATTTTTTAGAAAAAAAAAAAATTATAGCACTCAGTGGGCTGCAAACAAGGATACCTTCATAATTCTGGAGATGCAATTTTGGCTCAAAATATATCGTTTTAAAAGCGGGAACTCCACGACACTATACGCACACGATTTTTTACAACTTGACACGTGCGTCGTGCGTAACTCCGAAACCGGGACACTGAAGAAATAACCAAAGGTTTTTTGATCTCGGTTCTTCAATTACTTTAATTTTCTTCATAAAAAAAAAAAAAAAAAAAAAAAAAAAAAAAAAAAAAAAAAAAAAAAAAAAGACACACCAAATTTCAGACCCTTACAACTGTCCCATATTCAACAAAAATCTGATGGAGACTTAAATACTTCCAAAAAACTATCCATTAACTTGATCCTTGTGAACCCAAGAGGAAGGGAGGGGGAGGGTGTCTGAAACGACACAAAGCCAGTTTTCTCTCTCTTTTTTTTCTCCAATAATACCTCGCCCTAGTTATTTGATTACCATCCCTCATTAATTGTAAATACTACTCCAAATTGTAAACACTTGCAAAATAATGTTTCATCAAGCGCCTTCAATGGGTCTGTTGCAAACTTTTGCTACATCGATATAGAGTGTTAAATCTTAAGTAAAATCACGTGAAAAGTCCATTGGTGGTATCAGAAAGTCATAAAATGCAGTCTTAAACTCACAAGAGGCATTTAACTGAAACCCAAGATGGCGGTAAAATATCGAGCAACCTGTGTGCGCGCACCGTGAAAATCCATGATGACCAACGTTAACAACCTCACAGCATCGGAGGTTATGAGTTTGTTTGCGTTGTGATTGGTTGTGATCGATGTTGTGAGGTTGGCCATCTTGGATGTTCATGGTGCTTGCATACAAGTTGCTCGATATTTTACCGCCATCTTGGATTTCAGTTAAATGCCTCTGGTGAGATTGGTATTGCATTTCATGACTTTCTGCTGCCACCAATGGACTTTTAAGGTGATTTTACAAGAGGTTGGTCACTCTCTTGCGCTGTCGCAAAAGTTTGCAACAGTCCATTCCCGGGATATGCAAAATAAATAGATCGGAATGCGAATATTTAACTACCAGTGGCGTAGCGTTGAATTTGGCAACGTTGTAGGTCGTCCATTTAAACCCATAAAAAAGATCGAAGTGTTGGGTGCTTGGAAGACACCTTCGCATTCGACCTTTTACATGGGTTTAAATGGACAAAATACAACGATGCGATAATGCACGCTACGCTTCTGTTAACTACCCACTGAATTTGAACTGGTTTTATTTTTGATTTATTCTGATAACCTGAACCTGGTAGCAAAAGGGTTAACTAGCAAAAGCTTTAGATATTAAATAACTAGTTCGATGATGAAGGTTGAATAAATACAAAGCATGAAGTAACTAAGTGACAACTTACTGATACTAGATGGTTCAGGTCACTATAAGTAGGAGATACGAGCTTAAGAGTACGGAAGCAGATATCGTAAAGTGCTTCGTTGTCGATGCAGAATGTTTCGTCAGTATTCTCAACTAGCTGGTGGACGGAGAGGGTTGCATTGTAGGGTTCAACGACCGTATCTGATACCTGTAAATTTCAGTTGAGCGTAAATTAAAATGTAAGTCTTACATATAAACGCAGTGGCAAAGCGTTCGATCTGGAAATATTACATTTGACTCATTTATCCTCACGAAAAGTATTAAATTATCTAGGGATCGGCGATGACCGCCGAATTCGACCTTTTCTATAGGTTCAAATGGACAAAATGCACAAGTTGCCAGATGGCACTCTTTGCCATTGCATACACAGACAGTAAATTAGAAGCAATCGTCGCGTAAAAATGAAGCCAGCAATTTGGCAACATCCCGTTTTATAACAACATTTTTAATTTCTATTTAAACTCATGCATTCGCACGCTCAAATTTGAGAGAGCTCGCCGAAACGCATTGCTCATAGAAGCATTATTTCTTGAGTAAATTTCAGACTGTAGAATCGAATGAATTTCTGCCAACTTTAGATTAAAATCATTGGCGGATAAAGAGGGCGGTGAAGGGGCGATCCGATCCTCCCCCCCCATTCGACCCAAATAGTGGGAAAGGGGGAAGCGGAAGGGGGAAATTAGCAGCGAAAAAAAGAAGAGGGGGTCACTGATGGGCAAATACCCCAAGTTCGCCTCCCCCCCTTGCAAGGTCTGGTTCCGCCACAGGACTTATCACATGGGTCAAAAGGTGATGTCTCCAAAACCCCGCGTGTGACCCCTCTATCAATTTAGCTTAGAAAATGGAGTCGATCGCCCTCAAGGGTTTCCATATCTTTTGCAATTGGGCCGTTTCACTCATAGCACCACATTGGCCAAAATGTGATGTCTCCAAAACCTCGCTTGTGACCCCTATCGATTCAGCTTGGAAATTGGAGTGGATCGCCCTCAAGGGTTTTCATACCTTTTGCAATTGGACCGCTTCACTCATAGCACCACATGACTCATCACATGGGCAAAAAGTCAAATAGAATAGAATTTTGACCAAAATGCTTTCTTTCTTAGCAACTTTTAAACAACTTTGCGGCGTCCAGGTGTGTCCAGCAGCGGCTCGTGCAATGTGGCAACAATGGATTTCCTCCATTTAAAACTGTGTAAAATAATCGATTACTTGGTGAGGCGTAGCGCCTCACCTAGTATCGATCTTTTTGCATACGTTTAAATGGTAAAAGTGCACGGTTGCCAGATTGCACGAGCCGCGCCTGTTGAAGACTATGCAGAATGTCCCAATTAATACATGTAATAAAACTCAAAAATTCTATTTGAAAAATTTAGAAATAAGAATTTTGACCAAAATACTTTCTTTTGAAAGTCATAGTGCGTGAGTCTTACTTTTGGAGATGGAACAACGCTAAATGTATTCATTATTCTGTCTGGATACTCTTCACGGATCTTGGATATAAGGAGAGTGCCCATCCCAGAGCCGGTCCCGCCACCTAGAGAGTGAGCCAATTGGAATCCCTGAAGACAGTCACAATTTTCAGCCTCCCGTCTCACCACATCCATTACTGCGTCCACTAGTTCAGCGCCCTCTGTATAGTGACCTTTGGCCCAGTTGTTTCCTGCGATAGAACATGGAGATTAATACAAAGCCACCAAGTGTATGAACTTATGTAAGCCCGCTTTAATTAAGGAATCGTGGTAAGTTTTGAAGCTACGTCTGCCTGAAAATTCCAAAAACACGTGAGGTTTTTCTTAAACTTTGAAAATTAATTAATTTGAAATTAAAATATAGACGTAATGATTGCTTCGTGTATGGTGAACTGAAAAATCCATATTTTACTGGGAAAAAAAAGTCACGCAGTGAGGGGTTAAAACGAGCCAGTGATGGGCAAAAATCATTTTTTGAATAACCATGAATAATGTATTAACTAAAACCATTCGCATCATTCTCATGTTATTTCTATCAATAAATCGAAGTTTTGACACTACCAGCATATTCATCTGTCATAAGGTAAATAACTAGTATTGTGAAAGTTTTGCTTTACTAATAGGAATAACATGGGAATAATGCGAATAATTTTAGTTAATTATTCGTGATTATTCAAAAAATGATTTTTGCCCATCGCTGAAACCAGCCTCATTTCTTCAGAATTTCAGAGGACTAAAAAAGTTGACCAAAGGTTTTGAAAAACGCCTTAAACTATTTGACCCCTTAATTTATACTATTCGTGAGTTTTGGGATTTGACAATGTATCGAAATTCCGTTTACAATGCCATTATCATTGCGTCAGCATATGTAACCAAAAAATCATAGGCGTTATATTGAATACCCTAATTATGTTTGCATAGTTTTGGGCTGAGTATGTATAAAGTGAGTGCTCACCTGCGCCGCTTTGACCAAAAACATAGTTATCTGGTCTGAACAGCTGTCCGAATGGTCCCGACCGGACTGAATCCATCGTCCCCGGTTCAAGATCGACCAAAATTGCTCGAGGCACAAATTTACCTCCTAAAATTAAGAGATTTAATAGATCAGAGAGAGAGAGAGAGAGAGAGAGAGAGAGAGAGAGAGAGAGAGAGAGAGAGAGAGAGAGAGAGAGAGAGAGAGAGAGAGAGAGAGAGAGAGATTTGAGTCCATAGAATGAGCTTGTCCTTAAAAAGATTATAGTTCCAAAGAAGTGGTGGCTCGTGAACAATGGGGCTCTTGCTAACTTTTGCGAAGCGATTGAATAATCAATTCTTAAGTAAAATTCAGCAAAAAATACAATGAGAGCATTAAAAAGTTGGGAAATTCCGTAAGCCACATCAAACACAAGTAATAAGAAATACTTGAGGGTGTCTTGATAGAGATAGACTGTGACACACTTTAAGCCGCAAGGTTTAGAGATTAAGAGGGAGCCTGCTACCTACTGTTTAAACGTTCGTGTTTACAGGAACATATTTAGTATCTATTGCGGTGACGCAAAAAAACGCCTTCATTTCAAAGTGTATGCAAAAACAACCCACCGCGTAGGAATAGTTATCTATCTAGCACGGCTCATTTTGCATTAAACTTTTCAGTCTTCCCGTTTTCGATGTATCCCCACAATCAACCTTATTTCGGGGGTGGGTAAAGGGCGGTAGGGGTTAACTTATACATCAATTTTCCATACTGCTTTCTCAGCAACGTTAAAAATACACACGTAAAAAGAATAAGACTGGTTCGATTTCGTCAGAAGATCATTTTAAAATAGAAAATGTTACAACTTTACTGGAATAGTATTATTGCTTTTTGCGATGATTAATTTCACCTACGCCTTTACACGAGCTGATACAGAAATGGGGCTCTTGCAAATTTTGTTTTAGGAAACCTACTGACGGATGAGTACACTGAAAATCACGAAATTCACTCTCAGAATCTGGCTTAAGGCGGATCTTATGTAAATTGAGACATATCTCTGTGTTTCCGTAGAGAAAAGGACTTAATAGACAGGAATCTACCATGATACCATGCGTTGAATCGCCATTAGGAACTTGTTGATAAAGCATATTTATGAGAGTTTATTACTGAATTTTAGACTTTCTTGCGGGGAATTTCGCGATTTTCGCTGGGTTTTACATCAGATTGGACTATTCATTTGCTCACAGCAAAAGTTTGCAAGAAACCCATTTGTCTGTCTCTCTCTCTCCTCCCATTTGAATGCGTGCGTTAGAAACGGGCGGAGATAGGGGCTAAAGTCACGTGATAGCTCCCTCTACTATTCTTTTCTAATACATTTAAAGGACAAAGAGAGAGGAAGAAACGTTTCTGTATCTACCCATGCGCCTTAATTCAAAAATAGTGTCTAAAAGCAAAGCTCAAATCAAGAAATATTAAAATAAATTAGATCAAGTCAATTTCTCCACAAAATTCTAGGTTATTATATCCCTCGTTTTCCGCATTCCGTCGTCAGGATCTTTTACGTGAACGTCGAGTGATTTAATGCGTAGCTATGCGACTCATAAATGTTTAAAACAACATAATTGTCACAATTGATTGACTGAATTAGGTGTTACATATTGTGTAGAAACATTAAAAAATTAGCATTTAATAATATATTTCAATGGTTTTTGATCACAGCCTCGATTCAAATTGTTTTTTATTTTATTTATTTAGTTTTGTTTTTTTGTTTGTTTTTGTTTTTGTTTTTTTGTTTTTTTTTTAAAGCGTAGAAAGGTGCATACATTGATTCATTCATTACGATTCCAAAATTTCAATTACAAAATGCTGTCATAAAAATGATAAAAATACAAAACTAAAAAACATTAATGCAAATTAAACCATATTCCGTTTCGAGCCAAAATCCATCGAATTCACCTAACTGATCACCGATGTATGATTGAGGAGCTGGCTGTGAGTCATGCGTTTGTCAAAAAATACTATTTCAAAGGTGATCTACCTAAAGATAACTGCAGTCTCTGCAAAATGAAATTTTTCAAACTTTCATCGACCTATAATATTTACAGACTACAGATACAGATCTAGGGTCAGTTAAAATTTTAAAATTTCCTCTTTGCAGCGATATTTTACTAATTTTGGAGACATATTTTTTGACACCCACCTGTCAACAACCAACTTTGAGTTTTTTTTTTTTTTTTCAAATCGTGACATTCCAACCATCTTAAAAAAGTAGAATTTATTTCATAATGCGGACATCAATCGATCGCGGTAAGAACGAGCTATGTATAGTTTCAGAGGCGTAGCGTGCAATTTGGCAACGTTGTAGTGTGTCCATTTAAACCCACGAAAAAGGTCGAATGCGAAGGTGTTCACCGAACACCCAATAGTTCGATCTTTGTAATGGGTTCAAATGGACACAGTACAACGTCGCCTAGTTGCACGCTTCGCCACTGTATAGTTTATAATCTCATATTGTTATGGATTCACCTTAGGGAAAGGCGGTTCATGATTGGCGAAGCATCGCTCTCTTCCATTCATAAGCCTTCGAAGAAAACAATCGATGTCATAGGATATCGATTCATCGAAATCTCCTGCATATAACTGATATAAAAGAATCGATTCCTACTCAAAGAGTTCAATGGGACCTCAGATATAATCGATACTTTCACATTTCGTTCAAAGAGGAAAAAAACGAAAATTAATAGTTCAGCTATAGGGAGCCACTTCAGGTTGAATTAAAATCCTCCCAACGAGCTATGTTTAGAGAAGGTTTACACCATGTTATTAGTTCTACAGGGTGTGTAACAAAAAAGGATCAGGGGCGAATATTTCGGAAACGGCTTCGATTTTCGAAAAACGCTCAAAAACACGTGTTCGCTTCTTTGGAGGAACACACCCTTTTGGGGGGTTTTCACCTTCGACGCTTCCCAGGGGGGCCGGGGGCGGGGGGCACCACCCCCATTAATTGTATTTTTCAAATGGGGACCCCTTTTTATTACAGATTCGGAAAGAAAACAAAATTCCAATACTTTTGTTACAAACCGCATGTCAATATCAATTTTCGTTTTCGATATATCGAACCTCAAAGTTCGATATCGACCAATTTCAGAAAAAAAACTTCTCCAAAAAAGGTCGGATTTTAAAAAACTAAGTGCCTAAAGTACTCTCCAGAACGAGCGCTTAGCAAATAAAAATACACCTTTCGAATAAAATTTACACTGTTGCCGTTTTGGGGCTCCTAAATTTTTTTCAAAACTATCGAACATTTTGATTACACTATTTTTTTTTTTTTTTTTTTTTTTTTTTTTTTTTTTTTTTTTTTTTTTTTTAACGATTCAAATCCAGAATATTGGCTACAAAGTTATTCGATCAGGCTGAATATGTGCTGAAATGCGCTCAAAAGCTCTCAAAAGTCTCGTATCATTCATTAAAACCAAAAATTTTGGCGCAAAAAATTTTAAATTTCAGAATTTGATTACATATTTTTTAGGCTTTTTTGAGACTTTTGACGATTTATGAGCGTATTTCAACACACATTTACTCTCATCGGACAACTTTGGAGCCAATATTCTGGATTTGAATCTTTAAAAAAAAAAAAAAAAAAAAAAAAAAAAAAAAATAGTGTAATAAAAATATTCGATAATTTTGAAAAAAATTTAGGAGCCCCAAAACGGCAACAGTGTCAATCTTATTCGAAAGGTGTATTTTTATTTGAAAAGTACTCGTTTCGGAGAGTACTTTAGGCACTTATTTTTTTAAAATCCAACCTTTTTTGGAGAAGTTCTGATTTTTCTGAAATTGGTCGATATCGAACTTTGAGGTTCGATATATCAAAGACGAAAATCGATATTGACATGCGGTTTGTAACAAAAGTCTTAGAATTGTGTATCCTTTCCGAATCACACGCAATTTTGGCTGCCTCCGTAGCGCCTCCATCGAACGTCCCATAAAACCCCACTGTATATAGTTATGGCTCGTTGAAACCCCCAAATTTATCCTTCCGCATACCTTTAAGTGGGATGGATGATTGATTGATCACGCGCCGTCACCATCCACCACTGTCTCGAGACTTGAGAGATGAGAGTGAGAGAGAAAAAGAGAGAACAGCAAAAGAGAAAGGGAGAGCGAGGGAGAGAGAGAGAGAGAGAGAGAGAGAGAGAGAGAGAGAGAGAGAGAGAGAGAGAGAGAGAGAGAGAGAGAGAGTGAAATGAATTATCGCTCGCGAGCCTCTTTTATTTTGGGCTGTCTCATATTCTTATTTAAAATAAGACGGCTCTGGCGAGAAGCCACGCTTTGCGTGGACCACGCACGCCGCACGGCTTCCAGAGAGAGGATCTCGACCCGACACGTGAATCGTGATTACTGGTGGCGGCTCAGTCCGTTTTGCTTCCATTTGAACCCATCCGAAAGTATCGATTAGCTGGAAGTTTAATTGAACCCCCTCCCCCCCCCCGTGATCGATTCTTTCTCATAGATATTTATGGAGGAGGTATCGATTCCCAAAATCTTCTTCCAGTTGATCCTGATCACTTTTTTATCTTCCACACTGAGAGAAAAAATGAGCTAATTTAACAGTCTAAATGTTAAAAAATGATGAGTACAAACGCTTTTGTTGATTCAACTAACCATTTTGTTGATTTTACAATCCAGTTTGTTAAATCAACAATCCAAAAAGGTAAATCAACGATCTGGATTGATGATTTAACAAATCTGGATTTATCTTCTGGATTGATGATCTAACAAATCGGAATGTTGATTTACCTTTTAAGATTGTAAAAATCAACAAAATGGTTAGTTAAATCAACAAATTCGTTTGGAATCGTCAATTTTAACAAAATAGACTGTTAAATTACCCATATATTTTTTTTTCTCAGTGCATGTATAAGATAGCAATTTTCAAAAGAAGGTAGTTTTAAGGGAAAATCAAGGGACGTGTTAAAATAATTGTTTAAAAAAAAGCAAAAATTTCAGGTCAACATTGTTTTCAGGGCCAACCTTGGCTCTGAGCTTAGTATATCTCATGGATTTAATTCCGCCTAATTCAACTGTAACAAAAAGACAAAGCAATCGTGAATGGGGGAAGTAAAAAAAATTAAACACTTACTGGCTGCCTCATTATAATATACGTCTATCCTCTCTAGTTGCAGGACATTATCACCATGGTAAGTGCCCACTGGATCGATGCCATGTTCGTCTGAAATAATCTCCCAAAACTGATGGGGGAAAAAAAAGAATGAATCAGGGAAATGTTTATTTAATGATATCGAAATACATACACGGCACTTTATTTTAATGTTATATCTTCGTAAACACAGTGTCTCGTTTATCTTGTGAATTAAGTAAGCGTGAGTGCGTGATTCGTCGGGTACCTATAGACTGTTTTAGTAGAGCGATATATCGTATCGATTGCCGTCCGAGGGCCTCTGGTTCCAAACAAACTCTGATTCAATGCATTTTCCCCATAAGCGGATTTTTGAACGGAAATTTAGGGTATTAAATCAAACAATTATTGCGACCTTTTTGCGATTATGAATTCTACGTCCTCGGAAATGCTTAATTTTGCCTGGTTCCATCCGTAAAACTGCCAAAATCAACAAGATATTACAGATTAAACGATGCGTTTGGAGGTTGGAATCACCCAAATGTTATTGTTGTTGTTGTGGAATTGGCGGGATTTCGGGCGATTCTAACCTACAAATGCAACATTTAATCTGTAATATCTTATTGATTTCGGCAGTTTTACGGATGGAACCAGGCAAAATTAAGCATTTCCGAGGACGTAGAATTCATAATCGCAAAAAGGTCGCAATAATTGTTTGATTTAATACCCTAAATTTCCGTTCAAAAGTTCGCTTATGGGGAATTTACATTGAACCAGACTTTGTTTGGAACCAGAGGCCCTCGGACGGCAATCGATACGATATATCGCTCTGCTAAAACAGTCTATTGCTAATCTTCATCAGTGGCGGCGGTAAATATCTCGAAGTTCAGAGCCTTCCTGCCAAAAACAAACAAATGGCGGGAAGAACAAAACAAAAAAATAAGCAGAGAGGCCCTAAAATTATTATATTTTCGTCCATGCACCTAAGCGCGATATTATTTCCTCAGAAACTCCTATAAGGCCTTCAAAAACTATCCCTCCCCAACCTTGATACTTTCCTTCAATTCATTCTTAAGAAAAAAAAGGCACCAAACCTCGTCAAAGTCACCAACTTCGAAAGAATGTCACTCTTCCGGTTATATATGGAAGGTAGTTAACTGTTCGTACTCGGGGGAGTTGGAATTGCCTATACGATGAATTGAAGGAGCAAGGTGAGACCTTATCTTGTAAGTATTTTCATCGATAATTGCGTTCATCTAGAATGAATACTGAAATAATGTGAAATAGACTAGTGGAGAAAAACGAGTATACTCGGGCTTGGCCCATAAGAGGCTAATGGTCTGAGATCGTCAGAAAGTGGCAAAAAATCAGAAAATAAATTTCTAATCAATTGATCATTTATAAACTTTCAAAATCTCAAGGAACTCTTTTGGTTAACAAGTATTTTGAACCTAGAAATTTCACTGGATAGTCTTAAATTAAGCTAAATAGGTCGAAAACGATTGTTTTTTATTGATTTTTTTCACAGATTTGATGCCGGTTTCTTTTTTCTTCTTCTTCTTTTCTTTTTCCGATCTCCGACCATAGTGCACAGTTAACATGATTTAAAATTGCTCGTTATTCAAAGAATGGCGCAGTGAGTCGCTTTTAACTTAAACACACAGTTATCATATTTCAAACTAATCTTCTTGATGCGTGGAAGTTTTGCTTCGGAAAATGTTATCTTCAATACAGTTGTTAACTAACCCTTTAGGTACCAATCCTGTACCATGGCCTTCAAAAGGAAGTACCCTGCATGGTCGAAATTTTGACTTCATAAATCTTGCAATCTTTCAACCAACTCAGGGTCGGACTGGCTCTCTAAATGTTAGGCCGCTCGGTCAATTTTGGGGCCCCTCCCTCCACTCTAGGGCCCCCCTCAGACCATTTTTTTTAAAAATTAGCTTAAAACGAATCAGTTTTTACGCTATTTTCAACTGATAATTAGAGTTCTCTGTTTCTTATTTTTTAGTTATTACGTTGACTTATTAAAGGATCCAGATCGTAGCGGGCTTCTCTTGGTCCTTTTTAAACCCACTCAGATATCAGCAAGAGCATATGCTTGGCTGTGGCCTCTAGTCCAGGATAAAGTAACTTATTATCTTTGGCGGTGGAGTCAGATATTAATTCTTGGGGGGGCAAGAGACGCCACCTTTTTTCACGTGTCCTATTTACCGGGGGGTATGGGGGTATGGAATACCCCCAAGGTGTTGACGGGGGGTCCGGGGGCCCTCCCCCAGAAAATTTTTGAAAATTTTACGTCCTAAAAACCAATTTTAATGGGTTTTTTGGGTTCCATTTGTGAGAGAACCGAGAAAATATTTAAGAGATAGAGATAACATTTTAGCAGGTTTTGATTTTGAAAAGAAGGAAAAAAAGGAAAACTAGTTTTTAAAAAATATCAGACCTAATGGTAGACTCCTAAGACTCGCCTCTTGCTTGCAATTAAACGGATTGTCATTTTTTTGGTTTCCTTGCCAGTATTTGTTATTTCCTTTCCAGTTTATTCTTTTGATACTTTTTAGGGGACTAGGGGGGCCCGGCCCGTTTTGACCGTTTGGGGGCCCCGTTTTTCACCCGATTGGGGCCCCGTTTTGATCCATTCGAAGGCTCCTTTTTTAATCGGTCGGGGGCCCCAGATTTTCCAAATGTCGGTCCGCATCGTGGACTAGAGTGGACTTGGCCAGTCTCGATGCATTTTCGATCCTTATATTAAGCTATCTTAATTAGCTTACAATGGTTTTCCTTTAGTGTGATGTATTTACTGGCCTTCTTAATACATTATTCTTTTTATCATTCCTAAATTTTTCCATTTTATCCATTCGGGGGCCCCATCGAAGGCCCTGCGGGGCCCCCTCGGGCCTCAAAAAGCGAAACTTTAGGCCGCGATCGCGGCCTAGCGGCCCTGGCCAGTCCGACCCTGAACCAACTTTCTGTTTTCAAGTGTTTACGGACTAAACAGAATGTCCCTTTTATAAGTTACCTACGTCACGAAAAATCGAAAATTATATTGAAACAACGGAAAAATTTAACAATAAGAATTTCGAACGCGGTATTTTATTTTGCAAATCATTGTACTTATATGTTTGGTTAACTCAATTGATTATAATAAAAATAAAAGGACGTTGAATAGTATTGTTGAGTCCCTTCAATTGTTGGTGTAGGCAAAAACAAGTACCGCAGAGTAGGAATATTTATCTACTAGCTTGATTTGTATTATAGCGTGCCCTGATTCAACTGATTATTTTATACTGCAAAGCTCGTTGGTTTTCAAAGATAAAAACCTTTTGGGTATGAATCAATAAGAAAGGTGAATGAATTGAGCATTGAATCTTCAAATAGAAGGTTATTGTTTTGTTTTTATTACCAACCTCGACCAACAAGCTCATATGAAACATAAAATTTGGCTGTTATTTTGAAACCGCCATGAAGATCATTTCGCGCTTTCGGTTTGTTTGACATTTTTTTCTTTTCTGCCGAAAATTAAAAATTTATCGAATTAAACTGAGATTGAATTTAAATATGGTAGAGGGGAGTGTTCAATGGCGGCTTCCTGGACTCAGAAATTAAAAATTACCTTTTTTTGTAAAACAAAAAAACAAAAAACCAAGAAAACAATACAAGACTGCAACCGGTAAATTAATTGTACAACATTGTTTGTTGCGATTATCTTTCTTGACTTTCATGCTGCTTTTTTACTTTATTAATTAATTCCAAATTTATTTCGGTTGGATTATTTACAGTTTTTAATTCGATTTTAAAAAAGAGGGGGGGGGATCAGGGGGAGAAAAAACACAGACCATGCATTCTTCATTTGAGGCTAGAGCTTGTAATGCGCGAACTTTCTATTTCTAAAGCTCATTGAAGTGAGTAATCACGAAAGTTGATTGAACTTTGAAAAGTGAACCTTCAACTTTGAGGTTATATTTTTGTTTGGGGGAGCGGAACGATAGATATCGCATACCACCTCGCTCGAAACGTCACTCTAAAACAAATCAGTTGATTGGATGAGGGGGAAAAAATATATAAATGAACGAACACTGACCTTCGAACCTATTTGATTACCACACTGACCAGCCTGCAGATGCAATATCTCCCTCATATTTTTATGGCACAAAACAAATTATTTAAAGTTGGCAATAGAATGATTAATTTCAGGAGCGACAGATCTAAGTTAAAATATCGAAACTTTTGAGTTGATGTTAAAGAGGAAAGACAATTGTGTAACTTCTGGGCTCCTGATAATGTTTCACTACGCGTTGAGCGATAGAGCGAAGAGGAAAGCCTCGTTTCGTGGTTGCCATACCGTGTGAAGCAAGTTTCGAAAATTATATTTAATGATTAATTATTTCAGGTTTTTCTACTCCGTTTGGCAACCTTGCTTGTGAATCGTCAAGTGCATTTGTAGGGAATCGCTCTCCGTCAAGTCAAGTCGGCGACATAACGCGGAGCACGCAGGCTCGCGAAAGCACACAGCATATGTGCTGAGTCGCCACTCGTTGCGAATTACCTCAGCGCATGCGCACTGGAAGATTTTTGTCGCACGCGTAGATGTTTGTAGCTATAAATAATCGTGTGCCAGAATTCGGTGTTGATTACAGGGTGATTCAAAAGTCAGATGAAAAATTGGGCGTTCGCGTGCGAGTCTAAATCAATAAGGTCTAAAGCTCCTTGTTTTTTGATCATGCAGTGGCGCACAGTGGAACCAGTCTATATGGGAGAAGTCGTTCATCATAGCGTGGTAACTTTAAATGCGTCTATCTTTGTTAGTACCAAAGATTACTTATACATACAGAGCCATCTCTCCCGTGTTAAGTGAAAAATGGATAAAACGCCGGCCGTGATACAACCGGGCATACAGAGGGGATCATAAAGATTACAGAATTCTGGTTCGAAAAGATTATGTTTCCCACTTTTCCTGTGTTTGTTTGCGGAACTACAACAAACACGGAACGTGAACACTGGAACATAGAATATGGAACAGTTTTGTAACTGACAAACATGGAAAATGTAATCTTTATGATCCCCTCTGTATACCCGGTTGTATCACGGCCGGAGTCCACTTAACAAAATTCGGGCTAATGCCATATCTGTATGTATAAGTAATCTTTGGTTAGTACTCAACGTAGAAGTTTGAAATTAATTTCATTGGTTTTATGTCGTAAAAGTTTCTGCAAGAACCATCATTTGTAGTTTGTTTTGTTGACATTAAAAACATTTTGCATCTTTAGGCATTCATTAGATGTCCGACCCCTCCCATTGACTCGCTCCACTGTGTGGCCTAAGGTGCATATAAAATTCAACGAGCTATATCTAGAGTGGCGCAGTCTAATGAGTAACCTGCATAACCACCATGAAGGATGTTTAGGTTAGGTTGAAGGTGTAATTCTGTCCATTTTTTCCGTGTATTTTGGTACAGACGCGCACTGAATCGAAACATATGTTCCAGCCTCTGTTCGTTGCATCAAAAGATATGGGAATAAAATGGGCAAAATCACACATTAAACCTCACCTAAAAATCCTCTAAGGTGATTACGCTGGTTACCCGTACCCGCATTAGGTACTGCCACTCTAGATAAATGAAAATGTGCTTCCTCGCCTGCCTATAGCGAGGTTTTGGATCAACAGATTGGCACTTGTTGAGAATTTGACTTTGCAGGCTTATAATTATTTTCTGAAAGCATCAGTGGCGCGTCGCGTGTAATTTGGCAACAATGTGTTCTACCCATTTAAACTCATGTGAAAGATTGAATTCAGGGGGTGCCCAGCGCACAAGGAAAATTCGATGTATTTAATGAGTTTAAATGGATAGAATACATTGTTGTCAGATGGCGCGCGACGCCACTGGAAAGCATTAATCTAAAAGGACGCTTCCACAGGAACTGCGTAGTTTTTTGCTTAATTTTGTTAGCCTTTCCATGATTTTGGACAACACTTGCACTTCAGTCTATAAATCCAATTTCCACTGGATTAAGTACAACTTGTTTTTGTCAAGGTTAAAAAAAGTGAGGCAAACAAACCGATCCCGTGTAAAAAGTCCAAGAGATTTTCATCATGGCTACCTCCTTGAAATTAGTTTCAATATCACGTCCCACAAATCTTCTCTATATCGCTATAGCTCGTTGAGGGATTCACATCCGATTGATGGTACCGTGACACCTATGGTGACACCGGTGTTAAAGAAAAGTCATCTCAGATAGGTCACTTCTTTATGGAGTAACAGTGTTATTTAGATGGGAATCTCCCGGGGGTGCCGTTAAAAAAGGTTATTCAATTTCAAAATGATCACAGTGGGCGGCAAAATCAGTGTGTAACAAGCAAAAAAAAAAAAAAAAGGTCACCAAATTTATCAATTTGAGGAGCGCCAGCCGCCAATCCGCGGAGGACGGCAAGAAGATTGCACTCTTGCCCCCCTCCCTCTCTAGAAACCACGGCACGCTCCTGGCAATCTCCCATTAATTATCAGTGTCCGAAGCCACTTTTACGCTCGCGTATTTAAAAGCATTTTATGAGTTTAGGAGTGGGTTTTATGAGTTTATATTGCTACCGGTCGTTATTTTGGCATTTTTTTTTATATCGGAATCAACCCTTATACCGCTTAAAGCAAAAGTGTTCAAATGCAATAGCCCTATTGCACGAAAATTTTCGTATAAGAATTAAGGAGGTGGTGTTGCATACACGGCAATTTGAAGGCACTTTGTTTCAAACAAACCGAACTGTAAAAAAGGCCTTCAAATTACTGCATATGCAACACCGTCTCCTTCATCATCCTTATGAATGAATACAATATTTCTTAATCCACGCAGTTTCCGAAAGATATTCCAAAACTATGATTTGTTTCATTCACAAATGTGTGCCAGACATTTTCCGGTTGCATCCAAAAGTTATCTCGAGTTAATTAAATTGTACCAGCAAACCTCGTAAGTAATTCCAGAAGTTTCGACTTACACAATGCACGGGAATAAATATGCTGCTAGAAATTCAAAAAGTGCCTTCACATAGCGTTTATGCAAAACCAACCTTTGGTTACATAGTAACTTTTTGAGATAACTGTTCGTACGTGAGGGAGATGGTGTTGCATACACGGTGATTTGAAAGCACTTTATTTCAAACGAAGTTAACCCTAAACGGGCCTCCAAATTACTGTATTACGCGTATACTTGTATGTTTTAGCGCAAAGTTCAAATCGAAAGAGTTTTTTCTAATTAGATCGGTTTATTGTTTTTCGTTTTTTCGTTTTTTTTTGTTTTGTTTTGTTTCGTTTTTTTTTTTTTTTTTTTTTTTTTTTTTTTTTTTGCGCGAGTGTCGATGTTCTTATCATTTGTGAGTCGAGCGGCTAAATTGGCCAAACTTCCTGGGGGGAGGGGGCAGCCCCCCTGCTATTAGGATTTCCAAACTCCCCCCCTAGAAAATTTTTCTACCTACGCCCATGCCGGGAAGGGGGGGGCAGCCTAAACTAGCAGTTTTCAGATTTTTTCGGCTTTTCAAGAATTTTAGTAGGCATAGAAGTGAAGTTAGAGGTGTTTGGGATGTAGGTACTCGTAAATCCATTGCTTGGCTGCAATAGATATTGCATAATGGTGGGTCTTGTTACCATCTATCAATGGGTCACAGAAATAGTAAACAGTCAGTGACGCAATAGAGGCATACATACAGCTCTCAGGAATTGCGCCCCCCCCGCAATTAAAAAATCTTTTATAGAATGATGTAGCTTAGATGAGACATTGATACCACCAAAAATACAGTCAATTTTCTATTTAATATTTCAACCATGTACAGGAACTAAACATTGCAATTAAATGAAGATTATCTATCTATCTATATAAATAAAATCGAAAAGTAAAAATGAGTTTACTCTCGATCTCGAAAACTATCGGCCCGATTTCGCTCATTAACGTGTTAAATGAAAGCTCCAGTGGTCTACTTTTCCACAAAAATCCGAAAATTATCGATTTCGGCAAAGGGGGGCGCTGAGGTCCAAAATAAGACGGCACCCCGTGTTAATTGTATATCTATATTTATAGATTTTTTGAAGAAAGTTTGTTCGCCCCTAATCTCGAAAACTACTCGACCGATTTTGACCGTTCTTTTATCAGATGAAAGCTTGAGTCCTCGACATTTGCAGCAATTACCGAAACTTTTTGATTTCAGCCACAGGGCGCTACCAAGCCCCCAGAAAGGTCACGTTCCGTGTAATTTGTATACCTATATATATCGGGTTTTTTCAAAAAGTTTGTCCGCTCTAAATCTCGAGTTCTACCAGTCCGATTAAGTTCGTTTTTTCACTGGAAGAAAATTTGAGTAGTCTAGATGTGCACAAAAATACGAAAGCTTCAAAAGTTCTAAAAGGGGCGCTCCCAGGCCCCCAAAACGGCACGCCCATAAGAAAGCATATAGAAAAAAAACTCGACTGTTCGGTCGGTCTATGTGATGTACGGGGTGTTCCAGAAAATCGATACCTCTCTGATTTCTCGGCAAACGGTCGTGCGTATCCAAAATTCTGATTCAAAGCCGATCATTCCGATCCAATCACTTAACTCTGACGTAAGTGGCAGTGGAGGAGGGGGGGGGGGGGGAACCCACAGCCTCAGCTACCCATTTTGGTGTCCATATCAACACGCAGAGAGCGGCGAGCTAATAATAAATTCAATAATATAGATATGAAACTAGGTATAGTACTGTTTAGACGATTTTTATCCCGAATGGTTGTTTTTCGAATAGTTTATTTGCTTAAAACGATTAAATAGATTTATTTTAACTATATGCAAACAAATTTCGATACAAACTTGGATGCGATTGGACCGTTTGGTCGAGAGCTAAAATGTATCTGAAGCAACCGGACAGGACCTTTTTCAATAATGTACCCTAGTAGCAAAAATACTTGTATTGAATATTTGTATTTTATACATAGATTTAATACGTATTTAAAACGTATTCAATACATATTTAATATATATTTAATGCACAATCTATTTAATACGTATTCAATATGTATTTAATAGTATATTTAATACGTATTTAATTTTACATATTAATATACGTATTAAATACGCATTTAATACGGATTAACTATGTGTATTAAGTCCAAATATTTAATATGTATTGTCTATCATATTTAATATGTATTGAATTCGTGTATATTAAATACAAATATTTAGTAAGTATTATCTATCGTATTTAATATATATTTTATATGATTCATCCATTGGTGGATCCAGCCCATGCAAATGGGGGGGGCCCCCCCCTGCATCCGCCAGTGGACTCATCGCAAGGATCAATTGACTGGAACTTGATCTCGATACAGTCAACAAATTTAAAAATAGACGTATATTATCCAAGTATCGTATTGAATACATATTTAACGCATGATTCATCCCAAAGATAAATTCGAACTGGAAACATATTTAATAACAGTGGGTCTAGTTTGACAACTTCGACTCAATCGCTCAAGCGACTAGGTGCAATAGTTAGGTACATTTCCCATTCCCGATCGCCTCTCATCAAAAAAAATATTTTCCACCTCATGATCATCTGGGAGGTAAAAATCTTGACACATTCCGGTGGGTCGTGTCAATAAATATTGATTTTTCACCCTCCTGTAATCTCTTCAAACCGCGAGAACTCGCTAACGCCAACTGATCTCATTCTAATGAGGTTCTTCAAGACCAGTAGGTGATTTTAAATGTGATGGAGGAAGACTAATCCTCTCTACAGTACTTATTCAGTACCAATCGCTTTACCCCTTTGACATGGTATAGTAGATCCCAGTCATATTCGACTTTAAAGACTAGGTATCTCTACAGATAACCAATATCTCTTTTCAATGCACATCTTTTGGATATATGGCCAATCTTACTTTATGAGCCAAACATGACCTCTCCGTCTAAAGAGGTTCGAAAACAGTCCCTACCCAAATAAATAATAATATCCATTTCAAATGAAATTGGTCTATTTATTTATTATGTATTCATTAGGTATTCAATAGTATTTAGTACATATTTAATTTTGCATTTGATACGTATTAAATACCATATTAAATATGTATTAAATACCATATTAAATTACGTCAAAAATTGGGACAAACCCCCCTATAAATACATATTTAAAACACATTTTATACCATATTAAATAGAAGTATTTCTTATGTATTTTTGCTACTAGGGTAACTTTTGAAATCAGGGCCGGGATTGTGCAGTGCAAATATAAGAAGAAGACTCAAATGATGTATTTTTTGTTCTTGAAAAAAAGAAAATCAAACTACAAGTCATTTTAGGAGGACCCTGTATCAGAAAAGGTTGAATAGTCGCAGAGTGTTCAATGTTAGATTTGGACAAGCCGCAATAAAATCGTCAAAACGAGGGCCTATGAGGTGGTGTGAAAACCTGAATAAGGCGAGGTCTCTCCCTGTAGGGATGTCTCTTCACGGTTTAATGTGGGGCTTCATAAATGTTGGTGAGGGCCACGTGACGGGCCTTTGAGTGGTGATCAGGTACTAGGTTCGGTTTCGGCAGCCAACGCGTCTCTTTTGTTTATTGACTTACGAGGTTTTCCGATCTAAAAGAGAGTGTTACACTTGCTTTCTTGAATAGATGACGGCCACTCTTTTAGATATGATTGATTCGTTGACTGCGGACTTTTGATTGAAATGCATTTCACAAAATTTCTCCGTGCTAGGTTCATTAATTTACCTCAAAACTTATGATTCCTCGAAAACAGAGAATCTTCATAATAACGGATAAAGGATACGCGTGATGGCACGGCTCGCGTCGTGTACGTCCGTGAAGTTGGCCCCCAAAAATTGACTTTTTTTAATTTTTGTTTTGCTCAAAAATTTGCTATCGATTTGCTATTCCTAGGTATACCTTTCAAAATTTTGCTATCCTCACCCAAATTTTGCTACAGTAAATTTTTGTTTGGGGGGGGGGGGGCAGCGTCACGCCAGCCCCCCAACCTCGAGCTACGGACTTCCGGAATGGCTCAAAAAATTCCTCTCACTTGCTATTTTTTGGCGTCTTTTTCAGAATTTTTGCTAACCCCCTCAATTTCCCATAAATGGCTTAGCTTGAGGTGGGGGGCTAGCGTGATGTTGCCCCCCCCCCCACCTTTGGAGGCCATTTATGGGAAGTTGAGGAGAAAAGCAAAAATTCTGAAAAAGACGCCAAAAAATAGCAAGTGAGAGGAATTTTTTGAGCCATTCCGGAAGTCCGTAGCTCGAGGTTGGGGGGCTGGCGTGATGCTGCCCCCCCCCCAAACAAAAATTGATTGTAACAACATTTGGGTGAGGATAGCAAAATTTTGAAAGGTATGGCAAAGGAAAGAAAATCGATAACAAATTTTTGAGCAAAAAAAAATTGAAAAAAATCAATGTTGGGGGGCCAACTTCACGGACGTTGCGTAGCTAGCCAAAATTCACTCGCAGGGAGAGTGATCAGGGGTCCAGGGGGCGGAGCCCCCTGGCTAGACGTGAGAGCGAGCGAAGCGAGCACCGAACGGCTAGTTGAGAATCAAGGTATATGGAAGAACAGGTATGGACAGGAGGCGGAGCCTATCTCAGTAGGTGACGGCTACGTCACAGATGTTCTAGACGGTCGCGATAAAATTCGCCTACCGTTTCAAACTATCTCACTCACTCTCCCATGATCCCCATCTGTCGCTACTGCAGTAGGTGACGGCTACGTCATCGCCAAAGCAAGCGTGTCGTCATCATTTGGCGGGAAAACTCGAGAGCCCCTTAAACCCCGCCTCCTGTCCATACCTGTTCTTCCATATACCTTGGTTGAGAATATAATTTGCAAACGAACCACACTTGACCTCAAAGAACGTAATGAGTGCGAGGGATCATTAAGGGATCATTTTACAATAACAGCAGTCTCTCTCTCTCTCTCTCTCTCTCTCTCTCTCTCTCTCTCTCTCTCTCTCTCTCTCTCTCTCTCTCTCTCGCTCTCTCGCACTAATATTGTTGCTTGCGGGAACAACTCGGAAATGCACCACACTCGGCCCCACAAGCCGCAGTCAGTGCGAGAGGAAATACTCAATACATTGAAGTAAATTGGAAAATTACTTTCTTTTAAAAAATGAATTAAAAATAAGATTTTTTTTTAATCCAACATTGGTACCATTTGAAAGCTTATGATAAGTAGACTTCGCATTCTAAAGAGGCTCAAAGTTGGGTCAATTTTCCTCAGTTCTACGGGATGTTCCACTGTTCGGTAACCCGCGTTGAGACAATCTATGTAGCTGTATAAACTCAATTTTATGTAATCTATGTGACCTTAAAGCAGGGGCGTGCCCAGGGTTTCAAGTGTGAAATATTTCATTTGAAATTTATGAAATTTCCTTGAAATTTCACATGAAATTTCACGAAGCTGTGAAATTTATGAAATTTTTGAAATTTACTCCCATTCGTCGTTTCTTATGATTCTTTTCTACTCTGAAGAGGAATTCGTCTAATTTTCACCATGAAATAATTGATATCTGTTTGTAATAACGCCCTCCCAAAGATTACTATGTATAAGTATTTCACTATGGTAAATGTTCATTTTATCATAAGGTAAACAACCCAGGGCATCCCTAAATTTTGCATCAGTTACTTGAAGGTTATGTTTTCAAATTTTTGAAGTTCTCAATAAGGTTTTATTCCCAGCATCATTTTCATTTTATTTATTTTTTATTTTTTGCATTGCCCACCTTACTTAATGCTATAATTTTTACACTTACATGTATCGTGAAAATGTTTGTTCAAATCATAATTATTGTTGAATAATATAAGAGCCATCTGCAGAAACAAGGGGGGGGGGGGGTGGTGAAAGGGGTAACCCCCCCTCCCACGTTCTACCTGAAAAGGGAGGGAAGGAAGGGGAAAAGAAAGAGAGAAAAAAACGGGGCAATGAGGTAACGGGAGGAGAGATAAAAAATCCCAAATCCCCTCTTCCCCCCCCCGTTTGCGAGGGCTGGATCCTTAAAGATGAGGGCTTTGGACTCTCATTTTACCAGAATTGTATTTTACACAGTAATTACTTGGTAAAATCTCTAGAGACCCACCAGCATTTAGACTAATTTCAAATTGAGAATAAATAATTTATTTATTTATTTTTGCTTGCACTGGCTGGCAGTGATGTTAAAAGAAGGCAACAAACAGCTAAATAATAGCACCAATAGTTTTGTTTCTCATTTTTGGTGAGGCAAAGCAACCGAAAGGAAATTCTACGCATTTGCGGAGTATTTTTCCGTATTTTTCATAAATTTCAGAAATTTCATGAAATATTTCACGTGAAATTTCACGATTTTATTTTTCATGAAATTTTCGAACCCTGGGCGTGCCGCGGTTTCCAGAGAGGGGGGGCAAGAATGCAATCTTGCCGCCCTCCGCGAACAAAATTATAAATTTGATGACCTTTTTTTTTTTTTTTTTTTTTTTGCTTGTTACGCACTGATTTTGCCGCCCTCTGAAATTCATTTTGAAATTTGATAACGTTTTTTTTTGGTTGTTCACCCTGATTTTGCCGCCCCCCCGAGAGTGCCGCCCGGGGCAAGGGTACCCACATGCTCCCCCCCACGGCACGCCCCTGCCTTAAAGATATAATATTCTTGTTTGTCATAATAATTTATCGCATAAATTTCAGTGTTTTGAGCTGCGACCGTTCAAAAATTGTAAAAAGAATACAATTTGAGGAAACACCCTGCAGAAAATCGAGACCCAACCGGTGGAGGGTTCCTCATTTTTATTTAAAAATCACGCATAAAACCGGCCTGAACCGCAATAGCAATATGCATATCATGCGCTTTCAAATGGTACCAAGTTTTGTGAAAGAAAAAAAAATTAGCATTTTTAATTAATTTTTTAAATAAAAAGTCAATTTCTCCTTTACTTTATGGATACTGTCAATCAGGCTGCGGCGTATCCAAGAGTAACATACGAGTTTTGTCTGTCCTATTTGGTCCTAAGAAGGTCTCTGCTTTTTTATCAACATCTGTGATCAGCGCGCGCCGCCCCAAAGACTTTGCAGGTTATGTTTCTTTGTTGTGGCATGTGCTGTAACAGTTCGACAGCTTGTGATATTCTAGCATTTTTGTGATCATTATCACTTTTATTGTTCGATGTTATCTTTTACTCGCATTTTCTCCTGGTTTTAACCTTTCTCTCTTCAGTTTCACCTGATTTCCGTTGTTCTGAAGGATTCTTCAGCGCCGACTGTAGAATATTTCAGGTGAGTCACACACCTTTACAAATGTAGGTAATAACGCCCGTGTTTCGATCAAATCATGAATGAAATCTGAAAATAACTTGATTACCTTCAACAACATTTGGATCATTACACTATAGAGATTCTTAGAAAGAAGCTACTCTTATCCAGACACCCTCTTGGGTCTTCAATTAAGGTCCCATCTTGATGGATTCAAACCTCCGCTAGATGTGCTAACTTATGAGACACTTCCTATTGCAGTGGCTTTGCGTTAGTATTATGCTGTTTGCAATGTATAGTTTTAGGATTCAAGTTTCTCAGAGCAAGATGCGTACCATAAATAGTTTGCACAGGAGAGTATGGAGTGACACTTACAACTGTAAGGGAGTTGACGAGCGCCTTACTTGGAAACGTTGAAACTCGAACCTTCTTGAAATACAATATTTAGTGCTTCCAATGCCAGTCTACCGTTAAACTTTAAATGTTGATCTATCAGGTTATAATTAAATAGATTGTTTTCTGTCAGATAACATTATCTCCTTTGAAGAAGTTGGAATGCCTGATTATTAATTAAATCCGTTAAGACTAGTACTAGAGGCCGTTTCAGATAGCTTCGGTTCTGACAGCTTTTTGTTTACATATGCAGAATCCAGTGTTACTATCCGCGCGGAAACATGGACCCCGCTCACTGCGCGAATCATCAGAACTTTCCGCCGCGTAAGAGACATGGTTAATTATCGTAATTAGTAAATAATAAAAGATTTATTATTTACAATGCTAACCGAATCCCAGAGACAGATAGAGACCCAGCACAAAGCTTGCGACAGGTGTCCACTTTCTGGAGCTCAATTTTGGTTGGAGTTCATCGGAACAACAGCCAACTATTGCCTAATGTTGACTGATGAGCTTGTGTTTTGCATTCGACAAGCAAAACCTGTTTCCGGGACGGCGAACCAATCACAGCCTTTTGTTGAGCTTCACCATTCAACATTAGGCAATGTTTATCGTTGCAGCCGGTGGCTCCCAAACAAAACTGTGACCGCCAAACTTGCTTCACTTTTCTAACACGGGAAGCATACGGTGTGTTGGGTCTCTATTTGTCTCTGCCGAATCCATTCCACGGCAAACAGCTCTAGTTATTCGCGTAGTGAGCGGGGTCGAAGTTTTCACGCGGGTGGTAACATTGAAGCTGGCGTTCGCGGAGGACGAAGTATCGTCCTTCCGCGCATGTAAACAAAAAACTGTCAGAACCAAAGCTATCTGAAACGGCCTCTAAGATGATCTATCCAACTCTGCCGTAGGTATTCCAATAGTTTTATTCCTGACGTTTAATTTTTGCTCATCATTTTTCCAGTTCAGCTCTCAGTTTTGGTTGATTTCGATCATCCATTTCTCAACACAAGCTCCGACGAAGATGCCAGATACCCCAACAAATGATGAGGAAGAATTTAAATCGGAAAAATCAGCAACAATCGAGCTAAAGAATCTATCAAAGTTTGTGCTCAAGCGAGTATTGAATATCAGCTCCAAATCGAAGACCATTTGCGCAGAAGGAACACTTACCGGAAACGTAGGATCTGCCATACTGCTCCTAGAAAAAAAAGCAATCGATGAAAGAGATTTAAAAGCGCTCTGTAGCCCTGATTCAGAGTTGAGAAAACTTTTCATCAATGATATATTTTCCAAGTATGATTGCTTTCCCGATCGCAACTTAAATGGTGAGATCCTAGTTATATTATCTGATGTTTTTACCATCTTTGTGGTACTCTCAAAGCGTAGTTTGTTCAGTGATAAGAACAGTAGAGCTTCTTTATGATGTGGTGTAAGTATGTTTAGAAATAAAGTCGGAAATTATTAAATAAGAAAATTCCCACAAATTCCCACAATTTTTTTTCCCCCCTCAATGAGTGCAAGTGAGGCAGGTAGACATATCTTTTTTTATTTTTTTTCATTTTTTCACAATTCATATGAAAGGAGCAGCCAATGAGGAGCTATGTATACAAGTCAAAACAACATCAACAAAAAAAAAGAAGTCTACAAAATTAGACATAGAAAACATAGAATAGACAGTTAATTGGTACATATTTGTTATTTTGTTATTTGGAATTAATAGGTTATTCACCTAATAAAAAGCTTTCTCAATCAGGAAATGCTCCAGGACTCTAAAGAATGCAGTAAACTCAGACCTTCTGAAGCATTCCTTGATCGAGAGAGGAAGGGCATTAAACAGCTGTATAGCGGAGAATCTTACTTCGTTCTCAGAAATATTCAGAGTAATTCTTACATTATCTATATTATGGTGTCTGCTAGAGTAACTATGTTTAGGTAATATGTCATCCAGTGTAATTAGGCAGTTATTCAATGCAAACTTGATACATTCTAATACATACAATGAAGATGTTGAATAGATCTTGGCAATGGAAATTGTAAGGTTTGTTAAGGAGAATTCTTAAAGATTTTTAATGTTCTGTAAAGGCAGTTTCTGCGTAGGAACTCCTTCCCCAAAGCGCTATACCATATCTAAAATGGGACACAATGTTTGAGTGATAAAATATTAGTGCAGTATTTAAAGAGATTACTTTAACTAGATTTCTAAGAACCCATTCTTGGCATTAAATTTTAGTATTTACCATGTCTATATGGTTATCCCATTTGATATCATCACTCGCATTAACTCTTACTCACTAAGCTTCTGGCAAAATGAATTTCATAATTTACGGCTGTATAATTCTAAACAAATTTTGCTTATTTTCGGCTCAAAAATTCATAAAAAAAATGTCTTGGATTCATTTTTTCTTTGTTTCCAATTTAAAATGCCAAAAACAAGACTTTTCCCAAAAGTGACTTGTGACATCCATCGGATTGAAATTTGGAAAATTTTACCTGGAATGACCTTAATCTATGCTTAAAAAATGATGTGCTTAGGCTTTATGGGTCAAGGTGATTCTATGGCAAACTCCCGAAAATTTTAATCCGATAGATGGCGTCACTTGTCGCTGGCTCCGAAAATAGCCGATTTTTGACAGTTTTCGGCTGTTTTCTCTGAACACACGAATAAGAGATGAAAAATCGGAATGTCAGCACCTGCTTAATTTTTTGCTTGATTTTTTGAGCCATAAAATGGGCCAAATTGGTTCTAAAATAAAGACAAAAGTATGCAAAGAAAAAAATCATGTGTAATTTGGTGTTGTATCAGTACAGATTACAGGTGAAACCGAAACCTGTAATCTTTACTGATACAAATCCAAATTACATTTGATTTTTTCCTTGCATAGTTACGTCTTTATTTTAGAACCAATTTGGTCCGTTTATGGCTCAAAAAATCAAGCAAAAAACTAAGCAGGTGTTGACATTCCGATTTTTCGTCTCTAATTCGTGTGTTCAGAGAAAACAGCCGAAAACCGTCAAAAAATGGCTCTTTTCGGAGCCAGCGACAAGTGACGCCATCTATCGGATTAAAATTTTTGGGAGTTTGCCATAGAATCACCTTAATTATCGTGCAAGTATATGAATAAATAAATATAAATAGGTAGACAAACAAATAAATAAAAAAATAGATAGAAAATCAGTTTATAAAAAGGCTTGTGTACTGTGTAATGCCCTTCAATTTAGCATTGTACATTTTACTCATCCATCTCACAGTATCGACCCCTTAATGAATCTCTTTCTTCATCAATTTTAGGTATCAATGCCACTATCATTTACCCTGCCACAGAGAAGCTAATTCAGAAATACGAATCACAAATTATTCATATCGTAGAAGAAACTCCTGAGCTCTATGAATCTTTAACTCTACCGCACATTTTGAAGAATCAGCATAGTCTTGAGGTAAGTGAGACAAAATGGGTCTCTTGCTAACTTTTGCTAGGATAGTTAGTTCTTGAATAAAATCCACCGAAAATCACAATGAGAGAATTCAAAAATTATGAAATTCACTCAAAAATTTACAGAATGAATATAAAGTTCAAGGCATAATGGCAAAGCCACGGAGGTACCATGGGAGATTCCTATCCAATTTGAGGCTTTCCTATGTGTGTTTCTACAGAGAGAATGACAAATTATACAGGACTCCCCCATGACTTTTGCGTAGCCCCGCTATTTAAGAGTAAAGATGGGAAAGCCACGGAAGTTTGACTATATGTAGTTGTTTGAAGGTGCACGTAAAAGAATATGCTATGGAGCTGTTGCAAACTTTTGCTACAGGCTTGTAAATGGAAGAATAAGCATACAATTTCTATAAGATTTAGGCAGTAATCACCGCCATTATAGTCTCGCGTTTTTGATACATTTTATAAGTTTGAGAGTGGATTGTGTGATTTTTTAGCGCGCTTTTGTCATTTATACAGGGTTTTACCCTATTCAACTATTAATAAGCCTGTAGCCAAAGTTTGCAGCAGCTCCATTCTCATAGACTATCAGTAATTTCAAGAGTCATTTTCTCAAAATTAGTATTTCGGGAGTCCAACGATTCAAACATCGTAATAGAATGAGCTTACAGAGTATTGCTGTCCGTATACTTTGATAAGTGCCATTGCACTAGATTCACCTCAAGCCTAAACTCTTTCATTTTATTCTATGCTTTTGTGTTTTTCCAGTGGGTGTACAACATCTTAGACCACAAATCGGAGAAGGAGAGAATAGTTTTTGAAGATGAGGATGAGAAAACTGGCTTCGTATTACTTCCTGATTTGAAGTGGGATGGAGTGAGCACGGAAAACTTATATTTACTGGCCATCATTCGAAAACGAGAAATAAAATCCCTACGTGATCTGACAGCTGAGCATCTACCCTTGCTCAGAAATATCTATCAGAAAGGCATTGTGAGTACCATTCCAATTTTTCATATTTTCTATTTGTTCCTTTTTTATCTATATATCTATTCATCTGTTTATTTATTTAACCCTTTCATGCACGCCATTCCGGATTTGACTTTTTTTTTTGTTAGATTTATTTAAACTGTTCAAAAGAGAACAATTTTCTAAGAATTTTGATGGGTGTGTATTTTGTAAAATGTCTATTTAAATTCCATTGACTCGCATGTTACATGAAATGGTACACATGTGAACCAGCTCCCGTGAAAGGGTTAATAGGGCTCTTGCTAACTTTTGCTATAAGTGATGGAATAGTTAATTATTATGTAAAAGCTAACAAAAATTTTGACGAGCACATTAAAAAACTATGAAATTCACTGACAGACTCTCAAAATAACTCTGAAGTTTGAGGCACAGTGATGGAGCTACGCAGGTGCCATGGAAGATTCCTAACTAATTGAAACTTTCATCTTTATGTTTGTACAGAGAGAAAGACAAATTAGATTGGAATCCCCCGTGTCTCCTGCGGAGCTCTGCCATTTAAAAACAAAGATGAAGAAGATATGCAGGCATCAAAGGAGATTCCTATCTATTTTGTCTCTCTCTCTCTCTATAGGAACACACAGAGGAAAGTCTCAAACTAGATTGGAATCTTTCGTGGTAGAGCTTGTTGCACAAAAAAAGAGCGATGAAAGATCATGCAGCTCGCTGCGCAAAGATGTGTTTGCGTTATTGCACGTGTGCAAAAACGCAAACTCGTCTCTGCGCAGTAAACATTCCCATCTATCACTTTCGTGAAACGACCTGTACCTGCATAATTCCACCATCATGCCTTTAACTTTAACCCTTTGCGGTCTCATTTTTTTTCCTTTTGCACCCCCAACAGGTCGTAATTAAAAACAAAAAAGAGAGGTTATCGTTCATTGTCGCGCCACTAGCGCTGTGAGCAACCTCCGCACAATTTGAGAATGAAGTACTAGAAGTTCTCGAAAAGACCCATAGAGCGCACCATGCGCTGAAGTTGTCGGGGCTGGCCCGATACGGGACTCAGCAGAGCGAAACTTTTTTGTCATGTCGGGTGAGCCCTGACATGCGACCGGAACGTGAATTTTACAATGTTGGGCCTGACCCAACACACGACGGCAAAGGGTTAAAGTCATTTTGTAACTCTGTGAGTGAATTTTGTGATTTTATTTTCAAGTGATTTTACACTAGAATAAATCATCTCTGTAGCTGAAGCAAAATTTTGCCAACAGACTCACTGTGTCATAACACCCAAAAAGACCATTACTGCATTTTCTTAATGTCAGTGAATTGGTTTTATTTTTAGAAAGCAATCTCAGATAAGTACAAGCTGCCGAAAAGCCGGCTCAGAATTTACCTGCACTATCAACCGTCGTTCTACCATCTTCATATTCATTTCACAAACATTCAGTTTGAGGCTCCAGGTATGTTTTTACTAATTTACATTTTCTGTTGAGCCTATTGGGTCATTCTGTTGTCACCAGAGGCGTTACGTGCAATTTTGCCGAGCTAAGGTAAAACGCCGTAAACAACATGTGTTACTTGAATGCTGTTTTTGCAATGTAGCTTTGGGTCCCTATTCTTCAGTTTACCCTCAATCTTAAACCTCCAATTCGTCAAATGGTTTGTCCTTCCAAGGATTCCAGCATTGAACAATAAATGGTCGGCCTTTGCTAAATGCTTAGATGGGCAGATAGCCTTTGTTAGAGAGAGTTGAGTGACCAAGTAGGTACAACAATAATAAACTCTCGAAGAGAACTTTGCATAAGAATAGAAGCCCCTGCTATACTGCAAAAACAGTCTAAGTAACACGCTAACACATGTTGCTTACGACGTTCTTCCTTAGCACGGCAGAATTGGCGACTGCATTATTGTCCATTTAAACTCATGAAAAAGGTTGAACTGTTAGGGGTGCACACTGCACACTGCTTTCCCTCAAATCAATGGTTTACTTGAGTTTAAATGGACATATTGCTGTGGTGCCAGATTGCATGCAACGCCACTACTTGAACATTGCAGAAACAGCTATTAAATTAAAATACTTTCACAATGGCTTTTTTTTTTTTTTTTTTTTTTTTTTTTTTTTTTTTTTTTTTTTTTTACGACTTCATAAAAATGTAAAATTAATTCATGACTCCAGGAATTTTAAGTTTATTTAACACATAATTTTGACAGTAACAACTGTATTTTTGAATTGCTCCGTCTCACTTGCTCTCATATGTTTTCCCTTAAGAAACAGGATTTAAATTTTCTTATGCAAATTCGTGCTAGTGAGCTACAACTCTCTCAGATTTTATTATATCATTGGATCCCGCTTGCCTTAAAGTGTAATCACGTTTCAACATCATTTTCGTTACATCATGCATTAATTTGGAATCACGACTATTTCAAAGAAAGTTCTATTTCTAGTTTTCTAAGTTCTGTTTCGTCCTTGTCTCACTCACAGTTTCTTATAAGCATATACTTCTTGGATACGGCCTCATTGGCACCACCACACCATGTGTTATACCTCAAGCAAGCTTCGATACGAAGATAGTTTAGGCTGATTAAGTGCCATGGCGGGGATGCGCCCATCAGGGACTGTGAGTAAAACAAGGACAAAACATAGGACATCGTTCAAAATAATTGTGGTTGTAAATTCACATGTGATCTTTCATGAATCATGTCGGAGTAAAAAGATACTTGAAGGTAAGTGAAATCTAATGGTGCAATAAAATTTGAGAAAACTAGTTGTTCACTAGCATGTTTTACGGTTTGCATCCAAAAATTTGAATCTGATTTTCTATGGGTAAATCCGCGAGAGTGTGAAAGAGAGCATTTGTTTGGATCCAATTTTAATTGTGACATCATCACTAAACAGGTCCATCTCATTCTGACTTCAAAAGTGCATCCTTAAAATGAACGGTATTAGATTTGCTTCATCCTGTTTCTTTTTCGGTTATCATAATCCTTTTTACATTCTAGTAATCGCCAATAAAATTTTCTAAACATTGTTTCACGAAAGGTGCTCATTTTGCTCCCATTGCTTTTATAACATCCAGTGTTGCCATTAATAGCAGCACCTATCCAAATTTTACATTGAATCAAATGGGAAAATTTGGATAGTTTCTGCCTTGTATGGCAACACTGATGAAATCTGAAAAAAAGGAGAAATTGTTGATGTTGTGTTTTGTTTGTTCAACAATTCAGGTACTTTTGTTGAAAGGGCGCATCTGCTACAGACGGTGATTAATAATTTAGAAGTCTCACCATTCTACTATCGGTCGGGAACCCTGAGCTTCACTCTTAAAGAAATTGATCCATTGTTCCTTCATTATAAGGAAGAAGGTAATTGACTTAGTTTTCTTCTCCCTTTCTTGCTGGTTATTGGTCAAGTTTGTTTTAAAGAAAAAAATAATACATATAAGGTATTGTTAACTGATGATTCTGAGAGTTTGTTTTGGTGAAAATAATAAGATAAGCTATTGTTGACTGATGATTCTGAGGGAAAAAACAAAATAGAAAGGACAGTGTATAGTTCTGTTGCTAAGTTCAGCGCTGCATTCATGGTGCATCAAATGCAAATATTTTAAAAATTGCTGGGATTCATTAAATCTCAGGACAAATTCATAATATCCAACTTCCTAAGTTTAAGATCTGCAACTGCTTATATTTTATTTAATGTCTTGAAAATAGATAAAATACTTATTAGATACTTATTAGCCTCCTCTTCGTTTATAAATAAGCGTGTTAAGCATACACTATTCAGAGACAAATAGAGACCCAATACATGCTATGCTTCCCGTGATATGAAAGTGAGGCAAGTAAAGTGGATTCTCTTTTGTTCGGGAGCTGAACAAAACAGCAGCCAACAATTATCAATCATCTACTGAACATCTATCTGAACATCAACTGAATCATCTAGTGAACATCGCTCCAGATAAAATTTATCTAAAATTTTGCATTGAAGACAAAATTTCAATGAATTAAGGCATAAGATTTTGAATTAATTTGTCAGAAACTCTTATTCAGTCAAAAATACATAAATTAAAACCATGAAGTAAACCTAACCTATGTCCATCACTCAACCGTAGGCGACTGTTGGCTGTTGTTTTGATGAGTCCTGACCAAAATTGAGCTAGAAAATTGGACACCTGTGGTAGGGATAATATATAGCAGAGACCACGCACTAGCTGTGCGTGCGATGGCTAACTTTTTCTTCAGAGCTCAACAAGAATTAACACGCGGAGCATGAAGGAGCACCATCCAACATGGACCATACGTTGGCTGATGCAATTTCGGTGCTTCGGTCTCAATTGGCGAAAACCTAAACAACTTTTCTCATCAGTCAATGAGTCAACGTATGGTCCATGTTCGCTGTATTCTGTTGAGACCGCAAAGAAAAAAGTTGCCACCGCGCAAGATGTGCAAGATAGATAGTGCGTGGTCTCTATTATATATATTGTCTCTGACCTGTTGCAAGCTTTATGCTTAGTCTCTATTTTTGTCTCTAAACTATTAAAGGGATAAATACGTAGAGAAAATGTGAAGTGGATACAGCCTCTCAAGTAACTACTATTCACTGAATTTTTCTAATCTCTCTTGAATGTTTGCAGGTGATGCGAACAAAGCCAAAAAATGAAAACCAAAGTATTCATCGAAATTCTACCTCGGCTAAGTACGTGCTATGTTTTCATCAAAATGGAGAAGAAGGTGAAACACCTATCGCTGAAACCCAACGAGATCCGCTTAATCTACGACTCGGACGATACCAGTGAGGAAGTTATTGCAGTTGATTGCATCACACTCAAACCAGACACTATATCATCTCTAGAGTTCTATGACCAGACAATTAATTTTCGAGTGTTCATAGACAGGATAGCAATTTACGAACCACCAGAACAAGCGTTGGATATAAGTAGTGAACTGGATTTCAAGCCGGAATTTAGTGAAGATACCTCTACATCCATCAAATGCAGATGCTGTAATTATGATATTGTCAAAGATGTAAAATTCAAAAGGATATTACCGCTTCCTTCGGGTATTTTAGACAGGAGTGATTTCTTTTGTCATGATCACCCTGACAGTTCAGTCCGAACGGCTAGTTTGAGTCCAAGCGACGAAGATTGTTTCTATGGACAATCTTATGTTTTGATAAAATACAAAAATAATCAAAATTCATTAATACTTCACTGCGAAAAATGTCTGGCGTGGCTAGGCACGTTTCAGAATGACTCTGTTCTGAAACTTTGGAACTGTTCTACCATCTTATCAAATGTAAATATCACCCCTCAAAGTATATCCTACGATAGTTTCTGTCAATTGATTCGGAAGATTTGCGTAACTTCATTCTATGGATCTGTGAAAGTTGTCTTGGAATCTCAAGTGGAAAAAAATGAAACAAATTATTTACTTCTTTGGATCCTTGATGATAAACTCGTTTGTTTAACGGACGATGCGCAATCAGAGGAGGAAACTTCGGAGCGTAGTCGAATTTGTTTGATTCAAAAGCGCACCGTTAAAGTCCTCTATTTGTTTCAAGAGGTGAAAACGCCTTTGGCTCAAAATTGGATGAAAAGTATAAACATAACAACCATTGATGTTGCCAAACAAATGTTCTTATCGGCTTTAAGTCATTTGAATTGCGTCAACCAAAAACTACCGGCTGCAAGTCGTAAAACGAACAATATGTTTTTGTCTTATTTAGACCCGATTTTATGACATTTCTTACCAATCGTTTTTAAGTTAAGTTCAACAAATATTTGCAAGTTGTTTAGGCCTGTGCAGCAATCCTTGAAATTCTCGATTTTTGGATGGATTTGATAAGATTGGAAAACAGTGATTGGTGGAGATGAGCCACAAGGTTGCCAAGTCTAATCAAAATACAGACATCATTTAATTGGTTATCAGATGCTCAAACACAGTCCAACAACCAATTAGATAAATTCCATATTTTGATTAGACTTGGCATCCAAGTGACTGGTCTTCACACTCTTCACCAACCACCGTTTTTCATTCATATTCAATCTATCCAAAAGTCGAGAATTGCAAGGATTGGCCTACTGGAATATCTCTAAAGTCTGCAGAGAAGGATTAAAGCCTTCTACTTGGATTCGCTTTTTTCCAATTATTTACTACTTGTCTTTAAATGAGGAAACAAAGTAGACCTGTTTAGTGATGATGTCACAATCAAAATTGGATCCAAACAATTGCTCTATCTTGCTCACTCTCATGGATATTTACCCGTAAGAAATCAGATCCAAATTTTCGAATGCAAATTCATACCAGTTAACAACCAGTTTTCTCAAATTTTACTGCACCATTAGATTCCACGTGCCTTAAAGTATCTTTTCACTCCAACATAATTCCCGAAAGATCTCAAGTGAATTTACAATCACAGTTATACCGAGAGATGTTCTATGTTTTTTTCTTGTCTTACTCACAGTCTCTTATGGAGCAAATAATTCTTGGATACGGCCTCATCGGCACCACCCCACTCACTCATCCTAACCTCTCTTCGTATCGAAGCTTGCTCGAGGTATAACTTGTGGTGTGGTGGTGCCAATGAGGGCATATCCAAGAATTATTTGCTCATAAGAAACTGTGAGTGAAACAACAGAACGTAGGACTTTCTTTGATATAACTGTGATTGTAAATTAATGCGTGATTTTCCTAAATCGTTTTTGTAAAGCGATTACACTTTAAGGCGTGGGATCCAATGATGTAATAAAGTCTGAGAGGACTTGTTGTTTACTAGCACGAATTTGCATTTAAAAATTTGGATCCTGTTTCTTGAGGGAAAACCCACGAGAGCAAGTGAGACAAAGCATTTGTTTGAATTCAATTTTTTCTGTGATGTCCCACTAAACAGGTCTGTTGGTTCTAACTAGATATAACGATATAAGGTACTAATATAAAGTTGTCTTTTTTCATGTCCACAATTGCTAGCTGTGAACTGTTGTGGTCCATGGTTGCCATTTTTTATTTTGTGGAAGACCGCAAATAAGGGGAGCTTCTCCAGCAAGAACCCTCTAAGATTTCCCAGTCGCCAGACAAGTACTGCTGCAAAACATTTGTCCTCAAGCTGTAGAGTTTGACGACGGAGGGGATGAGTGATGCGTAATTAATGTGCAGTTGGCACTCTGATTTCTCGAATGATTTCTACTGGTCGCCTATAAATGTGACTTAGTAGGCGGATCCTTGAATACAGTTGAAAATCGCCGTGGGCATAAAAAAAGACGGCTTAATATCAGCTGATGGCATCTTCCTCTTTAACTCTTGTTTTGCCACCATAACGGCCTCGCTTTCTAAAAGCTTTGCCTAAATTAAAGAGTTTAACTTTTCTCCCATCATCTTTTAAGCATAATTGGTAGTAAGACTCACCGCTATTTTTTTAAAGGCAAAAGTTTGCAACAGTCCAAAGAATCATTCAAGAATCAAAAATACTCATGTTTCACGGAACAAGTTACTCGCAACGTAATATTCTAAGTATTGAATGAACCATTTTTTAGAGTTGTAACATCTTTTCTGTCTGTATGTGTACTATGTATGTGTGTAACATTTTTTACCTAAATGATTACCAAATTCTGCTGTGCTAGAATTAAATCCAATTTTTTTCACCTTTACCCACTTCTTTCATTTTTTTCTGTGCTGCGTTACCACTAGCAAACTCGGATTTACCTTTTTGCCACCTGTGGGTGAGGATGAAATCGTCACTTTCCGCCATTTTAAAAAACCAAAGGCACTTTTGTTCTCAGCTCATCAAGCACTTTCATTTTTTTTTTATTATTATTAACAACACCAAATTTCAGACCCTTGCAACTGCCTAATTATTTTTGTGGATTAGGTTATTCAGTTTCTGTCAATGACTGTGATTCTGTCTCGTTAATATAATTAAATTTTCTGCCAGAAAAGTTTAGATTAAGTTTTGAGCTCCGTTAACATTTAGCTTTCAAGAAAGTTAAGTTGTACTTTCACATTCTACCAGTTTGAGTGTAAATTATTTAACTTTAAAATACCACCACCAGTGCAACCAGTTGATTTACTAAATTTTACTTTAAATTAATTTTTGATGAAGCATGAAATATCAGATCAGTAGGACATCTTTAAATCTTTGTGAATTTCTGAGCCATGAACGATTAAATTTTATGGAAAAGCTAAGACCTCAATTTTCACGGCAATTCAACTTATGTTTGATCGCCCATTCATTTCTGAGTAGGTACAAGAGAAACGTAACTTCTGTCTCCATTGCACTCATGAAACTAATGGCCACACATACTTTAGATTGGTGCATACAGTTATGTCTTCACTTCTGAACCAACTTTAACCATCCATGGCTTAAAAAGCCACCAACAAATTACAGAAGTCCTGCTAAACAGATAGTTTGAGTAATTCTTAGCTCATACTTCATTCAAAATTACTCGGTGAGACAAAATTTTAACAAAACAATCTAGACTCTTGAAATCTTTGATTATTTTGCCTGGAATAGACTGATTTAGTAGAGCGATATCACAGAATAATACAATCAGAACGGAAATTCTGTCGGATTTTGAAGCAAATTCATTTCGCGTCCGCCATGTTGGGATATAGGATGTTCACATCTGGATTCGCGCTGGAAAAAAAAATTTAGGACATGATCCGCAAAATTTTCATTCTGAAATGCCATTAGAATAAAAGTGAGGCTGGAAACTTAAGATTTCTTTCCAGAATTTACAGAAATAAATGAGTTTCAACACAAATCACACACGCCGCCATGTTGGGAAATAGGACCACAGCGTTGCCTATTGGTGCCGGTAAATTCCCAACTTGCTTCCATTGGCTCTTATGGGAGTTTCCGTTCTGATTGTATTATTCTGTGGCGATATATTGTATCGATTGTCGTCCGAGGGCCTCTGCCGTCTCTGGTTCCAAATAAGCTCTGGTTCAACGCAGAGTTGGGCAACAGAATAATCAGAAATTATGAAATGACTCCGGCAACACTGAAAACTGGGTTTGCTACCTGAGCTGAGGGAAGGGAAACACACGGAAGGTACAGGTCAATTGTAGAATTATTCGTCGAATAATTCGATTGACTCGGCATTGCCTGACTCACTGAATAATCTCCGAATAATTTTTTGCCCAACTCTCGTTCAATGTACCTAATTCCCCCATGAGCAGATTTTTGAGCGGAAATTTTTACCATTGAATCAAGATATTAATGCGACCTTTTTGCGATTATGAATTCTACGTCCTCAAAAATGCTTAATTATGCCTGGTTCCTTGACTAAGACTGCCCAAATCAATAAGATATTACAGATTAAACGTTGCATTTGAAAGTTAAAATCGCCCAAAATCCCGCCAATTCCACAACAATAACCATAACATTTGGGTGATTCAAACCTCAAAATGCATCGTTTAATCCGTAATATCTTGTTGATTTCGGCAGTTTTAGCCGTGGAACTAGGCATAATTGAGCATTTTCGAGGACGTAGAATTCATAATTGCGAAAAGGTCACATTAATTGTTTGATTTAATAGCCTAAATTTCCGTTCAAAAATGCGCGTACGGGGAAAATACCTTGAACCAGAGTTTGTTTGGAACCAGAGGCCCTCAGACGGCAATCGATACAGTATATGGCTCTACTAAAGCAGCCTATCAAGGGAAATAAAAAAGTTAACAAATTATCACTTATTGTTTGTCCTTAAATTACCCTCAGCTTACGGTATTCTTCCATGGATAAAGTGTTTGTTTATTCTTGGGAATTCACTCAGCAGAAACTAACCCAATTTCTAGGGTAAACATTGTTTCCGACAGATGGAGGTTACGATACATTACAACACGTTCCGATAGGTGGCGCAGCTGCAACTTGGCGCCGAATTTGAAAATCAGATGAAAGATCAATTGGAAACAATACTTTAAAGAAAGACATTGAAGAATGCAAGTAAAGTCCCGAATTGGGAATATTCCCAGTAGGGGAATTTTTCTGGCGCCCATTTTTACTTTTGTGAATGTAGATTTTTACATCTTTAATCAAATGAAAAGGAAAACGGTTCTGAAACGAAACAATTTTTAATTCTTCTGAGATCACAAAAGGGAAAATTTACAAAATCAACTTTATAAGCTGGGGAGAATTATTTGATCAATTTCATAGAGAGGTATCACAAAGTTACGGTAGATTCAATTGTACTATATTACTTCTTAATCCTGAGGGGTAAAATTACTTATGCTAAACAGATCTAGAGTAAACACTAAAGATGGAAACTATCATAAACGCTATCACAGACAAGCTGGCTGTTCTCTCTACGGCTCCATTGTCACCATGGTACCATTTCCAAAAGTAATGAGCTGCGACGGCATCATTTGGATTACCTAGAGTACTATTAAACCAGATACGCATACATGGCTGATTATCTGGATACACTTTCCAAGCGTGGTCCCAAACCTAGAAATGAAAGAAAAGTATTAGGAAGGAAAAGCAACCAACGAGCTTACCAATAGAGAGGATTTGTGGGATTTTCGAGGCAGAACGGAGGCAGCCATGATGGAAATCTCTTTTGGACATTTTTCACACAAGCTCAGTTTGTTTGCCTCACATTTTTTAACCTATAAATTTAAAAAAAAATTGAGACGGATCTCTTCGAAATTGGTTTTAAACAAAAGTGACACACATCAGAGACAAGCCAAATTTTCTCACCTGGATAGTTGTTTTAGAATTCCGTGTCCAGATAGCCACTCTAAAACAATTGCTCGTCAATTTAAAACCGATTTTCACAGAATTAATTACAACTTTTGATTTAAGGTTAAAAAACATGAGGCAAACAAACCAGAATCAGATCGCACTCTCGTGTAAATGAGATTCACATTAATCACAAAAAAGGCCCAATTTCGCATTTTGAATTTGAATTCCGGAGAGAGCGATCTTTACTCCTAGCCACAAAGGCCACGAATATAGTCATGGTCAAGAAACTGCTCTTCATGCTCATCAGGAGTCCACCGGTCACCGCTTTGATTTTGACATTGTTAGTGTGTTGGACAGGGGAAAAAAATTGTTTGCCCGTCAAATGTTGGAAATGGTCCATATTCTAAAGAACAGGAACAATGCATGCAACTTCCGAGCAGACGTAGACAATCGAAGTTTAGGGTACCACCAGTTTTTTCAAACTTTGGAGCCACCCGGTAGTCAGCCTCCGTGATACTTTCGGGTCATTGTGCGCTGTTTACCTAGTTTCGTCGGTTTTTATCAATCTGCTTGGTTTGTGTGCATTCCAGTGCTTGTTTGTGGCTGATGATGAGTGCTATTTAGCCTCGAAACATCCCATCCGTTTTATAATTTTATTTTAGCTTTGATCCCGCTATTTGTTTAATTGTTGTCTCTAATTTTGGGCTACTTCGTTTTATTGTTTGTTTTTTACTCCTAGCTGAGTCCCATCCGTCTAGCAGGCACATAAAGTTTTAACACGATTTTGTGTAACGAAATTATCGTGTCTCTATTAAAAGGTCTTTATGAAAGTTCCTATTCATTATAAGAGTAAGCCTGATAATGCAAAAAGCTGCAAATAAAATTTCTTAGAAAAACAGGGAAATAACTTACTTTTTCGCAGAAATCATTGGCACTGCTGTACATCTCTTTAAACTTGCGGCATGTACTTCCTTTCATGCACTGATTTCCTACATCACCATCTGTCCATGTAAAGTTTTTCATCCAATTATCCGCACAAGTGTAATCTTCTTCACACGCCTCAAACCATGAGTTACAATCACTTTGGCACAAAGGCACCCCAAAGTATCGCTCTTTCCTTGTTTTCATTTCTACCTGAAAACAGAATCATTGGTCAAATTCACTTCATATCAGAAACTTAAAAAATCTTCAAGAACTTTAAAGCCACAGGGAACTTTAGTTAAAGTATCCAATTTCATACACGGAAAAAGATAGGTTGGCGCTGAGGCCTAGAATCTGAGCCTCTGCACTACCGGCCGTTGGCATAGTTTGACTTTCCTCCCGGGCACAGCTAAACAACTACCGGCCGCCGGTGCAGGCGAGGGGGCGAGTTGGGACTTGCAACACCAACTGCTTGTCTACAAGTGTCCATTAGACAGACATCTTGGAATTTTTTTAAAACACAAATATAATGTTTCTGAGGGGATTTTGAGACTTTTTGATGCTTTGATGCTTCTGCGATTTTCACACAATTTTATATCTATACTGCTACTGCAGAAGTTTGCGATAGACCCGTTTAGACCATGAATTTTATTTGATAGAAAAAAAGTTTTTTAAAGATAAAAGAACACAGTAAAAAGAAAAAAAAGAGGTTCCAAGTTTCCCAATAGACTGGGCTCTTTCGAAAAAACGCCTTAACTCCATTTTTTTTGTTTTGGACTTTTTGAGCATAAATCACTCTTAAGAAGAAGCTACACCTGTCTAATTACTGATCAGACTTGTTCCTCAACTTTTTGCTCCAGTTTCCATAGTCTTGTGTGTTTCCTTGTTTGTTATTTGTTTGTTTTGTTTTTTTTTGTTTTTTTTATTTTTAAATTTGCTGTTTTTTTATTTTTTTACATTTGTCATCTCAATAATAGATATTTTGGACATCCGACGTTTTTGCATGCGCCGTTCAATTTTACAGGTCTGCATTTGTTCATATCAATTTTGAAACGTTTTTTATACTCCCAAGAAAACCCTCTGCGGAAACATCAAACACTGTGTGTAGATTTTCTTACTTTCACGACCCAGGGTCCAACATTCGGCGAACATTCGTAGAAGCAATGATCTTGACGGAAATGTCTTCTACAGGCGTCAGACATGTTCCGTACTTGACTGCAATGATCATAGTTGAATCGGTACATGTTTGTGTGATGAGCATTGAAAGTTGTGTTATATACACAGCAAGATCTGTCTTTCCACGGTGAGCACTGAAAGAAAATAAAAAAAAATTAACAAAACAAATTATAATAAAGTATAAAAACATAAGGTCATCCATCTCATCGAAGTGGACGAGAGGGAAGACTTTTATTTCCTTATTTTTTCTCTTGGTTAACAATAAAAAGAGGTAGAAAAAAAATAATTAGATTGGAAGATTTATGAACTAGGTTCTTAGAAATCTGTATTTCCTCCAATTAACATAACGACATTTGTCAGACATTTCAAAAGAAGTAGAATAGAATAGAATATGATAGAAAAGTAATAAGTACTTTATTGGAAAAAGGACAGTGGCTAGAATTGCATCAGGCAACCAAGATTTAACCATTTAACACTTTTTTAGAAACAGACCCGGTAAACAATATTTGTCTTGCCAATTTGACTTAAAGTGGCATTAATAAGACGTCGTAGAAAGCTTGGAATGGTATTAATATTTTCATTGGAATTTGATCTTGAACATAACACTAAAAAATTTTTGAAAACTTGACTCTAGCTCCCTCCAGGGGTGCAAAATTTTCCAAAACTTCGGAAGTTTCACGCGATCCATGACTTATTTCCTCACAGGATTTTAAAAAATTTCCTCACAAAAATTTGAAAGAGATGACCTTTTTTTTGCTTATTTTAACATTTCAACACCGTATGTTTGCAAAACGACAGATATTTTCTATTTTTTACACTATTTTCCTGGAAAATCCTTGCTGTCATTATTAATAAAAAAAAAAAAAAATTGGACAATTTTCCTCACTTTCCCAGAAATTTCCTCACTTTCACGCGATCCGCAGATCTCTAGATCGGGCACATTTTGCACCCCTGGCTCCCTCAAATGATGGTCAGAGGCAGCAAACCTTTCGTTTCAGAGAGCGCGCGACAGTTGCGCGATCTAGCAGATTTGAATATTGGTCGTAGAGAATTCACCGTAGTTAAAATTCCCAAGAATCCCAAGAGTCACCCAAACCCACTCAAACTTGGCGGTAAAAAGTTCTTTAATGGGCACCAATAAATGTTGATGCTCTATTTGAGTAGAGTCCCTGTATAGAGACTCATTTAGTGATGACATCATTGCATCCGATCAATAGTTTTGTGACCTAAAAAACCACCCCCTTTCTCACTGTAGTGAGGCTGAGCTGTGAGTGGTTTCTTTGGTCACAAAACGATAGATCAAAGCAATACATTGCATTGTGACATCACACTAAATGAGTCTATTAAAGAGTCTCGCCATATAGAGAATGAAGAAGAACAAGTGGTCTATGGAGGCATCCACTCTGATTGGTTGGGTTCAACGAGGAAGCGTCTCCTTATCTGCGACGCTTATGGCAAGGAGGCGTTCATCATTTTCCTGGTGCCGCAAAAAATTTAAGAAAGGAAGTTTAAAACAGTACATTAGATGTGTTTAAACCCAATTTTAAAATCTTGAAAGCCTGTAAATTTTATTAACAGAATATGCCTCCTTAAAGGAGACGCTCTTACACACAGTCATCTTACGGAGAAACGGCACAGATAACGCCTCTTTGAGTTTCATGACAGCCTAAAATCCAGCAGCCAATCAGAAGTTATACCTCATATGGTGAGACACTTTAAAAAGCAGGGACTTTACTTTTCAAGCTGCATGAGAATTTACGATCATTAATGAGAATGTACGATCAATAATGAGAATTTACGATAATCAATGAGAATTTACAATTATTAATGAGAATTTACGATCATTAATGAAAATTTACAATCAATAATGAGAATTTATGATCATTGAATGCTGACAGCTGAAAAAAAGTTGGTGATGATTTTCACTTTTAAGCCTTACCTGCTTGAAAAGATCTGATTCTGGTCCAGGCTTGTCCTTGTGGAAAGAACCGTCCATACAATAATTCAAGGCATCCGGAGCATATGCTGTATCCGCATTGGTTGATGAAATTAGTGCGGCAAAAACGGATATGGTTGTAAAAAAGGCATAGTGTATCTGTAAAATATGTAAGAGTAAGTAAGTGAGACCAATAGGACTGGAAGGTACTAAATTATTATAGCAATACTTGTTTTGTTCTTATCATCCAATCCTAGTGGATTCGGGTACCCAAGTAAATATTTCTGAGAATTTAGACTAAAAATATGATGCATCAAGACTACAGGTACGTCTTTGCCTGATTATTATAGCGTTTGGTCAAGCGGAAAGTCCCAACAGCACGAAGAGGAGACCACACACTATAATTACAAGAATCATTTTGTTTAGACCATTTTGTTATATTTGTCTCTAGGATTTCCAGTATCTTCAATACCTACTCACATATCTTTGAAAAATAATTTAGGACGGGTACCGATTAGATTTCATTTTTGCCATCCACTGAACCTACCATGACAACACACAAAAGCACTTGGGTACAAATTAAAACTCATGTACTTACTTGAGTTCACTTACAAATTAAAATGGAAAAATCACAAGCCTTTGCACTATAGTCGGTTTCATTTAAATAGAAGCTTGAGCTCAACTCTTTCCCCTACGAGTTTTACCCTCACTCTCGTACCTGCGATGACTCGAGACCTGCCCCATCGGTCGGGGATTCCGTCCGTCACAATGGACTGTCCTTTGGATAGCTGACTGTCCATTGTGACGGACGAAATCCCCAACCGATGGGGCAGGTCTCGAGTCATCGCAGGTACGAGAGTGAGGGTAAAACTCGTAGGGGAAAGAGTCGAGCTCAAGCTTCTATTTAAATGAAACGGACTATAATAATAGAAATACATGTTTTCGGTGATGGTAGTTATTACAGAAAAGCTTCAGTTACCTATACTTATGAAAATGTTGAAGAAAAAATGTGAGCATTGGACAACACACAAATGAGGGGGTGAAATATACAGTTATTACTTAAAGATGATTCCAGGGTTTGATTAATTTGAACCGTGGACACCGCTGCTCAGAAAGTCAACAGTCGTGACTTTATCATTCAAAGAAAACCATGAATTTCTACCTACATTCTGTTTCGATTGAAACTTCCTCTTGACCTTCTCGCCGGAGGGCCATTATTTTCTATATAAGATTAGCGCAACACTGCTCTATTGCCTCGAGTCAGTCACTCGGTACCGTAAGTCGAAAAACACGAACTCAATTATTCGTTTCTCTAACTTGGGTAAGTATATCACTCACTTCATCTCTTAAAAGGCATAACGTTACAATATTTACCTGTAAAGTAGTTTTACTGCAGGACCACTTCTTCAGCCGAAAAAGGTTCTCGATGATATTCATTGAAGGAGTTGTGTAAAGGTAGTTTCAGTCTCAATCCAAAGTACCTTTCAGCAAAGTATGACCACTTGGAATGTTATCACCTTACAATAAAAACGAAGCACTAACAACAGTAACCGGCTGAACCAAACAATAAGGCAAGTGTTCGTTATCAGTAATCACGACTGAGATCTTTCACCAACAACAAAACGGAACGGACTGGAGTAAAAGCTGGGGCAGGTAGTGGCCGGCTCGATTAGAAAAAAGATAAAAGCTGACTAGACGTAATAATTATGAATCGGATGGGAAACAAGTAAACAAGTTGCTAGTTCTCACTCAAAATCGAATGCCATGTGCCTTGGCCATGTGCTTTGATGCAGGTGTGAGCAGTGTGAGTAGTGACTAGTGAGTTGTTGCGTAATTTTACACAGGATCAACATCAAGAAGCAGGATCCGATGGAGTACACTTCTTCCAACAAAAATCCTCAAGTTTATATTATGATGATGCAATAACCGAATAACCGACAAAATCTTTCAATTTGGCAATGGCGCTTAATATATGGAGCGCCAACTTGATTTATAGAAACGGCATGGTTTGCCTGAACTTGGCGATGATGAAATAAGTATTGAAAGGTATTGAGTAAGGAAAGTATTGAGATTTGAGGGAGTTGATTTACCAGACACAGCGTTGCCGTTTTGAACGAGCTTTTAGATTGCCGCTACAAACGCACTTTTACCAACATAGTAATAATATTATGTGCGATGCGCTATGCATGAGAAAATTTTCCCTTTTGTATATTGGCTTATCACTTGATGATTTTGTGTAATTTGATTTTTAAAAGTTCAAAATACTATTAATTTTAAAAAAAGTAAAACACTAATCATGCACCTGCTTCGTCATACCAGAATCTGGATCGATATTCTTGTGTTATTGTTCTAGCTCGGCCTAGTCTTTCTGTCACAAAGTTGCCAGCAGTGCTTGTCAAATATACTCACGAAATTTTCAAAACAAAACAAAAACAGTGAGTACAATGTCTTTGGTGAGTACACATTGAAGTGAATAGTGGAATAAAGTGGTTGTTCTTGAATTTCTGCGCTGAGATTAATCAGTATTTGTTATTTTCTTTTTTTTCCTTTTCATTGAGGTCTCCCTTTTCAACTAAGCGGAGTGAAACACAAGCATGAGTAAGGATAAAGAGCTGGCTCGCATCAAGTATGAAACGACTCACTTTGGATTCCCTGCGGAATCAGTGATACTTGGAGGTAAGATGAACGTTTAACCTTTCAATTTGTTGGTGTCATCCCTCTATTTACTTTTAAGACTTAGGATCTGCCATTAATTTTCAATTTCTGTACCAATAAAATCGAGCAGCCGCAAAGCAATCCAGTGACTTGCTCCATTAAAGGTTGTTAGTTTACGATGATTCACCAGTTTACTCACTCGGGGCTCAGTGAGTGTGAGCAGTTTTTAGCAAAGACTTCTAATAATATCTAGACTGGACATAACGCCTGCTCATGGAATACGATCGGTGGGCAACCCCGATTACAGTATGTGCTAAGATTTTCGGAAATATATTGAAGTTAATGGGAAAATGGCTTTTTTTAAAAATTAATTAAAAATACTAAAAAAAAATATTTTTCCACAAAACTTGGTATCACTTGAAAGCTCATGATATGTAGATTCCGGTCAGGGCCAGTTTTTATACCGATTTTTCAATCGTAAACCTTCTACAGAGGCTCAAAGTTGGGTTTTGAAAGAGCTCTATGTTTGTGAGGCCTCTCAACTTAGGTTGGGTTTGTACCCGAGTTGAGATGGCTCTGCAAACAGTTTGGTTTCCTTTCTGACTCAGCTAAGATTTGAACCTAAGTCAAGAATCAGAGAATTTCAATTGAGTTTCTTACACAAGTAAGAACTTCAGAAACTCCAAACCCGTGTTCAGAAAACATTGATGCCATCCGAAAGAGAAATCTCAAACGTCGGAAGAATTGGGCTCCAATACTTCGAACATTGCCATATTTTGCTTAAATCAACACACAAATGCAAAGGAAGAAAGTTATTCTGAACGCGACTCAAGAAATTCAGATAAAACAGCCACTTATGAAGAGTGGAAGAAACTGCATAAGCGTTGCTATTGAAGTGTCAACTAAGGAGCACAAAAGTTTCTTTTTTATTTGGTGACATTTTGTCATGCAATTTAGCAACAAATTTGTTACTTTTTTCTGCGAAATAAAGAAAATGCTTCTCATTGTTGATTCTGTAAGTAATGTCCACCATCATTCTTTCCTAAAAAAAAAAAATAAAAATAAAAAATTGATCAATTATCCCTGTGTTTTTTGATTTCAGTGAAAGAAGTGGTTTACGATACTATCGCAGATGTTGTCACAAAGTGTGAAGTTGAAATCATTAAAAAAAGTCCAGCTGAATCTGACCAGATCAAAGCAGCGTCGCAGCGGCTAATCGATGAATTAACGGCAAAAGCGCAGGAACCACTAGTAACGCTTGAGGTGATATTTGTGGCTACTCTTTATTTACTTAATTATTTAAGGTGATTCTTTGGCGTTAAGTGCCGATTTCTGCCATCGGAGCGCTACCCTTTGATTAATGTCAATTTACAGACCGAAAGTAATTTATATTTAAGAAAACAGATTGTCTGTTACTAGATAAATATCTGGACGGATAGATAGAGGCTAAAGATAGTAAGACTTTAAGAGAAACAACTTGCTCGCTTCATGCTTTGATGTTTAACTGTGTGTTATCTTTTTAATTCTAGAAACAAATTAGAGAATGTTTTACAATACCTGATCATGTACTATTACCTGGAGATGAAATTCAAAGGCAACAGTTCACCAAGGATGAAGAAATTGCACTGAATAACAAATTGGAAAATTTAAAATTTAGATACAAAAGGGTGAGCTCTTCTTTTCATTACAAACAGCACTTTGAAACAGAGCTGCCATTTTGCGTATAATTAATTACTTCTTTCAATGCGTTGATGATTCCACCGGTTGAGAAAAGATTACACTGTTCAGTTCAGTGTAAGAATGTACTGCACAAAAATACTGTGATCTGTAATCTTTTCTCAATTTGTGGAAACGCTGTCAATTTATTATAAGCTCCACAAAATTTTTGAAGTCATCGATGACTCCACCGGTTGAGAAAAGATTACGGATGCGATTTGATTTAACCTATTTGGTCTAATTACAATAACTATTACGATTCGATCCTTTCTGATCTTGCCCCAGGCAGATTATAGGATCCCTCTTCCAGAGACCGTAAAATGGTTGGACATTATCATCCTTTGGAGGTAGTGAAATTTGGTCCTGAAGAATATCTCCACAGGACTTCCAAAAAATATCCTCAGGACACACCTCTATGTATATGGCTCATTTTAACCCTTTCCGTTCTTTGGGCAAGCTGCGGTCGACAAAATTGATTTACGGGATATGCTCCACGAGCGAGCTGTGGTCAACAAAATTGATTTCAAAGTTCCTCTTTATTGTCAAGCAGGAGTCAAAAAAATTGATTTATGGGTTCTGCTACATTGTCGACTGCAGCTTGACACACACGTAATTTGTGAAAAAAATACATTTATTTAGCCGTAAAAGTTAGTACCATTCAAAAACTCTTAAAAACAGCATTTTTCCCAATTTTTAAGTGGAGCACAAGCAGGTCCAATCTTAAATTACCTAAATGTAATGGAAATGGTTGAGATATTCCGAGGGTTTTCTCAGGACTTCATTAGACTTTTCAATGTTTTGCATATTATTCATGATTTTAATTTACACCAAGCAAAAATGCTGTGTAGTTGTTTGAGTTTGTCCAAAATTATTATTATTATTATTTTTTTTTTTAATCCAACATAAGAAAGAACAGTATGTTTCATATGTTTCTTTTGTCTTTTGTTTTCAGGCTGTTTTCATGGAAAAAATGCTGCACGCAGAGAGAAAAGTGTGGGAGGAATTGAATAGAGTAGAAGATGAACTTTTGAAGCTTCAAAAAGTGCAAGAAAATGAATTAGCATCCTCAGAATTATCAGAACAGTTATTGTCGCGGATTTTGTCTCTAAATTTATGTGAAAATTAAAACAGCCTTTCGGCAGGAACCAGGGGTTTGGAGCCGAAGAGCCACAGCTAAACTTTAAGTCTGCGTCTCTGGGGGAAACAGTTAACATAACCTCGAAACTAGGATTTCTGGTTCAAAAGCTGATTTCAATGGAGCTGTTGCAAACTTTTGCTTCAGGCTTATTAATAGTTGATTATGGGGTAATACCCTGTAAAAATATCGATTAGCGCACTAACAAATCACAAAATCCACTCCTTAACTCACAAAATGCTTTTAAACGCGAGACCGTAATGGCGGCCGGGGCTGTGGTTTTCATTGGGGTTCCCTATCTTCAATCAGCGCCATCTACACGAGGTGTTTCCGCAACACCACACAAGAAGAAGAAGCATACAATTGCCATAAGAAAACCGCGGCCTCGGCCGCCATCACGGTCTCGCATTTAAAAGCATTTTGTGAGTTAAGGAGTGGATTTTGTGATTTGTCAGTGCGCTAATCGATATTTTTACAGGGTATTACCCCATAATCAACTATTAATAAGCCTGTAGCAAAAGTTTGCAACAGCTCCATTGTTCTTGGATTTCAAAGATTACAGTTTGATTAGCCGCAATCAGAGCTCGAAACTGGAGCAGCTCCCAAAAGCGCTCTCATTGCAATAATTCAAACTGTAATCTTTGAAATCAATTTTGAAAGGAAACGGTAAACATTCCCTTCGAAACTAGGATTTATGGTTCAAAAACTGATTTCAGTTGTTCTCAAATTTAAAAAATTACAGTTTGAATAGGCGCAATCAGAGCTCGAAACTGGAGCAGCTCCCATAAAGAGCTCCCATTGCAATAATTCAAACTGTAATCTTTTAAATCAATTTCAGACTGTGTGAGGATAATTGTTTTCAATTTTGAAATGATAAAATCCTGGTTTTGAAGAATTTTCCATGTATTTCTGCAGCAAGAGACGAGAATAGATGCAAATTTAAATTTCACCTGTAGCTCCGGCTCTGAACTCCTAGCTGAATCTGCAACCTTATAACGCTTGATCTGTAGAATAGTCTTTTTTTCACCAGTATGAAATATTTTTCGAAGAATGTGCTCTACTTTTTTTTTTTTTTTTACCATTGCAGCCTCGTCTGGAAACCCTTTTACTGAAATGACTTTTTGACACTCTTAAGCTTTGTAATTTACTAAAGTGGAGCAATTGCAAGGGTCTGAGATGTTGTGTTTTTTATAAAGAAAATGAAAGTGCTTAATGAGTTGAGAACAAAGATGCCTTTGGTTTCTAATTAAGTCACATTGTTCCAGAAATAAGATATTGGCCCAAAATACATTGTTAAAAATGAGAATTCCGCGTAGTGACGTCACTACGCACAAGATTTTGTACAACTTTACACGTGTGTATCTCTAAAACTAGGACACTTATGAAAAAACCAAAGGAACCCTTGTTCTCAGCTCATGAAATACTATCATTTTCTTTGTAAGAACACCAAATTTCAGACCTGCTTTGACAAGAATATGCATTTGATCGCTAGTTTTAATGTTACGCAGGCAAGTTATAAGGTCAAACTTTCTGGCTACATAGATGGCCCTTCTGCAAAGGGATGACCCCTTTAAGTGTTTCATAAATATTCAACAGTTTCTTATGTAACTTACTTACCTAGAAAAATTTAACTATCCCCTGCCTATTTTTGGGAGGTAAAGGCTACAGAAGTTTTGTCATTTTTTATATATTTGAAGTATTCATGATTAAAAGCTCTTTGATTCACTATGAATGGCAACTTAACTGTAATTTTTCATTTTTTGTTACATTTTTGAAACCCTGCTTATTTTAAAGTGATTCCAGGCGAATTTCCTCAAATTTGTACTTTTTGCGTAAAGTAGTTTTAACTGTGGACACCACGTCGCGCTGCTCAAAAAGCCTTCAACAGTTTTTGGCTGAAATTGACGAATTTACGCTAATAGCACTTTGAGAAACGCCAGCACCCGCAAGCATACTTCAGGAAGATACCCTGACAGTTTCAAGCTGATATACTCAAAAATAAAGCCGGAAATTAGGAAATACAAAAATTCTCATAAGCCTCAATGAGTACGAGTGAGGCAGATAGACGACATATGTATTATCACTTGCACTCACTCTCACTCACTAAGCTTATGGCGAAATGAATTTCATAATTTACAGCTTTAATTCTAAACCAATTTTGCTTGTTTTGGGCTCAAAAAATCCATATAAAAAAATTTTGCAGGTGCTGAATTTATTGGATTTTGCGTTTTTTCTTTGGTTTCAATTGAAAATGCCAATAACACAACTTTTTCCAAAAGCAATTAGTGGCTTTATCCATCGGATTGAAATCTGGAAAAGTTTTGCCTGGAATCACCTTAACCCTTTCCGCTCCACTGTCGAGCGGTGGTCGACAAAATTTTGTAGCTCGAAATTGACACTAGCACTTCTCAGACGCCTATTTTGTCTGTTGATGGCGTTAATTTCGAGCAACAAAATTTTGTCGACCACAGCTCGACAGTGGAGCGGAACCCGTAAATCAATTTTGTCGACTACAGCTCGACAGTGGAGTGGAAAGGGTTAAGATGAATCTTTGGCGCTTAGTATCAATTATTGCCACTAGAGCGCTACTGTTAAATTAATACATTTATGTAAAACAATTATAATAAGAACCAGGCCACCGCACTTAAATAAATCTCTGAAACATTCCAGTGTGCTCACAGCACGAGTTTTGACTGAAAAAGAAAAAAAATAAGACAACAAAAAGGCAGGTTTAAAAATAGGCAGGTTCAAATAAATTAAAACACGTAATATTTTAAAATTTAATGAGTATTTTGATTGCAGAATTGTAATAACATAACAACAGACTAGATAAACACAGTGATTTTTTAAATTGCTTACAGGCATATTTTGGTCTAACGGTTTAAGAGTAAGCAGAATAAATTGATTCATCGCTTGCATTTAACATCTCTTCTCGTCAATCATTTCTTTTTTATTATTTTTTAATTCATTTTCGCTAAAGCTGGGCAAGTATTATAACATACAGAGCTGCCGTTTGACGTATAATTAATAACATTTTTTTATTCACCGATAGTTCCACCGGTTGAGAAAATATTACACTGTTCAGTTCAGTTTATAACTGTACTGCACGGAAATACTCTAATCTGTAATCTTTTCTCAACCGGTGGAGTCGTTGATGACTTTGAAAATCATGCGGATATTTTAATATATAAACAGCGTTTCCACCGATTGAGAAAAGATTACAGATTAGAGTATTTTCTTTCAGTACTGTCATAAACTGAACTGAACGAGTAATCTTTTCTCAACCGGTGGATTCATTGGTAAATTGAAAAATGTCATTGTATATACGCAAAATGACAGCTCTGATAACATAACTCTAAGCTCAAGTCAGAGAAATACTCACAATGAACTGAAAGCAGTGATGGGCAGATTTTATGTTTTGAATAATCATGGATAATTAACTAAAATTATTCACATTATTTTCTTGTTATTCCTAATAGTGAGTCAAAGTTGTAATGCTACCAGTATATTCATCGGTGATAAGATGAATGACTGATAGTGTTAAAACTTTGATTTACTGGCAGGAGTACACAGGAAAAAAAGACTGGTTGAATTTACCACCTGCACAGCTGATTTTGGAGTCTGCTATCGAGCATGGTAAATTTTACCATCATATGGTAGATGCAACATACTTTGTAGTGAAATGTACCAACAGGTTATCTTAATTTACCCCAAGGTACATTGCATTTACCACATGATGGTAAAATTTACCATACTTGATAGCAGACTCCAAAATCAGCTATGCAGATGGTAAATTCTACCAGTCTTTTTTTTTTTGTGTGTGTATCATGAAAATAATGTGAATAATTTTAGTTAATTACTAATGATTATTCAAAAGATAACTTTCACCCAACACTGAGTTTGAGAAAATTTTACAGAGTTTAGTTTAAAACCAACACGTAGATGCCTTCTATTGAAAAGGCAAAAACTAGGAAAAGAACTGTTCAAGGTCACAATTCACTACTCGTTCAACTCTAGTCATGAATGAATGGATACAAATTTAAACAAATAAATAAATAGAAAACTAAAACAATAATTAAAAAATTAAAGACTAGATAAATTAAAAAATAAAACCAAAGGTGCTTACTTATGAATATTGTATCGAATGATCATTTCGGGTGTTCACCCATCTTCAGTGATAATGAGGAATAAATGTAGAAACATATCGACGCATTATTTCGCGCACTCATCAAGTTTACGATTTTGAAAACCAAAATTAAGTCATAACGAAGGAACCAAAAACAATAAATAAATCAAATATATGAAAATATTTAAACTAGTTAACAACGAATATTAAACAACAAAGCAGAGATCGGAATGAGGAATTACGGTTTCGGCCTAATTTCCGATAGGTGGCAGCACAGGTCCGTAAGTTGACTAGCAGAGTTCCTGATATCTAATTGGGTGTTGAGTAATGGCGCGTTTTTCAAAACTGCTCTGCTGATTTCAAGGTTTTCAAGTACATTTAGCATGCGTTTGTCTTTAGATTTATGTATGATTTCAAGATTGTTGTTGATGTTATTGATCTTGTGTTGACTTTCACTTACATGCTGATGTATTACGGAGGTGTTGGAGTTAATGTGTTCTTTAAATCTTTGTTTAAAGCATCGTTGCGTTCGGCCAATGTAGGTAGCATTGCAGTCATCACAGTTAATTTTGTAGACACCAGAATGATTAAAATTGTCATTCTTTGCATGGGTGTTTTTTGATATATTTATATTATTAGCCAGGTTGTTGGAAGTTTTGAACGCAGTACAATAGCCATACTTTTTGAATATGTTGGCTACTCCTTCACTCTGTTTACCAAAATACCTAATTAAGGGTTAAATATTGGTTTCTCTTCTCAGGCAATTTTTTTTTTTTTTTTTTTTTTTTTTTTTTTTTAGACTTTAGTATTTACAGAAAAGGTACAACCACTAACACTATTATAGACTTTAACTCCAACCATCCAAAGTCACATAAATATGCTTCAATCCACGGCTATGTACATAGGGCACTTAATATCCCAATGCCAAAAACTAATTTAGATAAAGAATTAAATATCATTAAGCAAATCGCACGTAATAACAATTTCCCAGTGCACATAGTCACTAAAATAATTAATCGACAACAAAATCATGCTAGAAAAGTAAGCAAAATTTGCCTGAGAAGAGAAACCAATATTTAACCCTTAATTAGGTATTTTGGTAAACAGAGTGAAGGAGTAGCCAACATATTCAAAAAGTATGGATATTGTACTGCGTTCAAAACTTCCAACAACCTGGCTAATAATATAAATATATCAAAAAACACCCATGCAAAGAATGACAATTTTATTCATTCCGGTGTCTACAAAATTAACTGTGATGACTGCAATGCTACCTACATTGGCCGAACGCAACGATGCTTTAAACAAAGATTTAAAGAACACATTAACTCCAACACCTCTGTAATACATCAGCATGTAAGTGAAAGTCAACACAAGATCAATAACATCAACAACAATCTTGAAATCATACATAAATCTAAAGACAAACGCATGCTAAATGTACTTGAAAACCTTGAAATCAGCAGAGCAGTTTTGAAAAACGCGCCATTACTCAACACCCAATTAGATATCAGGAACTCTGCTAGTCAACTTACGGACCTGTGCTGCCACCTATCGGAAATTAGGCCAAAACCGTAATTCCTCATTCCGATCTCTGCTTTGTTGTTTAATATTCATTGTTAACTAGTTTAAATATTTTCATATATTTGATTTATTTATTGTTTTCGGTTCCTTCGTTATGACTTAATTTTGGTTTTCAAAATCGTAAACTTGACGAGTGCGCGAAATAATGCGTCGATATGTTTCTACATTTATTCCTTATTATCACTGAAGATGGGTTAACACCCGAAATGATCATTTGATACAATATTCATAAGTAAGCACCTTTGGTTTTATTTTTTAATTTATCTAGTCTGAAAATTTCTGGTGCAAAATACGAAAAACTTTTACAAAAAAAGAAATGTAACATTTGAATCAAGTAAAACTTTAATTTTCAAACACTGGAAATTCACTGACAACCTTTCATTGTGATGATCACTGCATTCATTTCCGATAATAATTAAATATCAATGCAAGCCTAAAAATAAATAACACCCTAATAGAGCTAAAAATGCTGTAAAATTAGCACCCTTGATTAGCCGTCTTTTTGTATGTCCACATAATTTTTGCGAACATGGACTGTGAACATAGTGTGGACTCAGCCTACAAAGTCACTGGGTTTCACAGTGTCGATTGCGCACTACACAGGACATCCTCTCCGTCCACGATGGTTCAAGGTGCTCCAAACCATGTGGACAATTATGGTTCACAATTGCTCACAGCAATGTGACCAGCCTGGGAAAAGGGAAATCCCGCAGTGTTTTTACTCGATAAGCTCTGCCCATTCACAGTCATCCACAAAATAAAAAAATGGCGACCAAGGACCGCAGCAGTCCACAGCGGGCAATTGTGGACATAAAAAAAGACAGCTATTATTAATTACTAGGTTTTATGTAAAAGTAAGGATCCCTGTTTTCTTAGATAAAGTTATAACTTGTCGAGAAGAAATCGTGATTTTTAAACACAGAAATTGCGGAAAAGAGTAGGAACTAATATGTTGTATCTAGTTAAGAAGAGAGCCTGTTCAATGATAAAATTTTAAATAAGTAAGGAAGAATTAAGAAAGAATTTATCAGTTGGCAAACAGAGTTGGCTACTATAATACTTAACAGAGTTGGCTACTATAATACTTGGCCATTCAAACCAACAATCCAATATAGTGTCAGTTTATTCTCTGAAACTTACTCAACAGGAATATTCCCGTAGTGGCAATTTACTCAATTTTTAGGGTATAAATTTTTCTCAACAGATAGAGGTTACAATACAGTACAGTATGGTGCGTCCCAATGGGTGGCGCAACCGCGGAATTTAAAAATCAGTTAAAAGATCAATTTATTTTACTTAATTCAAAACAAACGGACAAAGCCCAATATGTCATTACAAGTTCTCATTAATGTTCATTAGAAAATAAAAATTTGAAAAACGAAGTAAATTCCTAAATCCGGAATATTCCCAGCGTGCATCACTAAACCAACATCATATTCATCAGCTTTTTTGAGGTTATAAAAAAAAATTGCTTTTTTGATGACTGTCTTGCATCAATTGAAAGAGTGCCAAATTTTGGCAGTTCCAAGCCATGAGCTTAACTTAAAATTAAACCAAACTTTGACTAAAAAATTCAGCGATGAACACCCTAAAGTTTTGGTGCTTTTGAATGATACAAGGAAAATTACACTGAGCATTGGGTTTTAAAAATCTCTGTAATTTTTCTACAGATTTTTTTGTGTCATAAATGATTAAAATATCAGTTTAGAATTATGGACGTAAGTGATTGTTACGTATCCAATTCTCTCAAATCCAAAACCCTTTGTCATTCAATTTATTATGATTTAAGACTAATCGTTTGTCTTTGGCGGTTAGTTCCGAAGGTGGTTTCGTTAAATGTGGCTTTTTTACTAAAAACGTAAGCGATGCATAGGGGGATATGCTGTCTTCAAGGACGTTAACCGATTTGAATTCTGTAATAATTTTGGTTAAATGAGAATGTTCTGCATAGGATAAATTAAATGGGAATTTTATGAAAATATTACAAGCTAAAAAGTAAAATGAGAGAGATAGACCAAAAAACTGAATTTTGAGGAGAAACAGCAGTTGTGAGATAAAACAGGATGAAAAATAAAGAATATTGATAGCCTAAAAAAACGGAATGAACGATAAAGGGTTTTGGATTTGAGAGAACTGGATACGTGACAATGATCCTACGCAATTCAAACAATCTTTGACCAAATTTTTGATAAACGCAAGTGAGACCTCACTTTCGTCTCACTTGCACCAACTAAGCTGACCTTACATACTTTGAATTGCGAGGAATATTTATGTATACAGGGTGTCAATTAAAAAAGGAGCCAGGCTTAATATCTCGAAAACGGCTCCGAATTTCGAAAAACGCTGAAACACGTGTTCGATTATTTTGAGGGGGTCCCCAATTTCGGGGCTCCCCTCTGGGGGTCCCAGGGGGGTCAAGTCCCATATTTCAAATGGGGACCCCCATTTTTTATTTGATAATCGGAAAGAGGGTAAAATTCTAGGACTTTCGGCGCAAACCGAAAGTCGATATTGTTTTTCGTCTTCGATATATCGAAGGTCAAAGTTCGATATGAACCCATCTTCAGAAATTCGTAACTTTCCTTTAAATAGTCCAAATTTTAAAAACTTTGGGTCTAAAATGCTCTACAGAGCAAGCACTTTTCAGAAAAAATTCAATTTTAACAGAAATTTAGTCAAAATTTGGTTTTAAAGCCCCCAAACATTTTTAACGTTTTTGGCCCCCACGGGGGGCTATCAGAAAAATTCCGAGAGACGACCCCTATCGAGTGATACGTCAATCGAAAAGGCGTAACAAACTGAGCATTTTGGCGCAAACCGGAGGTCCATATCGTTTTTCATATTCGAGATATCGCATTCTGTAAATCAACATTTGACATTCGATATCTCGAATATGAAAAACGATATGGACCTCCGGTTTGCGCCAAAATGCTCAGTTTGTTACGCCTTTTCGATTGACGTATCACTCGATAGGGGTCGTCTCTCGGAATTTTTCTGATAGCCCCCCCCGTGGGGGCCAAAAACGTTAAAAATGTTTGGGGGCTTTAAAACCAAATTTTGACTAAATTTCTGTTAAAATTGAATTTTTTCTGAAAAGTGCTTGCTCTGTAGAGCATTTTAGACCCAAAGTTTTTGAAATTTGGACTATTTAAAGGAAAGTTACGAATTTCTGAAGATGGGTCCATATCGAACTTTGACTTTCGATATATCGAACACGAAAAACGATATCGACTTTCGGTTTGCGCCAAAAGTCTTAGAATTTTACCCTCTTTCCGATTATCTAATAAAAAATGGGGATCCCATTTGAAATATGGGACTTGACCCCCCTGGGACCCCCAAAGGGGAGCCCCGAAATTGGGGATCCCCTCAAAAGATGTCCCCCTCGAAATAATCGAACATGTGTTTCAGCGTTTTTCAAAATTCGGAGCCGTTTTCGAGATATTAAGCCTGGCTCCTTTTTTAATTGACACCCTGTATAATTCAAAAACTAATTTGAATCATTAATGACTCAAAAATAGAAAAATATGAAATTGCGAGTTGAACTCACCCCAATTCTATTTGCCTCCAGGATTATTAAATATTTAAAGATAAAAATATAAAAATAAAATAACCTTCATAAATCTTCACTGTTAACCTAAGCATGCTAACTTATAACGTGAAAACATTAAAAAATGTTTTCATCAAATTCAAAGTAAAAGAATAAAAGATACTTTAGTTCTCAGTTATAAAAAAAAAAAAAAAAACAAAAAACAAAAATAAATGCACAGACAATAGCAAAAATAAAATTTGAACATTAAAATTTACAGTAATAGAAAAATAAATTCATATGTGAACAGCACAATTTCAAAATAATATACAAAGAAAGTTTAACAACAAGTCATCACAACTTTCAACATGATACCTGCTTACCTGCATTAGAGTCAGATAATGAAATTTTTGATTTCAATAGAAAATGCAATTTTAATGAAATTTTTTACTAGAGTTCGTTTCAGTAGTGTAATCTTTGGAGAATTTTGAATTTTCATTCCTTCAAATAAAAAAAAAAAACTTGCCTGGATTTTTGAATTTTGAATTTTAAAGCGTTCTTCAATGAAAAGCAAGGAAACAAGATAAAAAACTAACCAACGACGACTTGACGTAAAAGAAGCAGGAGTAACAGGAAAATGATGAGAAACACGCAAACAATATTTTGGTGAGAATTCCTGTGTTTACAGTGTTTAGGAGTATTGGCTCTCTCCACACTTAGAAATTACTTTTTTATTTTTTTGAATTTTTGAGTTGAAAATGGCTGCGATTTGAGCTAAAATGTCCTCACCATAATTTTGTTTGCCTGTTTTCTAGTGTTTTCCCGTTACACCTCTTTCTTTTATGTCAGTAAAAAGCCCATCCTCAAGGTGATTCTTTAGCTTTTAGTGCTGATTTCTGCCACCAGAGTGCTACTATTTGATTAACGTTAAATTACAGGCTGAAAGTAATTAGAAAACGGAGTGTCAGTTACTAGATAATCATCTGAAGAACGTCTCTGCCAAATATCTTGTCAATAACTTCAAAAATAAAGCTGAAGGTACCAAACAATGGAATATTGCATTTCGATACAAGAAGTGATTTGCGATACATATTCCATTTTTTGGTACTTCCAGCCTTTTTTTTTTGAGTTATAGACAAGATATTTAGTAGGGACTTTCTTTAGATAATTATCTTGTAACTAACATTCCGTTTCCTTAAATATAAACTACTTATGGCCTGTTTTTAAACTACTACATTAATCGAACGGTAGCGCTCTGGTAGCAGAAAGCGGCACTAAACGCTAAAGAATCACCTTAAATTCATTTTTATTTATTTTTATTATGTCATAAGAGTGATGACATTGGAAAATTTAATAAAATATTATTGGTCTAGAAGCATCAAAAGTTCTGAAACGACTTTTAAATTTATGTATTGACGTCAAATCTACGGCTCCAAACTAAAGATGGTTCACTGTGATTTTCAAATTACATTTTCACCTGAAAAATTGGCATTTACATTGAGAAACCGATGCAAATTTTGAAGACTCCTGAGTCATATGAGCGCATGATTTATTATTAAAATAATATTAATTGGTACATAACATGGAAGATTGAGGATAACTTAACCTACAGATGAATCGGAAATTTCAATTTTTCCTGAGTACTTTTGACTGTTCTAAGTTTTAAATTCGACCTGAATAGTAACATCACTCAGAAAACATTTCCATTATAAAATTCTTTTGGGGGAAAATCAAATTGAATCATCTTTTGTTCTGAGCCACAGTTAGATATCCATATTTTCATCGATTTACGTAAACAGTCTAGGATAAAAGCCGATAAGAAGGGACCAATTGGAAAAAGATTAAGTAAAAAAAAGTTGCATCAGGCAATGTAAGAAGAAACAAATTTTAACTTGCTCAAGATTGCTTCATACTTAGTCTCAAAAAATAAAAATGGAAGATTTAACTGAAATTTCAGTTTACTGACTTTTGCGGACAGTTGATTTTTTACTTGAGATACAAACGGAGAGATCTTTCAGCTTTGATGTATTAACTCCTTGGGTGCTTCGTAAAAAAAGAAAAAGAAAAAAAACGATGAACATGAAAATTATAGAAAATTTGTTTCCTCCATTCGCCATTCATGTAAGCATCTCAACATAGCTAAGGTTCATCAACTGGAGTTGAAAGTCTCACTTTTACCATGAAAAAAATTGGATTAAATAGCATGGATTGGACCAACCAAAACAAAAACAAAAACAAAAAACGTATTTTTAGTGACAAGAAAATTTAGCATTAAAGTTCTTCATTCAGCTGTTCCTATTTGCAAGAACAGTAGATATTTAAGCCTTGATAATTCAACATTTTCCAATTTCAAAGTTTAATCGCTCAGAACTTGCTTTTGAAACAGTCAAGGCACTATTCTGTTGAAATAAGTTAACGACTAACATTAGCAAACAATTAGGATGGTGTAAATTGAAGAGCCATTAAATAGATATCAGCTATGTGAGTTTAGCTAAATTAGCCAGCAATAATTCAGTTCCATAATCCACAAAATGTGTATTTGTCTGGTCAATAAATTTTCCATCTCTTTGAAAAAAAAGGTAAGTATTTGCTGGTTCTAGTCATCTAATTAGCAGTGTTAAAATAGCAAATACTTAAATTCTCAAAACTGCTACTTCAAAGAAGTAATGTGCGCTACAGCAGAGAAGAAAAAGGTCAACTAGCATTTTCAGCATTAACTTGGCGGTTGCTAAATTTTCAGGTTTCTAACCATCTTTAACGTTTTGAAATAACAAGAGGGTAATTAAAGATAAAAATAATAGAATAAAAACTAGTAGGAAAGCTGAAAAGGTAACTTTTTGAGGCAAAGATTGATCCGATGTATCACTTGAAAAACTGAGGGAACTCGTTGGAAATTTCTCGCACGAGAACAATGTCCGCTTCACTCTCGGGTGATTCCTCGCAGAATATTCTGGTGAAACACTTTTGCAGATCGACTTGCTTGTGCTGATGTTCCTCATAGTGGGTTGACTTCAACATCAGCCTGCAAAGCTTCAAATACTGCGTCCTTTTCTATAGGAGGACAAAATTGAACACCATAAATATTAATATTGCTGTGGTTACAGCAATAGTGCTTTCATAGTGATATACCGGGTGTCCCAGACCACCCGTCTATATACTTTTTCTCGAAAACGGCTGGGAGTTAAGAGCTGAAACAAAAAAAGTCACATGGAGAATTGACCCCAAGGAATTCAATAAAAATATTTTCAAAACCCCCCAAGGCCCCCCGGGGTCGGGGGGGGGGGGAGTTCGAAACACATTTTTCCATTTTTGTCGGAAAAAAGCCTGCAAAAGGTACCAAAATAAGTTCAGATCCTGAAAGAGCACCTTATTGCCGACATTTTTGGTCCAATTAATTTTTCCAGAAAACCCCAATTTTCGGGGTTATGGGCCCTTTCGGGGGGAAATTTTCAATCGGCCACTGTGACCACACTATTTAATATTTTTCAAAAAACTGAAGACCATCTGAAAGAAGAGATCAAGACCTTTCGACTGATGTGCCACATAATACCTAAAATTGAATTATTAAGACCCCCACCTCAAATCCAAAATTTGAGGGCCTTTGGCCCCCCTATGTAAAAAAAGTCAAATAGCAAGGTATGACTTGTGATACATCGATCAAAAGCCCTTGAAGAGGAAAATAAGATGGCGCAATCCAAAATTGTCTACAATCATTACTTTCAAAATGGCGGCCATTTGAAAATTATGGGTGCTCAAAAGTAAGTCCTAGGAAGAGAGTCCAAGGTTGAACGATACAAGGCTTAAAAGGCCTTAAAAAATGCAAACAAATGGTACAAACTACAGATCAATCTGCCTTTTCAATCAAAAGTTATGACCGATTGAAATTTAAGCAGCCGTAAATAGGCCTTATTGAGCACTTTAAGTTTCAATCGGCCATAACTTTTGATTGAAAAGGCGGATTGATCTGCGGTTTGTACCATTTGTTTGCATTTTTTAAGGCCTTTTAAGCCATGTATCGTTCAACCTTGGACTCTTTTCCTAGGACTTACTTTTGAGCACCCATAATTTTCAAATGGCCGCCATTTTGAAAGTAATGATAGTAAAGATAGACGATTTTGGATTGCGCAATCTTATTCTCCTCTTCAAGAGCTTTGGATCGATGCATCACAAGTCATACCTTGCTATTTGACTTTTATTACATAGGGGGGCCCAAAGGCCCCTAAATTTTGGATTCAAGGTGGGGGCCTGAATAATTCAATTTTAGGTACATATAATGTGGCACATCATTCGAAAGGTCTTGATTTCTTCTTTCAGATGGTCTTCAGTTTTTTGAAAAATATTGAATAGTGTGGTCACAGTGGCCGATTGAAAATTCCCCCCCAAAAGGGCTCATAACCCCAACAATTGGAGTTTTCTGGAAAAATTAATTGGACCAAAACTGTCGGCAATGAGGTGCTCTTTCAGGATCTGAACTTATTTTGGTACCTTTTGCATGCTTTTTTCCCACAAAAATGGAAAAATGAGTTTCGAACCCCCCAAACTCCCCCCCCCTCGGGGAGCCTTGGGGGGTTTTGAAAATATTTTCATTGAATTCTTTGGGGTCAATTCTCTAAGAGACTTTTTTGTTTCAGCTCTCATCTCCCAGCCGTTTTCGAGAAAAAGTATATAGACGAGTGGTCTGGGACACCCGGTATATTAGTTTTGGAGCACGAAAAGCAACAGGATTTAGAATGGCTTCAGAGATGATCTATTTTAACATGGTCGCCACCAGAATTGGGCAAATCGGACTCTAGTACCAAGGTTGAACTGTCAAGTGCTTGCAGTATTCCTCGGTTCCATCCGGGTACATTTTGTAGTGGAGAAGGAGACAGTTTGCAAACTTCACTTTAATACTTAAGATGATTCCACGGTGAAATAGTTCGAACCGCACAAAACCACATCACACTGTTCAAAAAGTCAACAGTTTTTGGCTGAAATTGACAAATTTACGCTAAAGGTACAAACTTGAGAAATGTCAGCACCTGCAAGCATACTTCAGGAAGATACCACCCTGACAGCTTCAAGCTGATACACTCAAAAATAAAGCCGAAAATTAGGAAATACAAAAATTCTCATAAGCCTCAATGAGTGCGAGTGAGGCAGATAACATATTATCACTCGCACTCACTCTCACTAAGCTTATGGCAAAGTAAATTTCATAATTTAAGGCTTTTAATTCTTAACCAATTGTGCTCGTTTTGGGCTCAAAAAATTCATTAAAAATTTTTGCAGGTGCTGAAATTATTGGATTTGCGTTTTTTCTTTGGTTTCAATCTCAAATGCTAAAAACACAACTTTTCCAAAATGTGACTAGTTGCAAAATCCATCGGATTGAAATCTGGAAAAGTTTTGCCAGGAATCACCTTAAACTTCATGCATTGAGTTGGGACAGCCCTGGTAAGCACACCTGATGATCCGTAACAACAGCAAAACTGGTCATGTCGCTCTCGGACTCTGTCCTCTCTCATGCATTTCTGTTAAACCTGCCTGAGTTGAACACTCTTCCACCCTTTGGTTTAACTTAAACTTCCATATTTTTTTATTATTTTTCTTCTTAAATTTTCATTGGCTTTACGTACCGTAGATTACGAGTTTGCCCAAATCTAAAGCATTTCTTATACCATGTGGCTAAATTATGTTGTTTACGTTCTTCAATTTAAGTGTAATTTTTATTTCGTCAAAAGAAAACTTTCCTCTACCTTTAAAACTTCTGATTTTAAAGCGTTCCTCAGTGAAAAGCCAACCCTCAAAATTCATATTATTTTGTAACAGGAGAAATAATACTGACAAGTTCCAAAGATTATAGGTCTAGGTACGCCTACACTTCTGAAACGACCTCTACCTACAACCATTCTGCTGAACTGGTTTTCAAAAATCAAACATTATTTTTGCTTACTTTGTATGTATGATCAAACAAGGTTACCCTTGATTTTTGAAAAAAGGGTTCCGGGCTACTTTTTAATAACGGTTTGAAAACTTTCCGAGTCCCGAGGATAGAATAAACTTGGAGAGTTGGATCAAATACTAAATGTACTCAGCTGTTCAACCTCAGTACTCGAGTTCCATTTGCCCAACTCTGGTTGCACCTCTTTAAGGGTTTCTCTAAATTCCTGTATTTTCCCTGTGTTTGTAAAAAAAAAAACTCGGAAGCACAATTCAAAAAACAAATGAAAGGTATGGGTACATGATCATTCTGCACTGTGTACGTGCTTCAAAGTGGATTGCGCAGTTAGTAGCTATTCACACATCATTTCACTACAACATTTGTAGGCCCTAAAATTCCATCAAAAACAGATCCGTAGAGGGGGGAAAAAAATTCCCTGTTTTTCTGCATTTTGCCGAAATTCACTGTTTTTTCCCTAACGATTCAATTCCCTGCGTTTTCATAATTTTTCTCATAGGTGGCAACCCTGATTTTAATCTCCTATCCAGGAATATAAATCTCCTATCCAGGAAGATAGGATTTTTTGTTTCATTTTGTCAACTTCCAAAATCACAAATAAAATTTTTAGGGAAACAGGGCCCAAAAAATTTTCGAGACGGGTGGGCTTTGGGTTGTAACCTAAAAGTTGTTACTATTATTATTACCAAGAATCTATTTTAAAAACTACTCACAAATTTTTTCGTCAGGCGTAGGTCCTATCCAGTGGCGTAGCGTGCGATTAGGCAACATTGCAATTCATCCATTTAAACCCACTAAAAAGATCGAACTATTCGGTGTTCGGTGAACACCTTTGCATTCGAAGTTTTACACAGATTTAAATGGACACAGAACAACGTTGCCGCATTGCACGCTACGCTACTGGTCCCGTCTGTCCTTTGTTCTATTTAAGCTTGGTTTAGTTCTGTGCATTGGGATACATCCAGTGGCGGATCCAGAAAAATTTTTCTGGAGGGGGGCACGCCTGTGAGATTTTGAAATTTGAAGCGTTGGTGGAAGCAATTTCGGGCTATTTTCTATAGAAAAAAGGCAAAATTTGAGGCTTCTGAGGGGGAACGTGCCCCCAAGCCCCCCTCTGGATCCGCCACTGGATACATCACATTCAGAGCTGCTTTTTTTGAGGCATTATAAAATGGTAGATAATGGAGCAAAAAATTGAAAACTCTTTACCATATCGCCAGGAGACAGATCAGCTAATTGGCGCACAATCACATCGATCAACACTTTGACATCGTTGGTGTAAAAGAGGTTTGCTGCTTGCTCATTTGAGAAGAGATCGGCAAAAAGTTTCAAAACAGAATCAGGTGGAGCCGGAGTGTGATCAAATATTCGAACAGGATCCTCTAGAAATTTGTTAAGAAAAACAGAATAACAGTTCTACGTTTGACTTGAAGATCAAAATCATGTACTATCTTTGAGGGAAAACATTTTTCATTTTTTTTTTTTTTTCTTCTTTTTTTTGTGTTATCAGTCCTATGAAATACGAATACAAGGTGGATCAAAAAGAAACTGGATTTTTGTAATCACAGGTTGAACAATGGTTCTACCGATAAAAAATAAAACTCATTTAAAAAGCTATTGACCTGAAAACCAAGCTTCTTTTTACAGTTTTTAAATATCTTTCATGGAAAATTTTCTACAATGGGGCACGTACTAACTTTTGCCATAAGCAATTGAATGGCTCATTCTAGAGTAAAATCCAGCCAAAATTATGATGAGCAAGTTGAAAATTTACAAAAAATACTCACAGCCTCATAACATGATCTCTAAGTTAAAGCCATAATAGCGGAGAAACTTTAAAGTCATTTTGTGAGTCTATGAGTGAGTTTCATAATTTTTCAATGTGCTCATCGGAATTTTATTCAATCATTTAAAGCAAAAGTTAATAAGAGCCCCATTGATATGTTTTCACCACTATGCCCCGAGTATTTAGTACCTACTTAACGTATTTTTTTGGATTTGAGGGGGGGGGCATGGTTCCAACAGCCCCTCCCCTGAATCCCCATCGATTCCCCGGGAAGGGAACACGATTTGAAAACCACAATGAGAAACACTATAGTCTGTGCGTTATAATTTGAGACCTACAACTCAGGTAGATTTGCATACAACGACAACGCTGGACTACCTTACTCTTGTAAGTCAACTGCAATGACAAATCTGTTTTTCGGCTCTCAGACTGTGAGGCGTTGCCTTTCTCCCTATTTTGGACTTAATTTATCGCTTGCTCAGATCTTCAGTTATGACCCCCAGACTATAGACAGCAAAATTGTGTACAGATTTAAAAATGAAAAATCTCACCTTCTCGATTTAGTAGGAGTAGAACTTTTTCGGTAAAATTTTTAGCAACTAGTCGAGAGGCTAAAGCTTCCACAACAACATTATTTGAAGCATCGGAAGCGATTTGCAGATTAAAAGCAAGGATTAGAGTTAGAAAAACATCCGGGATTTGTTCCTCAACATCTGTATCAGGCGGGGATTCGATGTAATTGAGAAGGAATGACAAAAATTCTTCACCCACGTATTCTGCAAAAAGAAAATTGGATTACTTAATTATTGTACAAGACAAAAGTTTTCAATAAAAGTCAGAGATTGGCAGTCCCTCAGGAGAACAGAGAGGAGGTTTTGAGAGTAGCCAGCCACATTGGCGATGACAAGGGAACAAAAAGATCGGGTCGGCTCATAAGTCTATTTTCCCTTTTAAATTAACATTAGTGATCCCTCGGAAGAGCAGAGGGGACATTTTGAGAGCCCTGAGCCACGTTCGAGATTAAGAGCCCGCGAGAAGATCAGGTCTACTCGTAAGTCTATTTCCCCATTTGAATTAACATTCAAAAAATAATTCAAGATTGTTATCTTTGCATAAAAATTTACATGACAGCTAGTTTGTTTCAGAAATGTTAGCACAGTTAACCGATAATCTTCAGCAAATTTTCAATTTGCATTCCTTCATACCTACACATTTGCCTACAACTTTAAGTGTTTGATTTTAAATCGTTTCTCAATGAAAGGCCAAAGATCAAATTAATTTTCATCCATTTCTACTGTATGGTATGAAAAATAAAGTTAGGAAATTCAAACGATTATTAGTCCAGGTGTGCGCCTGAACTTTTGAAACAACCTCTACCACCAAATCTATCAGTTCTCTCAGTGGCGCCAATTGGAGGGGGGGTGCCCTTAGAAACTCAAGAAAGGCGCGGCAGCGGCCTTGGACCGCAAAAGCAATGAGCAAAAAAAAAAAGGTCATCAATTTTCCCCGACTCTGCCCCCCCCCCCAATCCAATGCTGAATTGGCGCCACTGAGTTCTCTTTTAATTTTCTTCCCTCTTTTCAGCACTGTTAGTTTTTCGCAAATGTTGAATCACAAGGAAAGGGATATTTCAGGTTCTATAAAAGCTAGAGACTTGATCTTTCTTTGAAAGATGTAGAATTTTAAAGGCGATATCCCCTTAACGACATTTTGTTGGAAGATGAGAGCTTTTTTCTCATAAAAAAAAAAAAAAAAAAAAAAAAAAAAAAAAAAGTCAGTAGAGGTGGGACGAAATTACTCCCAAAGAGAAGAATAAAGATAATTCAAAAAGATGCAAAAATTTAGGAGAAGAATCAAAGTTTAAAAATACAAATTTGAAGAACTTCGGTACCTGCAAGGATACGCCAGGAAGATACCCGGAAAATTTCAATGCAAACACTCAAAGAATAAAGCCAAAGATTTGGAAATACTAAATTCCCAACAAATCTCAACCTTAGTGAGTGAGGCAGATGGACATAGTATCACCGCACTCACTAAGCTTATGGCAAAATGAATTCTCTAATTTGATTCGCAACCAATTTTGCTCAGATTGGACTAAAAAATTCCATAAGAAAAACTATGCAGGTGCTGATGTTCTTGGATTTTGCGTTTTTTCTTTGCTTTCAATTTATTTTCCAAAAAAAAAAGACTAGTGGCGCTATCCATTGGATTGAAATCTAACTAACTGACTCACCTAAATGCGTGATGGGCATGGGTTCTCCCATAGAGAAGATCATGGATAACAGCAGAGCTGAGTTCAACAGACGTGGCACATTTCTGGAATTACTCATCATATCCCTGCAGAAAACAAAAGGAATAAAAAAAAGAGTTAAGTCCAGACACCCAAACACTGCGGCTTGTTGTGCAGGTAAATCATAATATAACAAACAACGAGACTGAAATTTCAAATTTTGTTCGTTTTGTCAAACCAAACAAAGAATTGGTGAAATGGGAAGCTTACATTACCCTGAGCTCTTGGATGGGTTTTGCAACGAAATAAAGTTAAAAAGAAACGAACAGCAAAGCTGAGTTTCCCTATAAGAATACATGTAGAATATGTTGGAGTTGAAGCAGCATTGCGTTGGATATTCCAAATACCAACACTGAGAGGTTGGCTTTCCTGTGTAAGGCTAGATCTAGCTTTCTCTTGACCCTTATTAGTGTTGACTACACTGGCTATATATTAAAGGTTTCCAGTCAGTTGGTCTACAATAATATGGACAACGGATAAAATATTTACTTCATTTGGTCCGCTGACAAAATGTCTAGGTACGTCAGTATGTCAATGAAAAAATGTCTACCTTGAAAAAGGACCACATTCTAAAGATGTCTATGTATTTTACGTCCACAAAATAAATGTCCCCATTGTATTAATGCTTTTTTTCACAATACGTCCACTTTTTTTTTACACGCTGCATTTTACTAGATTATGACCAAAAAGGCCAATGCACCTAATGGGGCAATTACAAGGGTCTGAAATGTTGTGTTTTATACAAGGAAAATTATAGTACTTGATGAGTTGAGAACAACGGTGCCTTTGAATTTTTCCCCAAGTGTCCCGATTTTGGAGAAACCCATGTGTAAAATTATAACAAATCGTATGCGGAGTAACATCACTACGCGAAACTCCCATTTAAAACAATGCAATTTGGGCTAAAATCTCATCTCTAGAACAATGAGACTTAATTAGAGAAACCAAAGGCATCTTTGTTCTCAGCTCACCAAATACTTTTATTTTCTTCATAAAAATCACAACATTTCAGACCCTTGCAATTGCCCCATTGAAGAATGGCTGGATACAAATATTTATTTGTTTATTTATTTCTTTATTAATTATCGACGGGACAGGTCCCAATTACAAAACAAAAGTAACAAAGAAATTGGCAGCTTAACAAATGGCACAGCAGGCAAGAAAGATTAAATTAGAAAACAAAGACATGTTCTTTGACAAGATATTTAAACATTGAAATGGGTATGCCAAAAAATGCAATCCACCCTGAGCAATTATTAGGAAGATCAGAGATTCTAGGAATAACTGATTTGTGCCTAAAGGTGTTAAAAGATGGAGGGATGGCAAATAAACGATTCAAATTGCGAAGAGTTCTAGAAGAAACATGGATATTAATGGAATTAAGAAGAATAGGAGAATCAATAAAATTATTAAGAAGCCTAAATAAAAACATAAGATCACGATAATGCCAAAAAGAAACTAAGGGGTATAACTTCAATAGCCTGGCAATAGTGTCATAAAAATGATCATTAATAACCATGGGGCTATTGGTGCGATAAGACGCACATTTTAGAAAAAAATGACAAACTTTCTAAAATATGACTTCTTTTGACAATAACTTCTCAGTTGGTGCCTGAAAAACGTATAAATATGTTGGGGAAAAAACCGAAGAGAAGAAGATACCTGGCTAGTTCCGATGGAAGAACAGAATTAAGAAAAACTGTGATTATTGTTGGATGCAGTCCGCACATAACACCGAAAGTTTGTAACAGAGGCTGCCGGATCGACCACCGAGCTTCCATTTGATAATATTCGATTAGAGCGCAAACCGCCCGATAATGATCTTTGGATAAACTTTTACGACTTATACTGACATCGGCATTGTTCTGAAATTAAAGCAAACACAATGTGACCTGAAAATTTAGCATTTAAACCCTCTTCAAAAAACACTCTTACATTTGGACCTTAGTTTAATTTGGTTTCAGATTTCAGAAAGAGGTGCGTCAAACAGATCGGCATGTGACCCCAAAACTAGACAAACTTCCGTCATAACTACTTCTCGAGCTAAAGAGATAGTGAACAATTTTAGCCACCCTCAATTTTTTTAACTATTGAGAGTTTGGTAGCAAAATTTTGAACAGTAGAGGAAATCTACACAGGCAGGCCCCCGATGAATTTGAACTACCAAGGGAGGACAAATAAATTGATTTTCTTCAAAATATGAAGGTGTATTAACAAAAGTTTTGAATTATCAAGGGCTGACAATACATCATAATGCTAGTTTTTTAATGACTATAAATCAATTGGACTTATTCATACTAAAAGGACCTACTCGACTTTAGACGTTGCCATTTTCACTTGACTTTAACCCTTTAAACCCGGATCTATTACAAGCCCTTCTCACAAATTTTTTATCAATTTCAATAAAAAGAATTAATTTTTCTCGTTTTGTTTGATGTGCATAGTGATTTTTCTTAAAAAACATTTAAAACCATGTTAATTTGGTGGTACAAATTTGTACCGTCAGGAGACAAAGGGTTAAGGTGATTCTATGGCTAACTCCCGAAAATTTTAATCCAATAGATGGCATTACTTGTCGCTGGCTCCGAAAATAGCCGATTTTTGACGGTTTTCCGCTGTTTCCTTTCCTCTTAACAGACGAATAATAGACAAAAAATCGAACTGTCAGCACCTGCGTAGTTTTTTGCTTGATTGTTTGAGCCATAAACGGGCCAAATTGATTCAGAAATAAGACGTAACTATGCAAGGAAAAAATCAAATGTAATTTGGATTTGTATCAGTAAAGATTACAGGTTTCGGTTTCACCTGTAATCTGTACTGATACAACTCCAAATTACATATGATTTTTTCCTTGCATAGTTACGTCTTTATTTCTGAACCAATTTGGCCCATTTATGGCTCAAAAAATCAAGCAAAAAATTAAGCAGGTGCTGACAATTCGATTTTTTGTCTACTATTCGTCTGTTAAGAGAAAACAGCTGAAAACCGTCAAAAACGGCTATTTTCGGAGCCAGCAACAAGTAACATCATCTATCGGATTAAAATTTTTGGGAGTTAGCCATAAAATCACCTTAAAACATAATGTTATATCTGTTTCCAACAAAAAAAAAAGTTAAAAATAATTGCACACACTTACCAATATTGCTAACAGTTCATGGATACAATTTATAATGGTGAATTGATCTTCATAAAGTTCCCAACTCCTTTGCTGCGAATCCTCTTTACAGCTGATCAATTCTTCCAAAACACTTTCCAGCCTTCTGCCATCATAAGTATCATTTATCGAACTATCTTCTGCATACAATGGCCTCTGCAGAATTTCCAAGAGTCCTTCAAGACTGGAGACACAATCAGATGGTAATATATCCATGAGATTTTCTACGACCGTAGCTACAGCGACGCGAGAAAGTTCATGACTCAATTCAGTGTGTCTTCGCACCTAAAAAAATTAAATGAAGTGTTATGTAGGTAAAAAACTAGAAGTTGATTTCTCTTAGCGATCCAAGGATTTCAGAAAATTCTGAGGAAAAAAGGAGTAGTAATATAGTTCAGCTGCCTAGACACCGTGGACCGTGGTTCGTTTTCTGATCAGTTTTCTGACAGCAAACAGTCATAACCAGTGGCGTAGCGTGCAATTTGGCAACATTGTATTGTGTCCATTAAAACCTATGTAAAAGGTCGAATGCGAAAGTGTTCATCTAAAACCCAATAGTTTAAACTTTTGAATGGATTTAAATGGACACATTACATAGTTGCCAAATTGCATGCTACGCCACTGGTCATAACACGTAGATATCTGCCAAAATTGATGTAAATATGATTACTTGAAGAAACGCAGTTGAGGTGTGATTGCACAGGATGTATACTCCTGCCTCCTGTAGGTTTGGCAAATACGTATGGGGAATATCTTCTAATACTTCTTATAGATTTTCAGCTTTTTTTTTTAAAAAAAATTAGGTAAAAACAGAATTTTCAGATGGATGTTTTCCAAGACAAAACTGTGATAAGGTAGAACTTGGTCGATTCGTAGTTACTTACAATTGGCTCAACTTTGCTTGTTTTAATTATTTTTTTTACAGAATTTGTGATCTTTCCTAGTTATCAACAGGACTTTGTACGGAACGTAAATGAAGTTTCACAAGCCTTTTTACCGGAGAGCCTGTCCTTGAAATTGAACTGAACTCATGAGCACTGTGTTTGCTTGGTACCAGAAATTCCAAAACCATTTCAACGCTATTTTCTGGGTACATCTCACCTTATGTACACTGAAAGACTTTCTCCCTAAAATGTCTTCAATATGCGAGAGAAGCACAAGGAAAACTGAAACGTACCGACTGGACAAGCTGATACGCTGTCTGAGGCGATATATCCGCTGGTTCTTTGTTCCCATTGGTCAGAGGGACTTGGGTGAGATCAACTTTGGAATCAGACAGGGAATTTCTTTTTTGCTCTGAAATCATCTCTTTACATGACTGCAACACACACAAGAGGATAGATCAATCAATTACTTCAAGTAAAAATTGAAAATGCATCTAAACAAAAGGATTACCATGTCTCATTCACAGTGAGGCAATGAAACGAACAAACTAGCTACATTGGGGCTCTTGCTAACTTTTGCTACAAGCAATTGAATAGATAATTCGTGAGTAATTATAGAAAAAATACGGAATATGTAATGGCTATTTAATATTTTATAAACAGATTTCCGTACTTTTTCGCTGGCACCAAAAGTCATTTGATGTTCTGATAACAGCAGAAAATTACAGAAATCTGCTATGAAATAGCTAATAAAGCCATCTTGTCACCTCAGAATCATCAAAAAGCATCATTGCCTGTAAAAAATCATGAATTCAAAAGATATTTTGATTCAACAAATTACAGCAGATAAGTGTCGAAAAGTGGATTCTCAAAGCGACCAAAGCAGGTTGCTAAAGACATTGGAGGATACAGGGGTGAGGCAAAGGGGGCAATCGCCCCTCCCGTTCCTTGAACAAAGGCAGAAAGGAGGGGACAATAAAAGGGTGAAAGAACAACAGAAAGTAAGAAAGGGGGGTCGCCGAGGGATGAAAATTTCAAGTTCGCCCCCTCTGTTCTGAGGGGGGCTGGTTCCGCCAATGGCTAATGATCCGTTCAAATAGTATACTATGTCAAAGCCCCTGCAAAGCATTACAATACCACAAGTAATACAATTTCTCATACTTTAGTGTCTTGGGCAGCCAAATCTACAGCAGCATCATCTCCAGAGCAGTAGAGTCTTTGAGGAGGAAGAGGAACTGACAGACCATCAGGTGTTTGCGCAGAAGGACTCAATTTGACTGTTTCAGTGAAATTAATCAGTGAATCTTTCTTCTGTAACAGTTTCTTCAGTAGTTCTTGTTTTTCAGGTGATAGATGACTCGGCTTGTTGCTTGCTTTAGACGCTCCTCGTCTGATTGACTCGATGCAATGTGATACAAAGTTGACAACAACTTTTCTGGAACACTGATCAAACAAAACCGAAGTGGGTTAACATAGAGTTCCTGTACATGAAAGAGTCAATAGTCTGTGTGCTATAACTTGAGACCTGAGCGGGTGACAAATGAATTTTGGAAAATGGAGAATGGCAACACTTCAATAGGTTGTCGTAGCCCGAGAGTAGGGCAGCAGCCCTGTCACCTCGGCCAACTGACGAGGGTGAGCACTCCTACGTTTCTACAGAAGGCAAATCTACCTGAATTTCCAGGTCTCAAGTTAGAGCGAACAGACTATAGACATGTGAACAAGTGAAGAAAAAGCGGCCCAAATATGTACTAACGGGACAGAGATACCTGTAGGTCAGGGTATGCAATACGCAATGCACAATGTACTAGTAAACGCACAAGTTTTGACAGACAAGAATGCATAATTGCAAACAGAGCAGAGAAGGTTGCTTTGATTACACAAGGATTTGACCAGTGATGCCAATTTTTGATTGATTTTTTGGTGTTGATTAAACACTTAAATCGGATTGATCCGCATCAGGCAATTTTTCGGAGGATCCATCTTTTAAAAGTCCAATAAAGAAAATAAATTGGTTTTTCAGTGCTGCTGGCCTCAAATCGCATTAAATTTTCCATTTCTTGCATCACTGGGGAGAAGGAGAAGAGGAAAATATACATGAAAAGGAAACAGAAGGATAAAAACAGCCCTTCTATTGATTCTGTACTCCTATCACAACCTCCCTGATAAAACGTACGGAACCTCCAAACTCACAATTTCTTGCCATTATTTTCGACCCAGAAAATTGGTCAAAAAAAGCTCAGAATAGTATCAAAATGTTTCTGAGGATTTGATTTTGAACGCAACATGCAAACATTTTTGAAAAATTGACTCCAGCTCCTGCTAATGATGGTTAAAGGCGGCAAACCTATAGTTTCAGAGAGCGTGCCACAATGGCGCGATCTAGCGCATTTGAATCTTACTACAGGTCGCTGAGGATCACCTTTAGAACCCTATCTTAGATAACAAAGCACACCTCATTGTGTCCGAACCTTTTCCCCCCGATCAACTCACTTGTCTTGTGTCTTAATCTTACTGTCCAACCATTTGCTGTAAAATACAAGCATTGAGAGCAACGGCAATGGGAAGGTTGGACTTTCTACTTCAACTTAACTGCTTAGCTTACCTTTTCAACCTTGACGTAATTACAGGGAATGTAGCCAATATGACCTTTCTCATTGACGACTTGCCACCAGTTCCGTTCTTTGGTATGCTCGTTGTAAATCAAAAATCTGTCATTCTCGTTGAAACTTATTGTTTTCGCAAAAGTTGCTTGAAAATCGTACAGCGCAATGATAATCTCAAATTCTTGAAAAAAGACAATAAGATCAATTAGACGGAGAAGTTAGCACAGAAATCTATCCTTAAAAGCTGCCAAATCTCAGAGGGATCACAGCACAGTTTACTTAAGCGTTTTCGTTGCAAGCTCCCTACGACCGATATATTAGATCGAAATTACAGACAAGAAATTTGGTTTTTAAACCAAAAAAACTTTAAAGTTTTTTGACAATCAATGAAAACTTCTAACTCACAATATCCAGACGGTAATTGAGGACTTCTTCGGTAAATGGGCGGATAAGCAAAATAATAGTTGAGAGAAAAACGCGTTTCTTTGTTAAAAAAGCCTATAGTTTCAAAAGTTTATGGAATTTTATCAATAACTAAAGATTTTTAGATAGATCAAACCATCAGGGATAAAATGCAAAAAATCGCAAACCACTAGCACTTACGGTTTTTTCACAATTGCATTTTTCAAAAAACAGTTCATCCACCCTTTTGCCGGCGATCAATTTTTTACAGACTTGTAACGATTTTTTTTTCGCATTTAAAGCAAAGGTTGAATCAAAAATGAAGCCTGATGTTACTTATGTTGTTCCGCCCCATCTTTTGATACCCATGCTTTTGCGGTGCGCGGCGTATCGTTGATGCAATCGGTCCGATAGTGACTTAATTTGTGCATAACTAGAATAATGTTGCCAAAAGTATTTACAATAACGATAACTTCCGCTAAACTCCCAGCAAATATTTTGTATGCCTTTTCCCTGTTTTCAAACGCTTCATAAAAAGAGAGAGAAAAAAACAAATAAAAAATCATCAGACCCGAGTCTGCATTTGAAATTTTCCCAAATATTACATGATTTTCGGCAAATATTACTTGTTATTTTTGTGGGAGACGTTAGAAACAAGTACACACTATGTATATTCTGGTAGCTTAGGGCTTTAAGATTCCAGTAAAGCGATCTCCGCAAGAAGGGCGGATACGCAAATCTGCCCTTTTACCGATGAGCTCCTTAACTGCGACTGAAACATTGGTTGCAGAAAGCTCAAAATGTTCCACAGGATTTTATCTAGAATCCAACATCCAATCATTTTGGAAAAGTTTACTCTAGCTCCCGTAAATGATGGTTAGAGGTAAAAAAGCAATGGTTTCAGAGAGCATGCAATTTTGACGCTTCTCTATCCGATCGGAATGGCTTTGAAAGTTGCTGAGATCTTCATCTTGAAGAAATCATAAATTTTGAGGCATTCGAGAACAAAATTTAAAACAGCAAATTAATTCTCGACTTGTTGAAAAATACTCTGGTGTACCTTCAAATGATGCTCAAAAAATGGCATTCAACAGCTTTAAATATTATCGAAAAAGTTGGGAGAGGAGCGTTTTAAGTGGGGTACGTACCATAAAGTTACTTCCAAGTTAACGTAGCATAATTTAAAGCTACGATAATAACACCTGCTAAAAAATTGGTGTGAAACAGCGATTTACAAGTCAACGTAGTTCAGGCAAAGTACCTGAGTGCATAGTACAGCTATTGATTTGCACTTGAGGATCAATTGAACTAGGACAGGAGGTTCAGCTGAAATTTTTTTCAAGGCCAAGTTTACACCCCATGGCCCTTATCCTCAAGATGGTGCATTCCAACAGAAAATGAAGGACACACATGGAGAAAGAGCAGTTGAATTCAAAAGGGTTGATTCTAAAAATATACATGAACCAGAAGTAGATGAGCCAAGACTGCCGAAAGTTGCACTTCTTACAAATCACTGCCAAAATTGTGTACAAATATTACATCAAAGATTTAAAATAAAATATAAACATAACCAAAATTACCGTCGACACTGCTTTCCTCTTGATCACCACAACTCATTTTTCAAACTCAAGCACCTAATCTTTCGTTCATGTCCATGATTTCAAGCGAAATAAACAATGAAGGAAAATAACATTTCACTGAGAAACATTCTCAATTCTCCGCTAGCAGACGTTCTTACAGACCAACCGCGAAACCTTCATGATAACAGTATTATCATTTATTTACTTACTCACATACACAGACACACTACCATAGAAACACTACAATAGAGGAGAGCGAAAAAAAGTGTCGCGCGAACTGCCGAGTTGCGCAAAGCTCGCCCTGTAGAGTTCGAGTTACTGCCGCATGAAGCGCTCAACCTAGAGTCCCTGCTCAACCTAAACTGCTGCAGAACTGCGCCGTTGTCATATTTAATATACAGGGTGTTAAGAAAAAAGTTTCCACTGCGGTTTTATCGAAAACGGCTGCGAATTTTGAAAAACAGCCAAGCACGTGTCCAATAATATCGAGGGGGGCCCATTTTGGGGGGGTTATTTTTTTCGGCGCCCCCCTGGGAGGGGCGGGGGAGGGGATAACCCCCTATTTTCTTATGGGAGCCCTATTTTTTTATTTCAGTATCTGAAAGAACATATAAAAAGAAACTTTTTGGCGCAAACCGAAGGTTGATATCGTTTTTCGTTTTCGATATATCGAAGGTCAAAGTTCGATATGGACCTATTTTCAAAAAAATCATTACTCCACTTTGAGATACCGGAATTTAAAAAACTAGGGTCTAAAATACTCCAAAAAGCAAGCCCTTTTTAGAAAAAAATATGAATTTGACACAAATTTAGCCAAAAATAGGGATTAGCGCCCCCAAAAATTGTCAACGTTTTTGCCCCCCAGGGGAGCCTCCCTTGAATTGCGCTCCCTTGAGGGAGCGCAATTCCATCCCCAATAAATCGATAGTTTTGCATAAGTTTGAACGGCAACTAAGTACAGTTGCCAAATTGCACGAGCCGCCACTGATTCAGTATGACACCAAATCCGGGAGTGGCTCATTAGAAACAAAAGGTGCGAGAGAGAATCCGTAAGAAGGGGTAGAGATGGTGAACGTCTCGTACGAGATAGACAGGGAGAATCAGCTTACTGGGCCCCCACACACTAGGTTTTTTGAGGGTTTTTTTATAGTCCACAGAAACAAAGGTCGATTGCTGGTGATGATCATCAGAAATTAGGATAAAAAATGCTAGTATGAAAAGGAACCCTGTAAGAGAGCAATGATACAACAACCTTTTTGAGGTCCCTTCTTTTGGCGCTGCCCCGCTAGAGCACAGTGGGGAGCGGTGAGGCATGTAGTGAGGCACGTTGGCGATTAAAAGGACGACAAAAAATTAGGTCTGCTCGTAAGTATATTTTCCCATTCAAATTAACCCACAGGCGCTGTCCAGGAAGAGCAGAGAGGGGGGGGCGTTTGAGAGCCCTGAACTACGTTTGCGATTGAAAGGCCGAAAAAAGATCAGGTCTGCTCGTAAGTCTATTTTCCGATGCAAAATAACATAGGCGCTGCCCCGGAAGAGCAGAGGGGACGTTTTGAGAGCCCGAGAAACTTTGACGATTAAAAGGCCGCAAAAAGATCATAGGTATTCTCGTATTCCTATTTTCCCATTTCAAATCAACATAGGCGCTACCCCGGAAGAGCAGAGGGGACGTTTTGTGAACCCTGAGCCACGTTGGCAATTACAAAGCCACAAAAAGTTCAGGTCTGCTCGTAAGTCTATTTTCCCATTCAAAATAACATAGGCGTTAATGCGGAAGAGCAGGGGGGGTGTTTTGTGAGCCCTGAGCAACGTTTGCGACTAAAAGGCCGCAAAAAATTCAGGTCTACTCGTAAGTCCAATTTTCCATACAAAATATCATAGGCGCTGCCCCGGAAGAGCAGAGGGGGCGTTTTGAGAGCTCTGAGCCATGTTTGAGATTAAAAGGCCGCCAAAAGATCATAGGTCTGATTGTAAGTCTATTTTTCCATGCAAAATAACCTTGGAGACCACTACCACTATGTTTTTGTTCTAATTTTTGTTCAAAAATACATGTTACCTATTTGACGTGAAAACTTATTCATTTTTGGGATCGAAATGGCTTAAAATTGCGTTCTAGTGGGGCACAATGGTCAACATTTTTCGGGGGAGGACCAGACCCACGTAGGAGCCCCATATTTTAGGTTTAATGTTTGGCCCCGAGCGACCAGGCTACGGCCCTGCTAGAGGTAGTTTCAGAAGTGTAGGCGGACCTAGACTGATAATCTTTGGAATGGAGCTGTTGCAAACTTTTGCTACAGGCTTATTAATAGTTGATTAAGGGGTAATATCCTGTAAAAATAACGATTAGCGCACTAAAAAATCACGAAATCCATTCCTAAACTCACAAAATGCTTTTAAATGCGAGACCGTAATGGCGGCCGAGGCCGCGGTTTTCTTATGGCAATTGTATGCTTCTTCTCCTTCTTGTGTGGTGTTGCGAGAACACCTCGTGTAGATGGCGCTGATTGAAGATAGGGAACCCCAGTGCTAACCGCGGCCCCGGCCGCCATTACGGTATCGCGTTTAACAGCATTTTGTGAGTTTAGGAGTGGATTTCGTGATTTTTTTGTGAGCTAATTGTTAATTTTACAGGGTATTACCCCATAAACAACTATTAATAAGCATGTAGCAAAAGTTTGCAACAGCTCCATTTGTCAACATTATTTATGATGTTACTCGATGAAAATGAATAAAAATGAAATTGAGTGTTCACTTTTCAATGAGAAAAACTTTAAACACAAAGGAATAAAGTCAGGGGCAAATTCAGTATTGATTTGAAGGAATAAAAGTTGAAAATTCGCCAAAGATTATGGTTCTGGTCCGCCTACACTTCTGAAACTACCTCTAGCAATGCTAATAAGTAATGCTAGCCTAGCATTTCTTATTGTTAGGAAAATAAAATAGCTGCTTATAAAAATGACTGATATCGCCATTCGATAAATCATATTGCAGTGCGATGACGCAAGCTGTTTAGTGATTCCAGTACTGTTCCGCAATCTCGGACGGTAATTTTTTGTCAGAATTTTTTAAATTTCGAAAGTCAAATGACAATGTATTTGCGCGCATGATAGTAGAAATGACAACTTGTTTTATTTTTTCTTTCCCCTCGTACCACCTCGTACATCATCGTCTTTTTTCTTTCAACCACCGACTAAACCTGATTGGAGGTAAATACCGCGACTTTTAAACACCAGAGATTAGATGACATTTATTCATTTCTTAAGATCAAAATGGGAATTTTTTCTCATTTCATGTCCTAGGCTTTCGAAAAATGGCAATTCATAGCTGTCCAATGCAATTTTTTTGCTGTTCTTGCCAACAATTTAAGAATCCTAAAAAACGGTACTCAGGTTGTTATTTTGCTCTCATTCAGAGAAGCCATGTTGAAGGTTTGTTGTTGAAGTGGCGAGCTGAGGGATGCAGTACTTATTGCAGTTCAGGAATTTTGATTTTGTGTAATGTAGTGGAAGTTAAAATGAATTAACTCTTTAATTTTCGGATACTTCGGTCGTTTTTGAGTGATACTCGTTTTGTCAGTTTTAATCTCTATCTAACTTTTCATTTTGTCAGAAGAACAGTTTTCAGAATGTGAGCTTCAGTGATTGTCTTGTGTGGTGATGTGACTGACTCCTAAATCTATTAATGTTCCTTCTGCAGCGCATTTTTGATGGTAATTCCGAACATGATTTTATTATTTCCACCTGCTAATGAGATATTTTTGATATCTTGACTCTCCCCTGACTTTCTATACTGGTGATTTATGTTTGTGTATTTTACATTCAGAATCTCTCTTATGGACTTTGTCATCAGCCATTTTTGTTTGGAGGCTTCTCCCTGAAAATTAGAGTTTTCAAACTAGTTTTTTCTTCAGCTTTACTCTCTCTCTTCCAGCATATTTTGAAGCTGAAACCTCTTGTAGTATCTGCATTTTCTCGTAAGAGCGTGTTTTACTTGAATTGACAGCGGCTGGGTTGTTATTCGATGAACATAGCGCAGCCAAAGATGCTGTCCCGAAAGTGGGTTATGTTTAATTATAGGTTTGCCATTTTCTCAAAAAAATGTTTTGTAATCAGGTTTGATCTCTCCCGGGACGTTTCAACCTTCTCTGTTTGTTTAATAATGAAGGTCCTGCAGGTTTTATTTCACCTTTTCCTTTAAATTCGAACTAAGCAACACCTCCTACTTATTGCTTACAGATTCCAAACAAGATTTTTGTGTGTGTAAATTTACAATGGGTTGAACTAGGAACAGCACTTGTGGATACCCTTCCATACATCCTTATCTTATTCGGCCAGCAATTTTCAACGCTAGTTGCGATGAACCTTCGACTAGCCATAACTTTATTTACGGTTAACTTCATTTTTTGAAGTTCCTATACCTTCTGGCCAGAACTTTCTGTGTACTTTCGGGTGAAAACTCCAAGTTTGACCTCTGTTCCTGCTTCAATGCTAAGGTCCTTATGCTCTCTTGAAATTGTTCAACAAATACTGTAGACCGTGTGAAGTTTGTTGATGAGGAAGGAAAATGAACTTATGATAAATTCCAAATCCATGGTTTTTAATTCTACAAGTGCCTGATATCTAGCAATAAATGGGTGACTAGCCAAGAGGTTAGGTATTTTGTGTCAGTTAGGATAGCCCAATCTGAAGTCACATGAGTCTCAACAATATACTATAGTTTTATTGTTCTCGAAGTAATTGGTACGCAGGACTTAATTGCTATTAATGAGACTGTTGTCAACTTTTGCTATGGATGAATTAAGTGTCGGCTTCTGTTTATGAACCAGCAAAAGTACTGGTGGTGACACTAAACACTCATTATCTTAGTGAAAGCTTTCAAAGGCATGATCACATTGGCATCGTAACGCAGGTATGTTAGGGGATTCCTATCTTCCTTGTCACCTTTCTTTACTGGCAAAGAGATACTCAAAGAGTAAGTGCAAACGTAGACAGGACTCTCCCATGACACATGTGTAACAGTGTTATGTATCTATTGTGAGTTGCTGTATAGTTTCTGCTACAATCACTATTGCAGCAGTTGATAACCCTGTGCATCCCTTTTTCAGCCTAGAGAAAGTGACAAATTAAGCTACGAATCCTCCATAGTAGCTGTGGAAGGACGTCATTACAAACAAACATTTAATAGTTAAATATCTGTGTAGCTATATTTAAAAAGCTAAATTAATGAGTGGTTTTTGAAAGTTATAAGCGTCATTATCGTTATTGTTGCAAGTTTTTACATAGAAGCCAATGCTCAATTTATCTACAGGAAAAGTGTGCAGCCATTCTATTAGCCATAGTTTAATTGGTTTAATTGACAATCGTACATCTTTGCGCCCAAATAAGTAATTAAATTTTTTTTTTGTGAAAGTCAAGCAGTTTTTGAACCATTCTTACCGACACTGAAGTTTTCCAGTTTTCCTTCTAACTGTTTACGTATTAAATCTATTTCTTTGTTTCTATTCTAAATTAATTTGATAGGTACTCTCATACAGACTGTGCCCTTTGTGAATGGATCTAAACTATTTGTGAAGTCATCTCTCAAGTGTTACACTTTCTCTTCGCTTCTTCTTCTCTTTTGTGATTTTCTTCGCTTGCTTCAACACCCCGTGAAGTGTCACTCAAGGCGGTCCAACTCCTAGTTGTAACACCCCCCCCCCCCCAAATGACTACTGTTTTTATTCCTAATCACATTAAATATGTTGAAATTTTTGCTACCATGAAAATTATCCTAACCCTTTTAATTCTTGTAGGTCATGGAGACTGAAGTACTGACTACTGAGAAACCGGAGGAGGTCCTAGGTTCGGTCACGCATTGCTATGACATCGAAAATGGTGAAAAGAGCGGGAGCGTTCAACTGCGAACGAGTGCCCGCGTGTCCAAAAAAATGCGCCTTGATTCTTCTGTCGCTGTCAACTCCACGCAGATTGTTGAGAGCAAAGGTAATATTCATTATTTTACAAAGTTCATGATTTTTAATTGGCATCTCTATGATGAGTCTATTGCAAACGTTTGCTACAGTGTTGTGGAGGGTCAATTCTGGTGTAAAATTGCTGAAAAATCTCATTCAAAGTATCTTCAAATCTCAAAATCTACCTTTAAACCCTCAGAAAGTGTTTTAATGTAAGCCTAAGATGGCGGTCAAATGGGCGAACTAACCCTGCATGCATGCACCTTGAGCACTAAAAGATGGTGGACAGCAGAAATTTAAAGTATTGGTTGAAATGTAAACAAACCGACTCACTTCCTTATAGTATCTACATATTTTGTCATACCGTGCGTTTTTTTCCTGGTAAATTCTACTATTTCATAATTGTTTATAATTATTACGGTGAATATGTCACGTTTTGTGTCAATTTGCCTGAATTCTGAAGAAGAAAAGCAAGGCAAGTATCTACTTTGCCGAATGACCTTGTCGGCCATCTTTGCTGCTCGTGGTGCATGCATGCTGGTTGATTTTCCCATTTGACTGCCACCTTAGGCTTTCCTCAAAACGCCTTTTGTGGGTTGATGAGTGAATTTTGAGAATTTTTGATGCATGCGATAAGTTTTTTACATGATTTTACATTGGAATCGACCCACCACAATGCCGCTGAAAAAAATCGTAAGCGACCCAGTTGGATTAATTTTCTTACTGTTACTCATAGAAAGACGTGAGAGAAAGGAAAATACTCCGGGAATTAAAAGTAACATGAAATACAACATCTAGATACTACGGAATCTGATCAATTTTTAAAAATTAATAGTGAATTACGCCTTAAGGTTTAACTTTCTGGTAACTTACTTTTTTAGCATCTTATGGAAGTTCAGTGATAGGCACTGGGAATATTCCCGTCTGATTATCGGGATTACTTGTTCCTGACCTGGAAATTTACGTAGTTTTTTCAAAAACAATTTAACATTTTTATCTTAAATTGACCTTCCAACTGACTGTCAAATTTAGCTCCCAGTTGCGGCTATGCATCCTATCGGAACGCACTGTACTAATGTAACCTCTATCTGTCGGAAAAAAGAAATTCTCTAAAAATTGAGTAAATTCCTGGGAATAAACCTAATGGGAGTTATATCTCTGGTTCCCACCATCCGATCAAATTTTCATCGTCAAATTTCAAAACTTACGCTCATAGGAAATAATACCTGTTTTCATTTGTGTCGTATCTTTCCTTTCCGTTTTTAAGACACGAAAGAAGAGGTCAAAACTCCCGAACCCAAACCGAAAATCCGCAGAGCTCCTGAGTTGTGGTCAACAGAAGACAAAAACTTATTTTTTGAAGCACTGAATGAATATGGGAAGGATTTTGATGCTATCCAAAATTACATGTTGTCTAAATCAAAGAAGCGGGGTGTTGGTGATCATGTTGCGAAGAACAGAGATCAAGCCCGCCATTTTTACCACAGAACGTGGCACAAGATCTCTAAACACTTGAAATTTCCAGAAGGTAAATTGAACATTTTATTTATGTATTGTAAGCTTAGCTAATTAAGATAAAAAAAAATGAATAGATAATTAAAAATTATTCTCTCCTGGGCGATGGTGTGAAAATTGTGGACTCTGCCTGTAAGAACTTTAATTTTTATTTTCATTTAATGCATTTATTTAGACCAACCAAATAATGTTAGAGCGTTAATCCTATGCGCTATTTGAAGCTGAATTTCAAGCAAGGGCGCTATTTCAAGTAAGCTGCGCTGTGTAGAACCAAAATTTTCGTCAGCGCGTTGAAGTAAGCGAAAGAAAAATAAGCCATTAAAAACTGTGGACACTGTCCTCCGTGTATGTGAAAATTGTGCACAGAGAAAAATACTGCAGTAAAATTTGATCACCGAAGTTTTCGGTTGCAGGAACTAAAATGTTCGGTCCTGAGTACTAAATGCTTAGTTAGTTGTACGGAGTATTCGGTAGGGGTGGAATTTGGGTTTCAACTTACTGAAGTCTTTGGTACTACTAATGAAGTATTCGGTTCTTACAACAGAACATTTTGGTTCCCTCAACCAAAAACTTCAGTGATCAAAATAAATGGAATCTTCGGTTCAAACAACATTTTTCTCTGTGTGGAGGTGAAGAAGATTCTGAACCCCTGTCACTTATGGAGTGCGCCTACCTTTCTGAAATGACCTCTATATGTATTGCAAGGAGTACCTATTTAGAGTCTCTTCCTAGACAAAGGTGTTCTCTATTCTCATAGCGCGGAATTTTGTCAAACTATAGATAAATTATTGAAATTTGATAAGTTTTTATGGCAATTGAGAAAAATTCAGAACATATTTGGGCGGGTAGTACCCATAGGCGGATGCAGGGATTTGTCTGTCTTTCTCCTCTCCCATTTGAATTTGTGTGGTAGGAAAAGACGAGATAAGGGTTAAAGTCATGTGATGGCCCTTTCCTATCCTTTTCTAACGCTTGCGTTCATATGGAAGTAGAGAGATAAAGACAAATCCCTGTGTACGCCCATAGGTCTGCCTTGCTTTCTGGTACAGCACACAACCAACGAGCTGTACATTTACCTAGAGCGGCAGTCTAGTAGGTAACGTTTGTAACCACAATTGAAGATTTTTAGGTTAGGTTTAAGGTGTAATTTTGTCCTTTTATTCCCATTATTTTGGTGCAAATCACAGTTAATTGGAATATTCTTTGATCCACTGTGCACTGTACCAAAATACATGGGTATATATAAATAGATAAAATTACACCTTAAACCTAACCTAAAAATCCTTAATGGTGGCTAAGCAGGTTACCCGTTAGACTGGATTTTTACACCTTAATGACATAGTGTGTCCGGCTGTCATGAACATAAAACCAGGTTCTCTCATCATAAGATACCTCTTTCTCTCCTTATCCATGTATATTGACCCGCAGATTTCAAATTTGGCCTTAGTTCTTACTCAAAACTCATACCTACTTTTTCCATAATTTTGAATTTTTTGCGAGGAAGATGAAAATTGGAATTTTTATTAAATGTAGGCAAATTTAATGAAAATTGATACCATTTTTATAATCAGCATCTCAAAATACATTAGGGAGCAATGACGGAGGGAAATTATAGGCGGAGAATTATTCTAAAGCTCTATAAATTAGTAAAATTAGACACTGATGGATGGTGAATGTCTCGGACACATTATGTTGTTTTGGATGCTTACTTATTAGACTTAGACTACCACTCTCGATAAATGTATTGCTCTTTGGATTTTCCTGTTCTTTCATTCTTTTATAACTCAAGTTATTGTCAATTATTTGAAATTGTTTAGGCATCAAGAAAGCAACTCAAGAACTTTATGCCCTGATCAACTTTGGTGAAATTAGGAAGAAAATAGGATTTTTGTCTGAAAAGAACTCCCCCAAATTGATCGAATTGATTTACACGGGCTCAACAAAAATACGGGTCAAAGGAAAAACCTGGAGAATCAAAACTCCTCCGTGCCGTGCTTTGCGGAAATTGAACCAACTTGAAGGTAACGGGCTCTTATTTTTTGTTGTTATTCCAGTTTTGCATGAACTCTAGATTCCTCACTAAAAACATACGTATTTACTTCTGTACCATGTGCCCCCTTGTATTCTGCACATCCCACTTTTGAGTCATTCCATGCAAAATCAAACCAGAGTCAATCTCATGAAATTTGGCACACTTTTAATCTGGGTCTAATATATAGTTGCTAAATCCAATTTTTTCAATGTTCTCTGACCACCCGCCATTTTTATCCTGAATTTTGAAGGTGCCGAAATTTCTCAAAATAAAAGAGAATTGATCAGAGGTCCTTGACTTTGAAGAGTCATAACATAAGTTCAGTCTTATTCAATGTAAAGAAACCAAAAAACTTATATTTAAAACCTATTTTTATCAGCTTTTCAATGATATGCAACTCTTATGTATTTACTGTAAACATTTTTTGAAAATTTTGAAATAAAATTGTTCAAAAATCGGTATTTTTGAAATTTTGAAAAGTTCAAATGAACTGTATCATACATGTGGTGTATCCGAAATGGAAAGTATTAAAAAGTTGCAGACATTACGTTAATGTCATCCCAATGAATGAAATTCACCATTTGTAAATTAAAATTACCTATAGTCATGTCTCTGTCTCCAATAATCTATTGATAGTATTACTGCACCTCTATGTTTTCTGCAGGAATTTCAATTTTTTTCCAATTTTATCAATCCTATGTTTTTTTTTTTTTTTTTTTTTTTTGCAGAATCATCTGAAGATTTCAAATTACCGTCAAAAATTTGTGTAGAATTAGTTCCTCGAGACAATGCAACCTGGGTCTCAATACAGTCTCTTGCTATGAATCCACGTGTTCGTGCTAATGTAACTCTTCACAACCGACTTGGTGCTTTGATCGAATGTCTTCAGCAGAAATGGAAGTCTCCCCATTTGAAACTTGTATCCTTTTCTGGTTTTCAATTTCACAAAAAAAAAATTTGAAAAAAATTTGAAAAAAAAAAAAAAAAAAAAAAAAAATCTGAATACTGATTCCGAGCAAAAGATGTTTAGGTATTTCTACCGTTAAAACATTTCTAAATGGACTTTTTGAATTTTAGCTGATTATTTGCTGGTTATACGTGAGTAAATTTAGCTCTCACTCAGTAATAAATTTGAATTGTCAACAAGTAAATCCACCAACTTTTCACGTTTTGAATTTTTAAACTTCCCTCTTTCAATAGATGAAGCCATTAAAGTGATTCCAGGGTAGATTAGTTTGAACCACAGACACCACAAAGCGCTGCTCATAAACAATCAGTTTTTGGCAAAAATTGATGAATTTATGCAAAAAGTACTAATTTGACTTTAATGGCACCTGCAAACATACTTCAGGAAGATACCCTGAAAGATTCAAGCTGCAACACTCAAAAATAAAGCTGGAATGTTGGAAATACAAAAATTCCCATAAGCCTCAATGAGAGTGAGTGAGGCAGATACACATTGTATCACTCGCACTCAGTAAGCTTATGGCAAAATGAGTTTCCAATACTACGGCATTAATCCTCTACCAATTTTGATTGTTTTAGGCTCAAAAAATCTATAAAAAATTACACAGGCGCCCTCGTACTTAGATTTTGCGTGTTTTGTATGTTTTTAATTTAAAATGCCGAAACACGACTTTTCTCAAAAGTGACCAGTGGCGCTAGCCACAGGAGTGAAATCGGGAAAAGTTTTGCCTGGAATCACCTTAAGGCAGTCCTATTGTTAACTCTAAGTAATAAGCATGTTAAATGTTGCCAACTTCCAATGAAACAATATCTTGCTTTGGTCTCACTAACTTAAATATTAAGGACTGTAAGTCAGCGATCAACTTGCAGAGAATTTTATTGATTGATTTTAAAAATGAATTGCTTTCTTCCTTAATAAACTTTTCTCAGAGGGACAAAATCATCAATTCCTCTCAGATCGGAACCAGCGATGTAGAAATGAACGAGTCAGAATTAGTTTTAAGAGTTGCCCCAAAGCCAAACACAAATATTGTACATCCAGCGTTTAGGATCAACGAGTTTGTTTCCTCTTCCAAAATCAGTCTCTTGAAACATGAACAACAATTTGGAACAGCGGGTGATTCTATTTCATCTCTGTTGGAACAGGTTTGTTCTTTTTTTTTTTTTTTTTTTTTTATTTTTAGTTTTGGTCACTGTGTTATGGTCAGACCATTTGCCAACAGAATATAACACCGAACACTTTCATGCCAGTTCAGCTTTGGCGAAAATGTTCATGTGGCGAGCGCATTATCTGTGTGTACTGCTTTTATGCAGGAAAATACGGTTCTTCAATAGAGGCAAGGAACTTGAAAATTGACCTGTGTGCGTCACATGATAAATTGAACTTACTACATATGAAAGAGGCAAGATTAAAAATGTGTATGGATCTGACCGATACTCAGCAGCAGATTAACAAATAAAATAAAGTAGTTTGATAAATTTTTTGAAAGATGGTGCTACGCAAATCATACTTGCTTCAGACAAAGTTCTGCTAAGTAGCTGTACATGCTGTATGTTGTAAAGTGAAGAACGTTGTTGCAAAGTTGTAGCAAAATTGGTCCAAAAATGTAAGGTTTTACGCAAGTTTTTTTCCTCGGAAAATGGTCGAACAGGAACCATATTTTTTTCGCAAACGAAACATTTACAGAAGGTTTTACTGCAGTTAAACGAAACTTTTCCAGTAAAGCTGTAATAGAACAGAAGAAAAATTCAAGATACCAAGCTTTTTAATATCCGTTGTTGTTTTATTTTCATTTTTTGACAAAAATAAGAGTTTTGATTTATACTTATAACTATCCTGAAGGTTTTTTTGTTCTTTTGCGGCTTTCCAGATAAATTTCCCTCTAACTGCAGTAAAACCTACCATATATGTTCCATTTACACAGAAATATTCCCGTTATCTCCCATTTCGTAATTTCAATGAAGAACTACCTGCAATAAAACTTACCAAGTATGTTTCATTTACTCAGAAATTATGGTTCCAATTTTATGCGTTTACGCAAGTTTTTCTCTGGGGGAAAACTTGCTTAAAATCTTACGTTTTTTGGTCCACGTTTGCTACTTGAGCGTAATCTCCCATTTTGTAATTTTAACCCTGCACTGCATGAGTTTTTTTTTTTTTTTTTTTCAACCAAAAATGGATTTCCATTCACTAGGTGGTCAAATATATGGGAAAAATAGCGAAAAAAAATATTTGGACAGTTTTTCGATAAAAATTCTCATTTTTCTATTTTTTTATTTAGTTTTTTACATGTGCTTCCATAAGAAATGGCTGGAAAAGAAAAAAAAAATTAAAAAAAATTTCCAAATTTTTTGTTTTGTTTTAGGTACTTTTATTGGATTTTTCAAAGAGCAAATGCCAGAAGCTTTGTAAAAATAATGAAATTGGGGTTGAACTGGATACGGGGGAAAATTTTTCCCTCACCATGATTTCCATTAATTGGACTATTATGAGTGCTGCTAGTCTTTTGAAAAAAGTTTGAGCCTGGTGACACAATTTGAAATAAGTCGAAATATACATTACAATGTCTGATGTAGGGCTTTTTACATCATGTAACACCGGCGTCAAGCTATGCAGTGACAGTTTTTAATGAAGAACTACCTACCATAAAACCTATTCTCCTGAGGAAAACTTGCTTAAAATCTTACGTTTTTCGGTCCCTGTTTATTGCTTGAGGTGTTATCTCCCATTTTGTAACTGTAATGAAAAACTAGATTGATTATTTCAAGATTCTATTATTTATTTTGATCATTTCCAGCTGAAGTCTGTGAATCGCGGAAAGACTGGCAAAAGTGCGGTGAAAAGACAGCGAGCGGACAGTGCAAGTGATAAATTGCCCGCTCAGCCGTCAACCCCTATAATCAGTGCCTCGAATTTCACCTTGCCAAGCATTGGAACGGCAACATTGAAACAGGGTATTGACGTGGAGCCGGTCAATGAAAATAACAACAAGCAATTTTCCATTTCAGAGGATGAAATCGTTCAGTGTGCTGTCGATAACTTGCTAACCCTTAACTCTGAAAATGGTAAGACCTTTTTTTTTACCTTCTCACTCAAACGAAGTTAGACTTTGAGGAAGTATTGCGATGGCGCAGATGTCTGTCTGTCTGTATTCCGGCATAACTTTTGAACCAATCGTCCATAAGCATCAAAATTTTGCAGAGAAGTTGCTTTTACCATTCCCCAAAAAGAGTCTTTGTTTGTTGTTTTTAAATTTTGAATTGTAGGGAAATTATGGATGATAAAAGATTTCCATTAAAATCAATGAGAAAATGGGTAAAATGGTTGAACGTAGAGAAAAGTTGGAATATTTTAAATGTAGCTATTTGAATATTGATGAAAATTTGCAAAAACATTCTGCAACTTGCCGCCTGTAAAATTAACCCTAAAGGCTCCTTCAGAATATTAAAGGGGGGATCTGGGAGTTTCCCCCAGAGTAATAATTCGGGGGTCTGGGGGTCCCTCCCATAATAATTTTGATGTGAGAAAGTGTTCAGAGGTATTTCCTACAGTTTATTATTATGAAGATTTAGAATGATAAATGATAGTAAAATTATGTTTTATAGGCCTCGTTTGTTGGCTCTGAAAATGCGCAGAACTCAATCTTGTAGAAGAGTTTAGTGATTTATTCTATCCATGTTTTTTCAACATTTTTCAGACAAAAAGATAACTGATAGAGGAGATGCAGCAAGCTCTGACAAATCTGATGGACAGACCGGAGTCGGCAGAACTGATTCAAGCAGTCCAAACAAAGAAGAGTTGCGTGAAGAATTGGATCAGGATGCTGATGAAACTTCAGGTGATCAGGAAGAAAAGCATGAAGATTTTGTTCGCCGAATTTCACAAGGGTGGACACAGTATAACGCCGAATCCATAAGAATTGGAGATCTCTATCTCATGGTTAGTTGAAGCTTTTTGAAACATATATGTATGTGACGCATTCTGACAAAACCGACCTTTCTTCACTGACCAAAATTTTCAGGAGAGCGGAGATAAGATGCTGGGGTCGAAATGATGGGTTTTGATGCTGAATGCTCTTTTTAGAGAAGCCTTAGCCCATTTATGCCGGGAGGGTCAACGATCCTCTCGTTGTGTTATTTTAGGACCAACTTTCAGTCAATCGACGGTTTTAGTGCTAAGTCCACCGTTAGCAACAACCACAACAATGCATTCATCGGTCGCAATCGGTTGTGATAAAACTCGCATAGCGTTCCAAGCTATCTCACTCACTCTCCTGTGACCCCCATGTATACCTATCTCTTTCTAGTTTCGAAATTCGTATACAGGGCCTTGTTTTACGACATATTACTATCAAAAGCGCGTTAAAATGCCTTGAGGAATTCATTTCAGACAAAAAATTTTACGAAAGATGTCTCAGTATACGATTTTTGAAATTAAAGTGAGATGGCAGTACATGGGGGTTACGTGAGAGCAAGAGAGACAAACTGTCAATGTTTGGAACACTCATCACCAGCAGCCGCCATTACTAAAACCCGCTTTTTGGACCAATATTACTCAAAAACCAATTTTGGGAGTTATTAGCTCAATTTAGCTGCTCCAATTTTTTTTTTTTTTTTTTTTTTTTTTCATTTCTTCGTGTTTTTAGTTCTCAGATTGTGTTTCTTTGAAAAATAGCTAACAATTTCAAATAATTCCTGCACATATGGGTTAAAAATAACTAAACAGCATTGTAGTCCATAATTTAACCGTTTTTTGGAGAATTTTTTTGTGGACTCTTGACTTTCCTAAACCTTACCTCCATTTTTCTCAAAATCATATTAGCACAGAATAATACAATCAGAACGGAAACTCTGTCGGATTTTGAAGCAAATTCATTTCGCGTCCGCCATGTTGGGATATAGGATGTTTACATCAGGATTCGCGCTTGAAAAAAGCAATATAGGACATGATCCGCGAAATTTTCATTCTGAAATGACATTAGAATAAAAGTGAGGCCAGAAACTTAAGATTTCTTTCCAGAATTTATAGAAATAAATGAGTTTCAACACAAACCACACTCGTCCGCCATATTGGGATATAGGACCACAGCGTTGCCTATTGGTGCCGTTAAATTCCAAACTTGCTTCCATTGGCTCTTATGGGAGTTTCCGTTCTGATTGTATTATTCTGTGATATTAGGTCTAATTTAAACTTTAAAACACCTCCATTCCGCAAATGTTTTGAATTTTTGCTCGTTATTGGTCTTGACTTGTCTGTCATAAACCTGTCCTATGAAGTGGCACCAATTTTTCAATTTTTATCCGGGTGAAGAAATGGTCAGTTTTGTGTCATGTTTATTCATTAATTTATTCCTTTTATGGGAGTACATTGGTACTTTCTTCCTGTTTTTGCTTCTTAATTTTTTTTATCCAGTCCAGTCGTTTGCTGTGAAACACCAGTGTACCAGTGCAGTGAGTTTGGGCGGCTGGACTTCACTACAACCGAGGCGCGGATTCAAAAGGGGGGCTGAAGCTCCCCTCTCCCCTTGAGCCTAATTTTTTTACAGTCTACGAGGGGATTTTTGAGGAATTTTTGGACGTTTTGGTGAAAAAGTAGGTTTTAGCCCTCCCCATAGGACCTTAGCCCCTTCCTTGAAAGTTGTCTAGATCCGCCACTGCTATCACTACTTATTCTTTTATGTGGGATGGGCGAAGATCATTTTTTGGAGTTAAATGGAGCATCAAATATGTTGTTAAAATATTCCAAATTTTGAATCGAATACGAGTATTTTATTTTCATATCAGATATTTCATTTTTATATCAATTTTTTAATTTTTTTTTTTTTTTTCAATTTTTTTAATTTTTTTTATCAATTTTTTTTTTATTTTTTTGGTAGCTAAAATCTACCAAAACCAATGTCTCCATGCTTTGAATTCAACTTTGTTGTTTTTAACCTTTTCTCAGCGATGCATTTAAGTTCGGTTTTTTCTTTACGAGTGGCACAACAAGCGGCAGGTTTCAGCCTCTATTAAGAGGTACAAAAGGAGGAAAAAAGGTATGAAGAGGACGGAGGTACCAAAGCAGGCTTGAAAGAACTTGATACAAAATGGGGGTTTTTCTCCCCCCCACCGATTTTCCTGAAACTTTGTATTTTGATAGTTCTTGATATAAGTAGTCTTTTTTTTCAAGTAAAGTTTTTCCAAAAATAATTAGGGGGGGAGTTACAGTGTTGCAAAGTTGCACCTTTCAAAAATTCATAACTTTCGCGTAAATCATCCGATTGAAACGTGGTTTTCACCAAAATATGCGGATTGTAAAGCACTTCCATGCCACTTAAACGGAATTCAATTTTAATAATTTTTGACTTAGTTATCGTCATTTTTTGTGATTTTTAGGCCACTCAAAATCTACTTAAAGTGAAATAAAAAAAATGGAATTTTTTGATTTTAACCGGGTTGAAATATATTATTTCTCTTTAAATTCTGCGTAAAATGAGCCCAAGCAGAATGTGGGGCGATTTTTTGTTCCGGAGTTATGCATTTTTTAGTAAGCGAAAAACGAGTTTTTTAGGGTACCCATGAGCGTTCGATAGAGAGGCTCAAGTCAAATAAATGGAAACGGTATTTTTTGATTTTGATCAAATTGAAATATGTTATTCCTACTGAAATTCTGCGTAAAATGAGCCCAAGCAGAATGTGAGGCGATTTTTTGCTGCAGAGCTATGCACGTTTTAGTAAGCGAAAGTCGAGTGGTTGAGGCTACCCGGGCTACCGTTGTCTCTGAGCCTCTCCATAGAACGCTCGACTTTTGCTTACTAAAACGTGCATAGCTCCGCAGCAAAAAATCGCCCCACATTCTGCTTGGGCTCATTTTACGCAGAATTTAAAGAGAAATAACATATTTCAATTTGATCAAAATCCAAAAAATACCGTTTCCATTTATTTGACTTGAGCCTCTCTATCGAACGCTCATAGGTACCCTAAAAAACTCGTTTTTCGCTTACTAAAAAATGCATAACTCTGGAACAAAAAATCGTCCCACATTCTGCTTGGGCTCATTTTACGCAGAATTTAAAGAGAAATAATATATTTCAACCCGGTCAAAATCAAAAAATACTATTTTTTTTTATTTCACTTTAAGTAGATTTTGAGTGGCCGCTTACAATCCGCTTATTTTGGTGAAAACCGCGTTTCAATCGGATGATTTACGCGAAAGTTATGAATTTTTGAAAGGTGCAACTTTGCAACACTGTAACTCCCCCCTAATTATTTTTGGAAAAACTATACTTGAAAAAAAAGACTACTTATATCAAGAACTATCAAAATACAAAGTTTCAGGAAAATCGGTGGGGGGGAGAAAAACCCCCATTTTGAATCAAGCTCTTTGACGGTGCAATTTTTGGTTAAAATCCTCTCTAAGACTCTTGAGTTTTGACCCTGTTCTTCTTATTGTTAAATTCAACTGATGCAAACATAAGAATCAACCCTCCATAATGCTGTTGCAAAAGTTTGCAACAGACCCATTTTACCTAGTCTAATCTGTGGGTGCGCAGAACTGAAATAATTACTCTTCAAGTTTGAGCAAAGATTATAATTTTTGTCCTTTCCACTCGGTTTATATTAGAACTTAGAAGAGTAACTGATACAGTAGGTGATCAATAATCCTTTGTTTTTAATTTTATCCAGTTTGGCAGTGATTCCAAAGTTCATCTGGAATACTGGTGGGAAGAACCAGTCAGAAAAAGTTCCTCAGAGAAAATGGAAGATGGACAAGTCCAGGTTCCTTCTGTTACTAATGGCGTGACTTCGAGCGATCAAAACAACAAAACTACTCTCAGCTCGAATAACTGTGTCAGCACGCTAAAAAATGGTGAACTGAAATCTCTCTCACCATTGATTTCTCCAATTTTACAGAAGCTAGTTAGCATCGCAAAATTAAGTTTGATTAAACCTAAGGTTAGTGTTGTTGATACTTGGTTTTTTGAATTTTGCATTTTTGAAGAATAAGAAAACGGAAGAAGAAAAATTGTTTCTCTGCTAGTCACAACGTTTCCTTTTGGTCTTGCAATTTCAAAGTTCTAAAATTACATTAATTGTGCAAAATTACTATAAAAATCTGCAGAAAATCGTGAAAATTTGCGGCCATCCTTTTTGAAGCCACATACTTTTTCTCTTGCAAAGATGTATCTTTATTCTCTTTCAAAGATATGTCTATAAAATTACAAATTTCATTCAATCTAAGTGCACATTCCTCTGAAACATGCCTTGAAATGAAAAAATATTTAAAAAAATTGGTTTAGTAAAAATAGTTTTTTGATATTTACCTTGAAAAATGCCAAAAGTCCGTCAAAAGTAACATCAACATTTGGAAAGAATAACATCTAAATTTTCTGAGTTCTATCAATTTATCTTCCTTTTTTAGGCTGAATGTACCTGTGGACACGTGTGTGGGGGACCAAATCAGAACAAGACAAACGCTAAGAACAAAACAAATCCAAAAGTTCAAAAAAATGATCTCGGTGAGGTGAGAAATTTGATTCTTTTCGTCAAGTATTTACACAAATTCCGTGTAGTGAATAGTGATGGAGAAATTACGTTTCCAGAATGACTTTTTGCTTTTTAAAAGTCATGGAATAGAGCAGTTGCAAGGGTCTGAAATGTTGTGTTTTTTATAAAGAACATGACAGTACTTGATTAGCTGAGAACAAAGATGCCTTTTGTATAATGTAGTCCCATTGTTCCGGAGATGAGGTTTTGGCCCAAAATACATTGTTTTAAATGGGAATTCCACGTAATGATGTCACTACGCTCACGATTTTTTGCAACTTTGCATGTGCGTATCTCCGAAACCGGAATACCAAAAAAAACCAAAAGCACCATTATTCTCAGCTCAACAAGAACTATCATTTTCTTCATAAAAAACACACAATTTCGGGCCCTCGCAACTACCCCATTGGCTGAAGTTGAATCAACGTTTTCAAATACTGTTCAACCATGAAGGAGCTCCTTACTCTGTGCAAAATATCTAGTCAGTTACTTAAAGATAAAGCTAAAAGTACCAAAAAATGGAATATCACAAATCAATTCTTGTATTGAAATGCGATATTCCGTTTTAGACACGTACTGTATTTTTTTCAAAGATATGGATGAGATTTTTTGCAGCGTACTCCTCAGATGATTATTTATTACTAACATCCTGCTCTCTTGAAGAAAAATTACTTTTTACCTGTAATTTAACATTAACCCTATTCTGCTAGACAAGTTTTCTATACGAGTTTGCCACTACCAGGTCATTTAGACCTGCATTTAAAATACATATTTTTACTGCATTTATGATCATTGTTATCGTTTTTAATTGTAAATCAGGGAATAATTGCTTCGTTGATTTATGGTAATCCACCATTTATAGTCCCTCACCCTAGATAAAGTTCATGCAAAAGTCTGGTCATGCAACCACCACGGCTTTTGCATAAAACTTGGTTTTTGAAGCTGATTTATTTAACATATTGGATAATACAACAAAGAGAGTCCCTGGCAGGTTGCCGTTACTTTCCTCTTTCCTATCCTTAATTTTAAAAATACTTTGATTGTCTTTCCTACCCTTTCTTTTTTTGTGCAGTCCAGTCATTTGTTGTGAAATATCAGCATAACGAATTACGTGTTTGGGCGGCTGGACTTTACTACTACTTTTTGCTAAAAACTTTCCTTCTATTTGTCTCTGATCTATTCTTTTAATTAATATTTTTTCATTTTTTGCCTTCTGATCCAAACAGAAAACCATTGGAAATCATGGTGCAGTGATATTGAACGGTATAAGTTCCAATGTCGGTAGTAATATTTCTATTACATCAACTGAGGTGTTCAGGAAACCTAGTTTAACGCCCATAGAAGCACGTCCCAATCAAGATCCAAGACCCAGCTCGATTCAAGCATTTAAAGCTCAACTGGATGTAAGAATCATTGTCATTCACACAGTGTTGCTAGATCTTGCGGTTTTTCCCATTAAAACGCAGAAAAAGCCGCAAGAACTGACAACACTGCATTCTAATCACCTTTATTGATCTGCTCTTTTATATTTGTATGCTGTTTTAGTAAATTGATATTGGGCTAAGGCTACAAATGAAAGTTGCTCCAATTCAATTTCCGTGCAAGGGGTTAGTTGTTTCCCAGCTGGGATTTTTTGTGTTTGAACAAAAAAATAATTTAACAATGGGGCTGTGGCACACTTTCGCTATAAGCGCTTTGATAGTTGATTCTGGTGTAAAAACCTCCAAAAATACCAATGGTAGCACTAAAAACTTCCAAAATCCACTCTTAAACTCAATGAACGCTAGTATTTGCGCAAGTGTAATGGTGGCATAGGGCAGTAATATTGGGAGATTCCTATCATAATTTTGTTGCACTCTCTATGCTGAGAAGGATGATAGAGTAATTACTAATTAGTCATCACTCATCAAAGAAGTGATCCACATCTGATAATTGGCACCGTGACACCTTGTGACATCAGTGTCTAATGAAAGTCGTCTCTTATCAGACACTTCTTGATGGAGTAACAGTATTGTTAGATAAGAATCTCCCATTATTACTGCCCCAAGCCACCATTACGCTCGCGCAAATAAAATCGTTCATTGAGTTTAGGAGTGGATTTTGGAAGTTTTAAGTGCTGCCATTGTTTTTTTTTTTTGAGGTTACACCAGAGCTGACTATTAAATCGCTTGTAGCAAAAGTGTGCAACAGCCCCATTGGTTTTCAGTAGAATTTTTGGACTACAAATTATCGAAGTAAATTAGATAAAACTAAGTTTAAACTAAGTTTTTGAAGCGTTTCTAAGCTTGCCTGTACAAGTCATTAATAAAGCAACACATGGGTTCAAGAATCACTAAACACGGCCAGTTTTTTGCCCACCATGATTTTTTATTTGAAGTTTATAAGCTTTCTGTGGAGAAAGTCAGACAAATATCTTGTCATAAGCATGTATATTTCTACTATCGAATAATAACAACCCTTGGAACAAATAAACCAATCTTATCGTCGTTTCCTGAAAATCTTTCTTATCATTTAGTCATATTAATCAATAATTAGTGAATCACTGTCTGAAATAAAACTTACTGAACGAAAATTTCTGAGTTCTTTAAATGTGAGAAAGTAAAAATTAGCCTATGCATAGGCATGGACCTAGAATTGGGAGGGAAGAGGCTGGTTCGGATTAGCTCATTTTTATTTTCTTTCTAGCATCCAGTTATTTATTCACTCATAGTTCTATTATCTCTTTGCATCTGCTCATTTTCATTTTTATCTTTTTTAGAAATTCTGTCCAAGGTTCAGTAATAGACGTGGACGAGCTGGAAACCGCCCCAAGAACGCAAATAATTTAGTTGTCCAAAGAATGCTTCCCCTCCTACCGAAAACATCTCCCCTCAGTAATCACTCTGTTGTCACAATGAGGGTGCTTCCTCAAACTAGTCAGTTATCTGGTGAATTCACACCTGTTGGTAAATCTTCTCAACCGAAGCTGATATTGCCAAAGCAAGGTAAACTAGTAGCTCGGTCTTTTAAATCCAAGGCCAAATTGGCGTAGTGTATTTGTAGCTGTGGTTACATTTTTTTCCGTGCATCAAGAAATCAAAACTGGTCAAGATTAGTCATAGAACATTCTTTTACTCTAATTTAAGCCAAAGACCAACTTTGTGAGACAGTGGGGCTGCTGCTAACTTTTGCTCTTAAAGCAATTGAATAGTAATTTCTTGCGTAAAAATCAGGGAAAATGACAACGAGTATTCTGAAAAATCTCGGAATTCACTCAAAGACTCACAAAATTATTTTAAAGTTAAAGGCGTAATGTCGGAGCTACGCAGGTACCATACAAGATTCATATCTAATTTGAAGTTTTCCTCTGTGCGTTTCTGTAGATAGAAATGACAAATTCGACAGGAATCCCATGTGTCACCTGTGTCGCTCCGCTGTCTAAGATCTTGGTAAGTTAGACGTGTTATGTTATAGGAAAGAATAGTTATGTAACTACACAAATATCACATAGTGGCAAATAGAGTAATTTACAAAATTTTGTGTAAGATGGCTCCAGATACCATTTATATTTCAGGGTAAGTTCTGTCAATCGGTGCTGCCTGTCACATGTAATCCAGGAGACAATATTTTTAAACAATTTTCAAGGTGTAAATGTGAACTGAATGAGTTTAAGGCAACAGAGCAATTGTTTTTGAAACGCTCATCAGTTAATTTTTCTCTAAATTGTCTATAATATTTTCCTTTTCTGATTTTTCCTCTATTTTTTATCAACAGACCCATCTGTACAAACATTGTCCACGACTGTTGAAACAACGACCATTGTCTCTGCTCCGTTTACATCTGCTCCTGTTCTAAATTTGATGGGCCAGGCCGTAAATCAAGTTGAAAGTCCTAAGCCCCCTGTTCCTGATTTGGCTTCAGAGTTGCGGAAACAGTTGCCCGACAATGATCCGTCTCTTCAGCTACAAGATATCTCCAATATGTCATCTTTAATGCGTTTGATTCCGTCTTCCGATCTCTCTTTAACCAATTCCTCATTATTTGATGGTAAATTTTCTAATTCATTCTCTGCAGAAATAGTTGTTTACATTATTTTTTTCAGCGTGTATGGACCTAGCGTAACATCCCTTTGAATAAAATAATGTATACAAATCAAAGCAGTGCGCAATTGCAGGGCAACTTATGCTTTAAGTGAATCCTCAGCGACCTGTGATAAGATTCAAATAATTTTTTTTTGTAATTTTTCCGATTTTGAGGTAATGAAATTTTAAAATTTTCCCATGTTGTTGTAAATTGCTGAAAAGGCATTTAAAAGAGCTTTTCAACGAGACCACAACGACTGTTCTGCGACAAACGGTTCTTGAGCTACAGCAGTTTAAAGAGGATGGCCTTGGCCAAAATTTTGCTAAATTTGGCAACTTTGAAATTCGCTAAAAAATCAACGGAGGGTCCAAAAAATTTAAAAAAAATTGTTTTCTGACTCAGTGCAACAGACGAAAAAAGTGTGTCAAATTTCATGCAAATCGGAGGGGGTCAAATCAGAAATTGTCATTTTTTGGTCTGATTTGGCATGGAATGACCCAATTAGAGCAATAGTAACTGCAAGTGTAAAGAAGACAAATTTACAAGCTTGTAAATTTGTCTTCTTTTCACTTGCAGTTACTATTGCTTCTTAGAGGTTATAGTCCTTGGAAAACCTGCCGCTTGATGTAGCTGCTTCAATTGAGAAGTTTCAATATAAAGCTAAGGATGCTAATGCTTCTAAACAGGGCTTTATCCCTAAATTTATTTATTTTCAATGCTTTGAAATGTTTTTTTTATGGGATCATGATGTATGTTCCAGTTTTTCAAAAACATGAAAATGGGAGAGAAAAAAACTAAATATTTACCAAACAAAAATTTAAACAAATGATTTGTCAATAAAATGCCCTGAAAGAGTAAGATAAGCTCTACATTTTTAACCGAAAAAAAATTGATTTACTGCTCTGGAAGTATTTCAAAAAAATTAATAAAAAATGCTCAAATTTACCAGCACTGGGGTTGAAGCAGGTGCAAAAATCCTCAGCACCGTAAGTGTTAAAATGATGCATTTTTTATTACCATCCATTTTCTATTTTCCCTTCATATTTTAACCATATACCTTTTGTCTGTGCTTGTGTGTTCAGGTCTAATAACATCAAATAATGGACTTCATACTGAACCCAGCATATCACAAGAAACGCCCATGTCTAGTCCATCCCGTCTGTTGAAAGACGATGACAATAATTGGCTCAATTCGGAGGTAATACTCATATGTTTAAATTATCGCAGCTTTTTTCGAATTATAATAATTTATCCATTGAAATATCTGATTACTGAAATCTTCATATGGTTCGTGGTGCCTCAAAAAATCCTTGAATATCCTTGATCATTTTTTTTGTTTTTTATATGCTTGTGTATCCTTAACCCTTACCGATCCTCGGCTGTTTCTGGCTGGCTGCCGCAGCAGGTCCGCGGCCGTGGTTGTGCCGTCAATTGTGAAAGAAGATCCCTGAGTGACCACCAGAGCCCGCCACACGATGGACAAGTCTAATATGCAAGGGGAGTTCGGAAAGTAAAGATACACGGCCTGTGTTTAAAATATGGCGACAGGTATCATCCAAGCAACGATGAAAGCGTATCAAATATACCCTAGAGATGAGCTGTGCATAGTCGGAGGTCTATTGAATCATTACACTTTGAGAAATCAGCATTTTAGTGCATGGTGTTTGAATTTTCTCCCGCCGGAAAATGCCTAGTTCCGCGGCAGTTCTATGCGCATTCTTCAATTTTCAAAATACAGAGTTCCATCTGTTATCCAGTTTTTGGTTACCAGAAGCGGAAATTCGGCGGAAATTGATCAGAAATAGCTCAAGTGTTCGGTGACAACGCAACGAACCAGTGAAACGTTGCCAAATGGAGCCAGGAACGGCTTAAAACGAAGCGGGTCAAATTGAAATTCATGAAGTTCCGACAAATTAGCTTTTCAGAGATAATCTTTTAAAGACCTCTTCACGACACCCAAGACAAGAACTATCAAAGTTAGTACAGCTTAAATCGTTAAATACTATGAATATTCAACACGTTTGACAAATTCTTACATTTCAATAGACGGTTGCCTGCTTCGCGCTTCATCATTGATTTTGTAAGCCCGCAGCGGTGGCATCTGCCGGCCGGCGCCGGCCCGCGTTGAGTTCTCGGCACCATTTGGTAACATTTTACCGGTTCGGTACTTTGTCACTGTATTTTTGTGCTATTTTCCGATAGATTACTGCCGAATTATCACTTCTGGTAACCAAAAAAACGGATTACAGATGAGATCGCACTCCGCACGATAAAAACTTGCAAATGCATGGAGCAATGCACGCAGAACTATACATTTTCCGGCGGGAGAAAATTCCAACACTATGACACTAAAATTCTGATTTCTTAAAGAGTAATGATCCAATAAACCTCCGACTGTGCACAGCTCATCTCTAGGGTATATCAGATAAGATTTCATTGTCGGTTGGTTGATACCGGTTGCCATATTTTATACAGAAGCTGTGTATCTTAACTTTCCGAACTCCCCTCGTAGCTGACATTGGACCCTACGAGAAGTCAAACTTTTGTGACGAATATATCCGACATTGGACCTGAACGGGATTTTTACTCTGTCGGATATATCCGACATTGGATCGGTAAGGGTTAAATTTTGAAGAAGTCGTCAAATATACTCGAAAATCCTTGAAAATGACGGGCTTCTGCTCGTCTTCTCGACATTTTGTCGATAATTTAGTCTGAGTACCTGAGGAGTGTTGCATCGTTTTGGTTGCAAAGTCGTGGTTGCAGGAGTCAGCAGGAACTTTTTTCTTTCTTTAATTTTGTTGGCTACTGTTTTCCTCTGGTTCGTGCAACCTTTAAGTAAGAATCACCATGTGTTTTGTCTGCCTCGAGAAAATTGGTATAAAAGTGGCTACGTTTTTGTTCGTGGAAGTCCTTGAAAATTGTTGATTTTTTTTAAAAAAAAAAAATCTGTTATGAACCATGCTTCAATATTATGCTCAAATCAATTATTTTTATTAAATACCCTCATTCCTTAAACATTACTTATTTTAGCCGAGTTACCACGATTAAAATCTAGAATAAAAGTCCTGTAAAACTAGTCCAGGTTACTTTAAAAACTTAAAATGCAGATATATAAACTCTCGTTTTAATTTAAATGTTTTTTTTAAATGTTTAATTTTTTTTTCTCCGAGCGGGGTCGTGCTTTTGCGTTTAATATACACCTCTAAACCCATTATCTTCAATTTTTTAATCTTTATTACAAAGAAATTAAAGCAAGTTTTGTCTTTTTAGGTCGCTGATTTTTCATTTAGCAGTTTCTTGGGTCACCTAGAATCATCGCCAATGAAAAGTACGAGCACTAACGACGAGTCCAAACTCATGTCAGATGTAAGTTTTTCTCTTTGTTGAATATGTCATTTCTCAGATTTTTGTTACACTATAGAAATCGCAGAATACTACAATAAAAATGAAAACTCCCTGATAAGCCAATGGAAACAAGATTTGGAATTTAACGGCACGAACTGACATCCATGTCTGCTAACTTCTCAAAATGGAAGATTTTGTTTTTCGAGGTTATATTTACCATCAGGGTTGACGCTGAATCAATCATACCTTTGCCGATTGCCGAGGATTGCCGAAAATGCTCACTTTTCAACAGAGACAAATAGAGACGGAGCACTGTGCTAAAATATATAAGGAAGATTTGAGGCATGCTGAATTCTCGCGGATTCAACAAAACAACAGTCAACACCCCTCTGATGTCGCCTGGTGTTGAACGGTGACTTTTAGAAAACACTGGGGGGATGGGCGGGGAAGTGAAGAGGAGGGTGCTCACCATTTAACACCCTGCGACATCTGAAGGGTGTTGACTGTTGTTTTATTGAAACCGCGAGAACTTAGCATGCCTCTGCTGCAGCCAGTTAGTGCTCCGCCTCTAATTGTCTCTGCTTTTCAACGTGGCGAACTCGAAGTTACACGAAGTTAAAAATGTTTCAAAATTAATTAAAGTTTCCGTTCTCATTGTATTGTATTTTGTAATAGAAAGTAATCAGCATTTAATCATATTGTTCATCGATTTTTATAGTGTTGATTTTCAGATTTCCAAGCACCATTATTTTTTCTTGGGGAAAAAAAATAAATAAATAAAAAAACAATGAATACAAAGAACAATGAAGGAGGCTGTAAGTGCAATACAAGGCACCTTCTTGAAGCTCATTTTCAGAAAAGATCTACTCCTCTCACCGTCCTTAAAAACCTTTCTTAATTTCATCTTCTGGATGAAAATAAATAAATGGTCGATAGTAAAGAATGAAATCAGTTTGCATCACTCTGGCACTTACATTATGCAGAAGCCTGAAGAACTGGAAGTCGAGAGCATCGTCAATGCTTGCTTTTAACTTGCAGTTGAGTACGATCATGTACGGTTTATACAGTTAAATTTCATTTAACCATTTGGAACCACGTACAAGTCGAATTTTCCATTATGTCGTACAAAACCTCCAGTCGCGTGAATTCTCCCATAAGAGAAATGTTTGAATCTTTTGACTAAGTCAATTTTTAATGTGTCAAAATAACGTTTCTCACAAACTAATTTTTGGTCCCAAACCTTTTTTTTTATTTATAAGTCAAACAAAACTGTAAAATGCCCCCTCCACAGCGAAAAAGAAATGTCTCAGGATCTTTCTGTGGCCACCCTCGCAATCTCATCGGAGGGTTACAAGACTTTTTGTCCTTGACATTTTTGGTCCCTGATAATTCGTCCAATCTAATTTGGTAACATTGAACAATGGGTCTGTCTCAAACTTCCACTAGAGCATTTTACAGTATCATTCTGCCACTGGCTAGTCCACCACTGACTAGTCCGCCCCTGGCTGATCTACCTCTGACTCGGCCAGCGGCAGACTAGCCAGTTGCGAATCTGCCAGCGGCGGACTAGCCAGTGGAGGATTGGCCGGGGGCGGAGTTGCCACTGTCGGATCGGTCAGTGGTGGACTAGTCAATGGCGGATCAGCCAGTGGCGTACTTGCCTGTGGCGGACCAGCCAGTGGCGGACTAGCCATTGGCGGAATGATACTTTAAAACGCTCTAGCGGAAAGGTGCAACAGACCTATTGTTCAACATTACGAAACATAGCTAAAACTGCTGATATCAACAAGATATTACCAATTAAATTATGTATTTTGAGGTTGGAGTTGTCCGAATTCCTGCCTATCCCTCACCAACAATAAAAACATTTGGATGATTCCAACCTCTAAATGTTATGCTCAATCTGTAATGTCTTGTTGATTTTGGTTGTTTTTGTTAAAACCAGGTATATTAATTCATTTTTGAGGACGTAGAACTTATAATCGCAAAAAGGTTGCATTAATTTCTTGGTTTAGTAACCGAAGTTTCTGTCAAAAATGTGCTCATGTTGAAATTATGTTGAATCGGAGTTTCCTTGGAACCAAAGGTCCCTGAATTGCAATTGATACGATATGTCCTTGTACTAAAATAGTCTACACTGCACCAGTGCAACTAACAATGAAGATTTCATTGACGAGTCTGATAACTTCAAAAGTTGGAATTCTAAAGTGTTTTTTTTTCTTACAGTGTTTTATGAGAATTTTTTTTTTTATATTTTTAGGTGGAGGCCCAGTTGCAATGCCTGATGGGTGAAAACAGTGTGGATTACACAGCAAAGTTTGCTGATCTAGCGGCTCAGATAGCAGCTGATACAAAGAAGTGAAAAACTGTGCCTGGGGTTTACTTTTCAGGTTATCGCTCTCGTTATTTTTTGTTCTTTTCACACGCATCTTCTCTATCTTTTTCAAATCCTCGTTGGTTTTTTACTGTGGATCAGTGTCTTGCACAATTTGACATTGAAGACTGCAGTATTCACTCACTCGTTTTTAGTTAGTCTGTAAGTAGTCATTGTCCCTTTTAGGGTGGCAGTGCTGTTATTTTTATCTATCCATCCAAAATTTGGAAAGTTTCTTCTCTCTCCTATTAATTTATACATGAAAATTGTTAATCAAAGACGTTAAATACCTGAAGACAGAGCTCATGGACCCTGTCACTCACTGATTTTAACCTTTTTACTCCATAATCCCTCACAGATATAGGCACCATTTTATCATCAAGTTCAAATCCCTAATTTTGTCTAGTTGAAATGGAGATTTTGTCATGAAAAGTGGGGATTTCACCATGGGGGTCTTTGAAGGGTGTCCAAAAATTGTCAAGGGGGATTGGAAGATCAAAATTTGGAAAAAAAATGTCTACGAACGCCAAAAATTATCTATTTTTAGGGCAAAGTTTGGTGTCAATGGAGGTTCCAGACTCCCTGGACCCCCTCTCCTCCCCCTGGCTACACCACTGAAGTAGACTGCTTAGTACTTTTTCCGGTGGAAGTTTTGGGGGCTATTCACTGTCTGATGGTAAAACGTCTTTTTTATCGTGAATGATATAATTGAACTTCATCCTTGTCTAACAATAAGTGCTTTATTTATTCCGTTTGGCAAGATGCGTTTAAATTATTACTTGTTATCCGGTAGCTAAGTTTGACGATCACACAACTTTGGTGCCTCTGCGTAACGCCATTCTTCCAACTGTTTTTGCAAGCCTGAGCTAGAGTATTATTTAATATCTGTCTTTAAGTTGTTGACTTCTAAGTGCTGTTTTATAATATTGGAAATGATAAGTTTGAAGCTAATCGGTCCATTTCCTTTAATTTGTGGGACTGTTGGGAATCTCTTAATCAATGTTATCAAACTGTAATGTAGTGATATTCTTCATGACTGAGGACTCGAAAAAAAGTCTGTTTTGATTAAAGAGTCTTATTTCTTTGTGCTACTTCTTTTTTTTTCTGTAATCTTTTTTTTTCTTTCTGTAATCTCGACTTAGTAAAAGAATAAGGAATCCTCTAAAATAAGGACTGATAAAAATTGGTTGCAGAAGTCTAGGCGCAGCTTACCAATAATCTTTGGCGATTTTTGATTTTCATTCATTTCAAATCAAAAGGAAAATGACCTTCAACTTTGACCTTTGAATTTGAAAGTGCTTCTAGATGAAAATCCAACGTCCAAACTTTTTTTATTTATTTATTTATATATCTATTTATGCTAACCACCGTGTTTGGGCGGCTGGACTTTACACTACTACTTATTTATTTTTTCAGTAAAATTATAATGTCCTTATACAGGCTCTGTGCTCTCTCAATGGCTTGAATTAATGATTAATGTAATAATATATTATGATCATTTCATAATTTTAATTTTGGTGGTTAAGGTGATTCTATGGCAAGCTTTCGGCGATTTTGATCCGATAGTTGGTGTTACGTGACAATGTCTCCGAAAATAGCCGTTTTCAGACGGTTTTAAGCTATTTTCTCTGAACAGGCGAGTGATAGAAAAAAAATCAGATGGTCAGCACCTGTGTAATTTTTTGCTCGATTTTTTTAGCCAAAAATGGGCAAATTGGTTCAGAAATAAAGACATATTCACTGGAGGAAAAATTAAATGTAATATGGAGTTGTAGGCAAAGATTTTGTTTACAACTTCAAATTACATTTGATTTTTCCCGCAATGAATTTGTCTTTATTTCTGAACCAATTTGCCCGTTTTTGGCTCATAAAATCAAGCAAAAAATTACGCAGGTGCTGACCATCTGATTTTTTTTCTATCACTCGCCTGTGCAGAGAAAATAGCTGAAAACTGTCAGAAAATGGCTATTTTCGGAGACATTGACACGTAACACCAACTATCGGATCAAAATCGTCGAGAGCTTGCCGTAGAATTTCCGAAAGATATTCTTGCTCAGAATAATACCCTAATTTTCCCAGATGCCTCTCCAGTCTTCTTTAAAATACTCTTACATTGGTACTATCTTTCAAGACATTTGGCAAAGCGTTATAATGCCTTTGAGCTATCTTCAACTCCTATTCATGCTATCATTTTTCCTTGGTACAATAGTTTTGGAGCAGAGGCTGTTGTGAGTATTGTATCTATAACATTAATTTCAAGCTTATTATTTTTCATTTTCATTCATTTTTATCATGTATTATGAGAAACAAGGTTAATAAATTTCAAAGATTATTGGTCTAGGTGCGCTAACACTTCTGGAACAACCTCCAGATGCTGAGCCCATTAGGTTTTAAACTCATGACTCTGTATCATACTAACGTTAGAAAGGGATTTTCTTTATTCAACCCTGGTTTCTGATGTGAATCTTTTATATTAATTGAATTTATGGTGTCTAGATCGGCTCTATAATTATTCATTTTTAAGTCTGAGGTTTGCCTGGTATCTTTTCAGGATTCCAAATCAAACAAAATTTGTTAACTGATCGCTTGGTGCAAGTTAATATTTGTTGCTCTTCTATCTATTTTATTTTATTTCCCCCTCCTCCTTGAATCAACCTTAAGTCTGTCTGTTGATTGAACTTAAAGTGATCAATTGATGTTTATTAAGATTAATTTAGGTTCCTCTCTGTCTGTTTAGCTGTAGTTTTTCAATTGTTCCTTGTATTTATAATATTTACTATTCATTGATATTTACTTAGTTATCATACTCCTCTTTAGGTAACTTCCGAGTTGAAGATTACGTTCCTATAAAGGAAGCATGTAAAATGCTAGCAAACTGAGTTCTTAACTTTCAGAATCAAAATTTTGAAAACTGTTTGTTTCTTTGCGGAGGAACACAAGATTGATTGTTGATTTTGAAAATCTATCAAAATTTGGCTGAGAAAAAAAGTGGATGTAAAGAGATTTTATTGGAGTATTTTACTATTGGCTCCACTTTCATTGATAAGTGCCTGCAGAAAATTCTCTAAGATGGGGCATAACCTCGAAACTAAATTCCAATGGCAGCAAACCCTTGATTTTTGAAAAGTTTTGCTCATTTTATATTGTTTAAGAAATTGGCATATTTAAATTCCTGATGCCCTTGCTTTTATCGTAAATTGTTGATCAGTCTTCTAAGTTTAAAAAAAAAAAAAACAGGTCTGTTTATTGTTGCTTTTCTGCTGGACTTTTCTGATTTTGATTTTGAACTTTATCCAACGCATCTCGTTGAAAATATATATGCTAGATTGCCCTCTACTGTATTTTTTAGAACTGCAGAGGTATACTTTTTCCTTCTCAATTTTTTTCACCGAAACCAATCAGACAGATTTTCAATGCATCCTATACTTTGGACTTACTCAATGGGATCTATGTGTGCATTTCATTTTAAGCGGGATGTTGACGACCATAACTTGTTGAAAGTACTGGTTCTCCTCCGATCAATCGCCGAAGTTAAGTTGAGTTAAACTAAGCTAGCACTCAGATGGGAGATTCTAAGCGATTTGTTTTTTTTACTTTTTGTAAAACATCAGTTTATTTCTCTTCATTCAAAAAATTTTTCAAATGTTGGATCGAAAGCTTTTATTTCAATCTTGAATCAAAAAGCAATAAAATCAAAGCTTACTATGGAAATACTTACAGTTTCAAAGTTCAAAACCTTATTTTTTCAACAAATTTGTTCAATGTAATCTTTGGGAACATATGTAGTTGTTTTAAGGGAGGCTAACTGTCCACGCTTGTTACTCTTCTTAAGATGATTCTTCAGCATTTAGTGCTGATTTCTGCCACCAGAGCGCTACTGTTCAATTAATGTTTGATTACAGGCCGAAAGTAATTCATATTTGAGGAAACAGAGTATCAGTTACCAGATAATGATCTGAAGAAGGTCTCTGCAAAATATCTCATCAATAAATTCAGAAATAAAGCTGACTTTTCCAAAAAATTGAATATTGCAAATCGATTCTTCTATCGAAATGTGATATCAATAATGGTTTCTTAAATATAAATTACTTTTGGCCTGTAATTTGACAGAAATCGAACAGTAGCGCTCTGGTGGTAGAAATCGGCACTAAATGCTGAAGAATCACCTTCAGGGAGGCTAACTGTCCTCACTTGTTACTCTTCTTAATTAATGATTTTTTTTTTTTTTTTAAGACTGCAGTTTTGCATTACCTTTATAAATTACCGGAGCTCCAGAGCTCTGAAATTTTGGGATATCGTGCAATCAGATCATGAAAATGGGTTCTAGTTAAATGACCCTGAGACTTTCTGCCTGAATCAGCAAAAACTGTTTGTCTGATCAGTTGTGTTCAATCAAACAAACCTAGCCTGTGTGAAAATGTCCATGAGAGATTTCCGCCAAGACTGCTCCTGTGCTGCCTCAAAAACACGTCCCAGAAATCCCCTCCATTGGTATAGCTCATGGGACCTGTTGTTAACGGACCTTGATTTCTGTCCGTCTCTTTTTCAAATACCCAAACTTATTTTGAAAAAATTTTTGTGTACATTGTGTAATTTTCACTCTTCCTTTGTGACTATTTCTTTATTTTTACAGAATTTTCTGTATCATGGACAAACAATGATATAAAAAAATGGGTGAACTATGCTAATACAATGCCCTTTGCAGTGTTGCCAGATTTTCCTATAAATTATAAACATTTATATTAAGTTAAATTGAAAAAATCGGATAAATATCCAAAAAATGGCAACACTGCACTGTGGTTTGAGATCTTTATAAAGTGGTAAAAAATAAGAGAGTAATTTCCTCATCAATTTATCATCAATATTTGTTTTTTAAAGAAAAATCAAGGATTTTCAAGGACTTTTCGCAGGAGTTCAAGGACTTCTGACAAGCAAAAACGTATTTTCTGTACGAATTTTCCAGTGGCAGGAAAAACTCAAGTTGATTCTCACATAAGGATGCAATAATCAGATGAGAACAGTATACAAACAAATACATAAAAGAGAGAAAAAAGTTCCTGCTAAGTCCTGCATTCTTTATCACGACTTTGCAACCTAACAAGGGGACCTTACGGTGACTCCGCCTCCGATTTTGATCAAATTTTCAGGGATGGTAGTTCATGACAAAATATTAGACCCATATTTTTCACTTTTTGTGAATAGGCCTTAGTTTCGTCGCAAAAAATTTTCAAAGTTTCGGAAAAATTACGACGAAATCGTCGCCGAGACAGCGCGCAGCGTTAAGTTGGGCAATTTCGGCAATGGTGTTCAACTTCCGCGGTGGCGCGGTCGGTAGCGTCTCTGACCGTCTTACTGGTGGTCGGCGGTTCGAATCCCGTGACTCGCGCTACTTATTAACTTTTTTAAGCACACTTATATTAAAAAAAAACAATACCACCACTAACAACAACAACAATCAAATAACAACAACAAGATTGACGCCGAAAGTCTCAAATAATAATAATAGAACGCATGTTTGATATTTTATGAATGGAAATACAAACTCACCAAAGTAATGTAGTTTAAAGCATTCATTCTATAGAATATTCGGCATCCGATGAAAAGCATACATTCAACCATTCATTGAAAACCACAGCTATCCCACCATCCAATGAAAGCCGTTTTCATCCATTTCAGGCCACTGTTTCGTGCAAACATCGTTTTTTTTTTTTTTTTTTTTTAATAACACAAATTAAATCCAAAAAATAAATTAACGAAGAAATTTACTTCAAATAGGGAATTCAAATGAGATCCAAAGATAAATACCAATCTTTTTCTCCCGATCTTTTTTTGCACTTCCTCAATTAAATTAAAGAAATAAAGTGTATAAAAATGGACAACAATTTAATTTATTTTGATATTCTTCAATGGCGTATTTTATTATTCCGTCGTAGTTTGGTTTCTAAATATTTTGGTATTTATCTTTGGATCTCATTTGAGTTCCCTAAATGAAGTAAATTTCTTCGTTAATTTATTTTTTGGATTTAATGTGTGTTATTAAAAAAAAAAAAAAAAAAAAAAACACAACCGAAGTTTGCACGGAACAGTGGCCTGAAATGGATGGAAACGGCTTTCATTGGATGGTGGGATAGCTGTGGTTTTCAATGAATGGTTGAATGTATGCTTTTCATTGGACGCCGAATATTCTATAGAATGAATGCTTTAAACTACATTACTTTGGTGAGTTTGTATTTCCATTCATAAAATATCAAATATGCGTTCTATTATTATTATTTGAGACTTTCGGCGTCAAACTTGTTGTTGTTGTTAGTGGTGGTGTTGTTTTTTAATATAAGTGTGCTTAAAAAAGTTAAAAAGTAGCACTTGTCGCGGGATTCGAACCGCCGACCACCAGTAAGATGGTCAGAGACGCTACCGACAGCGCCACCGCGGAAGTTGAGCGCCGATGCCGAAATTGCCCAACTTAACGCTGCGCGCTGTCTCGGCGACGATTTCGTCGTAATTTTTCCGAAACTTTGAAAATTTTTTGCGACGAAACTAAGGCCTATTCACAAAAAGTGAAAAATATGGGTCTGATATTTTGTCATGAACTACCATCCCTGAAAATTTGATCAAAATCGGAGGCGGAGTCACCGTAAGGTCCCCTTGTAAGTGACAGTGCATTCCTCAGGCATGCGAACAAAGTTATTAACAAAATGGCGAGCTATTGAGCTGAAGCCAGTCATTTTCAAGTACATTAGACGAATTCATCAAAGGTCAAGGATATTCAAGCAAATGAAGAACAAACAAAAAAATCTAGGATATTCAAGGACTTTTCAAGGCGCCGCAAACCATGAAACCACAGAGAAAATTAAACTGTTAACAAGTACCTAATTTGAACCAAGAAATTTCACTGGAAAGTTTCCAATCAAGTTTCAAAACGTTGATATTTAACGACTTTTTTCCACTGAGTTTTGGCCTCTTTTTTTCGATCTCAGACCATAGTGCACTTGTCTTGTGTATCAACCAATAACAAAATTAATAACAAAAGAAGAGTGAATGATGTGGCTAAATTAGCGTTACCTGCCACTCCTTTTTCCAAAATGGTTGTCCTATTTTAGGTTTTTACATGCATTGTTTTGTTCATTTAAGTCAGAATTGTTAACTACATATCTGTGCAGTGAGTCAGCATATGTTTCAATTTATTCTTGTTTTAGAATTTTTTTTTTTAAATTTATTTAGTATAGAGCATAGTACCGGCTCAGAACATTTTGCTGTGAATGTTTTCATCATTGGCCCTGTCCACCCATGTTTTGCTTCTTTGTTTGTAGGTTTCTTCATTTGAGCTTCTCAAATTTTCTTTTATTTGTTTGTTTGTTGATCTACATGTGTAAATCAGAAACAAACTCTTTAAAAGAAGTTAACTGAAATTGGAAGAAAAAGAAGAAGAACAAGAATTTCCACAAACTTTTGAATTTCAAATCTTTTCAGGAGCTAATGTCACGCATACGTACTTACCATATCAAATTTTGTTTGATTTCTTGCACTGGTGGATCCAGGAATTTATCCTTCTCTCTCTTTTCCCATTAGAATATGTGTGTTAGAGAAGGATAGATCAGAGGCAGTTATTTGATTTTTGCCCCCTCTTCTATCCTTTTCCAACACATGCATTCTAATGGGAAAATAGAGAAAGGACAATACCTTGGATCCGCCAGTAATTTTTTGCAATTTTTTTTTTCTCTTCAATTTCAGCTTTCAATCTAATAAGTTTCCTACCTTAATTGTGTTTTCAGCTAATTCATAACTTGTTTTTTGCTACCTTGGGATTTTATATCATTTCTTATACCTTTATTATTGCTACCTACTTTTCCCTTCTTTGATCACTCAGTCATTATAGGTTTACAAATATTGAAGGAAAACTTAACTCTATTGATAAATTACGCAAGCGTTTGATTCCAAGCAATGCAGAAACAGGGTTACCAACCGTTCTCTTTTCAAACCTTTACTTCCGTCCTCCTTTTCCGGAAAAGTACCCATGTAAATGTCCTCTATTTCTGACATATTACAGGATTTCTGGTAAATTGGTTTAAAAATGGGATTTTCCAAGTCAAGTCTCTAATTTTGTCATTACATCTATACTTTTCTAACTATTTTTGCCATGAAGCAAAATCTAGAAGCGTGTAATCAGAACATAAATATTGCTATGGATTGAGAAGTTCTGCAGTGAAAGTGCGGATAGTACAGAGGGTATGCTTGTTCTCAACAATTCTGATTTCAATGAGTTAATGCGTGACTTTTTGAAGAGGGAAAGTGGGTTTTCTTAATTATGTAATAATCAGAGTGTAACGCAATGTAGATCCAGTTTGATTCCCGCGAGGGAGCGGGATTTCCAAAGTCAGTTGACCAGCATTGACCAGCTCAGGTAGAGGTTGTTTCAGAAGTGTAGGCGCACCTAAACCGATAATCTTTGGAATCTTCCAACATTATTTCTCATATTACAAAATAAAAATGAATAAAAATTTGTTTGAGAGTTGGTTTTTCATTGAGGAACGCTTGAAAATCAGAATGTCGAAGTCAAGGGCAGGTTTTGTTTTGGTTTGAAGGATTGAAAATTCGGCAAAGATTACCGTCTAGGTGCGCCTACACTTCTGAATCAACCTCTAGCCAGTTTTCTCCCATTTGATTAACATAGGAGTTGAGCAGCCTATGTCATCACCATTTAACGGTGAATATTGCGCATTGCACATACCTTGTTTTATCTACCTTGACGTAAGCATACAACCCAATGCAACAATTCATACTCACACAATAACCTGTTGAAATCTGGTTTTTTGAGCACGAGTACACCCTCTGTTTTATCCGCTCTCGTACCAAAGAACTCCTCAATTCCCTTCTCATCACAAACCGAATCATTCTTACAATACTGCTGTGCTAAGGAAGAACGCCATAAGCTACACGTGTCACATGTGTTGTTTTTGCAATATAGCTTGGGCTTCTATTCTTATACCGAGTTCCTCCTCAGGAGTTCATTATTGTTGCACCTACCTGGTCACTCAACTCTCTCTAACAAAGGCTCTCTGCCCGTCCAAATATTTAGGAAAGACCGACCGTCTATTGTTCAATGCCACAATCCATGGAAGGAAAAACCATTCGAGGCATTGGAGGTGTAAGATTGAGGGTAAACTGAAGAATAGCGACCCCGAGCTACATTTCAAAAACAGCATTTAAATAACACATATCGCTTACGGCATTCTTCCTTAGCACGGCAGAATAGTGAAACAGTATTCAGAAAGTAAAGAAAAACATCGAAAATACATCAGACTTGAGGAAACTACACAATTTAAAACCCATTTTTGCCCATTGGGTCGTTAATGACCCACTCAAAATGTTTTTTTGGACCAAATTACAGTAAATTTAGGCCAATTTTACTCAAAAATCAATGTTGTGACCTTTCAGCAAAAAATTTCTCAATTTTTAAATTTTAAATTGTTTTAACTCTAAGATGGTGTTTCTTGAGAAAAACACCAAAAAACACCCAACATGTTCAAATAAAGTTGGGCATGTATGGGTTAAGATCATTATTTTTTGCCAAGATGCATTTATTTAAAGGTGTCCGTCAAAATTACTGTTTTACCTCCTCTCCCCCCCCCCATCTATCCTCCTTTTCGTACATGACTGTCTTTTTTTTTTAAAAAAATGAAGTTGGTAATCCTGTTTAGAGAGGGATGTATTCTGGAATTTTTATTATCTATCAAATAGCTTGTTTACTTCTTTCAACGTCACTTTAGAATCATCGTATTTTTAACTGGAAACACAAGTTTTTAGTAATAAATACTATGACTTGCAAACAAAAGTCCCCTGATCGAAATTCTTATTAGTATTTTTTTTTTTTTTTTTATTTCAATAGAATTTTCGATTTTTCATGAAGTACTTTAAATGGTGTATTGCTTAGTACTTAAACGCTTGAAAGCCGCAAAATTGTTTGAAAATTACCAAGATTTGAACGACTAAAAATTTTGACCAGGGTACTTTCTTTTGAAGGTCATAGTACCTTTAAACCCCTCCCGTTAGCTATGTGAGTTAGAGTTAGCTTAAGATTCTAGTTTTTTTCTATGTATCACTAAATAGAAATCCGCATCAAAAGTTGTTTCCCGTTCTTAATTTTGGTCAGAGTAATGAGAGACTGAAACCTGAAGTTTGTGCCAGTGTTCTGTATGCTTCATTCTACCTGTCATTGCACAATTATTTTCAACCGTTTTTACTCTCGAGTTTGTCCCTCTAAAGAATTTTAACAAATCGTTTCTTAAAAACAGCTTAAAATAATATTAATGATGTGCTGGTGTATTTCATTAAAGCAATGCTAAGTACCTCAAGTACCTATAAACTTTGAATTGAGTAAAATAATCTTTATTCGATTCGCATTTTTATTTGTTCTCTCTCTTTTTCTAATGTTTTTTTTTTTGAGATTCGATTAGAAATGTAGTGTTTTTAAAAATAGTTTAGCTATTAACAAACAAATTGCATTGTGATACATAATTCACTGATCTGTGTTTACTTTATGTATTAACAGTTTAAATCTGTTTTCCTTTTTCTTTTTTTTTAAGTTATTCAGATGAACTATTTTTTTCCTCTCTGTAACTTGTTTTCTGTTTTGTTTTGTTTAATTTTGTTAAAGCTCTTGTAAATAGGCTTTACAAATTGAGACTTATTACAAGTATTTATTGATTTTTTTAAAAATTGTCGTTTTATTTTCTCAGATTTTGCCTTTGTTTCCAAGTTCCCCTTTTTGTCGCTATGCATCAATTGAAGATTCCACTCGGCTCCAGATCCGCCCGATCTTTGAAATCATTAGCTAAGGCTGGCAGACTGGATAAATGAAGGGCTGCTATTGGTCTCTTTAAAGTGTTTCTCAAAAAAAAGATCTCTTTAAGTTGATTCTATGGCAAACGCCCGGAAATTTTAATCTAATAGATAGCTTTACTTGTTTGTTGCTGGCTCTGAAAATAGCCGGTTTTTGACGGTTTTCGGCTGTTTTCTCTGAACAGGCGAATAATAGACAAAAATCGGACTGTCTGCACCTGCTTAATTTTTTGCTTGATTTTTTGAGCCATAAACGGGCAAAATTGGTTCTAAAATAAAGGCGTAACTATGCAAAGAAAAAATTATATGTAATTTGGAGTTGTATCCGTAAAGATTACAGGTGAAACAGAAACCTGTAATCTTTACTGATACAACTCCAAATTACACTTGATTTTTTCTTTGCATAGTTATGCCTTTATTTTAGAACCAATTTGGCCCGTTTATGGCTCAAAAATTTAAGCAGGTGCTGACAGTCCGATTTTTTGTCTGTTATTCGTCCGTTCAGAGAAAACAGCCGAAAACTGTCAAAAACCGGCTATTTTCGGAGCCAGCTATCGGATTAAAATTTCCGGAGTTCGCCATAGAATCATTTTAATTAAGTATCCTGCTGCTACATATGATAAACTATCAGCTGCTTGAATCACGCCGATAGCTTATCGAACGTAGCGGAGGCATCCTTGGTTAAAGAGCTCTTCTTTTTGATGAACACTTTAGCAGGACCAATAGCAGACCTTCATTTATCCAGTCTACCAGCCTTATCTAATTATTTCCAAGATCGGGCCGCAGGCAATGAAAGGGAGAATGTCTACCACCTTTTTGTGCAAATTGGACTAGATCTTTGCTAGATAAAAAGAAGAAAAATCAAATAGGTGCTCTTGCTTAACTTTTGCTATCAGGAAGTGAATAGTTACTTCTTCAGTAGGGTATTTGGCATACAGCTGAGCCAAACGTGCTCTCTCCCATCTTTTTACCCTCCTTTACCTGAAAGCCTGGTCTATCGTTTGCGGTGAAACAAAGACATAGGAGCGAAGCCAAGCAGCTAGGGCAATAGACCATCTAAAATCCAGTGAAAGTTACGATGAGCACACTGAAAAATTATGGAATTCACTCATACACTCACGAAAGTGCTTTTAATTTCAAGGCACCAGGTAGCAGGTAGCATGAGAGATTCGTTTCTTTGAGGCTATCTTCTATGTGTTTTTATAGTGAGAAAGAGAGAGAGATAGAGAAGGGGAGATAGAGAGAGAGAGAGAGAGAGAGAGAGAGAGAGAGAGACAATTAAGAGCAAAGATGATAGAGCTTTACAAGCATCACAAGAGATGCCCATCCAATTCGTCTCTCTCTCTCTTTCAGAAACACACAGAGGAAAGCCTCAAATTAGATCGGAATCTCCTATGGTAAGTACTTGCAGGGCTTTGCCATTGCACCTTTAACTTTTAAAGTCATTTTGTGAACATGCGAGTGAATTTTGTCATTTTTTAAAGCGCTCATTGTAATTTTCCCTGGTTTTTACGCTGTGATTAACTATCCGATTGCTTACTTTAGAAAAGTTAGCAAGAATCCCATTGTGATTTTCTAAGGCACCTTTCGGTTTCCCTATCGTAGTAAAGTGTAGGAGCAGATATTGTACATGTCCTGTGGTCATATAGCTCTCGAGCTTGTCAGAAGTATTTCTTTGGTGAAGGCTAACATTATTTCAGTCACTCTTCCAAATTCAATTTTTTTTAGAAGGGTTTTGATTAAATTTCACTTGAAATCATGAAAACCATAATAACTTGTTTCAAGTCATTCTTTTTTTGAAAAGTTTATTCGTAAATTTTAAAACAAGTTTTTTTCTCTCTATAAGCGGCCAGATCAGCTTGCCGATGCTCTAAGACAACACTAAGTAAAACTTTAACATTTAAGTCTTTACTCAGTTAATCTTCCATTCTTTTTCAGTATGGTATTGGTTGACTAGAGTTCTATCAATGAATTTTCAAAACTACTTTTATCTTAACAGAAATTATTATTATTATTATTATTATTATTATTATTATTATTATTATTACATATAAACTGTGTCTTTTTCGTACAGATTAAAAAAGATGATAGAAAATCTGTTGTCAACGATGAGTAGAGACAAGAAAAAATTACATGATGCAACCTTATTGTTCGAATTTTAAAGGGCACATCTGTTTGGATTAAAATTTATTAAAACGGATTAAAGATCTGGGCAAAAGCTACCAACTACGTTAACAATTAATATGTACACAGCCAAGGAACTAAAGTAAATAACAAAGTGTGATAATTTGTTTTCGTTTGAATTAAGACTCGTCAGCAGTCCCTTCCTTCTTGCGACCAAATGGATCTGTCCACACTTTCATGCCTGAAAACGGAAAACAAAATAATCAGAAAGAGGGTGGATTAAAACTTGAGGTACAAATGTACAACTTTGAGGAACGTATACAAATATACTTCAGGAAGATACTCTGAAAGTTTCAAGCTGAAACACTCAAAAATAAAGCCGGGATTTATGAAATATAAAAATTCCCATAAGGCTCAATGAGTGCAAGTGAGACAGATAGACAAAGTATCATTCGCACTCACTAAGCTTATGGTAAAATGAATTTCATCAATTACGGCTTTAATTCTCAACCTGTATTGCTCACTTGGGCTCAAAAAATCCATTAAAAAAAAACTACACAGGTGCTGACTTTCTTGGATTTTGCGTTTTTCCTTTATTTTCAATTCAAAATGCCAAAAACACGACTTTTCCCAAAAGTGGCTTTAGTGACGCTAATTATCGGATTGAAACCTGAAAAAGTTTCGCCTGAAATCGCCTGATGCATTTTGCAACAATAATTTTATTAAATTACAACAGTGGTGGGAATTGATTCAGTTTTACCAAATCCCTGCAGTGATTATACCAAGGTAGGGGGAAGAACAGGTATGGACAGGAGGCGGAGCTTAAGGGGTTTTGAGGGAGTTAGTCGTTGCCTAAACTCATACAAATGCATGCTCAAATATAAGCTCCGCCTCCTGTCCATATCTGTTCCTCCATATACCTTGTGATAATACGAGAACAACTACTTCATAATGCAGCGCACATGTTTCCTTTATGATTATAGATAGATAGGTAAGGTTCTGTCGCCCTAGCTTTCGGAGGTAGCTCTTATGCCCATATTTCAGAGCAAACGACAGGCCTGAACATGCAAGAGGGGAAAAGGATGTGGAAAGACACAACGGGATACCGCCACAGAGCGGAACACCCTGAAGGTCTTCCTGCAGTGCACAAGGTATTGGGAGGTCCACTGCAGTGCTATTCCTTTATGATTATGATTAAAACTTTCAATTTATGTAGAGAAAATGGACATTTCACGGAAGGACTGTCTAACAATAAAAAGAAGCAGAAGTGGTAGTAGTTAAGTACAGCCTTCCAAACACGGTGGTTCGTTACAGCATATGCTGATATTTCACAAAGAACGACTGGACTGGAAAGAAAGAGGGAGGAGAAACGAACGAATGTATTCTCAGACAAGGATGGGAAAAGAAGAGAGATACAACGACCTGCGAGACATTCTCAAAAATGGGAAGGAAGTACCTAAGAAGGTTTTAGATATATATTCTTTTTCACTCTTTTATGTAAAATATCACAATATTTCAGAATATTACTGCACTCTCTATGCTTTTCTTCAATTCTCTATACATCTAAGTAACTCCACTATCATGGACGCACCCACGGGGGCGCCCCCCCCCATAGTAAGAAAAAAAAGAGGAAAGGAAAGGAAAAAAGGAGGAAAAGAGAAAAAGAATAAATAGGAAAGGAAATGAGTTCAAAAAAAGTGTCAATGCCATGAAACATCGTTTTCCTTGGAGGAACACATCTTTCCTAACAGCAATGTCCTTAGTAGTTAATTTCGCTTGACCTTATTCTGAAATCCAGATTTCCTGAAGACTCCGCCTTTCTATCAGCATGATTGCAGATGAAGATATTTCCGTGATAATATCAGAACAGTCGCAGAAAATCTCATTTTTCTCGAGAGTTAATTCATTATAGTTTTTTAATTGAGGAGGCCTAATTTTGCGTCTAAGAAGCGCTAAATTTTAAAAATTTGCCGAGGGAGGACACCCAACCCCCCATCAGCTGGGGGTGCCCCCCTAGACCCCACTTATGAAATTACAACTCCCCCCCCTCCCACTAAAATCCTGGGTGCGCCCATGTCCACAGTTGTTTTTTTTTTTTTTGGACTTGAAAAATTCGGATTCACACACCCCAACTTACAGTAAATTGAAGTACTTACCACCAGGTTGAATTTTTTCAACGTCCAATCCGGCTCTTGCTTTCCTCTGTATATCCTCTATTTGTTTTGAAAGATAAATTAAATAAAAAAAAAAATTATTAGTAAAAGGGTGAGAGGAAAATGAAATAACCAAAATTAATAAAAATTAAGCTAAAAGCTACACGCACAGTCAAAGGTGTAGTGAGAAAAATATTCAAGGAGGTGCAGTAGGCGCCAAAATGAAATCTTTATGCTTGGGATGGTTTTTTTTCATGGTTGGGAGCCTGTAGGCAAACGAAAGAGCTAAAAAATAGAAGAAAATAAGAGTGACAGAACTCTTATTTATCAGCTGATGATAGACTCTAGTTAAAAATAGTGGAATCCGACCACAATTTGAAGTTAATTTTTAACAAAAATATCTGGCAGAGAGCCTTTAGACCCCTCTCCTGCAGGGAGGTGTACCTCCAGACCCTCCATTCCTGCACTTCCTGTGAAGAGACCTGTCTTCTAGAGGGGGCAGAGGTAAATTGACTTAGCAGTCTTACATTTAGTGAGCCAGTCCCCCCCCCCCTTTCCTTTGCGGCCTTTTGCAATTCTGAATACGAAAATCAATGGGCAAAAAAAAAGGTCATCACTTTTCCCCCATTCTGCCCCCCCTCCCCCCCCCCCCCAAATACAACTCTGAATTTGCACCACTGAGCCAGTCCGACCCTGCCGGTAAATACTGGCAGTTAAAATGAAGAAACTGTAAAGTTTTTTCTTTTCTCAAAAAACAGGCTGAACACACAATCTAATAACTAAATAATAGATCAGCCCATAGAGAACTTCCAAATAGTGTAAATCAGCGTTATTTTAAATCTTGTAAAACAGGGCTTGCAATATTCAGCCAATATCAAGAGACGAGATGATGTATTACTTTCATTTACACTTTTTCACTTACGGTAATATTCAGGATGAAGCATGGGATAAATTGCGATTGGATACATGGCAAGACCAATAGCTGTAATAAATGCCCCAAAGACGGCTACTTTCCTCCAAGCAGTAGATTCAGTAGGGACATACATCCGCTTTTTAGGGTGTGGGACTGTGGGTCGCCTAGGAGGTTTTGGTATGGGTCCTGCCATTTACCTGAGGGAAAGTAGTTACACTGATGATGAAGAAAAACGGGACATTTTCAAGGGGTTCATTAAAAAAAGATAGTACAAGCTTATCAAAGATAAGTATCAAGAGTAGGTGCATTTTGAGTATTGGGTTCTGACAAGGAATGGTGCCTGCTTCCAAAATGTATCAAAGCGAAACGGTGAGGGGGGGGTTAGTGGGGCAAAGAGAAGTGTAATCTATTACGCGATAATAATACGCTGTAATCGTCAAGCCTTCGGATGGTAATTAAATTATAGTCTTCACAGATAAATAGTAAACTTGAGGTTTGTTTTGATTAGATATAGTTCTTTTGCAATGAATGAGATAGATGACTAGTAAAAAATCAGCCCTGATCACCGAAAAGTCACCCTCCAATAAAACAACGGTTACGATTACTTGGTAGTCGTGTAATAGATTACCACCCCCATTTGCCCAACTGTGGTGGCTAGCAACAAGTCATAACTCTGCTCTAACCAACCGCTCATCGATAAGTTTTTACGGATTTTGGAGGCAGGCACCGCTACTTCTCAAAACCCGATACTCAAAATGCTTCTGCTCTAGAAAACTCCATAAAGAGTTCATGGTAGATGAGTAACTCTTGCATGCTGCTAAAATGTTGCAACTTTCTTGAAATATTATCTCTCTTCAGGGCTCTTACAAAAATAAGACTTCTCCACCCTGTTCGTCTGCGAAAAATGTTAATTTATGCATTTGTGCTTCACTTAAAGGAACAGTTTCCATTCTAATTTCTTGGTCCATCAAAACGCAAGCATTGCTATAAATCGCAAGGTCTAGTCTCTCAATGGAAACTAGGCTCACAAGGTGATCAAAAAGCTGCGCCACTGAGAAACAACGGATTGCATCGCTTGAAAATGCAGCATGGGGCTTCGGAGAAGATCTTAGATTGAATTGAGAGTAAAGAGGAGAAGATCTTAGATTGAATTGAGAGTAAAGAAAGAAACACTACTCACATAGATTTTTCTTAGTGGGCTCGACAGACTCAGGCTGTAATAGGACTGGGCAGAAAATTTTAAGCTGGCAAGTGCCCTGCAGAACTGTAGCAGATCTTGAGATGGTAGGACGTTTTGTTGGCAGAAATAACGTGAGTGAATGGGCCAAGAGAACTCAGGTTGTTAGAAGAAATTAAATACTGTGGGCACAGCACACATAACAGTATCAACACATGCCGTTTTCTTAAATTACTCAATAAGAATAAGCTAATAGAATTCCGTAACATCCGTCCACTAGTATGATTTTTCTGATCAAATCAAAATAACTGAAAGCTGACTGATCATAACCTCTATCGTTTTCGTAAACAAAACCACAAAGAGTAAGTAAGAGGGGAGTTACTGACGATCAAAATGTGGACAATGTGCGGCAATAACGATGATCACATGAACACATGATTAGAGTCACATGATAAGATAAAAAATGAAATTCGGACTCTGATTGACTGGTGAGGTCTAATTTCAATTTTTTTGTCATTTTATTCTAATTTTCATGCGTTTTCATGCTGTTAATTATTAATCAGAGATAACTAAGCTAAAGTAATTTAGCTTAGTAATCTCTGTTATTAATCGATAGTTTTCATTGTATGACACACCTCTTTACAGCCAATCAGAGGCTGCCTTTTAATTTTGGCTCTTATCAGTACTAGCCACGAAGGCACTCATAAGATGTTGCCCTCTGCTCTATGCTAGCTCTATGTAGAAAACAAAATGCGGCGATTCTATTTGAGGTTATGTTTTTGTTGTGCGTTCATTGTTTACTCTTTGGTTCATTGTTTACCTGAAAGTTTGGTTTGATAACGTTTGGTCTCTTTCTTGATCAAAACGAACTTCAGTTAAATTAGTTACCTCAAGTGCGTCTCAAATTGATTTTCAGTGTGTGCGCAAAAAAAAAAAAAAAACTACAGTGTGCTCATCTTCTAATTTTCAAGCTCGCTTTGGTCTCAGAAGCCTTCCATTGAAAGTGATGTAGTTTTCTATGGAGGTTGAGGACACATCCAACGCTACTTTATCCTCTAGTCCTGTGGACAGTTCCAGAGAAAATCTGCGAGACAACATGATTCAGCATCTCATCAAAAATAAAGACATTTACTTCAAAAGTCAGCAATTGGGAGAACCGGAACTTGATGAAAGTGAGAAGAGAAAAATTCTTGAGGATATCCTGAACCGAAGCTCTAGTCTATTTTTATCAAAGTTTGGCAATTATTTAAGTCTAAATCACCTGGAATTCTTCCATGATCCTCCGGACAATGAAAAGTACGAAGTGGAATTTTACTTAGGACAGCTGAAAGAGACCCTCAAGAAGGAAGCATCGGAAGTAAGAACTTTTATCTTTAGCAAATTTATTCCACTAGCGGATCCAGTGGATTGTCTTTCTCTCTCTATGGCCATTTGATCACGTGCGTTAGAAAAGGACAGATAAAGGGCAGTCATGTGAAATTAGCCCCCTCTTCTATCTTTTTCTAGCACACGCGATCAAATGGCCATAGAGAGAAAAAGACAATCCACTGGATCCGCCAGTGATTTATTCCAACTGAAACAGAAGTGAACTCAAGATAGAAGGAGATTGGGTGTGGACAGGAGGCTAAGTAAAGCTGGTGAGGAAGTTCCTGCTTCTTCAAGATGACATAGCCTTCACATTTTCCAGAATGAAGAACAAGACAGCGACACCCAACGGGGGGGGGGGGGGGGGGGGCGTTTCTATGCTGTTAGTCTGTGACATAGCCATCTCCTGGTTGAGAGGAAAGCCTCCCAGCTGTACCTGTTCTTCATCTACCTTGAAGTCAACCCGGTCACTTTCGCTGTTGTTTACTAACAATTATAGATTATACTTTTTAACTACAGATAAGAAGTGGCTTATGGTGGTTATGAAATTAAGGCAGGCAACCCGTACTGTGAGGAATATTCAAAGACACTTTTTAGATAATTCTTGATGTCTGCTGAAAGCCGTTTCAGATAACTTCAGTTCGGATAGCTCTTTGTTTACATGAGTAAAATATTGATGCCGCTCACTGCGTGATTCATTAGAAATTTTTGCCCCAAAATAGACTCGGTTAACTATCGTAATTAGTGAATATTAACTGGAAAGTGTAATTGAAGACTTGATACTGTCTTTCTGCGCTTTTAAAGAAAGAACTGTCAGAACTGAAGTTATCTGAAACAGTCTCTATCTAGAGGCAAAATTCTATCAAATGACAAACAAAATTTCGAAAAATAGTCCTTGGGTTTGCTAGAGCAGAACCATTTTGACTATCAGGTTCTGACAAGCAATGCCTGCTTCTGAACCACATCAAAGCGCATTGGTGAGCGGCTGAATAGCAGTGAGTCAAAACTGTGCTGACCAACCACTCACCAATGCGTTTTGATGCAATTTGGAAGCATGCACCGCTACTCGACAGAACCCATTACTCAAAATGGTCCATTTCCATGGTATTGCGACAAATACAGAAAATCTTGGGGCAGGCAGTGTCCGCCTTGTCTGCTGGCACCGTACGCCACTGTAGATATGGCGCACTAAGCTATCTACTGTCTCCTAAAAACTTGTTAGAATGTAGGTAGGAGCAGTTGTTTTGTAAGTAGTGATATACCTATCTAAAGGAGCAAACTCGTTCCTTGAGCTGCAGTCCAAGGTTTGAAAGTGAGTGAAGTTAAACTTGAGGCTAGTAAAGATGTGGCAATAGTTATAAGAGAACAGTCTCAATTTAACACCTGTTGTTGTGAGTCAAAGCAGACACAGTTTGGGTTTTCAGTTCAGACTGGTAGCAGTGCCCTTGTCCAAAATGCATCAAAATGTATGAGCAAGGGAATGCTAGGTAACGTGTCTGAACTTTTGGCTAACCGACTTTTCAACAATGTGTTTCGACTCAAGAAATGTCTGCCCTATGTGTGCAAAATTGGCTAACATCACTTCAACATCAATGAGAACACTTGGTCTTGTTGTTATTTTTTTTTTTTTTTAAATTATCATCTTCTATTTTTTAGATGTGTATCAAGAATCGCCGTTTTGATGCTTTGAAAAAGTTAATCACGGAAGGCTCTTATTTCAGCGAAGATGAAATGCGTAAAAGGAATCCTCTTTTGTACGAACAACTTGTGGGTCGGTTCTTATCTGATGAAGAACGCAGAATGCAAGAAGAGATTGATACTTCCAGTATTACGTAAGTTTCATCACAATAGGATTGTAATAAATAACGAAGATAAACATCCTTTTATTATTTTTTCACTTTTCATCTGTAATTTTTATAGAATACCTACCTGGGTTGTTAATTTTGCAGCAGGCTGATTATGAACTTTCAGATGAACGTCAAATGGCGGATGATTTGATTCATTTTTTTATTTATTTATTTATTTATTTATTTATTTACTTGTACCTTCCTCCCCTCTTTTTACTTTCTCACAACTAACAAAGTTAGAAATTGAGAAAGTATTGCAATGGCGCAGATGTCTGTTCGTCTGTATTCCAGCATAACTTTTGAACCAATTGTCCATATGCTTCAAAATTTTGCAGAGAAGTTGCTTTTACTGTTCTCCAGAGGAAGTTCTTTTGGTTTTTCGAAATTTTAAATGGGGCTCTTGCAAACTTTTGCTGTGAGCAAATGAATCGTCCGTTCTGATGTACAAACCAGCAAAAGTCACAAAAATCACACTGAGAAAAATTAAAATTCAGTAATGAACCTACATAACAACATAAATGGCAAGATCGTAATGGCGGTTCGACGCAGGTAGAGTCCCTATATACTATGAGAGTTGCGACAAGAATCTCAAAATGAAGAAGAAGAAGCGGATCAATGGAGCCCCCAAGAGGCAAATTGCAAATGGCGGATGGTCATTTGCCTCTGCGCTGTTGACACTATTTCGCTATCTCTTATAGGTTAGGTTCAGATTCTCGACAGTAACGGTCGTTATTGAAAGAAATAATGTTCTCCATGATAACATTCAAGCAGAGGAAAAATTCACAAAAATTACTGCGGTCACTGTTACTTCAAATGTGTAATGATAGCGAGTTCCCGAAAAGTAAACAAGCCCTCCGCCATTTGCATTTGTCTCTTGGAGCTTTCTTGACAGCCTAAATCTGAGAGCCAATCAGAAATGGATTCAGCAATGGCGCAACTCTCATAGTATATAGGGACTCTAGACGCAGGTATCAAGGGAGATTCCTATCTAACTTGCCACTTTCTCTTTGGAAACACAGAGGTATGTCTCAATTTAGATAGGAATCTCCCATGATACCTGCGTCGAACCGCCATTAAGCTCGATTCTGAGAGTGAATTTCATGATTTTTTAGTGTACTCATCGTCATTTTTACTGCTTTTATGCAAGAATCAACTCTTCAATCCTCTGTAGCAAAAGTTCGCAAGAGCACCATTGTTGGCAAGGTATGGTTGGCAAAAAATGTCCATTCAAATCAGTGGGAAAATGGGTAAAATGGGTGAACATGGGGAAAAATTGGAATGTTTCAAATATAGCTGTTTGAATTTTGATGAAAATTTGCAAAAACATTCAGCAACCAGCCTACTGTCAAATTAATTCCTTAAGGGGGGTATGGGGTCTGGGGGTCTCCCCCAGAATATAGGGGGGTCTGGGAGGAACCCCCAGATCTTGATGTGAGAAAGTTTTCATGGGGTATTTCCTACAGTTTATTTTACTTGCTCTATTATTTTCATTCTGTTTAAGGTAAACACCCCAGTAGCCGGCACCCCTAAAATTTGCACCAGTACCCGGCACCAATTTTTCACAAGGTGAAAAATGTTAGATTAGAGGGCAATTTTGGTGTTTTGTGTATTTTTTCCGATTTTTCCCTCTTCAGGTCTTAGAAAAAACCACACAAAACACCAGTATTACCATAAAACTAATACTTTTCACATTGTAAAAAATGGGTGCCGGGTACTGGTGCAAATTTTAGGGGTGCCGGCTACTGGGGTGTTTACCTTACTTTATTCTTTTCATTCTGTTTACTTTATTCTTTTCATTCTGTTTACTTTATTCTTTTCATTCTGTTTACTTTATTCTTTTCATTCTGTTTACTTTATTCTTTTCATTCTCTTTATCTCATTATTTTCATTATTTTTCCAGCCTTGTCAATTTACTTTTGGAGCAAATTGAGCGAGAAAGTCTTAAAAAGCTTCAAAAGGCCCAAGAAGAAGATGAAGACGCAGTAATAGAAGAAGAAGATACATCAGATGAAGACGAGGAAGAAGAGAAAACAAATAAGCCTCAAGCTCCATCAAACCGTGCAAAGGAGGTGTTATCAATCAATGATAAAGCCCTCTGGGGTGAAATGAGCAGCACAAAGGAAGAGGATCCTATAGGCAAAGCAAGCTGGATTAGAACTTCCTGTGAGGTCAGCTTTAGACCTTCGTCATCAACAGATATTTCTGATGAAGAAAAACGTCTGCTCCTTGAGGAGTTCCGTACACACATGTATTCTAGTTTCCTTCAAGGCAAAGATTCAGATTGTGACTACAGGTAATGTATAGATTGAGATTGACTTCATATTGCGTTCATTTCATTTATCGCTCTACAGTTGGCGCTATATGAGTTGAACCCTAATGAGCCAGGTAGATTTTCACAATTTTGCAAGCGTGGCAGCTTGACCCTTTGTGTATTCAATTCTGACAGCCACCAAAAACAATAGGGACACTTGCAAGAAATATTTCAGCTCTTAATACGCTGTTGTCTTTTTCCATTTTTCTGGTACTTAAACCAACCTTCGGCTGAGGGCTTAACTGATATTGCGCTGTCCTTTAGTTTTGAGCTGTACTCAAAACAAAAGATCACCACAAATCCGTTTTGATTTAAGGCAGAAAAAAAAGAAAAAAAATCACCCTGGCTCCCTGCACAACTGTGGTGACCGTTCCAAAACTGCTGATACAACCATGATCCTTGGCCAGATAACCATGATTTTCTGGTCATACATCCATGAATTATGGTCGCACGACTATGAAACATGGTCACCCAACCATAGTTTATGGTCGTATGACCATAAAATAATCATGGTCATGTGACCATGATCCATGGTTGTACGACCATCATTTGTAGTTGTATGACCATAAATTATGGTTGTCAGACCATGGATCATGGTTGTATGACCGGTTTTGGAACAGTCACCATGGTCGTTCGGGGTGCCAGGGCAAGTTTTCAACCCAGTTTGCAAAATATCGCTTTCCTAAAGAATTTTCCAGTGAAGGTATGGGCCCCTTCCCCTTGGCACATCACATTTATCTCCTGAAAATTTTTCTGAAATCTGTACCCTATTTAATACAACGAATGGTCTTTGTTTGCAGTAAAATTGATTCTAATCCAGAGCACGATGATCTAGAAATTTTGAACCAGGATGCCGAAGATAAATATTTTGACTCTGAAAGTCCAGAAGCTGGCTCCACTAAGAATATGGACATCGATTCTGAAGAGGATGAATTTGAAAAATTTATGGCTCGAATTAAAACTGAAGAAAAGACAGATCAAATTACAAGCAGCATAAAGCACCTAAACAGTCATTAGACTCATGAAAGGTCACTGTAAGTTACCTTATAACCACAGCAGGGCAGGACCTTGCGAGTTACAAGGTCCTTAATCACTGAAACTATTGCGTCGAACTCTGCGTAATAGGGCAGTTTTGAGGGTCCGAATTTTGGTGTTCTTTAGTAAGTAGAAAAAAGTACTTGGTAAGCTGAAAATAAGGATGCCTTTGGTTTCTATAATTAGGTTTCATACAGAGACAATATATAATAGAGACCACGCACTAGCCATGTGCGCCAAGCTGATTTAATTTTCGGAACTCAACAGAAATTAATATAGGGAGCATGAGAAAGCACCATCCAACATGGTCCATACGTTGACTGATGCAATGTCGGTGCTTTGGTTGCACTAGGCACAACAACTTTGCTCATCAGTCAACGCATGGACCATGTTTGCGGTGTTCTGTTGAAACCCCGAAAATAAAGTTTCCACGGCACGCAAAAATGGGCAATATAGATAGTGCTTGGTCTCTATCATGTATTGTCTCTGGCTCATAGTTCTGGACATGTGATTTTGGCTCGAAATACATTATTTAAATGGGAATTCCACATTGTGGCCTCATCACACACACGATTTTTTGCAACTTCACTAGATGTATCTCCGAAACCCAAACACCCAGGAAAAAACTGAATGCACCTTTGTTCTTAGCTCATCAAGTACTCTCATTTTCTAACTAAAAAACACAACATTTCAGACCCATGCAACTGCCCCATTTAGAAAAAACTAAAAAATAAGGATCTCCTTTGACTCAGCCAGGAACCGTCAAGTTTGAGAGCTTGTAGCTTTCCTCGATAGATATCGTCAGTCGCTTCACTCTTCTGTTTTTATCAATTGGTGACGTCTCTTGTTGAGCATTTTTGAACAAATTAAATAATAATCAGTGAATGGGAGAATGGTTTAAGAATGAGTTCAGACAGTAAAATTCACTTTGTTTTGCACAGATCAGCGGAAAATCATTAGATAACGTTGGTAGACTGGATAAATAAAGAGCTGCTGTTGGTCCCTCTAAAGTATTTATCTAAAAGAAGAGCTCTGTAACCTTGAGTTCCTATATACTATGAGAGTTGCGCCATTGCTGAATCCATTCCTGATTGGCTCTCAGATTTAGGCTGTCAAGAAAGCCCCAAGAGGCAAATGCAAAATGGCGGAGGGTTTGTTTACTTTTCGCGAACTCGCTTTCATTACACATTTGAAGTAACAGGGACCGCGGTAATTTTTGTGAATTTTTCCTCTGCTTGAATTTTATTACGGCGAACATTATCTCTTTCAATAACGACCGTTATTGTCGAGAATCTGAACCTAACCTATAAGAGATAGCAAAATAGTGGCAACAGCGCAGAGGCAAATTGCCATCCGCCATTTGCAATTTGCCTCTTGGGGGCTCCATTGATTCGCTTCTTCTTCTTCATTTTGAGAGTCTTGTCGCAACTCTCATAGTATATAGGGACTCTACTGTAACCAAGTATCCCTCTGCCACATTTGACAAGCTATCGGCTGCTTGAAATAAGCCAATGTAACTTATCAAATGCAGTGGAGGGATACTTGGTTACAGAACTCTTCTTTTGGATAAATACTTTAGAGGGACTAATAGCAACCTTTCATTTATCCAGTCTACCAGCCTTTTCTGATGATTTCAAAAAGTGGCCCGTAGTTCGTTCTCTTAAACTCTCATTCAAAACAAAAGCTGTCTCAAGCCTTAATGATCCTATCTGTTGTTTTTTTTTTAAATTGATGAAATTGTGTCAAGTACATTGAAAAATAATTCTAGTACCTAAGTACTAGCAGAGCCATTAGCCCTGCGTTGACGCAATCCTGACTACACATAGTCCGAACCTCTCTCGGTCTTGAAAGAACAGAAGAAAAGAAAGATAAGAGCGCGTAAATTTTGCGGGTTTCATCGAAGCGTCAATGCAGGACTAATGGCTCTGCTTGTACATAACTCAAATCTTTACTGCTCTAAAGTTACTAATCGGTACAAAAGTAGATTAAGATATGCTGGCTTTAGTGTGGGAAAAAAAAAAAAAAAAAAAAAAAAACACCAAATGCTGATTCCTGGTTCAAGGGCCATGGTTTCAGAAGTCCTCTCTATGGTAAGATTGCTTCAAGATTGCACAGTATAAAATGACCGCTCTGGACAGCGGTGTTGTCCTTTTAAATCTTACTATACCCTCATAAATTTTTGTACTTCTCCTAACTCCCCATTAACCCTTTCAGACCTGAATAAAATTTTGCCAAAGGAAAAACATTTTTGCTGTATTCTTTTTTATCTTTGACTCATAAATAATGATTAAAAATGTTTTCAAATATTTTCAAAAAGCAGTTTAGCTGTTACAAACACTCAATTTAACGCTGACTCTTTAGGGTAAATTTAGGAAAAATGGAGGAGAAATAAACTGTAGGGAATACACCATGAACACTTTCTCACATCAAACTTAATCTGGGGAGGGGCAGACCCCCTTTAATATTCTGGAGGAGACCCCCAGACCCCTCCTCCCTCTTAAGGAATTTATTTTACAGTAGACTGGTTGCAGAAAGCTTTTGCAAATTATAATCAAAATTCAAACAGTTATATTTGAAATATTCCAATTTTTCCCTGTTTACCCATTTTCCCATCGATTTTAATGGAAACCTTTTATCCTCCTCGACTTGCTTAAAATTTAAAATTTCAAAAAAACAAAAAAATTCCCTCTGCGGAATGTTGAAAGCAACTTCTCTACAAAATTTGGATGCATATGGACGATTGGTTCAAAAGCTATGTGGGGATACAGACAAACAGACATCTGCGCTCACTCAATACTTTCTCAATTTCTAACTTCATAAGTTGTGAGAAAGTAAAAATAAAAAAATCTGGTCAATTTGCATTATTTGACTACATCTTGCGTGAAATATGTTGAGCAATAGGTAATGTAATTTTTTCTGATGTGTTATGATCTAACAAATTCTTAAAGTTTTTTGAAAAGTTTCACAAGACTCTTCACGGGTCTGTGGAACAATAGACGGTCAATATTTATGATGAGAAAGCTGATAAAGATGGAATAGAATGGAAAAATGGCAAAAAGCTACGAAAACACCATTGTCGATTATCCATGGCATCACCATTGTTATCTTAAGTGGGAAAGTTGGCTTACAAGGAGACTTTTAGAGACCTTTTTGGCTCAAGCCCCGTAAAACTGGTCAAAATGCGAGGCTTTTAGAGCGTCACAAGCAGTTTGCAATGGCATTATGCTGATGTTATTTTGAAATGGAAAATTAATTCACAAGGCTTAATTCTTTTCGGCTCGAGGCCAGGAGTTTTATAAAATAGCATGATGGAAGGCCTTTGCAGGAATTGCCGCCATCGCCGGCACGCGATGTAAAGAGTCGCGGAAAATTGCAATGAAAAAACCATTAGATGGCACGCACTCTAGCTTGGGTGGCACTATTTTTGCATACAGAGTTTTGTACTTACAAGTGCGCGTAATAGCTACGCTAGGTGAAGGTGCCGGAAATTGAAAACAATCTTTTTCCATGGCGCGCGCGCGCGCGTTCTTGCCGTTGCCACGCGATAATATACGCGGGAAATCAAGGAGCCATAGCGATAGAGAGGATTTGTGGAACGTGTTGTTAAAGCAGCCCCCCCCCCCCCGGTCCACGCCACTGTTTGTCATTCAGTCCCTTTCCAATCATCGTTTCTGATCATTTATGTCGCCTTGAATGAGTGTTGCTGTTCAACGCAACTTATCTGACCTGAAAGATATGGTATTGCATACCTGATGAGTTGCAGGAGTTTTTTATGTTCCTGTCGGAAACCTTGTTGGCATTGGCCTTGATAGTAGTTATACATAGAGTCCCTGTATATCTGAGAGTCTCGTCATACGAGGAGTACGAGGTTCCAAATCTGGTTGGCTGCTGGATTTTAGGCTGTCTGTCACGGAGCTCGAGGAAACGTTCTGTGCTATTCTCCATAAGAAGACCGTTGGAACGCGCCCACCTAGGAGGTGTACACCGGAAACGGCCCGAGTTGCGAAAGAAATGAAAACCCTTGAGGGGCGATCGACTCCATTTGCCAAGCTGAATCGATAGAGGGGTCACTCGAGGGGTTTCTGTGACATCACCTTTATGCCCATGTTAAAGAGTCGTGATATGCCAGGAGTGAAACGGCCTGAGTTGCAAAAGAAATGAAAACCCATGGGTGCGATCGACTCCATTTGCCAAGCTGAATCGATAGAGGGGTCACTCGGGGGGTTTCTATGACATCACCTTTTTGCCCATGTTCAGGAGTCGTGAGATGCCAGGAGTGAAATGTACACGCCCCCTCGGCTAACCTAGAGTCCCTTGATGGAAATATTGTATAGGGAGTACCGACACGAGCTCAACGAGTTGTGATTGGTCCTTGGTTTTAGGCTCTCACGGAGTCGAGCAGGAGTCGACGACATCGAAGGCTCCACACGAAAGGAGTCGATTCGTATAGGAACGCATGGGAACGGACCGGAATGCCGGCAAATCATCCAGTCCACCACTGGTCCACTGTCGAACTTAACCTTCGAATGCGTTCACGCGGTCGACAAAATCGACTCCTGTCAAAATGCATAAAGCGTCGTGTCGGTACTCCCTATACAATATTTCCATCAAGGGACTCTAGGCTAACCCAGCTAATCAAAGTAGACGCCTCCTTAGAAATTCTTCTTCTTCTTCTTCATGCTTCATGTGACGAGACGAGACGAGACGAGACTCTTTGATATACAGGGACTCTAGTTATACATATGCGATGCGGTACTTATGTGGAGCATTCAAATCCGTGGAATTCTCCTAGGACGAAAATAAAGCTAAAAATGATAACAACACAAACAATGATGAGATAGGGATCTATTGATGCAATAATTTACTAAACTTTGATCTTTGAGAAGTTATCCCCCTAATCCCTTAGTTTCCTTTATTGAACCCTCGATATTTCAGCGCCCCCTTCGTTATTACAATTGACATTTTACGTCCATTACCTATATTAGAGAGCGATTCGATTTACTTACAATTAGAGGAGAAAAAAAATTAATTAATGCATTACGAGATTTTTCTTATACCCTATTTGCTAAATATTGCGACAGTGAGATAGTACACATCTCCTAAACAAACAAAAACAAAAATCGTATCCTTAAGGTATATGGGGGGGGGGTAGGCTGGGGCTGCATATAAGGCCCGCTTTATGCTTACACACGTCACACACACACACTGTACGATACAGAATGGCCCGAAAAAAGAAATTTGACAATCATACGAACAAATGCTTATTTTTGCTCTCAAGGGTCAACCTTGGAATAAAAATGTAAGCATCTGTCAGTATGATTTTCAAACTTTTTTCGACCTCCCTGTGGTCCTAACACGAGCCTTAAACCACATGCACTCATCCTTTACCCTCTGTCACAGCAAAATCGAGGGTCCAAAGCAACTAGATAAAAGGATAGCCAATCTGCTCCTTGGTATGTACTATCTTCGACCTGAAAGAAAAAAATCGAAAGTTTTATCACAGTCGTATTACAGGATCACAAATGAAGTGGACGGCTGAAGAATGTCTTGCCGCTCAATTCATATCTCCCGCGGATTTTATTTCCTCTCCTTGAAAGTCGGTGATCTGCGATCGGCGCACGATAGCCATCACGGGATTTAATTACGTCATAAATATTTGCGGTGCGTCCATTTGTAAAAATTCCGCCGAGTCAAGTTGTAAATAATATTGTTGTGTCTGTGGTCTGTGACTGTGTGCAAGTTCTGCAAGTTGTGTGAGTCAACCCTAGTGTGAGTTTATCGTACGTTCGCCGGATCGGCCGGGAGACGGGAGTGATGTGACTTCTCTAAAAAGCCACCCGATGTTATCACTGAGTTTACGTTGACCAGAAATAAAGTTTTCGTGCGAATTTGTCGTGTTTTGTTTTGATAAAATTACTTTGTGTTAGACAGGTTTTACGGCTTAATCATTTAAACCGCAGGTTTTTGTGCCATGTCTGAATCTCTTTTTTAGATTCAGATTGAAAGTTGTGAAAATTTTTAAGTGATGAAGTGCTCCTCGAAAATACTGTTGTAGTCCCTTCTCGTTTTGTTCTACTTCTCTTCAAAATGTGTCCAATAACAATTCGGAAACGTGTGCCCATGCACTCACTTAAGTCAAGGTAAATCCATCGTTTTTGACTTTCTTGTTTGACTGCTTATTTGATTCACTTTAAAATAAATATTGGGAAAGGTGTCTGCTCAAACAGGTCATTGCTTCAACTGCATGCTCAAAGTGACTGAATGATTTATTGACAGAGTTTGATATCACCCTCAAATTCATAATTTTATGTCTAATCCAGGAATACTTATTGCATGGTTTGTCCTGCATCAGAAATGTATCCCATCTAAGGTTGTGGTTGATATCAAGTTCTGATCACAATGATAGTTTTGATATGAATCATGCTAGATCAGAATGTCTGTACCTACTTATATATGCGAGCCGTTTGTACGGTCATTGACTTATCTTGAAGTTAGTTTTGGTTTTGGGGAATTGTGAGTAGTGTTCAACATTGATTTTTGTCTTGAAATTTGGTCTGTCATTTGTGGATAATTTGCTGAGTCAGTGTGATATATTGTGATTTTAATTATGTTTGTCTGCCTTTATGTTGCGTACTTTTGATAACGTATTGGCTGATCGATAAGGTTGGTAAATTCTTGTAGGCCATCTTAATTCACCATGATCTTCGGTGTCTGTAGACTAGGCTGAATTCATGAACTGTGCCCCAGTTTTCAACAGCATAACATGAGTGAAACTAGTGGGTTCGCCGAAGAGGTGTCCTTTTGCACGCATTTTGCTGCAAAGAATGTTTGTTAGGAAGTTTGATACAGTAGGACAGATGTTTTTAAACCTGATTAAAGTCTTGAAAGCCTGTAAATTTAAGTCAAATTACACCTTGAAGGAGGCGTTCCAGCGCCTGCACAGAGAACGCCTCCTTGAGCTCCAAGACAGCATAGAATCCAGCAGCCAATCAGAATCGATACTCTGTATCTATGGCAAGATTCTTTAATATCAGGGGCACCATTTCAGATTTTCCTTGGCCGAGGGGGGGGGGGCAAGGCCTTCCAAAAATTTGGATGACTTTTTTTTGCCGTGCATCTTCAAAAAAAATCTCTAACTTGATTTTTCGGCCTCATTGAAAATCCTTGGGGGGGATTGCCCCCCCCCCCCCCAAGTGTCTTTAATATACAGGGACTCTAGAGCAGCTCTCCAAGCTCCGGTGTATTGCTCCGTTTTTTAACTTGATGCACTAGAGCAGCACCAGGTGCAGTGCACCTGTACAAAAAAAAAAGAACTGCAATTCATTGCAAATGCAAGCTAATTAAAAAAAAACAATGCGGTGCAGCTCCAGTAGTTCCAGTGTGTAAAAAAATGAACGATTTTAAAGTTTTTGACACAGTGAACTCAACAATCAACATGTCGTGTAAACTAAGGGTGGGATATAATAAGTGGAGCCTACTCCTACAGTTCACAGGGTAGGCAAAGTGAGTGTCAGCTTGTAAGAATGCTTCTCAAAAACTTTATCTGTCTCGCAATTTAACTTTGGTAGGTTTTGTATTGAACAGCAAACACATTGTTTACTGTCACTGAAAACGGTACTAGAGTGGTGCCTTATCTGCTTTCCATGGCTGTATCTAGCTGTAATTTGTAATCTCCGATGAAATGAGTCTAATCCTTACGGTTTAAGCAACTGGCCATGCCAACCCTTTTTAATTCTAGCAGAAATGTAGCCTCATCAAAGAATTTGAGTTATTCAAAGTGAGTTCGCTCTGTTTGAGGAGTATTGATGTTTTAACTTTTGAGTCTACTTCCCATTCCATATCTTTTTCTTTTTTTTTCTTGTCTCCTTCTTTACACTCACATTTGCTGGCTGTCAAAATGATCTTGCCAAGAAATAAAAAGCACAAAAATAAATGACAGGTGTAAATCTGTTCCCTGATAAGTATGTTGTGTTCAGAATGGTCGAGAAAAGTTAAGAATCTTAACACTTTGGTTCTGAAAGTTAGAAATGCTTTTCGGATCTTAGTTGAAAAAATCGAGATAGGGGCTCATTCTTCATACTTACATAGTAAAGGAAAAATGTTACCGAAAAAACTATTCCAAGGAATTTAAAAAGACAGGAAGAGTAAGATGTATGGGATTGCTGCACGTTGATCCTATGGGAGCAAAATCTTCTTCAAGAAAAAAATCAAGCCAGAAAATTTCTCTTCATAACCATCACAGCCTGATTTCCACAAGTCACCCCCCCCCCCCCCCCATTTTCAGCTCAATACTCAGAAATAAAGCCTGGGATATTGGAAATAAGTACGAAAATTCCCGTAAGCCTCAATGAGTGCGAGTGAGGCAGATAGACATAGGTATCATTCACACGAGCTAAGCTTATGACCAAATTAATTGCCAATAATATTACGACTTTAATTCTCTACCAATTTTGCACGTTTTGGGCTACAAATTTTCCGCAAGTGCTGACGTCCTTGGATTTTGTGATTTTTCTTTGTTTTCAATTTAAAATGCCGAAAACGCGACTTTCCCCTGAAGTAACTACTGGCGCTCCGCGCTATCCATTGGATTGAAATCTGGAGAAGTTTCGCCTGGAATTACTTCAATTTCTTACCAGTTTACTGACAATTTTATTAAACCCGCTGAATAGCTCAAAAATTCATTCTCAAACGAGCTACTTGGTCGAAAACTATCTGGTGCCACCTAAGCGGCGCGGTGCTTGGTGCCTCATGGCGACAACGTCTCAGTTAACCTCGTGGCGCTGGAGGGGTCGACTCCTGGAAGGGGGGGGGGATGTCAGAATTTTTGAGTGCGCGGATCTAATAACTTTTATAGTTTTGGGGATGACCCCGGTTCTCTCAGATTTAATCGCATGAGAAACCCTGGGGATTTATTGTCATCGGCGACGGCTTAAATTTATTAGATGCCTCTCGTAGCTTAAAGACAGGAGTGGGTTAGAGGGAGTACCGTAGTAGTTAATTTGCGTCACTATCTTCAGCTTAAGGGATCTATTTAAGAACTTTCTAGGGAGTCATCCAATTATGTTCAATGATTCGGTCGGTTGGAAAACCTATCTCGGAAAAGCATTTAGTACCGATCGATATCGACAGTAAGAGTACCATTAAATACGATTAAAGTCGTTTGCGATTTCTAGCGGAGGAGGGGGGAGGGGGTTGGAACAAAGTGTTTGATACATGATATAATTGTCCCCAGAAAGGTTCTGTGAAAAATTTGGAAGCTGTCCATACGGAGCTAAAATTACCTAATGGGGCTCTCGCTAACTTTTGCTAATGTACTTACGATTGAATCGTTAATAACAGCGGCGTAGCGTGCTATTTGGCAACGTTGCCGTTCGTCCATTTAAACCCATGAAAAAGGTCGAATGATAGGGTGTCCGGTGAACCCCTTCGCATTCGACCTTTCATCACTGGTTTAAATGGACATAATACAACGTTGCCAAATTGCTCGTCACGCCACTGGTTAAAAATATGGTACCTACTCAAGGAATTAATTGAGAAAAGGTTAACTTGGTACAAATAGAATGGATATTTATTGAGGAAACATAAAATTGGAGTTTGACAAATGTCAAGATTTGGAGGGAATCTCATGGTTATTGGTCTGGACTAACCTTGAGATTTCATCCAAATTTCCACATTTTCCAATCTCAATTTTTAATTTCTTTCATAAATATCCATTCCATTATTATATACATAAAGCTGACGTCCCTCCAAAATGTTTTTTCCATTTCCCGAAAATTGGCCGAAGCGATTTCCCTCAAATTTGGCACGATGATTCCTTAGGGTATTTAGAAAAAATCTGTGGAATTAGTTTTCGAAAAAATTGTCTGTGAGCGCCGCAAATTGAATTTTAAAATAAGAGGGGGTTTTCATTCTGTCGTTTGCCTTCCCTCCTCCGAGCCGCACTGTGTCAGAATGCACATTTACCTACCATAAAGTCTAGATTGACCTAGAATGTAAAGGAAGGTGTCGACTGAAGGGTTTTTTGGGCCGCTGATCACGAATTTGAAGTCCATTTTTCAAAATTGTCAAATCCAAAATGGCGGCCATATAGTAAGCAACGAATTTTGACCAAAACACAGGTGATGAAAGGTGTTGTTAATTTTTTGGGGCATGATCACAAATTGAAGCCCGTTAAATAACAATGGCGTGGCGGCTATTTGGCAATAGTTTTATCCATTTAAACCCCATGAAAGGCGTATGTTAAGGGTTGTTTGGGGTGAACCTTCCTTTATTTACTCTTTTTGGGGGACATTCCTTGAAATCCTGAAAAAAAGACACTTTAAAAGGCCTTTTCTAGGCACTTTAAATTGAAAAAAGGGGTTAACTTGTACAAATAATTGTTTTTATTGAGGACTGTAAAAATTTGGATTGAAAATTTTAAAAGATTTAAATTCGTGGTTATTGTCTGGAACAACCTTAGATTTTAAAATACAAATTTCCTTTAAATTTTCCAACTAAGCCCTTTAATTTCTTTCCGTAAGTATGCATGGCCATATTGTATCAATTTAACTTTTTCTCAATGTATTCCATAAAGTCCGCTATAAATAATATATTTTACTATTCACCATTTAACTCATTCGCTCTAAATCTTCCTCAAAGTCGGTCCTCACCCTTTCTTCATTTTCCATGTATTTCAAATGGCTCTTTTCAAGTCGAGGAAGTTTCAAGGAAAAGTCGAGGGACGTGTCAAAATTCGGCCCATAGACTCACAAAAGGACTTTAAAGTTTAACTCTTATACCTCATTATTGTTCAACTCTATACCAAGCCCGAGTATATCCGTTCTGTATAATTAGATTTGCCTTCGGAATTTCAATTCTTTATCAACAATAATTGCGGCTTCAATTGTTAATATTTGAAAAATGATGTTTGTTATATTAGAGCGCCTTCAATCCATTGTGTATGCAAAACAGCAATGCGGAGTAGGAATATTTAAACTGCCTAACTTAATTTATGCAAGTGAACATTGATTTGCATGGGCGGAGGCAGCAATTTGGCAACTGTGGATTCTATCAATTTGAATGTATGAGAAAAAATCGATTCTTGAGGGGGCCGTGGCCCAATTTCTAATCGATTGTTTCTCATACATTCAAATGGGATGAATCCGCAGTTGCCTAATTGCTGGCTCCGCCTGATGTTCATTTGTCTTCTTAACCTGCAGTCTGATTCTGCTCATTTGGACGAGACGAGACGAGATAGCAAGAAATGATCAATTCCATTGGTTTAAATGGCGTCACGTCATCACGTGACAGATTTGAAGTCATTGGAGAGCGCGGACAACGAGCACTGCGTCATGGATTTGAAATGAATGACTCGGCGCTTGTTGTCCCCGCGCTCCAATGACTTCAAATCTGTCACGTGACGCCATTTAAACCAACGGGATTGATCGTTTCTTGCTATCTCGTCTCGTCTCGTCCGCAAATGGGCAGAATCAGCCTGCTGGTCGTAGAAAGATCCAGTGGCGGCTCGTGCAATCTGACAACCTTGCACTTTTGCCATTTAAACGTATGCAAAAGGATCGATACTATGTGAGGCGCTGCGCCTCACCAAGTAATCGATTATTTTACACAGTTTTAAATGGAGGAAATCCATTGTTGCCAGACTGCACGAGCCGCCGCTGGAAGGATCAAGTTATAATGGCGGAGCTATACAGGTACCGTGGTAGATGTCCATTCAATTTGAGATTTTCCTCTGTGTGTTTCGCTTTACAGAAAGAAAGAGAGAAATTTGATAAGAATATTCATATTAATTAGCAGTTATAAATCCGATTCCAAATCTCGTTTTAAACGTTTAAACCTCTCTCACCTCTCTCACCTGTCTCTCTCTTTTTTTTTTTTATAGATCAATTTGCCTTGCGTAATCATAGCTGTACAAAACTCTAAATTAATAAGTGCTCGTCTATTATCGCACACGCATCAATTAATTTTATCTGCTTACTATTTGAGATTTGGGGTGGAGTTTGATTGAGTCGTTTCCATTTATTAAAATAAGCCCTTCGCCGTCCATCACCTGCCCCTTCCGCGTCGTCTGACGTTGAAAAATAAATATCCCTTCGAAGTCTCTAATTGTGAGTTGACTGTCAATTTTTGATAATCTGTATAATTGTCATTCTGCGTTGGCACCTTTATTTCGGGCGTTAAGCCCTACACAGCGGGCGCACACTAGTCCGAAACAACGAGCTATGCATTTATCTAGAGTGGTGGTTCAATGGGTAACCTGCGTAACCACCATGGGGGATTTTTAGGTTAGGTTTAAGCGAGTAATTTTTCCATTTATTTCCATGTATTTTGGTGTGGCGCCACCGCACAATAGACTGGAACATGCTTTTATCCACTGTGCGTCGCGCTGCACCAAAAACACGAAAACATATGGACAAATTACTCGCTTAAGGTGATTCTATCGCAAACTCCCAAAATTTTAATCCGATAGATGGCGTTACTTGTCGCTGGCTCCGAAAATAGCCGTTTTTTGACGGTTTTTGGCTGTTTTCTCTGAACCGACGAATAAAATAGACAAAAAATCGGACTGTCAGCACCCGCTTAATTTTTCGCTTGATTTTTTAAGCCCTAAACGGGCCAAATTGGTTCTAAAATAAAGGCGTAACTATGCAAAGAAAAAATCATATGTAATTTGGAGTTATGTCAGTAAAGATTACAGGTTTCTGCTTCACCTGTAATCTTTACTGATACAACTCCAAATTACATATGATGTTTTCTTTGCATAGTTACGCCTTTATTTTGAACCAATTTGGCCCGTTTATGGCTCAAAAAATCAAGCGTAAAATTAAGCAGGTGCTGACCGTCCGATTTTTGTCTGGCATTCGTCTGTTCAGAGAAAACAGCCAAAAACCGTCAAAAAACGGCTATTTTCGGAGCCAGCGACAGGTAACGCCATCTATCGGATTAAAATCTCCGGGAGTTTGCCATAGAATCACCTTAAACCTAACCTAAAAATCCCCTATGGTGGTTACGCAGGTTACCCATTGGACCGCCACTGTAGATAAATGTTTAGCTCGTTGGTCCGAAACCAAGGTAGATTAAAGAAGGTATGTGCAACACTCGCTCGCGCCGCTAGCAGCTGCTTCAAACTATGTTCACATTTCTTCATGACGTCATGCGGGTGAAATCACTGTGATTGGCTGGCGATTATATGCCAACCAATCAGGGTATGTTTCCTCACCGACCAGTCAATCAGAGTGGATTCTCATTTCACCCGCATGACGTCATTTTTTTGAAAAGTTGTTTGCGCTTCTAGCGGCTACGGGCGGCGCGAGCGAGTTATGCACATACCTTCTTTAATCTACCTTGGTCCGAAACGTGACTTTTTTCGGACTTGAAAAGCTTTCGTTTTTTGCTTCAAAAACGTTTTAAAGTCGTCATTTCCTGTCCATAAACCATGTTATCTGACTCATTTTAAGCTTTGAAATCGTTTATTTAATTTAGTTTTTTGTAATCTTGCCATTAATTGCTCATAGTCTTGATTTTTGTGTTTAAAAAAATGTTTTCAGGAAATTCCATACTTCGTCCCACTGTGGGGCGCCACGCCTCCCAATTAGCGAATACTAAAAGCAGTGTCGCGGTAAAATTTTCATATTTCTATTTTCACTTTTCCATTTTGACAGCCGCAGTAGCGCAACGAGAGTTTCTACATCTCTCTCTTTTCTCCATTAAGAAACGTATGTTCGACAAGGATGGACAAAGGGATAAAACCCCCTATTTCTGTCCTTTTCCTACTTATACATTCAAATGGGAAATGAGAGAGATGGAAGAGATCCTGCTTGCCTCAGTGGACAGCCGCGTTTTCTTCTTTTCATTTTCGACTTTATATGGAAAGTGACTAAGCTTTAGTTGTGGTTGTTTCGACGGGGGAAAGTTTATTTGCGAAATCTATCGTCATCGATGATGGGCGGATTTAGGAATTTGGCAACCATATATTCTTCCCTTTTGAACGTATGAGAAACAATCGATTCTTGAGTGGGCCGTGGCCCTAATGCTAATCGATTGTTTCACATACATTCAAATGATTCAAATGGGAAGAATGCACGGTTGCCGGATTGCTGGATCCGCCTTTACTGTTGTCGGAACTGCGACGGTATTTTGATCGCGAGGCAAAGGACCCAGGTCGGCCTAAATTGCTTAAAAAACGCATTAACATCAAAACTCAAGACCAACTTTGTGCCCCCCCCCCCCCCCCCCAGAAAACTTTTTCGGATCCGCCACTGGGTGCGGCACGCCTCTGCTCTTTGGGTTAAAGTAGAAATTCGGAGCCTTCCGCGTGTGAATGGGCGTGGGTGAGATTTTGGCAAAGTTTTTCTCGTCTCCGGGGAAGAAAAAAATGAAGAAAATATTTGTAAACAAGGCGACCCGTCATCGTCACGCACTTTCAACTCGAAGCTATTACATCTTGGAAGGTCACCATTCACCAAATTCGAAATCAGGTGAATTCGCCAATTTTTTTTTTTTTTTTTTGCTCCCGAGAACCACCAAACATTTCTCCGGTGTTTTCTTCTTTTTACGCTCGTAAGGACATGTGTTTTATGGAGTGTTTCCAACTGTTTTCACCGGACGATACAAAATTTATTTACGCGAACGTGATGAAAAATAGAGTCAATGTCACACTGTCGCGCGTGCTTTACGCCGGTCAACGCCGACACGAAGCGACGCACTTACGGTCGAAGATCATCAAAAAGTGGCAAAAATTCATAAAGTATATTTTTCATTAATTCGTCATTTATTCATGAAATTTTATTCTGAGAGAAACCTTTAAACAAGTAAATGAAACCTAGAAATGTCACTGAAAAGTTTTAAACGAAGCTTGAAAGGGAAAATATGGTTTTTGCTTACTTTTTTCTACCGATTATTGGCTCTTTTTTTCGATCTTAGCTACCATAGTGCGACGGTTCAACGCATCGGATCCTCCGCCACTTTTCATAATTTCCTCCTCTACGAACCCCCCTCCGCCTCCCCCGCGCCTTTTCTTTTCAACTTCCGACGTTCTATTAGTTAATAGCCGCGGAAATTTCATGATGGTATGTTCTGGTCCCGCGGGAAGGCGTTGCTGCCAATTTTCCAGCCAATTTTGTGTATTTACTTTACGGCCTTAGGTTTAAACAATCAAGCGAAACTTTCCGGCAAAGGTTCCAAAAACGTCCCATGGTAACGCCCGAATTTCCATCGGATTTAAATGTGTGCGGAGAAATACAAGACGCTCAGTGGCGAGGCGTGAAATTTGGCAACCATGTATTTTCTCCATTTAAATTCACCAAAAAGGTCGAACGCTTCAGTCATCGGCGATGACGAGGCATTTCGACCTTTCTAATGAGTTTACGTGGGAAAAAAGAACGTTGCCAAATCGCACGCCTCGTCACTGAGGACGCTGTAGCGGCTCCAATGGTGGCTCGTGCTACTTGGCAACTCCGTTTTTGTGCCTAAAATACATATAGACTGAAACGGTACAGACGCGTATTAATACATAATTAACTATACTTTCCAACACACAGCTGACGCTATCTGTGATTTAAACACTCTTCTCGAAACTCCCTGCAATTAGACTGATGATAAGTCTTACTTTTATGGATGCGCCTTCATTTTTAAAGATAGACTAAAACGGCACAGTCGTGTACGAATAGTTAACTACTTCCCAACCACAATCGCTATCCGATACAAGCACTCCTCTTGAAAACTCCCGCAGTTCGACCGTTGGAAACTTTGTTTTAGTTTTGTAGATGCGCCTTCATTTTTAAAGATAGACTAAAACGGCACAGTCACGTATATAACTACGTTCCATATCTGATCTAAGCACTTCTCCCGAAAACTAGTTCGACCGATAGAAACTGTGTGACACTTTCATGAGATCAGGGACCAAACGTAAAGTGGTTGCGTGTGGTTGCTTAAGGAGGTCACTTGCCTCATTCGGCCAGCCGCCATGCCTCTGCTCTAACCGAACGTCAAAGTGTCAAAGTAACCGCAACAAAGTAACGTTGCGACCCCGAAAAAAAATTTGCTACTGCACGGAAAAAATAGTTGGTAAGATTTACCATCATGATGAGTACCTACCAAAAAGATGGCAAACTTGACCGTATATCTGGTTAAGTTTACCATCTTTTTGGCAGATGCGGAAATCAGTCATCATGATGGTAAATCTTACCAACTATTTTTTTCCTTGTATAGGCGAGATAGGTATAGTGCGACCCGAGACAATATAAGAGAGACCATGCACTATCTATCTTGCCCATGTTTGCGCGCGGTGGCAACTTTTTTTTTTCGGGTTCTCAACAGAACACCGAAAAACATGGACCATACGTTGGTCGTTGACTGATAAGAAACGTCGTTGAGATTTTGCCTATAGCGAATCCGAAGAACCAAAATTGCATCAGTCAACGTATGGTCCATTGATCCATGTTGGATGGTGCTCCTTCATGCTCCCTATGTTAATTTCTGTTGAGCTCCGCAAAAAAAAGTCAGCCACCGCGAGCAAGGCTAGTGCGTGGTCTCTATTATATATTGTCTCTGAGTGCGACAGATGCGTGGTCTCTATTGTCTCTAGTCTGAATATCTGTCTTTTCCACAGATAATCTTAAATAACGTCGCACGCTGAAATGGCAAATATTTTTCAAACGTATCAAACCGATGCACTAAACCTTTCTTCGTTCTGCTCAAAGCTGTAGAGAATCTTATCATCATGATTGATGTACTTATTCATCGATTGCATACCTGGTTAGGTTCTAGCCTCTGGGTTCTTTACGACATGTTGACATGTATGACGTTTCTCCCGAGATTAATTTGACGAGGCTACGTTTCTTCGGAAACTATGTCGCGTCGCGTCGCTGTCTGAGCGAATTTCATGCTCCTTTCTATCTAGGTGTATAGTAGGTAAATTTTCGCGAGCGTGCGCTAAATTTGAAGGATTCATTGAATTGTAAACCCCGATCTAATTTTACGAACTTTGGCACGACTACTTCCTCATTTACAATGTATGTCGAATGAGCTCTATTTCAACTTCGCGTAATTTTATTTTGTCTCTGCCGGAATTTAGACGTGCCCTCGACCATATATAACCACTTTGACTTTATTTTCGCCAAGTAGTCACCCGCTAGGATTATAGCAAAAATGGAACTTGTACTTTAAAAATAGTTGCAAAAACTGTGCAAACTATTTTTTTGTTTTACAAGAAGTCAAGAGCATCCATACTTTCACAATGAAGCTCTCGCAAAATTTTGCTACTAGCAAATAAATAGTCCAATTTGATATTAAAGCCAGCGAAAATCTCGAAAATCACACTGAAAAATTCTAAAATTTAGTAATAAACTCACAACACTGCTATGACGGCAAGAGACGCAGGTATCATGGGAGATTCCTGTCTAAGTCACTTTCTCTAATGGAAACACGAGATGTGTCTCAAATTAGATAGGCATCTCCCATAGTACTTGCGTCTCTCCGCCAGTATGCCCTGGGAGTGAATTTCATGATTTTTGTTAGTCTACTCATTGTCATTTTTACAAGTTTTTATGCAAGAATCAACTCTTCAGTCCCCTGGATCAAAAGTTTGCAAGAGCCCCATTCGCTCGAGATATAGAGCAGAAGCATTTTGAGTATCAGATTCGGACAAGTAGTGGTGCCTGCTTTCGAATTGCATCAAAACGCATCGATGAGTGCTTGATTAGCAATGAATCGAAACCCTGCGCTAACCAACCGACCACCAATGCCTTTTGGTGCAATTGGGAAGCGGGTACTTGTCAGAACCTGATACTCAAAATGCTTCTGATAAAATCTGCTCTATAGTATTGGATGATGCGAGCTTTTTTGTTTGTTTGTTTTTTATTTTTATTTTTTTGTTTGAATTTGTTTAAAGTTTTGTCAGTTTTTTTCTCTCTTTCATAAAGATAATAGTTAATCGCTGTTACCTCTCCCTCCCCTTTCTCCTATATTCTGCGTTCAAAATTTAGGATCGTTAAAAAAGGATTAATTAAAATTCTGGCGTAGACGCACTTTAAAGGTATCGTAATATGTGTAGCTGCTTTCCTCAAACTGCGAACACAATTTGCGAAGATTAGTATCAGAAATTCTCAGATTTAGAAGCTGCCATGAGTTTACAAGAGTTAGTAGTTTTTTTTTTGTTTTTTTTTTTATCCTTTTTGCAAAATTGCAAGTCAGGCGCCTCATTAATTTGATCGGCCCTTATTCTCTTGGCCATTAATTGAGCAAATATCCGGCGAATTTAGTGCGTCAAGGTCGCCTAGTCAAACTTCACAATCCAAAGCGACTATTTGTTTATCTTATCCCATGACGTCACGAAACTTCAGCTCATTTGCTACAGATAACTACACGCTCTGCAGTCTAGCATGCCAAGCCATATTTCATCCGGTGTGGCGGGCGCTCCATTAACCGAATGACGTTTTATCTCACGGAAATGGGTCTGTTGCAAACTTTAGCTACAGAGATAAAGAGCAGTGCGGCGGCTCTTGCTATTTGGCAACCATATTTTTGGCCATTTGGACCCATTGAAAAGTATCGATTTCTTTTAGATTCTGGGATTCAGTGAATACCCTGAAGATCGATTGTTTTACGTAAGTTTAAATGGAGAGAATCCGTTGTTGCCTCATTGCACGAGCCGCCACTGCTCAAATCTATTGTAACATATTTCGAAAATAACTTTGGTATAGCATCGAAAAATTCCAAAATCGATGCACAACCTTCTTTGTGCGTTGAAACGAAATTCAAAGATGGCTTTTGTATAGCGAGTCACAATGGAGAAGCCCCATCTAATTTCAGCTTTCTCAGTTCTCTATGCTTCGAATTAAGTGATTCATCATAGAGTAACATACCTTATTAGATGGGAGTCCGCCATTGGCGGATCCAGCAACCTGACAACAGTGTATTCTCCCCATTTGATTGCATGAGAAATAATCGATTTGTCATGGGGCTGTAGCCCCTCCAAGAATCGATTGTTAATCATACATTCAAATGAGAGAAATGCGCAGTTGCCAGATTGCTGGTTCCGCCCATGGAGTCCGCCCATTGTGACTCGCCGCATATAACAGCCATCTTGGAATTTCGTTCAAATCGCATTTATTGAGTTTATGCGTCGATTTTGGAACCTTTTTATGCTTCCAATTTTACGCTCAAGTGATTTTAACCTAGTGTAGCATTTTGTCATTGTAAACTCAGCTATCCAGGAAAAATATAAAACTACATATATTCCTAAGCTAGGAGCAACTTCGAATACGATATTTTCACTGAAAAAAAAAGTGATAGTCATCATATACAGGGTGTTTCACATAACCTGCTCACTATGGTTTTCTTGAACGGGTGACGATAAAAAAATCTGGAAAAATCGGTTTGATAGTAACTCGGACCTGAAGTTTCATTTAAAAATACTGCCACAACCCAAAATTTGGTTTTTGGGGGTTTTCGGGGGGGGTCCCCCCCTTATCTTGAGATTTTCAAATAGCAACCCCTATCTTGTGATACCTCGTTTGAAAGAGGGTAAAATTCTAAGCATTTTGGCTTAAACCGGAAGTCGATATCTTATTTCGTTTTCGAGATATCGAAGGTCGAAGATCGATATAGGACCCATTTTCGAAAATTCTTAACTCCTACAAAAAAAGTCGTAAAACAAAAAACTGCACATGTAAAATGCTCTACTTGATGAGTACTTTCAAGAAAAAAATACAAATTCACAATCAAATAAACCGGAAGTCGACTTTTAGGCACCTTAACATTTTTGGCGGGAAAACCCCCATTTCTCAAAATTTTCAAATGGCAACCCCTATCTTGTAATACCTCATTCGAAAAGGCGTAAAAAGTTGTGCATTTTGGCGCAATCAAAAGTCCGATATCATTTTTCTAATTCGAAACTCGAAGTTCGATTTAGACCATTTTTCGACCCTGTAAAAAACTGATCCTATCGTGTGATACATCATTCAAAAGCACATAAAAAACCAAGAATTTTAGTGCAAACCGGAAGTCAATACCTTTTTTCGCGGTCGAGATATCGCAAGTCAAAGTTTAAGGTAATAAGCTCTAACCAAAGACTAATCTTTGACTTGCGATATCTCGACCGCAAAAAAAGGTATTGACTTCCGGTTTGCACTAAAATTCTTGGTTTTTTATGTGCTTTTGAATGATGTATCACACGATAGGATCAGTTTTTTACAGGGTCGAAAAATGGTCTAAATCGAACTTCGGGTTTCGATATATCGAATTAGAAAAATGATATCGGACTTTTGATTGCGCCAAAATGCACAACTTTTTACGCCTTTTCGAATGAGGTATTACAAGATAGGGGTTGCCATTTGAAAATTTTGAGAAATGGGGGTTTTCCCGCCAAAAAAGTTAAGGTGCCTAAAAGTCGACTTCCGGTTTATTTGATTGTGAATTTGTATTTTTTTCTTGAAAGTACTCATCAAGTAGAGCATTTTACATGTGCAGTTTTTTGTTTTACGACTTTTTTTGTAGGAGTTAAGAATTTTCGAAAATGGGTCCTATATCGATCTTCGACCTTCGATATCTCGAAAACGAAATAAGATATCGACTTCCGGTTTAAGCCAAAATGCTTAGAATTTTACCCTCTTTCAAACGAGGTATCACAAGATAGGGGTTGCTATTTGAAAATCTCGAGATAAGGGGGGCACCCCCCCTGAAAACCCCCCAAAAACCATGGGTTGTGGCAGTATTTTTAAATGAAACTTCAGGTCCGAGTTACTATCAAACCGATTTTTCCAGATTTTTTTATCGTCACCCGTTCAAGAAAACCATAGTGAGCAGGTTATGTGAAACACCCTGTATAATAGTGTAATGAGCATTAGCAGTGTTCACATTGCGGTGCTCAAACCTAAAAACGGTATCAGGTCGAGTCCGTAATCGATCTTCGATGTAAGTCGAAGATCGATTCCGGATTCGATTTGAGCCCAGTTTACTTTAAAATTTTCCTACGCAGCGGCGAGATGCGATGGACAAAAAGGAGCGAGGGGGGGATTTTCTAGTCTGGGTCTGGATGACATCCGACGCAAAATATTACAGCAAAATGAGGTAATTGATTGTTAGCCGGATGTTGTCTAGACCTAGACAAGAGAAAATTTCATGAAGAGAGTGCTCAAAATTGCGTGATCTTCGGTGGAAGTGATAAACCGACTCAGCCAGTGGCGTCGCGTGCAATTTGGCAACAATGTATTCTATCCATTTAAACTCATGTAAAAGATCGAATTCAGGGGGTGCACAGTGTACGAGGAAAATTCGATATATTTAATGAGTTTAAATGGAGCAGTTGCATTGTTGCCAGATGGCACGCGACGCCACTGGACTCAGCATAAGTTGTGCTGAGCCGCTGTCACTTGTTCAGGAGATGGGCAATGAGCTCATGCCTCTTGATTCTCATTTTCGTGGGAATGGAAGCTCCGAAAATTGCACTTTATGCAATTTTCTCAGCAGAAATTCTCAGGAAAAGGAGGATCCAGAGACCTGATGGAAAGACGAAAATCATCCTTCAAGTCAGTCGTCGATATAGTGTAGCTTTGGAGGGATTCCAAAGCCAAGCTCCGTGCTCAGTCCGTTTTTCTTTCTTTTTCTCAAGAGTTTTTTGGTGGGATTTTGAGTTTTGAATTATTGAGTTTTTTTTAGATTTGAATTATTGAGTTTTTTTTTTATTAGATTTGAGTTTGAGAGTTTTTTCCTACTTTATTTGATTTTGAGTTTTTGAGTTTTAGTGTTTTGAGATTTGTGAAGTATTAATTGAGTATATGAGTTGGTTTGATTTTGAGATTTTTCCCTTTTTTTAATAGAATTTGGTTTCCGAGTAATTGAATTTATGAGTTTGAGTTTTTTTGAGTTTTTAATATATTAAGAGTTGTATTATATTGCGAGTTGTTAAGTGTACTATTATAGACTATTTTCGTCAATAAATCGGGAGTGGAACCCCTAAATTCGTGTTCCTCATCTTTGGATATTCCCTTTGGATATTCAACGTTGGATGTTTGGTGACCCTCCCTTGTTTATTTAATTAGTGTCTCTTTTATTTTATCGTTGAAATAGTTTGACACTTAGCTGAAAAGTGTCTGGTGGAGCCACACCCCCCTCGTTAGAAAAAAATTAACTTTACAATAGATTCTAGTCATATTACCAGAAGCACAACGATATGTGAACCATGGATCAAGATATAAAACTAAGTACCGCCGACTGGCTATCTCTGCCCGTGTTAGCGGGGAATGCACCCCGATTAGAGCGTTCCAAGCAGTGGAAACGGAAGCTATCATCAATCTTATCTCCAAAAGTCCAAGGCAGACCCCGGGATTGAACCTGGGACCAAATAATGCTCGGTCCCGAGCGTAACTTACGCACGGTCACATGACCGTGCGTAAGCTCTCTGATTGGTCGAAACCGCACGCAAGATGCACGCAATTCAATGCTCGGGACCTAACATTATTTGGTCCCTGAGTTTCTGCCGTAACTTCGAAGTGTTCTGCTGACTGATCCACCGCGCCGCATGCATGCATGTGTGGAAATTGTGCTATATAAGGTAGGTGACCCAAAGGTGGCCCACCCTTGCTGTTTTCAATTAATTACATGAATTAACGATAGATGGCGTTAGTGCTGAGTAGCAGGATGCTATAGCTTCCCCCACTCCAAAAATCAAGAGCATCGGGCGATTCAGTCGGCGCGAAACAGTGCAACGTCCATTTTTGTAGGTCTTCAGCTAATTTTCACGGTAGTAAACAATCGTAAAAGCTAAGTCCTTAAATCGAGTCCATCTTTGACTTTCAATTCATCATAAATCATTATAATTTTTGGTGTAACTAGAGTCTAGATTCCGTTTTTGAACGATAAATAGCATTTGAATACTTATTAATGAAATTTAAAAGGGGGTGTACACCTTTAGGTGCATCAAAAATATGAGGGGTGGCCACCTTAGGTGCATGTTTTGCGCGATGTCAAAACTCTACTTTTTTTCAAACGCAAAAAAACCCTCAAAAACAAGCAAATTTAAAAAAAATGAAATTAACATATGATGACCAACTGTCTAAATAGTAAATTGACATATTTAGTTTTTTTTATCTCTCATGCCTCATATGTGCATATTGGCCCCAAGCATAGGTATGGCCACCTTTGGGTCACTTACCTTAAATCAAACTGCTGAGAGACCGCTGCGGTCAGGACTAAGAAGGGTCGGCAGTCCTTAGTTATATCTTGGTCCATGTGTGAACGACAGAAAGTCTAGTACTTTGACCAGAATATTCTGGTCTTAATACCAGAATATGATCTTAGAACTAGATTTTCCCAAAAATTTTCAACGTTTCAAGAACTATGGTACAAACACTAGAAGCCTGGTATAATCGTACCATCCCTTACATAGGTTCACGTATTGTCATACTTCTGGTAATCTTTTTTTTTCAGTGTTACAAATGCAACGTTTTCAGATTGCACGCAACACCGTTGATGTAAAGACTTTAGTCTGTATGACGTATGAGGCTTCATAATTCTATCTAAATGAAACGATGGCACCTTATACGATAAAAAGGGCCCCCTCACTCAACTATATCAACAAGACCCTGCAATCACTTCACTCCAAAATTTCGAAGTGTTTACAACGATCAAAAATTGTTTTAAGCGGCACAGCGGCCCCAGATTTCATTAGTGGATTTGCGCAGTATTTAGTATATTTACGTCTCTCTTCTTCTTTTTCTTTTGTCATATGTACCTCTCTCTCTTCCTCTCCCGCCTGGCTGTCTGAGTGTCTGCTGCGTATGATCGTATGACGGAATAGCGTAGGTCGAAAATATCGCCATGTCATGATTTGAAGAGGATCAGCTCATTTTGGGCGTCTACTTGTTCAGGTCGCGGGCGGACGACGCACTGTGGTCTGAGATGGTCAAAAAGTGGCCAAAAGAAAGTAAATTTCTCATCAATTTATCATTTACTATAAACTTTCAAGGCTAATTCAAATCACAGGGAATACTTTTAACAAGTAATTTAAACCTAGAAATGTCACTGGAAAGTTTTAAGTTAAGCTTAAGAAGTTGAAAATAATGAGTTTTGATGACTTTTTTCCACTGATTGTTTTTCTTTTTTTTTCTTCTTCTTCATAAAGTTCCAAAAAGTCAGAACGTGGATTTCCCATCTATTTATCACTTATAACCTTTCAAGACCAATTCAAATCACTGGGAATATTTTTAACAAGCAATTTAAACCTAGAAATGTCACTGGAAAGTTTTAAGTTAAGCTTGAAAGGTCGAAAATTTATGATTTTTTATGAATTTTTTCACTGATTTTTTGCCATTTTTTTTCTTTTTTTTTTCAAAAAGTTCAAAAAAATCAGAAAGTAAATTTCCCATCTATTTATCATTTATAACCTTTCAATACCGATTTAATCATGTAAAACTACAGGAACAAGTAATTGAAACTTAGAAATGTCACTGAAACGTTTTAAGTTAAGCTTGAAAGTTTGAAAATTGATGATTTTTATTACTTTTTTTCACAGATTTTTTGCCAATTTTTTGTTGTTTTTTGTTTGTTTGTTTTTTAAATTTTCAAAAAATCAGTAAGTAAATTTCTCATATATTTATCATTTACTTATAACCGTTCAAGATCGATTTTAATCACTTAAACTCCAGGAACAAGTACTTTAAACCTAGAAATGTCACTGGAAGCTTTTAAGGCTTAAAAGGTCGAAAATTATGATTTTTGATTACTTTTTTTCAATGTTTTTTTAGCCATTTTTTCCCGAGCTTTGACCATAGTGCGGTGGTCCGTCTGGAGTAGCTCAGCGGAATTTTCCGTCGGGGGCTAGATTTGCGATTTTGTAATCGGGAATGGATGGAGGAATCTGCGAATATTGTTTTTTTGTTGTTTTTTTGTTGTTGTTTTATTTTATTTTTTTTATCTTTCCTTCTAATTTTTGTTTTTCTTCCCGTGCACGTGCGCTCTAAAGAGGCAATTAAAGGAGCCCAAGATCTCCGCCTTCCCTCATCCCGTGACATTAAGGCAAGAACTAGGAGCGCGTTAAGCTTTGAGTTTTGACATCATGCGATTTGCGAATGTTCTCGACTATAGTTAAATAGATTTGTCTATCCCGGGGTTTGGCACGCTCCGCTCTTGGACCATGGACGGATACATGAATTTGCCCATCTCTTTCTTCTCCCGTCTAAATGCGTGCGTTAGAAAAAAAACGGAGATACGGGATGAAGTCACGTGATGGCTCGCTCTGCTATCTTTTTCTAACACGAGAGTTCAAATGGGAGGAGAGATGAGAGAGAGAGATAGATATATTCCTGCGCACGACTATGCCTTGGATTTATTTTCTCCGCGGATAAAGAATAGGAGGAAAAAAACGTAGTGTCTCCGATCGAGACAAGCTATAGTGTTTGATGAACTTTCAGTTTAAAAAAAGAAAATAATGATAAAAAGAAAGAAAAATGCAGTATAAAAATGCTGAGGCAAACTCATCAACGGAACAATCCACATTGGAGTATCTGTGTATACTATCAAACGCTAAAGTTTTGACAGTCACAAATGCACGGAATGTAGGCCTGTGCGATGTCCATTTGTGTGCATCGAAGTTCAATGTCCAAAAAACATCGACATTTTATCGATGCATCGAAACAAATTTTAGCTAGTCAAAAATGAGAATTCGCCGGAATTCATTATACTTTTTATATGCTTTTGACACAGTTTAAGAGGAAAAAATGGTTCTTGGTCTGTTTTTAGTCGAAATATCGATAAATAACGAATTTCGAAGCGCATCGATTGACACCAACATTGGCATCGAATCCATTCGATGTCAGGAAAACATCGAAACTTCGAGCGATGCATCGAACATCGCACAGGCCTAACGCAGAGCGCAGAAGGTTGCTTTGATTAAACGAGGATCTGCCACCTATAATTCGAATTCTCGACTGTCAAAACGTTTGCGTTTGGTGGTACTTTGCGACATTTTTGTCTGCAATAACAATTTTTTTTTTTTTTTTTATCAGAACAACATCCCTTCGCAGTTTCAAATGGTAATTTGATTATGGGTGAAAAAAACTGAAATTCGAATACTAATGACACAGAATAATACAACCAGACCGGAAACTCTGTCGGATTTTGAAGCAAATTCATTTCGCGTCCGCCATGTTGGGATGTAGGGATGTTTACATCTGGATTCGCGAGCGAAAAAAAAAAATTTGGACATGATCTGCGAAATTTTCATTCTGAAATGCCAAAAGAATAAAATAAAATGCCAAAAGAATAAAATAAAATGCCAAAAGAATAAAAGTGAGGCCGGAAACTTAAGATTTCTTTCCAGAATTTACCGAAATAAATGAGTTTCAACACAAATGACACACGTCCGCCATGTTGGGATGAAGGACCACAGCGTTGCCTATTGGTGCCGTTAAATTCCAAACTTGCTTCCATTGGCTCTTATGGGAGTTTCCGTTCTGATTGTATTATTCTGTGCTAATGAGTGAGTCTGTTGCAAATTTGTGTACAACAATGATTGATGAGTATGGATTCGAATTGAAGATAAGGGGGGGGGGGGAGAAACGCACTGAAAAACTCCTATTGTTTCGAATTTGCACGTTTTGATCAATTAATTACTGTGCGATGCTTGAAAAGTAATCACATCTGTACTGCGGAAAGTTGCGTATCAAGCGCTTTCAGACCTCCTCTCATCAAAGAGTTGAAGAGATGAGCGCTGGGATATGAGGTATTTCTTATCTCCTGATGCATTCTGCACGCATCTTTAACATCGACAAAGCATATTAAGGAAGCCCCTCAAAGAACTTTTCAAAGCTCAACTTTGAGATTTGAACGACAGGGAGTCGCATTTAGGTGAAGTTGCGCGGATTCAAAGCTCCTCGCTGCGAAGTCAATTTTCGGACGGGCACGTTGGCAGTAAGTTCGCGTTGACTTATTGTTGCCAGATTCCCCTTTATAAATTACCAAATTTTACATCGAGTCAAATGGGAAAAATTAGATGATTATCCGAAAAATGGTAACACTGCGCCGGCAAATCAAGAAAGTTCCAAGCGACTGTTCCTTGCTGAGTTCCAGCATTGCCAGATCATGCGGTTATAAAATGAAAGCAGTGGTGTGTCGAGCAATGTGGTAACAATAGATTCCCTCCATTTAAACCTACGTAAAATAATCGATCGTCAGGGGATTCACTGAATCCCTGAGAAATCGATACTTTTGTATAGGTTCTAATGGTAATACAACATGGTTGCCAAATAGGGCACGAACCTTTCCCAACTTTGAATGAAAAGATAAAAAACCGCATTTACCCAAGTTTTAACCCAGCAACCCCCGGGTGTTTGGCGCCCTTTGGGAACCCAGTCATTAACTGAAGGGGCCCGGGGGGAAACCCCCAAAGAATGACCCCCCCAATAAGGGGGGCAAATTCCCCGGGGGGTTTTAGCATTTCTTTGAGAAAGAAATTTTCTTCTCCAGAGTTTGCTTTTTTTGGGCTTTGGCAACCGACCCCCAAAAAAAAATTCGCGGGACAGGGGCCCCATCGGTGGGGGGCTTGGGGAAACCGGGGGACCTTTTCCGGTTTCCCCGTTTTCGACTAAAAATTAAAATCCCCCGTGGGCCTTTTAAATTCCCGGTTTTGGAAAAAAAGGTGCGAAATTAAAATTACTTTTTTTGGTACTCTAGTAAATGTGTCTGTATGTAAAGGTTGGGAGAGAAAAGACAAGCTTTGAAATTGTTAGCGTGTCGAGTGAAGGGCCGAGTTTCGTGCGTAAAGGTGTCTCCCGAAATAAAACCCCCCTTTTCCCATCCCGGCCTTGTTTGCGTCTTTCGATGGTCTTGCCCGCGTTCGAAACTTCTCAACGGCCGAAACCCAGGGTAAAGAATGGCAGGCAAAAGGGCGTTCTTGGTGCACAAAGACGTTATTGGCGCGGTAATCTAATTGGAATATCCGAATATTTACCTGTTCCCTCACGTTGTATCGATAGTGGGAATGTTGCAAAATGGGGCAGTTGCACAATGCACACTTTCGCCCTAAGTGATTTATTAGTCAGTGGGTCTGTTACCAACTTTTGCTGCAACGATTAAGAATGTTTAATCTATTGTAAAATCGCCTGAAAAGTCCATTGATGGCATCTGAAAATTGTAAAATGCAATAATACACTCACAAGAGGCGTTAAATGAAATCCAAGATGGCAGATTAATATCGAAAAATCTGTATGCATGCACCGTGAACATCCAAGGATGGCCAACTTTGACAACCTCACTGCAGGTAGATGTTATGTGTTTATTTACGTTGTGATTGGTTGTGATCGATATTGTGAGGTTAGCTATCCTTGGATGTTCGTGGTGCATGCATTCAAATTGTTCGATATTTTTCCGCCATCTTGGATTTCACTAAGCGCCTCTTGTGAGTTTATTATTGCATTTTCTGACTTTCTGATGCCACCAATGGACTTTCAGGCGATTTTACCTTCGATTAAACCTTCTTAATCTTGTAGCAAAAGTTTGCAATAGACCCATTCTGTTGTATAAACCTCCAGAAATACCGATGGCAGCACTGAAAACTTCAAAAATTCCCCCCTTAACTCAATTAACGTTTTTATTTGTTCGAGCCTAATGGTGGCGTTGGGCAGTAATAATGGGAAAGATTCTCATCTAATAATACTGTAACCTCATCAAAAAGTGACCAATAAGAGACGACTTTCATTTAACACCGGTGTCACTAAATGTCACGGTACCATTCATCGGATGTTGATCACTACTCTGGTGACTAAAATACTCAGTGGAATCTTTCTTGCCAGCTCATAGAGAATGACGAAATTAAGAAAAGAATCTCTCATTATTACTGCCTACGCCATCATGACGCTCGCGCAAATAAAATCGATTATTGATTTTAGGAGTGGATTTCGGAAATTTTTCGTGCTGCCATCGTTATTTTTGGAGGATTTTGCACCATGTCAACTAATGACTCTTAAACATGAGCAAAAAGGTGATGTCTCCAAAACCCCGCTTGTGACCCCTCTTATCTCTATCGCTTCAGCTTGGCGATTGGAGTCGATAGCCCTCAAGGGTTTTCATATCTTGTGCTTCTGAGGCTCTTTCGCTCATGCATGTCAACCGTCCAGAATTGCTTATGAAAGCTTATAACAAAAGTTAGCAACAGCCCCATTTTGATACACCTGTAGAGAGGGCCTCAAGCAAGTTCTGAAATTGACTTGCAAACTCAAAAAATGCGTTTACACAAAAATCCAAGATGGCTAGGTCATGTAGCTTGTTATAATGGGGACTTTTGATGCCGAGACAAGTGAAATGTGTTTGTAAAGTAAAATGACGAGACTTCCGCAGTTAAAACCGTGCTCTAGAATTCTTTACGTCAATGGGTTCGTTGCAAACTTTTGCTAACGCAGCTGTAGAGAGGGTCCGTTCTCGTTTAAAATCACTCGAAAAAACGCAAAGAGCCTCAAATACTTCCAAAATTGACTCACAAACCCTTTTTAAATGCTTTTCAACAAAATTCCCAGATAGATGTCATATGAACGAGACACAGTGATTCATCGTCGTGAAAGGTGCGATTAGATGTGACGACCGGCTAACCCAATATGGCTCGTTCATTATGTGACAGACATCTTGGAATTATGTTTAAATGAATTTACATAAGGTTTGAGAGTCATTTTTGGAATTTTTTGAGGCTGTTTACGTTATTGTCCAGTGATTTTACACCAGAACTGACCCTCTCTATTGCGACAGCAAAAATTTGTTACGGACCCATTGATATGAAAATTTTGAGAGCTCGGTCTTAACTGCGGAAGACCCGTCATTTTACAAAGTTCGCAATACTATATACTTCTCGTAAAGAATCTAGATTCAATCATTATTTTTGCAGGCGCTGCGCTGATGTAGCAAAAAATTGTCAAAGTATTACTCCTCGAGAGAAGCATTCAATTTGTGAGGGATCTCTGCTTGGATATTTTGTTATGATATTCTATGCGTTGAGGTATTTTCTTATTATGTGCAACGTCTTAACGAAGTCGCATCACGTTACCGTGAGTGCCAGGTAGTGTAATCTCGGCATTTCGGCGCGCAGTGGTACTAAAGTTGTTAGTTTTTTGTTCAGGGTTTCGGTTCATCATTTTATCTTTATTTTATTTGATTTGATCTTATTTCACCGGCGGTTTTGTTTTCATATTATTTTACTCTCCGAAGTATGGATTAAATTCAGATCCGGGCAAATGGAACTCGATTACCGAGGTTGAAATGCCGATTAATGGGGCTGTTGCACACTTTTGCTGTAAGCGATTTAATAGTCGATTCTGGTGTAAAAACCTCAAAATTTAACGATGGCAGCACTAAAAACTTCGAAAATCCTCTCCTAAACTCAATAAACGCTTTTGCGTTTTTGAGATTTTGCGCGAGCGTAATGGTGGCTGAGGGCAGTATAATAATGGGAGATTCCTATCTTAATTTCGTCACTCTCTCTATGCTGACAAGGATTATTCACAAAGTAATTAGTCATAAGAGTAATGATCCACATCCGATGAATGGTACCGTGACACCTAGTGACAAATGTCAAAACCTAGTGTCAAATGAAAGTCGTCTCTTATTGGCCACTTCTTGATGAAGCTACAGTATTGTTAGATGGACTGCCCTCAGCCACCATTACGCCCCTGCAAATAAAAGCGTTTATTGAGTTTAGGAGTGGATTTCGGAAGTTTTTAGTGCTGCCATCGTTACTTTTGGAGGTTTTTACACCAGAACCGACTATTAAATCGCGTATAGCAAAAGTGTGCAACAGCCCCGTTTTCGTGGTCGAGCTGATTTTATTTTTCGATTGCATATCCTGTTTCAGTCGTTATCTTGCCAATGTGTGACACTGTCGCTTCGTTCCACCGGTGCGGTGTTTGGTGCTCCATCGCGCATCGATTGTAATTTGACCGATCAGAAAATCATGCATCAATTATTGATTCAATATCCCCCTCCCTTTCCCCGCACACCCCTTCCCTTCCCCTTCCGGTTTCCTTTCAATTTCGCCTCCCGAAGCATTTGCTTTGTGCTCGAGCTTTTCTGTGTTCATACTATGCTCACCGCTGCACTTATAATATCGCTGTGAATTTACGTCAAGCTGCGACAGGTCAAACTTGAAACTCCTCCGGCAGGACGCCAAGTTTCCGCGATTCCAGTTTCGGTGACCTGCAGTTGCGAAGACGCGTGAAATTTGGCAACATCGCACTTTGGTCTGAGATCGGAAAAAAAGTTGCCAAAAAAACTCAATGGAAATAAATAAACTGTAAGGAATACCCTTCAAACACTTTCTCACATCCAATTTAATCTGGAGGAGACCCCCAGACCCCCTTAATTATAGTGGGGGAGACCCCCAGACCCCCTTAAATATTCTAGGGGAGATCCCCAGACCCCCCCCCTTGATTTTTTATCCAGATCTAAAGATAATTTTTGAAATACTTACATTTTTCTTTTTTTTTACACCCATTTTCCCATTGATTTTAATGGAAACCATTTTTTATCCATAACTAACCTAAAAATTAAAATTTCAAAAAACAAAAAAAGCTCCTCTGGGGAATGTTAAAAGCAACCTTTCTGCAAAAGTTGAATACATTGGACCTATTGTGCAAAAGTTATGGTGGGATATAGACGGACTCACGGACTCGCACCAGTTATACCAATCACAGATCACGGACGCCACAGAAATTGTATGCATTCACCTCTCCAACATGTAATTAAGAATTATTAAAATGTCATGGATAAATGTTCTTAAGGATAGTATTAGGCATGATGAGAGCCAATTATTTCATAATTATCACGATTGACTTAGTCATAGTGGGCCAAGTATTGAAACAAAATACCTTATTGAAATTTTCTAACTTACAATTAGAGTGACCAAGTAAAAAAAAGCATAAACAATAATCGTTTACTACTTTTTAAGCTTCATTTAAAACTTTTCAGTGACATTTCTAGGTGACATTACTCGATTAAAGTGTTTCTTGTAAATGATAAATTGATGTTATTTCCTTTCTGATTTTTGGCCAATTTTTAACGATCGCAAACCATAGTGCATCGGAGTCTCTAGATTTAAATCTATAGAAAATAATCGATTCTTCTGTTTGAAGCTATCTCCACAGTATACTCATCCTATAGAGTAGCGAAACTTCATAGGAGTGCTTTGGCGAACGTCGTTTTTCAATGTAATCAAAAGGAAAATTGAGCTGTTATCCTCCGACTACTTGGGGGGCGCCACCGTCGCGTCTAATGCAAATCAAATGGAAGATGTTAGTTCTGTACTCCGACCACCAGGGGACATTTGTCGTTGTTCTAACATTGAGTTTCGCTACTATGTATAAGATAAGTATACTGCAGTGGCTATCTCACTCTCATTAGAGTCCCTATATATGAAAGAGTCTCGCCATACGAGGTTCCATCTCTGATTGGCTGCTGAAATGTGAAGAAGAAGAAGGGGTCTATGAAGCCTGGAGGCGCGCCTCTTGTTTACATCTTCATGGAGCCACCTTCATTGCTGCCCTGCTTTGAGGAAACTTTCGGCATTTTTAGCTTGTACTGATGAAATTTGAATTAGAAATTGATGAAAATGTGTTCAGAACAGAATAAAATTCACGCATTACTTTTAAAACAGGTAGTGAAGCCAACGGGTATTGGAGGTTAGGTTGACCTAACAAAGATTAATTACACACGAATATATGTATTGGTAATCTTTGGCGGGAAGATCGTTGGATAAAAATGTAAACAAGAGGCGCGCCTCCACGCTCCTCAGACACCTTCTTCTTCCTCACTTCTGTTCACGTGTCTTGACTCTTTCATATATAGGGACTCTAACTCTCATAGGATCGGTTTTTTGCATTTCTGAAGCACGGTTGCTAGATTGCATGCATGAGTCAAGCCGCCTCACATCGTATGGTCTAAGCTGAGCTCGTCAAAAAGTGGAAGTTTTATCGTTGGTCATCAGTCAACGTATGATTCAGTCCGATGTTATTTTCTATGTTATTCTGTTGAGAAATGAGTCCTGGCGGTCACCGCAAGATCCACCGTTGCGTGTTCTCTGTTCTCGTTCTCTTGTAGTCATTTGTAATCTCTGGACGAAAATCAGAGGGAGTTTCCTCATTTTTTCCAACCTTTGGAGATTCTAGGGGTGATGGACATTGACCCCCCCTCCCCTTCGTTACGATACTTGTCTTCCTGAAACATATTTATCAGCTGATCAGAAGTTTGCACAATACTGGGGCCACTTGTCGCTTAGCTCTTATAAAACAGCTGTATAGAGTATACAGGGTGTCCCAAACCTACCTTATCAGGTGTCTATTGGCCTGGCTCTCTTCTCGGCCGCTATAAGCTGAAATAACGTAGTCCACTTTTGTTCAAATCTCGGAGTTTCATAGCCCCCCGACTATTTTTGCGGTGATGAGGCTCGCCCCTTCTCGGTATAGAAACAAAATAAAAGAAGCTCCCTCCTTTAAAGCAAAAAAGTTAAACAAAAATGAGTCAAATGTACTCATCATAATCCTAGCATTCAAGATAACCTTTAGCAGAGCTGGACTAACCTTATCTGTAGTTTCCTAGGCTAAATGTTTACTGGCGCCCTTGGGCTGGTTCAAGAATGAGGTTTTTTGTTTTTTTGCTTCCACACTATTTTTGAGGCGTTTCCCCTGCATTTTTTTTTTTGCCCTCCTCAATTCTAAACGATCCCTAAAAATTTGGCGCCTATAGCCTAGTTAGCCTAATGGTTAATCCATCCCTGACCTTTAGAACATCGACTTAAAATCAATTTCGGGCCCCTAAGCAGCCCTCCTCAAGCATAGAAAAACCTATCGGTGCCAAAACTGTCTTAAAATTCCCGGAAAAATTACTGGACAGTAGTATTTTGACGGTTTCAGGAGCCCATTCCCACTCTAAGAGGTGAGGGACGGAGCCTCAGACCATGGGGGTGCCACGTTATGCCACCGTATTAATGTGAAATTATCGCATTTGACCTGGTGGCTAATTCTGCTCCTTTGGACGAGGCGATGACGAGATAGCGGGTATCGATCATTCGCATTGGTTTAAACCAGGGCTTCGAACCGAACGGGACCGAAAACTGCTCCGAACCGCCGAATTTTTGAACCACGAATCGTCTTTTAGAAAAAGTCTCAAACCGCGAACCAGGGGCGTCATTTCGCGTTCGGCTTGGGGGGGGGGGATCCGATGACCCTTTTTTTTTTTTTGGCTCATCAATATAATTTTAGAGCCATAGAGCCGGCTGGGGGGGGGCAAAAATCTGATAACTTTTTTTTGCCCATTAATATACTTCGTTTCCGTTTTTGAGCCTGACTTCAAATCTGTGGGGGGAGACAAATTCCCACACTGCCCCCCCCCCCCCCCCCCCCCCCCAATGACGCCACTGCCGCGAACCGAACCGCACGCCGCACGGGCTGAACTAAGTTTGAACCGATTCGACCATTTTCCAAAAGCGGTTCTAATTATAATGACTATACAGACTCTTTATAAGACTATTTTCATCAATTGAGACATCAATAATTTAACAAAATAAGCTGCAAGAAAATGTAATACAAAGTTGATGATGTTCTGCGTCTGAAAGCAAAAATAATTGTCAGTAAGAAAAAAAGCTGAATAGGTGTAAAAAAGTGAAAAACGAGAAAGTATGTTTGTTAGAAGTATTTTTTTCACCCAAATTTGCTTTTTAAGTTGAATCGGTTCAAACCGGTTCAAAAACTCTTAAGTTTTTGAGTTTTTGAACCGGTTCGAAATCGATTTTATTTGCGAAATCCGAACCGAACCGAATTTGTCGCCGGTTCAAAGCCCTGGCTTAAACGGAGCCACGTGACAGATGTCAAGTCACTCGATGGTCGGAGGAGTCATTTTTCTGAAATGAACGACTCAAACGACTTCATAATCTTTCTCGTGACGCCGTTTAAACCAATGAGAATGGTCGACTCCCGCAATCCCGTCCATGGGCGGAGCCAGCAATTCGGCAACTGTGGATTCTATTCATTTGAATGTATGAGAAACAATCAATTCTTGAGGGGGCATGGCCCGATTTCTAATCGATTGTTTCTCATACATTCAATGGGAAGAATCCATAGATGCCTACTTGCTGGCTCCGCCCAAGATCCCGTCTCCTCCCATCCAAAAGAGTAGAATCAGCTCCCCGGTACGGTAGGTCTGAGACACCCTGTAGAGGCTGTATACATGGATCTGCCTCTACATACAGATTCATCGTAAGAATGCGTCGTGCGTCTATAGATTCATCGGTATAAGATTGTCGTATAAATACGAGAATGAACGAAAAATATGAAGCTAGTCAAGAAGGAGCGTCATTCACTCGTCAGCGTGAACTGTGAAGTAACTTTCACATTACAGAGTGCAGAGTGTATACTTTCAGTGCGCAAAGCAGAGTAGAGCGAGTTGAACGACCGCGCGCAACATCGCGCATTGGCGCGACGGCATCGCGGCACTCGCGCGCGCCTTCTCCCATCCGTCCGCGGTCCGCGCGCGCTTCGATCGCACTATCGGCTTTGGCTCTATGAATCTCTGATCGACCGATGCACGTCTCACAGTGGTCGCACAAGCTAGAGTCCCTATATACTAAGAGAGTGACGCTGTGTCATTTTCTTTTTCTTCAAAAATGAAGCAGAAAGAATGGGTCTGTTGCAAACTTTTGCTACAACGATTAAGTGTTTAATCTAATGTGAAATCGCCTGAAAAGTGCATTGGTGGTGGCATCAGAAAGTCATAAAATGCAATAATAAACTCACAAGAGGAGTTTAGTGAAATCCAAGATGGCGGATAAATATCGAGCAATTTGCATGCATGCACCATCAACATCCAGGGATGGCCAACTTTGACAACCTCACTGGAGGTAGAGGTTATGTGTTTGTTTACGTTGTGATTGCTTGTGATCCAGAGACAAATAGAGACCCAGCACACCGTATGCTTCCCGTGTTAGAAAAGTGAAGCAAGTTTAGCGGTCACAGTTTTGGTCGGGAGTCACCGGCTGCAACGATAAACATTGCCTACTGTTGAATGGTGAAGCTCAACGAAAAGCTGTGATTGGTCCGCGGTCCCGGAAACGGAAACGGGGTTTTGCTTTTCGAATGCTAAACACACGCTCACCAGTCAACAGTAGGCAATAGTTGGCTGTTGTTTCGATGAGTTCCGACCAAAATTGAGCTAGAAAAGTGGACACCTGTCGCAAGCTTTGTGCTGGGTCTCTATTTGTCTCTGTTGTGATCGATATTGTGAGGTTGGCTATCCTTAGATGTTCGTGGTGCATACAAATTGCTCGATCTTGGATTTCATTAAACGCCTTTTGTGAGTTTATTATTGCATTTTAGGACTTTCTGATACCACCAATGGACCTTTCAGGCGATTTTACATTAGATTAATCCTATTTAATCGTAGCAGCAAAAGTTTGCAACAGACCCATTGTTCCAGGTGCGCTCACGAGGCAAATTGTAAATGGTGGATGGCCATTGGCCACTGCACTGTTACCGCTATTTCGCTAATTCTATTAGGTTATAGCTGGTTAGGATCCGATTCTTGACAATAGACGGTTATAGAGCGAAATGAACGATTAGCTAACAACCACCACAATGCACTCATCGGTCGCAATTGGTTGTGATAAAACTCGCGTAGCGTTCCAAACTACACGGATAAAAAACTATGGTGAAAATAACCGTACGGATACCTGATTTTGGCACCTGCTAGATGTTATGGTAATGTTAACCAGAAGTATACCATGTTTTGACTAGGTACTAGGTAATGTTACCTGATTGCATGTCGAATTTACTCAAAGTATTGGTGAATGTACCATACTTCTGGTCAAGTTTACCATAACATCAAGCAGGTGCCAAAATCAGGTATCCGTATGGTTATTTTCACTTATCTTTTTTTCCGTGTATCTCACTCAATCTCCCGTGACCCCCATGTATGCCCATCTCTTTCTAGTTTCGAAATTCGAATACAGGACCTTGTTTATTTACCACATATTATTATCAAAATTGTGTTAAAATGCCCCGAGGAATTCATTTCTGCCAAAAAATTTCAAAAAATATGTCTCTATATGTATGATTTTTGAAAGTAGAGTGAGATAGCAGTACATGGGGACATAGGGGTTACGTGAGAGCGAGGAAGTCAGTTTGTTTTTGTTTGGAACGCTCATCGCCATGTGACGTCATCACCATCGCAAGTCGTCACTAAAACCCTCTATAACAGTCGTTATCGAGGTTAGGTTAGGTTAGATTTCAAGACAGAAGAAATAAAATGAATAATTCGAAAGCGAACTGCACATCATGCCTGGTCAAACTATATACAAGGACCACAGTCAATAACACCAGTTGGCAAAATTGAGACTATCCTGCGCTGTCAATGCGCTATTGCCGTTGCCTCTGTCTGTTTCTGTCCACGACGTCCGTTCTATACTGGCACAATTCCCACATATTTCCCGCTCTTTGATTGGCTTTGAATTTTGCCGTATTGCGTCATCGACACATCTGACCTGCTCTTTGAGTCTGACAAAAATAGTTGACAGTTTACGCTTTTCTTTCTTTTCGAGCAGAAAATCTAACTTTCTTTTTTCCAGGCATAGAAGAATGGAACATATCATGGGGCTGTTGCAAACTTGTGCTACAGCGTTTCGAAGAATTGATTCCCCTTGTAAACTTTTGTGAAAATTATGTTGAAAGCATACAAAAGTAAAAGATGTGCGGGTCACAATAAGGGAATCCTATCTAATGGAGCAGTTGCAAGGGGGGGAGTGAGGGAGGGAGGGGGAGGGGTGGGAGAGAGAGAGAGAGAGAGAGAGAGAGAGAGAGAGAGAGAGAGAGAGAGAGAGAGAGAGACTGCTCCAGTGTTTGTCAGTATTATTTTTGCGAGGTCTCATACCATTCATTCAGCCGAGTCAATGCCGAATGGAAAATTTTGACCATTCCTGGATAGTAACTAACCTTCATATAGCGACACCAAATTAGCGGTTATGTGACTTTGGAATGTGCGAATTTTGCGAAATTAAAAGTATCCTTTGTCATCCAAACCAATTATATTAGCGTTGCGAGAAAATTTATCGGACGAAGTCCGGCTCCAGAATATTTACTTTGCAAGTATTTGTGATGCCCGATTTCTTATTAAAATCCGAATATTTTAATGGATTTAAATGGGAAATTGACGGCCTGCTACCGTATATCTGGCACCATTGTTTGAAAGTTCAACGAGCCGGTGAGACTACGATGCCGAAGAGTAAAAGCAAGGTTAAAAGAGGGAAGAGAAAAAGAAGAGAGAAGGATGGAAAGAAGAAGAAAAATTTTTGTAGCGATATGGTTGATCCATATTGTACTGAGTTTGTGTTTTAGATTTTACAGTGTTGTCAAACATCTTTTTAGGGTAGTATAATAGGAAATTCCAGACTTTTAACCCTAACCCTCTTTCTTACTACCATGTTACACCGGATAAAAAATGCTAACTTCAGGTATTTATTTACTTAAAAGTATGGTCAAGACTTAAAAATTCTTAATTTTACCATTTAAAATAGTTAAATTATAACAGCACGGGACTGATTCAACTATTTTAAATGGTAAAACGCAACTATTTTGAATGGTAAAACGAAGAATGTTTTCGTCTTGACCATACTTTTAAGTAAGTAAATACTTAAAGTCAGATTTTTTTTTTTCAGTGTAGGAAAACAAATCAATGTTCGCTCTCTCAAATTGAGTAAATAGTTAAATATTCCTACACTGCCGTGCTGATTTTGCATACACAATTAATTGAAGGCCCTTCGTTCTCAAGTATTAAACGCAGTTTGAGTCCCAATTATTGTGAATAAAAAAACTGTATTTTTGTGAGGCAGATCTAGTCACAGAAACGAGAATATACTTACTCGGGAGTGGTGTTGAAGGGGTTTGATTCTTATAGGTGTACCTCACTTGGATCCTGACATTTACTCTTCTTTATTTTGACATTACTATTCGTGCATTGGTGTAGTGGCGCCCGCCCGCCGAAATTGTGAAAGATTCCTTACAGGGACTGGGGAGTGTAGGGTGGGAGGATAATATAACCCCTTCAGGGGAAGGAGGGTGAACTTCCTCCAGGAAATGTTCAACTTAACTTTTTTTTTCTGAAACCCGTAGTTTAAAGTTCTTTATAAGGGGTCAAATTTCTACCAACCGTCCATTTGTGTATCTACTGAGTACTGTGTAGTCAAATTTTGTCAAGATGTTGACGAAATGTGAGTGTCTAAAAATATGACCATTTTTGCTGTGAGGCAGTGGCTTGTGGTGGAAATGAAATTAAAGCAGGAATGCGCATTGCGAAGAGTATTCAGGGACTCCTCTTGAAAAACCCTCTCTATCCTTCTTTTTCCTGAGCTCAGAACTTGGTCAAATGACTGAGAAATTATTGAAAGTTATCACGCACATTTATAGAGTAGTTTTGAATAGTTCACAAAATCTTATGTCAGGCACTCAATGGGGCTTATTGCCTTTGCTTATTATGATACCGCACGCCACTGAACTTGGGCCTAACAACAAGATCGTCAAAAATCAGAAAGTAAATTTAAATTCATCATCAATTTATCATTTATAAACTTTCAAGACCAATTCCTTCACAGAGAACACTTTTTACAAGTAGATAATTAAAACCTTTCTAGCATAACATCCCTAGAACGTTTTCACTTTAGCTCAAAAGGTCGAAAAGGATGATTTTTTCTTACTTAATTTTTCACTGGTTTTTTGCCATTTTATTTCGCGATCTCAGTCCATAGTGCACTGATGCCGGGGGGGGGGGTGATTCCGTTCGTCATGGAAAAATTTCTGAAGTATCGTGGAAAATCAGGGAAAAATTCAGGAATTTGAAGGTCGAACTAGACATTAGACACCCTATAGGACCTTATCTGCGAAAAAGTTGGTCATACGACGCGACTTGCGCAGAAGACAAAAACCGTCCCTGCAGCCTGCATGCACATTGCATGTGTCGTGTAGTGGCGTAGCGTGCAATGTGGCAACGTTGCAGTTCGTCCATTTAAACGCATGAAAAATATCGAAGTATTGGGTGTTCGGTGAACGCCTTTGCATTCGACCTTTTACATGGGTTCACTCTTCGACAACAACCTCTACTCGTGAGGAGCGGATAAACAATGGAAATTTCCAAGGAAAATTTTTCCTTCTCAAATCTTCACTGAATCTCCCATTTCGCCAATTTTTACACCTACTTTTTTCAATCCTCGAACCGTTCCGCTCGCTCGTATCAACCGCGCATGCGCGAACTTCTCGCGCCAGTCGCGAAGAGGAAGTCCTTGCCGCGAAAAGGCGCGCGTCCTTGCGGTTGTTACATAATTTATTCGTTTTCGTTTGGAGGCGCATTACTTATCCATTTTACACACTGCCTCAGACGCCACAGTCGGACATCACATACACATTCTCACCAGACGAACGAGCATAGAGTCTCGAGTGAGTGCGGAGTGAGCTGAGTCAGTTGTAGCAAACGCCATATGAAAACCGGCCAATCGGTAGATACCCTGGCGTCACCGGCCGGCTTCCCGAGAGCGGAGTCCGAGACGGGCCTTCTAGAGTTTGTTGCCACCATCGCGAACACGAACGCGAACCATAACCTCAAAGTGGGTCATGACGCTTCTCCTCACTCTTCGTCATGCCAATTGCCTACCCGACGCCCGACGCGGCAACGTTCTCACCTCACCTCTCTCGTATATACTTTCACTGTCAAGCTGTGCCGCGCCGCACAGTCGCTGAGCGAGTCAAAATACTGTTCTAGTAGAACGATATATCGAATCGATTGCCGTCCGAGGCCCTCTGGTTCCAAACAAACTCTGATTCAATGCATTGTCCCCATAAGCGCATTTTTGAACGGAAATTTAGACTATTAAATCAAACAATTAATACGACCTTTTTGCGATTATAAATTATTCATCCTCGAAAATGCTTAGTTATGCCTGGTTCCACGGCTAAAACTGTCGAAATCAACTAGATATTACAGATTTAACGATGCATTTGAAGGTTGGAATCACCGTTATTGTTGGGAATGGAGCTGTTGCAAACTTTTGCTACAGGCTTATTAATAGTTGATGATGGAGTAATACCCTGTAAAAATAACGATTAGCGCACTAAAAAATCACGAAATCCACTTTTAAACTCACAAAATGCTTTTAAACGCGAGACCGTAATGGCGGCCGGGGCCGGGGTTTTCATTGGGGTTCCCTATCTTCAATCAGCGCCATCTACACGAGGTGTTCTCGCAACACCACACAAGAAGAAGAAGAAGCATAAAATTGCAAAGAAAACCGCGGCCTCAGCCGCCATTACGGTCTTGCATTTAAAAGCATTTTGTGAGTTTAGGAGTGGATTTCGTGATTTTTTAGTGCGCTAATCGTTATTTTTACAGGGTACTACCGCATAAGCAACTATTTATAAGCCTGTAGCAAAAGTTTGCAACAGCTCCATTGAAGTAGGCCTCTTTAACGGCACGACTGTCCGCGAAAGCACCAAACATCAAAGTTTTTTTAAACTAAATTTCAATGTATTTCAATGAATTTTCTTGTTACGTACATTTACACTAATAATGTGCTAATCAATAGTATTTGGGACGCTGATTTCAACAATGATATCATTTCCTCCTAAACTCGTCCCGATTTTTCGCATATTCTACTTTTAAAAAATGTTCGTGATAAAGTTTAAATTGTGGAAAATCTAAAATATTTAGATCAAAACAAAGGCCAAATTCGAACTCGGCAGGTCAATTTACATCGGTTGAGCCATTGTCTACGCAATTCCAGATCCAATTAAAAGAAAAAAGCCCATGTGTGTGTCTAGGGCCCCTTGTTTTGTATTCATTGGGGGCGGACACCGATGTCGTTAAAGCGTAAAAATCGTGGAATCGGCGGGATTTCGGGCGATGCCAACCTCCAAATGCAATGGGGTTAATCTTTATTATTATCTTATTGATTTCGGCAGTTTTAGTCAAGGAACCAGGCATAATTACTGCGCATCTTTGAGGACGTAGAATTCATTATTACAAAAAGGTCGCATTAATTTCTTATCTTATTAGTCAAAATTTCCGTTCAAAACTTTGCTTATGGGGAAATTGCATTGAACCAGAACTTTGTTCGGAACCAGAGGCCCTCGGACGGCAATCGATACGATATATCACTCTATATGGGAAATTCTGGACATGGCCTGGAGACTTTAAATGCCTAGATCTTTGTTAATACGCAACGTAGAAGTTTGAAAGTGGTTTTATTGGTTTTATCGAAAATTCCTACTAGACCCACCCTTTATATAGTTTGTTTTTGTTTTTTTTTTTACTGAGAAAACATTCAAATTTGCATTTTTAGTCATGGTTATTCCTTGTCCGACCTACGCCATTAACTTGCCCCACTGTGCGCCTCGCCAACCGCCTCGTCTGCAGCGCAACTGATCGTGAATTCGATCTCAACTCGTATTGTTCTCTGTCTCTCTCATGCGGTGTTGCCATTCTTTGGATAGTTAACCGATTTTCCCATTTAATTCAATGTAAAAGTTGATCGGTTGTATAGGAAAATCTGGCAACATTACCTCTCATGTCTGTCCTTCTCTTTGAACCGTCTACTGTGCGATCCCAGTTTTGCCAGATCTAGGGTAAAAGCCGTCTCGTCCCCCATTTAAATCAAAATAAAACGTACGGATTTTTCACTCCAATCTGGCAACACTGTGCGATCCATACAAGTCAGGAAAGTGCGCTATGGTCTGAGATCTTTTAAAAGGGGTAAAAAATCCGCAAAAGTAAATTCCTCGTCAGTTTAACATTTGTAAACCTTCAAGACCAATTTTAATCGTAGAAATCACTTTTGACAATTAATTTAAGCCGCCTATCAATGTCACTGGAAAGTTTTAAATCCGATTTTGGCTCTAAACCTTTAAGCAAATATTCATTTGAAGTTAGAAATTTAATGGTTTTCGGTAGTTGGATTAACTTAAACATGTGATTTGAGCTGTTGCATGGTCTTATGTCTAACCTTAATTCCTCCCCTTCCATAAATTGGATAGTTTTGACATTTATTCACATTTTTTCGTGAAACTTGCGAGAAAGTTGGGAATCGTGGGGGTGATCGTGAGGTTTGGATCAAAGGTTAGTCTCCAAAAATGGAATCAGTGTATCTCAGGAAAAATTGATTACACTTTAGAAAAATATGGTCACTTCATCATATGGTAAATTTGATTATGACCTCTTTTTTTACGGGAATCATCATGCCTTAAAAGTGGAATGATCCTTTGCTGTAGCGTCATAGTTAGGTTAGGTCTCATCTGTTCGTACTCGGAGGAGTTTGAATTGTCTATACGACGAATTGAAGGCGAGGTCAGTTAGAAAAAACGCCACTCTTCCGTTTATATGTATAGGGAAGGTAGTTAATTGTTCGTACTCGGGGGAGTTGGAATTGCCTATACGACGCATTGAAGGCGCCCGAAGAAACCTTATCTTGTAGGTGTTATCTTCGATAACCGCATTTATACGGAATGAAGACTGAAATAATGTGAAATAGACTAGATGAGAAAAACGAGTTTACTCGGGCTTGGTTTAAAATTGTTTTTAAATAGATTCACTTGTAAAATGTTCTTCCTGGAGTAGTTTTATCGCGCTAGGGTCTCACATCCTCACAAGCAAATAAGTTCCGAGGGGTATGCAGACTCATTTTTCGCGAAGTAGACGTATTCTCTTTAAATGGGATCTCACGCAGATCATGGTCTTCTAATCAAACGCCTCCGTAGAATTGGTGCTTTGATGCATTAATGCCGTTGAATTTTTGCCAGCACTGAGCAGCGTTTAATTGGCATTTGCAACGCAAAATTCTGTCTCAGTTTCAGGAATTTCAGCTTATTATTATTATTATTTTTTTTTTTTTAAGTACGAATTTCCCCTCATGAAGGGAAATTAATTTTATTCATTCACATGCGGTTCCCATATCAGACAGTTTTAATCCTCTTTAATATTAATTTCTCTGAGTGTCCGTGACTTTGAAAACTAATGAGAACTGTGATTGGTACAGAACATAGACCTTGAACTTCTGAAGGTTGGGGGGGGGGAGGGGGGATTATCTCGAAGCAAAAACTAAAAGAGGAGTAATACCGATGAGAGCTGTGGCTGAGCTCTTTCAGTGTACAGATTTCAGTGTAGAATTAGTGTTATTGTTTCAATTAGAACTTCTTAGAATCTGGTGTTTTGTAGGCCGAAAGGACGGCAAAAGGCCTTCGGATCTATCTTAATCCGAAGGCCATCTCATTTTTTAAAATCTATGTATTTTCTTTTACTTCTTATCTGGACTTCATAGAAATCTCGACCTTCGCTTATTCGTAGCAGGTAATTCAGACGTGCTTTTATTGTATTGATCTACGAGTATAATTCATGGCTATAGTTTGAAAATGTCTATCTTCTTTTTTTTTTTTTTTTTTTTTAAAAAAAAAAAAATCAAAAAATCAAGCTTGTACTTACACTTTTTAGTAGCTTAGCTGAGAATGGCACTTTTTCTTTGGAAAAATATTCCCGTAAGACTTAAAACATGCTGAAACTGTTGACTAGTCAGATGATCAAGTGGATCAATCGATCCCTGATACCATCTCTCATTTATTTGCTTCTGTAAAAGTAATTGGTCGCGCGTTCGATAAAATGCGCTTCGATCTCTTGATTGTAATCCAACAACAGAAGATTATTTAACATCCAAATCGGCTCAGTGGTTAATTGGTTGATAGCATGCGTTTAATCAATCCTTGAAGTAAAGCCTGGCTCCAATCCCAGCGGGGAATGTTTTCGGAACTTGAAATGATGCTTAGTTTAGTAATAAACCGCTTTTCATTAGCGATTGTAGCCTTTGAGACGATTCAGAGCGATTACCTGCACTTTTTTGTTTAGTTGCAGTGGCATATATAAAATGGCGTGTAATCAGGTTCTTGTTGCATCTTGCACATTCACACCATCAAAAAACATCAAACTATTGGTTGATAAACACCCTCTAATTCAACCTCTAGCATGGATTTAAAGTCTCAAAATTCAGCGTTGCCAAATCGCATTCTACGCCACTCGTTGAGTCCTATATAGTCGAAACGAATGATCGTTAGTGCAGCATATTCTCATATTCTTATGTATTCAACATTTGACTGTAAATGCGTGGTTGACTAAATTAAAATTCAATGCGTGTCCTTTTCACGGTTTCAAGTTTCCTCGTAAAGCATTGGTCAAACCAACGAGCTATACATTTATCTAGAGTGGCGGTTTAATGGGTAACCTGCGTAACCACCATGGGGGATTTTGAGGTTAGGTTTAAGCGAGTAATTTGTCCATTTGATTCCGTGTATATTTTGATTCGGCGCCACCACACAGTAGACCGGAACATGCTTTGATCCAATGTGCGGTGGCGCCGCACCAAAAGTACACGGAACCAAATGGACAAGTTACTCGCTTAAACCTAACCTCAAAATCCCCCATGGTGGGTCTGCAGGTTGCCCATTAAACCGCCACTCTAGATAAATGTATATCTCGTTGGGTCAAACTGCGTCCTAAAACCGTCAAAATGTGGCTCTCGCAAACTTTGGTTACAGGGGATTGAAGAGTTGATTCTTGCCTAAAAACCTGTAAAAATGACGCCCGAGTGAACTAAAAAATCACAAAATTCACTCTCAGGATCGAGCTTAATGGCGGAGAGACGCAGGTATCTTGGGAGAGTCCCATCTAAATTGAGACACATCTCTGTGTTTCCGTTGAGAAAGTGACATAATATAGACAGGAATCTCCTATGGTACCTGCGTTGAACCGCCATTACAAATTCGTGTTGAAGCAGTCTTATGAGTTTATTACTGAATTTTAGCCTTTCCTTGTGTGATTTTCGTGATTTTCGCCGGTTTTTACATCAAATTGAACTATTAATTTGCTCACAGCAAAATTTTGCAAGAGGCACATTGGTGGAGAAGCAAAATCGTAATTTTGAAAACGAATTTCGGCTATCTCTTTAGTGCATGCTATAGTCAGACAGAGCAAATCTCACATTTATAGCCATTGCAAAGCTGTCAGAAATAAATTTTCAAAATTACGACTTTATTCCTCAATACATTTTTATGGATGATGACTCAAAAAATCAATAAACAACTGAAGAACACCGCAATGATCTGCTACTAAGCTATATCATCTATTATTATTCCATTCAAATAAATAAATAAAAAACAACATTTCGATAAGTGATCAGTGGCACCATCTATCGGACCGATGAATCCCTGTAACTTTTGCATTGAATGATGAATCTCCTGCTTCTAATGTATGTGTACATGGCATTTTTAGTCTCATCATCCGCGACCGTTACAATCAATCGACCCCGCGGTTTCGCGTTTTAATCGAATTAATCGAATATCCATCTTATCAAACAGTGTGTTGCATTCTAACGTAAACTCTCTTTTTCTGCAGACCTCGTCGCTCAACCTGCTGGGATACTAAACATATATAGGGTTTTAAATCTTCGTCTTGTGTGTGTGGATATAGGGAGGGGAGGGAGCAAAGACCCGATCCACGAACGATAGAATTGAAGACTCGGTATGGTCGTTCACAATGCTAAACTGCAATCAGCGACGTTTGAATTGAAGGTTTTATTTATACACTGAGAAAAAAATGTAGGTAATTTAACAGTCTATTTGTTATAAATGATGAGTACAAACGCATTTGTTGATTTAACTAACCATTTTGTTGATTTTAAAATCCTATTTGTTAAATCAACATTCTAAAAAGGTAAATAAAGAATTCAAAACGGTAAATCAACAATCTGATTTGTTAAATCAACAATCTGGATTGACGATTTAACAAACTTGATTTTTGATTTACCTTTTTGGATTCTTGATTTACCTTTTTAGATTGTTGATTTAACAAATCCGATTTTAAAATCAACGAATGCGTTTGTACTCTTTATTTTTAACAAATAGACTGATAAATTGCCTACATTTTTTTCTCAGTGAAGTAAAGATAGCTCAATTTGTAAGCTAGTGACAAGTCCAATCATATAGTTTTGCGACATCGTTTCGAATAGAGCAGCTGTAAGGGTCTGAAATTAGGCGTGTTTTTTTTTTTCTTATCAAGAAAATGAAAGTACTGATGAGCTGAGAACAGAGGTTTTTGGTTTTATCCGAAGTGCCTTGGCTTCGGAGATTCGCTCATATAAAGCTGCAAAAAATCCAGTGGCGTAGCGTGCAATTGGGCAACGTTGCAGTTTTTCCATTTAAACCCGTAGAAAAGATCGAACTATTGGGTGTTTGGTGAACACCTTCGCATTCGACCTTTTACGTGGGTCTAAATGGACACAATCAGAGACAAATAGAGACCGTGCACTCCCTATTCTTCCCGTGGTTGCGCGCGGTGTCCACTTTTCGTGAACTACTTTTGTCGGGACTCATCGGCCTCAACAATCAACCTTCGCATAATGTTGGATGGTGAAGCTCAACAAAAGGCTGTGATTGGTCCGCGGTCCCGGAAACGGAAACAGGTTTTGCTCGGCGAATGCAAAAATACGTGCTCATCAGTCAACATTATGCGAATGTTGGCTGTTGTTGCGATGAGTTCCGAACAAAATTGAACCACGAAAAGTGGACACCGCGCGCAGGAATAGTGCAAGGTCTCTATTTGTCTCTGGACACAATACAACGTTGCCTAATTACACGCTACGCCACTGAAAAAATCGCGTGGGTTTTGACGTCACAAAGCGGAATTCCCATTTAAAAAAATGCATGTTAGGCCAAAATTGCATCTTCGGAGAAGAAACTTAGACAGAACTTACCGCTTTTTGCATTTTGATGCCTCTCGAGCAGGCTTCCGTGCAGAGAGCATTTTGAGAACAATTAGAACTGGATTTTTCAACACTACGCAACTCTCGTAGAATTTGAAGGAACTTTAGTCTGATAAGGAACCTACCAAAAGAAAACGACTTTTCGGAGAGAGACCCGTGGCGCTATCTGACGAATTGAGATATCCCTTGCAGTGTTCGCCTTGAGCCACCTTTAACCATTTGAAAAAGTATCTGTGCATGACTCCACATTTTTTCGCATAAAAATGCTGCTCTGTATTTATATTACCGTATTTTATTGTGAATTTCTTTTTCTTTTTCGTTGCAGGTAAAACAACGTTTTCATCACTCGATCAATGTTACTCAGAAGTCAGAATGCCCGTAAGTTGCCCTTTCCGTTGGGAAATAATCTCCTGTTTTCCATCTGTCCTTCAGAAAATTACATGTCAGAGCTAGCATAGGAATTTGTCTTCCCTCTCTCTTTGCCGATTCATGCACATCATGTGTCAAAATAATATGAAAAGAGGGCTATCAAGTATCTTTAGCCTCTAGCCACTATATCTGTCATTATCTAATATACACGTCATCAAATGGGCAGAGAGAGGGGAGGGGGAGAGAGAGGACAACTCTTTCTTTTCCTATTCGTTTTAATTTCTTTGTCACAAAGCTTTATAGTCGCCTTCATTTATGTACTTACTGGAAAACCAGCTCGGACTGGGAAGTAGTCTTAGTCTAGTCAGGTTTCCGACTATAATCCGAGTTTGGCTTTAGCAATTAGGTTTTACTGATTTTTTTTTTTTTTTTTACAACTGGCCTTTGCGTCCTCTTTGTTTGCTTTCCCGTCACTATTATTTTGTTCCTCTTCTATGAACGCAACGAATTCAATAAGCATTGAAATAAATATAAATGCATAAATAAAAGAGTAAATTAGTGGCGGCACGTGCAATGTGGCAACAACGGATTCTCTTCGTTTAAACCTGCTTAGAATAATCGACATTTCCTTGAGAAATCGGCACTTTTTCATAGGTTCAAATGGCAGAAACACGTGGTTGCCAAGTAGCACCAGCCGCCGCTGAAACAAATAGATGATAGATAAAAAATCACGTATGCAAACATTTTAAGTGAGAAAATAGGAATGGTATTGTTTGCAATCTGGCAACGTTGCATTTAGTCCATGTATTCCCGCGCAATGAAATAGATCGAAATATTGGGTTTAGTATTAATATAAGGAACCGCGAATTTGAACTTTTCCATGGGTTTATATGGGTGGATTGTGTGTAATCTGGCAACATTGTATTATGTCCATTTAAACCCTTGTAAAAGGTCGAACACCCTTTAGTTCGACATTTCTCATGGATTTAAATGGACGAACTGCGATGTTGCCAAATTGCACGCTACGCCGCGCGCCGCGCCACTGCCAAGGTTAAATAATGTAGAAAGATTAATTTTGACGACCCAATTCCATGCAGAAGTTTTCACATTATACGCGACATGCTTAAAAGAAAAGGAAAACAACACACCAGTGCAAGTGTCCCGGAAAAAAATGGGAATCTTGTTAACTTGTTTCCTTTATAACTGCTTAGAGGCGCTTGAGTCACGTTTCTCTTACTGCATCTTTTGAAGATCAGTGAACTCAATTTCCTACGAAAAGAGAAAAGTTAGTGCTTCGCTGCGGGACGAATGAAGTTCGGTTGATAGTCTACAAATTCGCCAGGTCACGAAGGCTTCATGTTTGTGTTGCTTGGGAATCTAAAAGTTTCCCCCAAGCGAGCGATCGAAGTGGACGAGCTTTTCATGCATGTTATCTTTCGGAAAAAGCCCGAATAAATGATGTCGGTGCGCATTGCGCTCTAGCGCAAGCAATATTTTATCGTGAAGGAAGCCTCGGTGTTTGACCCATAAACTTCTAGCATACGAAAGTTGTTAGATTCCTTGCCTCGCCTCCTTTTCATCGTCTTCCGAGTTCATACGTTCTTTTTGCACTTATTTTCTGTCTTTTAGAAATTTGAAACAAAAACAAACAAAGAAACAAAACAAAGACAGAAACAAAAACAAAAACTTATTTATGAACTTGAAAACTCACAAACTTAGTCCAGTTGTAATTTCTTAAAAAAAAAAAGATTAACTTTTTTATGTAAATCTTAAATTTACTGCATATTCTGCCACAGTAGAAAAACTCAATTAAAAGTTAATTAAACACAATTCCTTAAATGAGTGATTAAGAGAGGGCTTATTCAGTATTCACTCTAACTCGCACCTTTCTCAACCGAAGGAGTCGTCGATGACTTCAAAAAACTTGAGGATATTTAAAATTATTTAACGGCGCGTTTCCACCGATGGAGAAAATATTGCAGATTAGAATATTTTCGTGCATTACAGTCATACACTGAACTGAAATGTGTAATATTTTTTCAACTGGCTCAATCATCGCGGTGAATTGAAAAATGTCATTGATAGTACGCAAAACGGCAGCTCTAGTTATAGGCTTTTTTTTTGTTTTTTTTTTTTTTTTTTTTGTTTTTTTTTTTGTTTTGTTTTTTTTTTTTTAAATGCACTTTAATCATTTAAAAAAAAAAAAAAAAAAAAAAAAAAAAATTAGAAATTCTGTATCAGTCAGTCCGCTCGGCACGATTCTCAATTTTGATTTTTTTGTTTTGTTCAGATCAGATTTAGCTTACACGTGGATAACACGATCGGTGGTTCGGGTAGATCTCTTTCGTCGCCTCCTGTTATATCGGTTGTCTCACGTTAACTCGTGAAAACAAATAAAACAGCCCGGTATACGAATTACGGTTCGACCCTCAAAAATGGGAGGTTGGGGGCGAGGTCAAGGTTATGAAAGAAGAAGAAAAAAAGAAAAAAAAAATCAAAATGCGGGACGTTTCGGAACGATTATATATGTATACAGGTTTGCTTCAAATTTGTATAATCGGGTGAGGATGGACCTGAAGAGGTAATCGGTTTGATACGCCTCGCATATTTATTGTGTATTTTTAGCCGTTTTCCGCGTTTTCCTCCCGATGCGTTGCTCCCCCGCGTTGTTATGTAATGGGTCAGTTGAACACATCACGAAAATTGAATTTAATGCTCAAATGAGGGGGGGAGGGGGGAGGGGGGAGGAGGAGTTTTTTGTTTGTTCCGTAATAGCAGATATCGCCGTTTTTAACCTGCTGATTAAATAATATCATCGCTTCACGTCTAATTAAAGTCTTAAAATATTTTTAGCGCCGATTTTACTTTCTGTAGAGCCGTAGTTGCACGCACAAGCTAGTTTTGAGTAATTCAGCGTCGATTGGTTCCAGTTTTCCTTCAAACTACAGAGATCACCTAGTTATGACGAAATATTTTAAACATATTTTTAAAACACTGACAGTATTTTAAAAACATTTTAATAAAAACATTTTCAAAAACTTTTAACAAAAATATTTTAAAAATATTTTCAAAAGGCAGCAATATTTTTAAAATTGGCGTAGAGTGCGATTTGGCAACGTTGTATTTTGCTAATTTAAACCCATGTAAAAGGTCGAGTGAGGAGGTGTTCCCCTAACACCCAATAGTTCGATCTTTTTCGTGGATTTAAATGGACGAACTCGGCAACGTTTCCGAACTGCACGCTACTCTGCGCCACTGGTTGATATGTTGTATGTTAAATCTATATGTAGATGCTGAAATATCTCTATCTGTATTCTGTAATCTTCCCAGCGCAGCGCCCAGAGTTAGTTGGGCAAATGGGACTCGGTTATTAAGGTTGAATTGGCGATTGATTTTTGTAATCGAGCTGATTCTTCGATTACCTACATTTTGGATAGTTTTCAAACTAAAATTTAAGTATAATCTGTACCTTATCTGTGGGTCATTCCATTTTAAATCAACCGAAATTAATGAAATATGTTGCTGCCTAGTCATGGATTTTGGAAATATTTTGTGGGGTGATTGTAACTACTTTTAGTAGCTCAAAACGTATTTTTTCATATTTTTTTAGCTTACGGCCCCTGAGATAAAGGCAACCGGAAATTAAAAAATTGCGATTTTAGGCTTATCTTTGAACGCGTGCCACAGCCTTAATTCTCAACGGAAAGATACGGTTGAGGTCTCATTTTGATGCATTTTGCGTCCTCTTTTCATTGCTATAGGTCGTTTTTCATTAATTGAAGGTTTAGCAGGTTGCATACCTATTTGAACTTTGGTGACCCTATTGCAATTTTTCCGATATTTGATAATTTTTTTTAATAGGATAGCGTTGGTAGAAAAAATTCATATTTTCCAAGCTTTAAGTTTACTACTAAGAGTACCTGCTCAAAAAAAATTGGATCTCCTGAGCAATTTTTTCTAGTTGAAAAAATTGCTTAAAGTCGGCTGAAATTAAGAAAGACCCAACTTTGAGGTTAAAAAAGTCGATGTGGGGATTCATGAAAAAATCTTAAAAAATAATCAAAATCACCGCTTTTATGTCTACTTTCAATATCTGAAGTCGAAAGTTTGTGTATTTGATCGCTACAGTCGAATTTTTTTTTTCATAATTGGTAAAAATTTAATTTGCTCGAACACACGCGATCGAAGCGAATAGAAGAGCCAACTCTTTGAGCTTAAAAAATCTCGTAAAATCTCTAAAATGATCGCTTTTAAGTTCTTTTTCAATGCCTGAAGTCGAACATTTGATTACTGAAGCGCTTCAGTTGAAAAACAAGTTCGTAAAATCGGTTAAAAACACCATTAGCGCGGCCACAATCTGAGCTCAGTTCAGGGCATAGGGGCGTCGCGTGAAATTTTACCAATTTTACAAGCTTGTATTTCAACTGAAGCGCTTCAGTAATCAAATGTTCGACTTCAGGCATTGAAAAAGAACTTAAAAGCGATCATTTTAGAGATTTTACGAGATTTTTTAAGCTCAAAGAGTTGGCTCTTCTATTCGCTTCGATCGCGTGTGTTCGAGCAAATTAAATTTTTACCAATTATGAAAAAAAAAATTTCGACTGTAGCGATCAAATACACAAACTTTCGACTTCAGATATTGAAAGTAGACATAAAAGCGGTGATTTTGATTATTTTTTAAGATTTTTTCATGAATCCCCACATCGACTTTTTTTAACCTCAAAGTTGGGTCTTTCTTAATTTCAGCCGACTTTAAGCAATTTTTTCAACTAGAAAAAATTGCTCAGGAGATACAATTTTTTTGAGCAGGTACTCTTAGTAGTGTACTTAAAGCTTGGAAAGTATGAATTTTTTCTACCAACGCTATCCTATTAAAAAAAATTATCAAATATCGGAAAAATTGCAATAGGGTCACCAAAGTTCAAATAGGTATGCAACCTGCTAAACCTTCAATTAATGAAAAACGACCTAAAGCAATGGAAAGAGGACGCAAAATGCATCAAAATGAGACCTCAACCGTATCTTTCCGTTGAGAATTAAGGCTGTGGCACGCGTTCAAAGATAAGCCTAAAATCGCAATTTTTTAATTTCCGGTTGCCTATATCTCAGGGGCGGTAAGCTAAAAAAATATGAAAAAATACGTTTTGAGCTACTAAATATTTCCAAAATCCATAACTAGGCAGCACAGGCTCTGGTTGATTTAAAATGGAATGACCCCTGTACCTTTTTTTTTTTTTTTTTTTTTTTCCTTCTTCACTTAACAAATATTATTTTTGGTTAATTTGTAGTATGATTTAACTCCTTTTACGCCAAGCCCGAGTGTATTCGTTTTTCTCCTTTAGTCTATTTCAAATTGTTTCAGTCTTCATTATCCGGATAGACGCGATTCAAAGAGTCAACAAGAGTCCCAACAAAACGATTTTTACGCTTTAACGACATAGGTGTCCGCCCCCAATGAATACAAAACAAAGGTCCCTGGACACAAACATGGGCTTTTTTCTTATAATTGGACCTTAAATCGCGTAGACTGTATCTAATCCAATGTTAATTGACCTGCCGAGTTCGAATTGGGCCTTAGTTTTGATCGAAATATTCTAAATTTTCCACAATTTAAACTTTATCACGAACATTTTTTAAAAGTAGAATATGCGTAAAATCGGGACGAGTTAAGTAGAAAATGATATCATTTTTGAAATCAGCGTCCCAAATACTATTGATTAACACACTATTAATGTATTCAACACGAAAATTCATTGAAATACATTGAAATTTAGTTTAAAAAAACACTGATGTTTGGTGCTTTCGCGGACAGCTATGTCGTTAAAGAGGCCTACTTCAACAAAACGGTAGGAGAGCGTGGCAGGTTAGGTTAGGTTGGCCTTATCGAAAAGTCGGCCTCCGATTGGCTGGCGAAAGTCTAGGCCCCGTGAGATCCCTCTTATGGAGATTTAACATAGGGTTTTCGACTTTGCCTCATTTAAAGTCAAATTCCAAGAAAATTATTGCTCCTTACCTTCGGAAAATTCAAATTATATTTTTTTTAGGATATAACGAAGATATTGATGGGTCACACATATCTTTTCATCGCAAACTTGACAGAAAAATATGAAATTGAAAATTAAACAAGAGAAATTTTTTTCCGTCGCAACGTCCGATTGTGAGCCGCTTAGACTTCGTAATATTTCGAGTTTTTGCGTTTAAATCTTCGGGTTTCTTCATGAAATCGGCTTGTTTCCTTCAATCAATGAATTTTACATGCATATGCATTGCACTGTAACAAGAATACTGGAAAATACCACTTCGATATACACCACACACTACTTGGCCCGACCTGCGCGAAGAGTGGGAAATACGGCAAAAAATTACTACTTTCAAATGCATATCCTTCTGTTACTTTTTCGATTAAGTGATTTGTATGACCTATCAGTCTCTTCTTAATAGTCTCAAAATAATATAATTCGAATTTACCGAAGGTTAGGAGCAACAATTTTCTTGAAATTTAACTTAAAATGAAACAAAGTCGAAAATTCCGTGTTAAATTTCCATAAGAACGGTTTCACAGGGCCCTGGCTTTCGCCAGCCTATCAGAGGCCGTACAATCGATATTGACATTCGATAGTAACTCAACTATGCCACACTCTCCTACCGTTTTGTCGGGACTCTTGTTTACTCTTTGACGCGATTATCGATGAAAAAACTTACAAGATAAGGTTTCTTGGGGCGCCTTCAATGTATCGTACAGGCAATTCCAACTCCCCCGAGTATACGAAAAGTTAACTATCTTCCCTATACATGAACGGAAGAGTAGTGTTCTTTTGAACTATGACCCTTAGAGGGTTAACGATTTCATCGATTTAATAACGATATTACTGCAGTTGATTTTTGAAAAATATTTGCGGTTCACACGCTACTTACGGTTTCAAAACTTTCCAAATGCCGATTACATGATGTGATCTCAATTACAAAAGCTGAAGTAAGCTCGATTACTAAAGGCAATCGGCAGTTCAATCTTGGTTATCGAGTCCCATTTGTCCAATTTTTCTAGATCCGTTGTCCAGAGAATTCTAGGACTCGACCACGTAGTTATTGATACTTAAGTAAAATAATTGCGTCATTCTGTCCAAGCAAGCTTTATTTTGAATTGCTACTTCTCTGTATTTTTCAGCGTTGAAACTTTTATGGGTTAAACTGTTCTTTTTCTGGAGAAACATTTTTACTGTGTGCACAAAGCAGTCAATTCTATTTTCTATATGTATCCAATCAACTGACCCACTATTACTCAATTACTGTTGTCTTAAAGTGCTATTTTTGAAATCATTTGAATCACACTATTCTTAACTCAATCGGGCCAAAAATAACCTAACGCCATTCTTCTGCAAAAAGCTACTTCCATCGCAAATCTAAATTAAATTTTGATTGTTTTCGGTGTGTTCCTTTGGACCGAATTCTGCAGAAAGGGACCAACTATACATAGAAAACACATAGCAGTTGGTTCCGCTTGCTGCAGAACTCGGTCCAATTTTATTATAGCTTCGATGAAAAGTTGTTCGCGCTCTCAAACTATCCAGTGACCGCAAGCGAAATTCAGCCACCCTTCTATACAGTGTATTTCTGTATTTTCTTGTTTTTAATCAAAATCATCCCTGCGATGGAAATCAATTGTTCTAATGAAACCCTTTCGCAAGTGTTGGCGCGGAATGGGCCGAGACAGCTTGACCGCGTGACGCGAAATCCGAACCGAAGTGTCCGAAGTCCTTAATTTGATTAGAGCGAATCGTCTTGATTCGTCGATGTCTTCACGCGAAAAGTTTTAGGTTGCCAGGTTGTGATGTATCTCACAAATCTTCACTTTTATTATTTTAAGCGTGATGACCATACAACGTATTGTACGCTTATGCCGGTCGTTTTACCTGAGAAACACTAATATGCTACACCCCATCTGATATCACGTGGTGAAATTGCGATTTATCGCAATTCAAATCAAAAATCCCAAATTTTAACCAAAAAATCACAAATCCCAACGCCCATTTCTGTCTCATTGCTTCTGTAGTAAATTTCATAATAAAAAAATGTAATTCTCTTTCGAACGAGGTATCACAAATATGTGGGTTTCCTTTTGAATTTTTTGAGCTGTGGGAGAAACACCCTTGAGAGCGCTTCCCGAAATTTTTGATACGCTATAAAGTAGTTCTCATTAAATTATGAACATCTACCATGCAAATTTAATTTTTGTATCTGCAACCCCAGCCTTCATTTTCAATTGAACCTAGCTACTATACTTTTATTTATGTTGAAGACCGCGTTTACTCAATTTTTGTTAGTTTTTGAACGCTGAAAAATCAAATTCACTGAATGTTTAGAAGGCTGACTTTAAAGCTAAGTTCAATAATGGAACGCGCAGAGAAAATATAGTGTGAGAGTGAGAAAGTGCTCGCAGCAAACATATCTCTTGTAAATTATTTTAAAAGAAAGCTTGCTGTAGAGTAAAGATTATAAGTGACATTGGTTTATGTTCCAACGATCTGGAACGCTTTCCAGCACATTGGAGTTCCCTGCTTGTTATAGATCCTTTCATGTAACTAAACATGTGTCATGTCGTATAATTTAAACAGTGGAAGTACCTGAGAAAAAAATTATCCTTAAATAGCCAGAAATCGCTGCAGAATTCGAATCAGAAGTTCAGAGAACACAGTTTTGGCATTTCTGACGAGAATAATTCTGCAGGTATTTTTAACTGGAGTTCTGGCATTTTTCACCAGATTATTCCAGCCGCACAAAGTCCATAGAATTCCCCGGTTAAAAATACCAGAATGTGTCTGGTCATACAAGAATCGATTTGCGATTTTCCATTTTGTGGTACTTTCAGCCTTATCTTTGAAGTTATGGACGAGATATTTTGCAGAGACGTTCTTCAGATGATTATAATAACTGACACTCAGTTTTCTTAAAATAAATTACTTTCGGCCTGTAATTTGACATTAATCGAACGGTAGCGCTCTGGTGGCAGGAATCGGCACTAAACGCTGAAGAATCACCTTAAAAGGGTTAGTAATGGGGCTCTTGCAAACTGTTGCTGTGGGGGATTGAAGAGTTGATTCTAGCACAAAAACCTGTAAAAATGACGGTGAGTACTCTAAAAAATCACGAAATTCACCCTCAGAACCGGGATTAATGGCGGAGAGACGCAGGTGTCGCAGGTATCATGGGAGATTCCGATCTCAATTGAGACATGTCTCGGTGTTCCCGTAGAGAAAGCGGCAAATTAGACAGGAATCTCCCATGATACCTGCGTTGAACCGCCATTTCGCGATCTTGTCGTTACAGCTGTTTTCTGAGTTTATTTCTGAATCTTCTACTTTCTCAGGGCGATTTTCGTGATTTTCACTGGTTTTTATATTAGGTTGGACTGTTCATTTGCTCACAGCAAAAGTTTGCAGGAGCCCCGTTTTCCCAGTGGCGGCTCGTGCAATCTGGCAACCGTGCACTTTTACCATTTAAACGCATGCAAAAAGGTCGATACTAGGTGAGGCGCTACGCCTCACCAAGTAATCGATTATTTTACACAGTTTTAAATGGAGGAGATCCATTGTTGCCACAATGCACGAGCCGCTGCTGCGTTTTCCCACAATATAAGCCTGCGTAAAACACTGAAAAAAAAGAGAATCTGATTTAACAATAAAAATGCTAAGAAAATGTGCGACAAGTTCTAAATGCTAATTCTTCATTATAAAAATGCTGATTCAACACCTGAAAATGCTCATTTAACTAAGTCTATGGTTAAGTCAGCATATACATAATGTAAAATCAGCATGTAGAACTTTTCGCACATTTTTTTTTAACATTTAAATGTTAAATCAGCATTGATTTTTTTTTTCAGTGAAGGATCTGGCAACTACGGACACAAATTGTGCGCCGTCCTTTCGATGTTCCAGACGTCTCCTAATCGAGTACGGTTGCCGCCAGTGGCGTCGCGTGCAGTTTGGCAGCAAGTGTATTTTATCCATTTAAACTCATGTAAAATATTGAATTCAGGGGGTGCACAGTGCACAAGGAAAATTCGATATGTTTAAGGAGTTTAAAATGGAGCTGTTGCACTGTTGCCAGATGGCACGCGACGCCACTGGTTGCCGCAAAACCGCGGAATCGCACGCATTCCTCTCATTCGCGAATCAACCTGAATATGCGAAAACCTGGCTATTTTCATTATTATTTGACAACCCTGCGAGATCCTCCGTATAGTCCGTATATATACGACCCGCGAGCGAAGGACGGAGGAATAGGTTAAGGGAATAGAAAATTGTGTTTTCATCGACTCATGACAGTAACACTCATCTCCTCTCATCGCTTCCCCTCCGCCCCTCCGCCCCTCCGGCCACCCCCTCCCCTATTAACTACCCTCCCCCCTCCTCTTCCCCCCTGGCTTTTGACGACGTCGCGTCGGAGCGACAACTGAGAAATTGCGATAGAATAAATTTCAAATTGTTTACCATCATAGTAACAAGCTGTGCGGTACATACTGGCACACAGTGATATTTCCATGCCATGGAACTCTTATAATATGGTGTCTAATGGGTCAGTTCCTAACTTGCGTGATACAGAAATATAGGGAAATAAATAAGGACTATTTATTTATTTCTAATACTCCAATTTTTTCCCATCAAGACGGCTACACTGACTTACAATTAGCTAAAAAAAAAAAAAAAAAAAAAAAAAAATGTGCAAAGTAGAAATTCGTCGTGATTAATAAATTTGAAGACGAAACAAACGGTTTCTCTGAAACGGTTCATGAACCTAAAACTTGGCCGAACCGACTTTTAACCGGTTCAAAAACCTAAAATTTTGCTGAACCGAACAGCGAACCAAAATTGTAAAAATTGCCTGAACCCAAACCGAACCTGAACATTTTTTTTTTTTTGCCGGTTCGACTCCGTGATAAGGAGGGGAAATTCTAGTGTAAAATTAATTGAATAAGACGTTTTTTTTGGGGTTCGTTTTTTGTTTTTTTGTTTGTCTTTTGATTTTATCATAAGTGGCGGTAGCCACCAGACCAAGTCCAAAACCCCCGAGCAAGAAGGTGGCGTCCGCGGATTTAGTTTCACAACAGTCTAAGTGACATTCATTTGTTTTCATTTAAGCATTATGACCTATCTTTTTTGTGTGTTCGCGGTTTGCACAATTTTTACACGGAGTCTAGTGTGGACGGTTGTGAACGAGGAAAAAAAAATGGCTTTTTGGGGTTTTTCGGGCACAATTTTTCTAGAAATTTGTTTTGAGCACAATTTCACAAAAAAAGGGAGGGGGGGTGAGAGAGAAATCGGTAAAAACCGAGCCACAAGGCCACAAATCCCTACGTATGTGGACGATAGTCGACGCTCTCAGTCGCTCGTAGTGATTCGCACCCTGCGCAAAACTCCACAAGATTCTGTATGTGAACGACTGCGAACATAAAAATAAATACAACTATATAATAAGGCATTTAGCTCATATAGGCTTAGATTTTAACCCCTAAAAATGGCAATGCTTGCATGAAAGGCAACAAGCTAAAGCGATAGAGAGGCTGATACTTGTCATAAGTCCTATCTCAAAGTGTGACAGCATGGGCGATCTGAATCTAGTTTGTTTGCCTCACTTTTTTTAACCTTAAAATAAAAGTTGTAACTAATCCAGAGGAAATTGTCGTTAAACGAAAGAGCAAGTGTTTCAGAGTGGCTATATGGACACATAATTTTAATAAAATTATCCAGGTGAGAAAATTTAGCTTCATTTCATTATGAGTCAGTTTCTTTATCGCGCAAATCCTTCCATCAGAAGAAACAGTTATATCGATGTTTGTGTACAGATAGCCACTCTAAAACACTTGCACTTTCGTTTATAACCAATTTCAAATGTATCTGTCAATTTTTTTTTTTTTTTTTTTAATTTAAAGGTTAAAAAATATGAGGCAAACAAATAGAGCCTGTGTGAAAAACGTCCATAAGAGATTTCCATAATGGCTGCCTGCGTGAAGTTTCAGTAGCTCGTCCCACAAATCCTCTCTATCGCTATAGCTCGTTGATAAAAGGACTGTAAAACCGCGGTGTAGTTGAAATCATTTTTTGTCTAAAACACTCCATCTGTCGATGACCATGGTGCGACATCGTGTGACTCATTAGTTGCTCCCCGCGTTTACTGCTTCATTTTTTCCCGTTTCCCCTCTCTCCGCGTTCCTCCTCTCCTGCCCCCTCCCCTCATCCTAGACTCATCTTTCGAATGATGCGGAGCATCAGCCATCAGCAACAGTGAAGCCTCGTTGATGTGTAATTTCAATAGACCGTTAATTAAGACATGAAACTGTTGTCTAAGTAGAATTAAAAGTCAGTGATTTGTTTTCGATTTGTTTTCGTCGCGGAGTGAAGTGAAAGAGAATGAAACAGAAGCGCAACGAGAAATTTTCTATCTCTCTTTTTTCTCCATTGAAACAAGTCAGTGGCATAGCGTGCAATTTGGCAACAATGCAATTTTGGCCATTTAAACGGTAAACCCATTAAAAAGATTGAACAATAGGGTGTTCGGTGAACACCTTAGCATTCGACCTTTTAAGTGGGTTTAAATTGACACAATGCAACGTAGCCAAATAACACGCTACGCTACTGAAACAAGTATGTTAAACTAGGATGGACTAGGGGATAAAACCCCTTCTTTCTATCCTTTTTCTACTCATACATTTAAAAGGGGAAATGAGAGAGATATAAGAGATCCTGCACGGTTACACCAATGACTGTAAATTAAATCAACTGTAGGGAATACCCCACGAACACTTTCTCACATCAAACTTAATCTGGAAGGGGTGCCCAGACGGTAGACACCCTTTAATATTCTGGGGGATACCCCTAGACCCCGATTAAGGGGTTAATTATTTTACAGTAGGCTGGTTTCGGAATGTTTTTGCCAATTTCAATCAAAATTCAAATAGCTTTATTTGAAATATTGCACTTTTTCCCTGTGTTTACCCATTTTTCCATTGATTTCAATGGAAACCTTCTATTCTCCATAACTTGCTTAAAATTTCAAATTTAAAAAAAAAAAAAAAAAAAAGAAAGTACCCCTGAGGAATGTAAAAATCAACTTCTCTGCAAAATTTGGATGCATGCGGAGAGCATTGGTTTAAAAGTTATCCTGGGATCAGTGGCGTCGCGTGTCATCTGGCAACAATGCAACTGCTCCATTTAAACTCATTAAATATATCGAATTTTCCTTGTGCACTGTGCACCCCCTGAATTCGATATTTTACATGAGTTTAAACGGATAGAATACATTGTTGCCAAATTGCACGCGTCGCCACTGCCTGGGATACATGCAGACAGACAGTCATTTGCGCCATCGCAATACTTTCTCTATTTCTATCATCGTTAGAGTGAGAAAGTAAAATTGCCTCCAAATGTACTCAAAACCACAGCTCTCGTGATCTTGATCTTTTTCTACTCTTTCCAATATTTTAATACTCATAGTTCAGTGTCGTATAATCTGGCAACGTAGCATTTTGTTCATTTGAACATGTAAAAAAGATCGAATTGGCGGGGGTCAAATCCTCGAATATGACCTTTTACGTACGAGGGTCGAAAGAAACAAGATTAGTAGGTCGCATCATATACACTGAAAGACAACCGTGAGTAATGATAAGCCCAGCAATTTTAGAGGGAAAGGTCAAAGGGTGAGTATTGTAGGGGACGCGACAAAGATTATAGGATTCGTAGCTCAAGTAATTTATGATATTTACGTTGAGAGAAATATACGCTGAGACGACGAGATGATGTAATTATAAGCCCGTGATTAGAAGGGATGCGGCGAAGTGCAGCCGCAACCCAGGGCTGCCGTTTTGCGAAGATTAACCCTTTCAGACCTGGAGTCCATTCTAATGGACAATTTAAAAACATTGAATTTAATGGAAAACATAAAAATACAAAATGCGCGCATCAATTTAGATGAGGAAACAGCGCCAGCGCTGAGATCAACAATGTTGATCAAAAATCCGTTCCTGAAAAAAAAAATTCAGGTCTGAAAGGGTTAAGTAGAATTCTTCAATTCAACAACGATTCCACTGGTTGTCGAAAGTATTACACGCAGTTCAGGCCAGCAGTGTGACTGTAACTCATGGAATTACTCTGATATGTAATCTTTTCGTCCACTAATGGAAACCCCGTTGAATTTAAAAGTTTTATGGGGTTTTGTTGATTTCCGATGATTTTATCGGTTGAAAGGAGATCACAGATGAGAGTGTTTTCATCATGCGTTTTATTGGCTTACTGCTGAACCTGGCTGTACATACATACATTACAGTCGCGCGGAATCTGGCAACGTTTAATTTTGCCTATTTATACCTACGTAAAGTATCGATTCGAGGGGGTGCACTGTGCACTGTGCATATACTCAGCAGTTCGGCCTTTTTCAAGGGATAATCGGGACTAAATACAACGTTGCCATATAGATTGCATGATGTACGTGCCACTGAGATTGTATATTATCTTTTTGTCAACCAGTGGGATCACTGACAAATTAAAAAACTCTTCTTAAGTTACGCAAAACGGCAGTGATCCAACCGCAGTTATAAGAAAGCTGTATTTTTATTGTGGGCGAATTCGTCGAACTGCAAACTTTTTGTCTCTAAATTTAATTCAAGTATGTTGTAACATCGATCGTTTGTTTTTGCCGCGGGGTCTGAGACTGCACGTCGTACCAAGCGCTTGTGAGAAGGGGTAAAAAATAAAGGTAAGTATTCTGAATTTCGGACTGTGACGCGCTTATAGTAATATGGTATAAGGCAATCGCAAACCTTCGTAATAGACCTGTTTAGTGTGACGTCATCACGAAAAAAATTGGCTCCAAACAAATGTTCCATCTCACTCGCTCTCGTGGGTTTTCTCATAAGAAAAACGATCCAAATTTTCAAATACAAATTCGTAACAGTAAACAACAAGTTATCTCGGATTTTATTACACCATTGGATTCCACGTACCTTAAAATATGAGCACGCTACAACAAAATTTTTGAAACATCTCGCATTAATGCACAATCTCAGTTATATCGAAGAAAGTCCTATGTTTTGTCCTTTTCACACTTACAGTTTCTTATGTGCACAAAATTCTAGGATATAGGCTCATCAGCACCATCACACCATGTGTTATACCTCGAACAAGCTTCGATACGAAGAGAGGTTAGGATGATTGAGTGGCATGGCGGTGATACTCCCATAAGAGACCGTGAGTAAGACAAGGACAAAACATGGAACATTTTTCGGTATAACTGTGATTGTAAAATCGTTTGTGATCTTTTAGGAATTGTGTTAGAGTGAAAAGATACTTTAAGGTACGTGGAATCTAATAGTGCAATAAAATTTGAGAAAACTGGTGGTTAAGTAGCATGAATTTGCGTTCGAAAATTTGGATCTGATAACTTATGGTTGAGTGAGCGAGATAGAGCATTTGTTTGGAACCAATTTTGATCGTGATGTCATCACTAAACAGGTCTATCGGCTAGATTGGGTCAACGATCGGCACCATTTTAACCTTATAATGTGTGACGTTATTACAATGACCTTAAAAACCCAAAACCCAATGGGTTTAAGGAAAAACCGCCGTCAAGTCTTAACACTAATTGTTTTCACTAAAAAAAAAAAAAAAAAAAAAAAAAAAAAAAATAAAAAGGCAATTTTTCATCGCTGAAATACTTATGATATCTGTTGCGATCAAGTCTCTGGTGTATTTTGATTTTACCTCTTAAAACCGAAGTGCCCATTCAATTTCTCGCCAAAATAAGGATGATATCAACACAGCGATCAAGTCAGTTTAGGTGCTCCTAAAATTAGCCTGACACATATGCACAGCTAAAACCCCTTCAATGATATCGATGCAACTGCACCAGCTTTACTTACTTTTGATTACTTACCGCATGTATTGACTTTGATTAGCGGCCAATTAGGCTTGCTAAAAAGAATACTGCTTCTGGCACCAGTTCACTCCGATATTTAATAGGGCAGACGAGGTTCATGGCTCCTTTGACTCCGGGTGTTTTGGCCGAGAAAATTTTCTACAAACATTTTTTAAGAAAAAAAAAGACTTGAGCCGGCATTTTTTTACTCCCATTTTCTTGAAATCTCCGCTGGTCTGAGGTTGAAATTGACACTATATTGGGGCAATTAATTAAATGAGGATTTACTAGAGCTAATACCTTTGGAAATGCCCACTTATTAGATGTCTCCTCTTTCTATTCACGGTGAATTTTTTATGTAAAGGGATCAAAGCTTAGTAAGGAACATATTTTGAGTCATAGATGAGCTCATCTTTAAAACTATTCACCATCAGTGGTTTTGAAAGTTAAAACTTAGGAAAAGAAGAAAAATACGTTCTTCTGTAGGAGACCGTTTATTTCTTATTCTTTTCTGATTTTTATTGGTCGGCTGGGAAATTATGTGATTACTTTTTGAATGGAGCAGGTGAATGAAACAATTCACGAAAGAGGATACTTTCTACAAGGCAGCAAAAAAATGCCGGCTCAAGTCTTTTTTTTTTTCTTAAAAAATGTTTGTAGAAAATTTTCTCGGCCAAAACACCCGGAGTCAAAGGAGCCATGAACCTCGTCTGCCCTATTAAATATCGGAGTGAACTGGTGCCAGAAGCAGTATTCTTTTTAGCAAGCCTAATTGGCCGCTAATCAAAGTCAATACATGCGGTAAGTAATCAAAAGTAAGTAAAGCTGGTGCAGTTGCATCGATATCATTGAAGGGGTTTTAGCTGTGCATATGTGTCAGGCTAATTTTAGGAGCACCTAAACTGACTTGATCGCTGTGTTGATATCATCCTTATTTTGGCGAGAAATTGAATGGGCACTTCGGTTTTAAGAGGTAAAATCAAAATACACCAGAGACTTGATCGCAACAGATATCATAAGTATTTCAGCGATGAAAAATTGCCTTTTTATTTTTTTTTTTTTTTTTTTATTTTTTTTTTTTTTAGTGAAAACAATTAGTGTTAAGACTTGACGGCGGTTTTTCCTTAAACCCATTGGGTTTTGGGTTTTTAAGGTCATATCAAACATTTTTCTATCTAATATTACGCCATGATTTTTGAAGAGGATTTATATCCATTTGGACCTTGATGAGGCCTCGCCTCTAATTGATCGAGACACATCTAGCGGACAATGTATGGTGTATCCAGGGACCAACATTTTTGGTCTCCGTACGAAAAAGCCCAAAAATGTCACGCACTGAGAAATTAAAGGGTTTTGTTCCTCGCAATTCGAAGAGACGTGGGCTCTGCAGAAACTTCCTTACGGGGTGGAGGTGGAATGAGAAAATTGGTTCGAAAACCGCTTTTTTCCAAATTCTTCGGGGGGGGGGGGGGGGTCGGTCTGCCCCTTTTCTGCCAGCGCACATGCAAATTAAAATGAATTGATAGGTAAGAAAATAAACAAACCATTAGATTAGATTGATTCTAGCTTGCTTGCCCTCGTTTGTTTCAACCTCACGCATCCAAAATTATGATTAATTCGGAGGAAATTAGTTTAAACAAAAATGCAAGTGTTTCAGAGTGGTTATCTGGACACATCATTTTATAGTACAACTGTCCAGGTGAGTAAATTTCGCTTGTTTCTGTCAGGTGTCAGTTTGTTGATGGCGTAAAATCCTTTGCAAAACAGTTACATAGAATTCTGTGCCTACAGAGCCACTCTGACTTTCGTTTAAAACCAATTTCAGGTGGATCTATTTTTTTTTTTTTTTTTTTTTTTTTTTTTTTAGCTTTTTATGTTTAAAAAAAACGAGGCAAACAAACTTGCCCGAATGAAATTGTCGGTAAGAGATTTTCATCGATAATATCATTGCTGCCTCCCAGGGGGGAGGGGTAGGAGAGGGGGAGCAAGATTGCAATTTGACCGCCCTTCAAAATTGTGAAATTGAAGACTGTTTTTTATGCTTGTATCCACTGATTTTACCGCCTTTGGCAATACGTTGCTAGAGATAACCCTTTTTTTTTATTTTTTGCTTGTTCACCCTAATATTGCCGCCCGAGGAAAGGGAACACCCCCCCCCCCCTTGGCGCACCACTGCAACGCCCCCGTGTTGCCTCAAAAGCACGTCCTGGAATACCTCACTGTACCATAATTGTGACTTGAGGCAGGTAAAATGGGCAACAGTAAAAACTCTACAGAGCGTGTACAGTGACTAGTAAACCACAGTGTGGTCATTTTGGTTGTGTTGCTGAATTGCTGGCGTTTACGCACCCAAGCGGCCTCGTCCGCCCATAAGAACGCCTGTAAAATACCTGATTTTCAAAAAATAAGAACGAGCTGATGTGAGCGGAGAGGAGTTCAGAGAATGTAAACAAACTGGCCGCTGACGGCTGAGACGAAAGAATCCCCTACATTCAGTGATTACTTATGGCAAAATAAGGGCTAAAGTTGGAGTTTAAAGCTCAGTTTCATAGTCTTGACGCTTTAAGCTTTCGATAGAGACCTTATTTTTCAAATTTGGTTCGAGATTTATATTTTTTACGATTTTTTGAAACTCGGGTGTTTTACACGCGTTCGTATGGGCGGTAAGGTCGGCTTGGATGCGTAGCGATTGACCACACTGTGGTTTGTCTAGTCACTGTAGACAGCGTGTGATTTGTGGCTCACTCTATGAGCGGATCATGAACTTATATCAAGTCACGTGCTAATATCCAAAAGCAACAGCAACATTATTATTATAAACAAAACCACAGTTTTAGAGGTTGGCAATGTTGGCATAATGGCTCATACAGACCTTTAAAATTTACTCCATTTAAAATTCGAGAAAAAAAAAATCGAAAATTTAAAATTCGAATTTGTTTGCCCATTAATTTGTGTGTCTGTATGTTCCCTAGGCCGTTTTGTTTTATTTATTCATTTCATGTTTTCTAACACATGTCTATCAATGTTTTCGCATGTTATGGAAAATTTTTGATGTGCACATTAATAATTTTTTTTTTTATTATTATTATTATTATTATCCTAAACAGGTAAATCATGACACTCATGTCAAAATTTATCGGAAATAAATGAGTAAAGAGTCAAAAGTAAGAATGAAATAATAAATAAGGCACGGCTGAAAGTGTAAAAAGAAGTGGCATGTCCGGGACTCGAACCCGGGACGTTTAAGTGTCATGCGCGCACTTTCGCACTGCGCTACGAGTCCCATGTACTGGACTGGGCCGCTTTCATGGTACATATACAGACGATGAGCGTTCGCCTCGCTCAATTCCAAGCGGACACGGAGTGGCTGGACTCGGCGCAGCGAGGCGCTGAGAGACGGTTACTTTTCGTCTTTCAACTAAAGTTTCAGCCTTATGCTTGAATAAAATGGATTGAAACCTATGGAAGTATCATCACCAAAGCATTCTGAATCCGTCTATATAAGGTTATATGGGGTTTTTTTTCAGCGTTTAACCGCTAGGTTGAGTAGTTACAATGAAAACGTGATGATTTGATGATCATGGCCGTTTTGACTTTCGATCGCAGTTTTTTGAAGATTTGAAATTTACGAGGCCATCAATCCAAAAAAGCCGCCGTCATTCCTTAGATCGTTGAGGGCCCGTTCCAGCCATATAGGGGTTTATAGGGTTCTGAGGTCTGGTAAAGGAGAGAATCTACCGGAATCATGCCAAAACCCTGCTGAGGGCCATTTTCAAGATGTTTGTTGTAAGTATAAGGGGTCCGCGCTAGCTACCGTTCTGTATTAAGACTTGACGGTGGGGCTATCGCCCCTTATAATAGAGCATAATGTTCTGATCTAAACGAGTGGCGCGGCGCGGCGTAGCGTGCGATTTGGCGTGCATTTTATCGCTATAAACTCATGTAAAATGTCGAAGTTGAGGGTGTCCATCGAATACTCAATCGTTCGATATTTTTAAGTGGGTTAAATTAATAAAATGTAACGTTGCCAAGTTGCTCGCTATACCAGCGGTTCTCAACCTGGGGTCCGCGGACCCCCGGGGGTCCGCGAAGGCTTCTCGTGGAATCCGCGAAGCGTAGGTGCGAAAAATGGATCCGAAGATCCGAATGCGCAAAACGCAAAAAGATAGAGTCTATCTGATAGACCGACAGAAACGATCGCAAGACGTGTCGCTGCTCGACAAAAAGCAACGTCGCCTTCGTAACGCATGCTGCTACTCCTCAAGCAATTTTTCTTTCATAACCAAAATATTCAAAATTTTTGTCCGAAATTAATTTAATTTCATTTGTTTTTTACTGTTTTGTTTATTTAAAAAAAAAAAAAAAAAAAAACATGTTGAATTGGCTGAACAGAGGTGCGAATCGAGTGACGATCCGACAACCGAAACGCCTATTGAGACATGCCCGAATCCCGTTGGTAGTCCAACGGGAAAGTGGTATAGCGGCTGTACCACTAATCTATAAATCCTTTAATCTCTGCAAGATTGATTTGAGTTTATCAGTTAGAGGTTCTGGATTTTTTCTCGTCAGTAGCGGATCCAAGAAATTGTTCTTCTCTCTCTCTTTTCCAATACAGTGCGCGTGTTAGAAAAGGATAGAAGAGGGGGCGAAAATCACGCGACTGCCCCTTATCTGTCCTTTTCTAACAGACGCGTTCTAATGGGAGAAGAGAGAGAAGGACATTTCAGGATCCGCCAGTGTTTCCCGTTTTATGATAGCTCGAGCTTACATGGCTCGATTCATAGTCGTAGCCAGTGTCTTTCTCTCTCTTTTGCCCATTTGAGCGCCTGAGTTAGAAAATGATGAAAAGAGGGACTGTCACGTGATGTCAGCTCCCGTTTCTGTCCTTTTTTATCACATTCAGTCACATAGGCAAAGAGAGAGACGGATGACGATATTCGTTCGCAATCCCACAGGGTTCCAACAAGTGAGGTGACAAGGTTTTCAGAGTTCAGAAGTTCACAAGTATATATGGGCATGTTTTATGATGTAATGGGTTATTTGCATGCAGTGGAGTCGCTTGGAATCTAGCTTATCTGTATTTTGTCTATTTAAATCGAATTTTACGCCTTTAACCGATATTAACTCGATGGTGTTGCACCAAAAGAGTTAACTGTTGATATCTTAGTACCTCAAAGTCAAATGATATGATATTATATTATTCCGATGGTGCGTTTTTGCACCATTTCATAGTTTGCATGGCATGGATTAGAGGAAAAAAGAGGTTGATCCAGCTCCCATAAGGAATGGGCTATCGGCAAAAAAATTTCATATTTTCAGAGTCGATAGAACTCGTCAAGGCGCGTTCAACGATGGCCAGTTTTTTAATTTTGGTCAACTGGTAAGGGGGGGAGGGGGTCCAAAGTCAAAACCTTCAAAGTCCCATAACTTTCGCCCAAATCAATATTTTGACTTGTACTTTGCTCCAAAAGATTCGTCTTAAAAAGAGCTTTTGATTGATGTGTATGAAAATTAAATTATACAAATTTTAAACCAATTTTTTTCAATTTTTACAATTTTTCCAACTTGAAATTTTTGGTTTTTTGAGCCTGAAAAATACGCGCAACGGGTTGAGGAGAATAAAAAACTATGGGAATAAAAGTCAAAGCTATGCTCTTTTGAATGTCACAAACCGCGATCCGGGGAAAATCTCCGTTCAAAAGTTATAAGCGCCTAAAGTTGCGCACCTCCGAAATCACGGTGCGTTCAGTGCATGTTTTCAAGGGCGCGCGTCACCCTCGCTCACCCGAGATCGTACGCGCCATTGAAAACATGCACTGAACGCACCGTGATTTCGGAGGTGCGCAACTTTAGGCGCTTATAACTTTTGAACGGAGCATTTCCCCGGATCGCGGTTTGTGACATTCAAAAGAGCATAGCTTTGACTTTTATTCCCATAGTTTTTTATTCTCCTCAACCCGTTGCGCGTATTTTTCAGGCTCAAAAAACCAAAAATTTCAAGTTGGAAAAATTGTAAAAATTGAAAAAAATTGGTTTAAAATTTGTATAATTTAATTTTTATACACATCAATCAAAAGCTCTTTTTAAGACAAATCTTTTGGCGCAAAGTACAAGTCAAAATATTGATTTGGGCGAAAGTTATGGGACTTTGAAGGTTTTGACTTTGGACCCCCTCCCCCCCTTACCAGTTGACCAAAATTAAAAAAACTGGCCATCGTTGAACGCGTCTTGACGAGTTCTATCGACTCTGAAAATATGAAATTTTTTTGCCGATAGCCCATTCCTTATGGGAGCTGGATCAACCTCTTTAAAACACATTTTTCATGTTTCCCTAAAGAACAAGCTTTAAAATTTTGCAAATATTTGAGACCAAAAACGTTCTGGGATAATATATGGCATTGAATTGCAATACGGTCGAACTCGCAAAATGGACTATGAATCGGGTTACTATAGGATTTAATACCACTTTTATAAGTTTGAATGATGTAGCTAATTGTATTTTGAGTTCCTGAATTTATTTCGTAACTTAATTTTCACTGAAATGCAACGATTTCCCCATCTACGCCAATTTCTTGTCCAAGTTGCCCGAACAATAAAAATTATAGCATAAATTAAAATTTCATGGATAAAATATTGAAGCTTTTATTAGAATCGGCGTTTCAAAACACTTACAGTTGTTTATTCAATCCCCAACATTCGACGAATTTCAAACGGAAACGTAAAATTTACCCAACAGAAGGTATCAAGAGTGGTACATTTCGGGACATGTTTTTGCTTAATCGATGCCCTCGTATTTAAACCCATGAAAAAGGTCGAACTGCAGAGGTCAAGGATTGCGTTTTTCGCGCGTATTTTCTGAACTTTAAAAAATGTTTTTTAAAATTTGGAAAATCAACAAAATTGTTGTTTTAACTGGTCATAAATTCATTTAAAGTAAAATTTGCACCTATTAAAAACGCACCAAACTAAACTTTTTTTCAAACCCCCATTTTTTTCGCATGACAAAGCTTAAATTATTATTATTTTTTTTTTTAATCTATCTCAAATTATGAAGGAATCAAAGTTTGTGGTTCCCCCCTCTTTCCCTATATCAAAGTTGCCAGAGGGGGGAGGATTGACGGTGAGTAAAAGATGTGGTCCTTTTCAAACTTTCTTCACACTCTTTTATCAATTTGGACAAAAATGATGAATTTATCGCCCACACCCAATTGTACTGAACTATGGATCAATCTCTCTTAGACCCATTTTAAATAACTTTGTTGCTCCGTTAATCAAAGTAACGAAAGGAAAATCGACCCTTCTCAATAAAACGTCGAGGCCCGTATCCCATTGACATGGCGAAAACATTATATTGACATTGATGTATCGATACCGTAAAGACAACTCAAACAAAAACCGTCGACAAAACGGCGAAAACACATGCTTTAGTAATATTTGTGTCCGGATTGTATCAGTTGTCACTTGTCGGTTTAAATCAATATATATGCCTCGTTGCGGCTCATGGCAGGCCGGAAAATTCTTAAGGCTGAATATCGGTCATTTGTTTTTGTTTTTTTGTTTTTTTTTTATTTGTTTTTGTTTTTGTTTTTTGTTTGGAAGTTTTTATTTTAAGCTTGAATATAAAGGGAGAAGGAGAGTTGCAGCCCGCGTTGAAGTACCGTCAAGGTTAGTTGGTAAAGCTGTGGTTGCCAAAATACGGTTATAAAATTATTACGGTTCTCCATTCTAAGTTCTGTTTAGTTAAGAATGCAAGCTGGTTTTTGGTACACTGAGAGAAAAATTTAAGGTAATTTAACAGTTTATTGCTAAAAATGGTGAGTACAGACTCATTTGTTGATTTTGCTAACCATGTTTTGATTTTAAAATTCGATTTGTTAAATCAACAATCCAAAAAGGTAAATCAACACTCCGATTTGGTGAATCATCAATCCCTGTCATTGACTTAACAAATTGGATTGTAAAATAAAAATAAAAAAAATGGTTAGTTAAATCAACAAATGAGTTTGTTTTCACCATTTTTACAATAAACTGTTAAATTACCTAATTTATTTTCTCCGTGTAAATCTGGCAAACTGCGACAGAATATTCGTGACATTTTGCTTGCGAGCCTTCTTCTCACAAATCTCACTTCTGAACAGAGGGAGAGAGAAAACGTTCTATCGAACCAGAAACTGATCTGTGGGTAGGTTTGTCGATTGGCTGGTAAAGAGGGCTATGATTTTCTTGGATTTTGCACCTTAAGATGAAGCGCAGTTTTTTTTTTTTTTTTTTTCTTTCTTTCTTTCAAGTTTTTCGATTTTTTCCCCCTCAGCTAATGAAATTTATTTGGTGAAATTGTTTAAATTTCAGCCGGAAATCGATCGGTATGTGGACAGACCTCTTCGATTCAACTCGCATAGGTACTATGACTTCCAAAAGAAAGTATCTTGGTGGTAATTTTCATTCTTCCATTTCTCGACCAATTTTAAAGAATTTTGAAGTTTTCAGAGTTCATTAAAATTGGCGCTTGAATGTATGCCTTAAAAAATTGAAAACTGTTTGAAAAATATTGAAAATAAATTCAAGGACGATTTTGATGAAAGGACTTTCTTGTGAAGGTTATGAGGTTTTAGTACCACGTCCGCACAAAACCTTCACTTTGATATGTCACTCACATTCCGTTTTATTGTGTTGACTGTAAACTCATTTGAACACAGACGGTCAGACGGATCTTTGAGCGCCTTCAATTCATGATATAGTAGGCAAAAACAAACACAGCAAAGTACGAATATTTATCTACCTATCTGCTTAATTTGAAAAAAATGTTTAATATTGAATAGTTCTGGAAAAATAAAGAGAAAAATACAAAAAAATGAGGAAATGAGGAATTTGAAAAATAGAAGTCAGGAAGTGACGGAGTTAGAAGAACAAAATTTAGAGAATTTCAAGGAATTTAATAATTGAACTTTCATTGACGCACCTTGCCATGCTCTAGGTAATAGGTATCCCACACAAAAATCCAATGCAATTACGCCAGACACGCGCTTTCTCACGAGCTTTCAGACTGTCGCTCGGTAAAAGCTCAAGGACACCGTCAAGCCTCAACAAACATAAAAGGGGACCTTGCACCAGAGCTTTGGAAAAGCTTTAAAATTTATAAATAGAACGAAAATGTTTGTTTGTAAACATTCCAACGCGGAGGACGATGAAAAGCTCGTAACGAGCTGTGCAAAGTAGCCCTTTCCTCTTTTTGTCATGGGCGGATACAGCCTTTCCCCCTCTCTCTCTCTTTCCTTCCATTTGAACAGCTGTGTTAGAGAAGGATAGCAGAGGGTGCCATCACGTGACTTTAACACCTATCTCCGTCCTTTTCTAACGCACGCGATCAAATGAAAATGAGAGAGAGAAAAACAAATCCCTGTATCGGCTAATGTCACTTCTTTTTATAGATGTAAACATCGTTCTGCCATTCTATATAACTACGCAGTACGCGGAAATTCGAAGAAAAATTGTGGGGTGGGAAGGGGAGAGAAAGGGAGAAAAAAAGGCGGGAAGAGTCACGTGATTGTGGTGTCGATGGGATTGGGGTGGATGTTGAAGGGTGAACGGTGGAGGGTGGAGGGTGGAGAGGGTGCGGAGGTTACTGTGGGTGGGAAGGAAGGAAGGGGTGAGAGCTTCCTCGTGCAATGATGGTCGTTGCTTGTCCTATTAGCTTATATCGTAGAAAGTTATCATTATTCGTATATGCTATCTCGGCGTTGCCGAAATTAGCTAGCTTCGATCCTGTATCGGTCACTTTAGGCGAGGTTTGCATTTTACTCATTTTAAGCAAATTTTATACAGCGACAAATAGAGACCCAGTACAACGCTTTATCACTTCGTGCACCAGTGGCGTAGCCTGCAATTTGGCAACGTTGCAGTTCGGTCCATTTCAACCTTTGAGAAAGATCGACCTATTGGGTGTTCGGTGAACACTTTCGCATTCGACCTTTCATATGGGTTTAAATTGACACAATACAATGTTGCCAAATTGCTCGCTACGCCGCCACTGTCGTGTACGCTCTAATGGATTTGATCAAATTGCAGAATTACCAACCTGATACTTCTAAAATGCAAACATAAATTTGACCAAAACATCTCAAAAACGGGTTTAATTGGTTTTATCCAAGACTTAGTTTAGACTTTCAGGTCTCAGATATTGTCTTCACTCTTCAGAACTTCCTGTTGTGGTGTGGAGGAGGGGTAGCTGGCACTGTATAACTGGTGGAGGCGTAGCGTGGTGCCCCCCTCCCCCCCCCAAACACCCCGAGTCGTTATTTGGACTCCCTATCATTATTTCGCCTCCTACTCTCTCGTATACCTTTTCCCCCTCTTCATTCCGAAGCTTCAGTCCCCTTATTTTCTCTTTAGATATTATGCTGAATCAGACCGTAAGCGCATTAAAAACTCTTCTGAAAAATAGTATGTTTGAGGACTGATTCCCTCACCCCCCTTCCTCCCGATTGCAAGTGTACCCTGTGAACCTCCTTTTACCTCGGAATGTGTTGTCTTGGGAAAACTGGACGTGAACTGATGGAAAACCCGGTAAAACCCGAGGTTTGAATCAAAGAATAAAACATTCCGTTCATTACCTACTCGAAAAATTGTATAAATCGAAGAGTGAAAATAAAGTTGATTTTTCTATCTCTCTCGTGTATTTTTTGCAAGCATAGCGGAGTAAAATCGGGTTCTCTTTACTATGGTCTTATATGGGAAAGAATTGCCCTAAAATCCAGGGGAAGATCATAAAAAATCATCGTTTTCGACCTTTTAAGCTCAATTCGAAACTTTCCAGTGACATATCTAGGTTTAAATTACCTACTTGTTAATAGTACTCTCTATTATTAAAGTTTTTCTTGAAAGTCTATAAATAATAAATTTATGTATAAACTGCGAATGAAATCAAATAATTGCATCTGCAAAAGGGTGCTCGATTTCTTTTTCTCTTGCAATTTCTTCCCTTTTTTGTTCCTTGTGCATTGAAGCGAAACCCAGTTTCATTCATTGCTCACAATAAGAGGGGTTACTTTGATGCAATCATGTTGACCGTAAGCTTTTTTTTTTTTTTTTTTTTAAATGAGAGATTCAGAGGAAAGGTGACGAAAGAGGTCATAAGAAATCCCATTGTTTCAGTGTAAAAAAGACGCTTTGTTCGCTATAAAGCAAACAATTGTAAGTTTCCGTGTCACAAGTTTTCGTCGACGGTGTTGCCCCTTTCAAAAGAAGATTCTCCTTTACAATCCTATAGTTGCGTCACTATTTCTCACTATACCTACGGGCCGATCTTTGAAATCATTAGATAAGGCTGGTAGACTGGATAAATGAAACGCTGCTATATTGGTCCCTTTAAAGTGTTAATCAAAAAGAAGAGATCTGTAACCAAGTATCCCTCCGCTACAAGGTGCATACTTCGGCCACGGATTCGAATTTCGAAAGAGGCTTTGACCTACACCGAGCAAAATGTTCTTGTAAATTCAATCAAAATTCCTTTTTGGAAAGTATTAAACAGAATTCTTGTTGAAAAACCGGACGTTGGGTGACTGTAACCAGAAAATTCCAGCTACAGCTATACCAGAATTCCGGAGAGGGAATGCATTGTCTGAATTCTTGTTACGGCAATAGGAAATTTTTCTCAGTGTATGTTCTGTTATCTGAAAGAGTGGATCTCTTAAGCGGGTGTCGCCCCCCCCCCCCCGGGGGTGAGTTCAGGGGCGTCGCGTCGCCCTCATATTTTAAATAAGTGACCCCTGTTTTGTTTTACCGATTCGAAGTTAGCGTTTTTCTAAAAAGTACTTCTTCTGGAATGTTAGTGTTTTTCTAAAAAGTACTTCTTCTGAAATGTACATACACCGCAAGCTTATATTGCGTCCACGTTCAGATTTGTTGTGACCTAATATACTTGACGTCATAATGGTGATCTCGGGTTTCTAACATAGTCCTTGTATCTGTTTAAATTTGAGTTGCGGAATCAGATTCCATCGGTTCACCCGAGAGACAATTAGATGCAGAAGAGGCTCACTTTATTTTCTCGCGAATGAAACAACTCAACAGTAATCAGCGCTTTGATTTATTCTGGTTGCCTGGCGTTGAATGATGAACGTTATTCTCTTCACCACTTAGCCTACCCCCACCGCTCCCCCCACCACTTTGTTTACCGAACGTCATCATTCTAATCCAAGCAAAATCAGGGAGGTGTTGACTGATGTTTTGTTGAACTTGCGGGATTTAAGATACTGCAAGCTGATTATGAACGATCGTATCGTAATGCTATCGAGTAGACGATCGAGTGCGTGTTATCTTATGGGTCGTGCCATTCCGAAAGGTTTCATTCCGATAGAAACGAAACCCTCCCATCTCTCCGGATATTCTCCGATATCTCAGCTGAGGAGTCATCGGCGAATTTCTGGAGAGATGGGAGAGTTTCTATCGGAATGAAACCTTTACGTTGTGATTGGTTGTGATCGATATTGTGAGGTTGGCTATCCTTGGATGTTCGTGGTGCATGCATACTAATTGCTCGATATTTATCTACCATCTTGGATTTTATTAAATGCCTCTTGTGAGTTTATTATTCATTTTATGACTTTCGAATGCCACCAATGGACTTCTCAGACGATTTTACATTAGATTAAACACTCTTAATCGTTCTACACGGAAAAAAACTACGGTGAAAATAACTATACGGATACCTGATTTTGGCTCCTGCTAGATGTTATGGTAGCGTTAACCAGAAGTTTACTATGTTTTGACTAGGTACTAGGTGATGTTCCCTGATTGCATGTCAATTTACTCAAAGTATCGGTAAATGTACCATACTTCTGGTCAAGTTTACCATAACATCTAGCAGGTGCCAAAATCAGGTATCCGTATGGTTGTTTTCACTAATCTTTTTTTTTTTCCGTGTAGAAAAAGTTTGCAAAAGACCCATTTTGGTTTGAAAAGTAATTGTAAACGATTGGAAAGATATCCTGTTTTGTGTTCCTGGTTCACAAACCCCACGATCCACAATTTTGACCTAACAATGTGGCAATGACGCCGCGGTTTTGAGTTCTCCGTTCTGGCGTTCTACGTTCTCCCGAGCTTTCCCTTTACGGAAGGTCATGGTGGAGGTGGGCATGCGTTTTGTGGCGCTGTCGCGTCGCGGGAAATGCGCAAAAATATTTTTCCCTCACCCCATCGTATCGATCCTTCCTTTTCCTTGCCACCCGCGTCCTCCCGCTTCTCTCCATTGCACCGACACCCCCCTCACTCCAGCTGCGCGTGCCCGCCCGCTCCCCTAAGTCCCCCCAACAACCCCCACCAACAGCCCCCCCTCCATCGCCCAGCCCCCGCCTCAACCCGGTCCGGAGCTCATAGTGCGCCTCGGGTTTCGGCGCTGCTTGCTTGCTCTGGGTCGGATTGAAGGAACCACCAGTTCGAATGACTTTCGAGGCGAGCTTTTCAAATACTCAGTGCCGCTCGTCCGGATAAGTCCAGTTTTTCGAGTGTAATACGGTGACCTTGACTCCTATCCGGGGACTGTTGTTGGAATACTTCACCCCCCTATATCCTACTGCTCAGTGGGTTGCATAACTCGATGGTGTTTACTTCCATTTTTACTCTATAAATACTGCCGTTCTGCGTGAGTATCCCACTATCTATCTCTATACCCGTGATCGATTTGGTTTTAATTTTAGTGTTTACAACTCTCTCGCACTACATGTATACCCCCTATAGTCTATACTCTCTCGTTCTCGCTTCTCCTCTTCTCTCCTCTCCTTCCCTCCCCTCTGTCCTGTCTCCCGCTGCCGCTGTTCATATGTGTATCGAACTTTCCTTTTTTTCCCTTTTTTTTTTTCGTTTCCACTTCCGCTTCCGCCTGTCTGTTGTCTCAATTTCTGTTTACTCTGAATGCGATCGTTCCTCTCTATTTCTCGTTACTCTGTATGTCTGTGGAAAATGATATTCTGAAAACCATTTTTCTTGTTTTCCCATCATTTCATTCATTCTATCAATCAATTTTGCTTCACCATTTTACTACTAGGTTACTCAGAGCCGAATTTGTGTATTGAATTTTTCTTTTTTTGTTTCCAATTCCGCTTCCTCCAGTCTGTTGTCTGTTGTCTCTTCCTCTATTTCTGTTTACTCTGAATGAAATCGGTCCTCTCTCTATTCTCTTCTCTAATTTTTCTTTACTCGACTGTAAGTCTGTGGAAAATGATATTCTGAAAACTATTTTTCATCCCCCCCCCCCCCCCCCCCCCCAATCGAACATTCATTCTATCAATCAATTTTGCTTCACCATTTTACTACTAGGTTACTCAGAGCCGAATTTGTGTATTGAATTTTCCTTTTTTTGTTTCCAATTCCGCTTCCTCCAGTCTGTTGTCTGTTGTCTCTTCCTCTAATTCTGTTTACTCTGAATGAAATCGGTCCTCTCTCTATTCTCTTCTCTAATTTTTCTTTACTCATCGACTGTACGTCTGTGGAAAATGATATTCTGAAAACTATTTTTCATCCCCCCCCCCCCCCCCAATCGAACATTCATTCTATCAATCAATTTTGCTTCACCATTTTACTACTAGGTTACTCAGAGCCGAATTTGTGTATTGAACTTTCCTTTTTTCGTTTCCAATTCCGCTTCCTCCTGTCTGTTGTCTGTTGTATCTTCCTCTATTTCTGTTTACTCTGAATGCGTTCGCTCTTTTCCAATCTCTCAGTTACTCTGTACGTTTGTGGAAAATGATATTCTGTGTTTTTTTTTGTTTTTTGTTTTTTTTTTGGTCATCTTTGCATTATTCATTCTATCATTCTATCAATCTCTTTTTATTCTCTCGATCATCCGTTTTCTTGCATCTTTGCAATCCCCTCCTTTTTTTTCAAACCAGCGATCAATTTTGCTTCACTATTTTACTACTAGGTCACTTAGAGCCGAAATCGTGTATCAAATTTTCCTTTTTACGTTCTCACAACTAACGAAGTTAGAAATTGAGAAAGTATTGCGATGGCGCAGATGTTTGTCTGTCTGTCTGTATCAGTGGCGGCTCGTGAAATGCGATGTATCGATGTCTACTTCATTTAAAACTATGGAAAAGTATCGATCGTCAGGGGGTGCAGTTGCATCTCCGAGAAATCGATACTTTTCTATAGGATTAAATGGAGTGGACATCGATATGTCGCATTTCACGAGCCGCCACTGGTCTGTATCCCAAAATAACTTTTGAGCCAATCGTACATATGCATCCAAATTTTGCGGAGAAGTTGCTTTTATACCACACCCTAGAGGGATTTTGTTGTTGTTGATTTTTCGAAATTTTAAACTGTAGGTAAGTTATGTAGATTGAAAGGTTTCCATTAAAATTAATGGTAAAATGGGTAAAATTATTGAACGTAGGGGAAAATATAATGATTCAAATATGGCTGTTTCAATTTTGATGAAAATTTGCAAAAACATTCTGCTACCAGTTTACTGTAAAATCAACCCTACAGGAGGTGGGGGTCTCCCCCAGAAAATATAAGGGGGTCTAGGCCCCCCAGATTAAGTTTGATGTGAGACATATTTACTCGAAAGTTGCTTGTTTTAAAAAATTATTGAAAAAAAAGGGGTAAATATTTTTTTAAAGCTACTGGCTGTTCAATGATCATCTCTTGGTTGTGTGAAATAATTCCATGGTGGCAGAATAAATTTAAAAATTTTAGACTGGAGATAACTCAATTTTAAATTGCGATCCAAGCGCCCCCCCCCCGTAATCTTCGTATATCAGATACCGGAGGAATATGCAGTTAAAGTGGACGTTGTTTTGTAAAAGTGGGTTAACTTACAAAAATGCCGTTTTGAGAAACAATAAGACACCAAGGTTTCGGCTTGTATTAAATGTATAAGATTAGATCAAAGAGGGGCTGTAGAAATAAGGCAAAGAAACAAAATTACGTAATTTGGTTTGCAAAATTAGTTTTTTTCCCCCTTTTGAAATCATAAGAATTCAATTTTGTCCGAAACTCACTAACCTCCCTCCACACCACCGCCCGAGTATTGTTACTATTTCTGAAGCTATATTCTAAAGCTATAGAAGCATGCTGCAGTTTGAGGTGAACTTTGCAAGTTCCTTTCTGAGCTGCTTTTATAACTTTCCTCGAACTGCACTCACTTTATTTCAGTTCCTTCAAATCTCTTTTTTTCAAACTTTTCTCATTCATCATAATATCAGTGGCGTAGCATGCAATTTGGCAACGTTGCTTCGTGTCCATTTGAACCCATGTAAAAGGTTGAATGCGAAGGTGTTCACCAAACGCCCAATAGTTTGATCTTATTCATGGGTTTAAATGGACACAATATAACGTCGCCAAATTTCACGCTACGCCACTGCATAAAATACACATTAACCTCCCTCAATCTGAGGAGGAGATTATCCACTCAACGATTTGAAATACCGCCGCAAGACTCCAGTTGCAGCAACTTCAAAAGAAAAGAGAAATAAAATGAAAACTAATTCGTATTAATGGGACTGTTGCAAACTTTTGCTACAGCGCCATAGAGAGATGAATCTCATGTAAAATCGCGTGAAAAGTCTATCGGTGGCAGCAGAAAGTCATAAAATGCAATAATAATCTCACAAGAGGCATTTAACTGAAATCCAAGATGGCGGTAAAATATCGAGCAACCTATGTATGCAAGCACCATGAACATCCAAGATGTCCAACCTCACAACATCGATCACAACGCAAACAAACTCATAACCTCTGATGCTGTGAGGTTGTCAACGTTGGCCATCATGAATGTTCACGGTGCGTGCACACAGGTTGCTCGATATTTTACCGCCATCTTGGGTTTCAGTTATACGCCTCTTCTGAGTTTAATTCTGCATTTTATGACTTTCTGATACCACCAATGGACTTTTCACGTGATTTTACCTTAGATCCAACACTCTATATCGCTGTAGCAAAAGTTTGCAACAGACCCATTAGCGAATCTTGTGTTAAATTAACTTACTGGAGAAGGTCATAGGCGTGGCGTCAAAGAGTGTTTAAAGAAATAAAAGTTAAACAACAATAAAAGAAATCGTAAAGCAATAAGAAATAAGATAATGAAATAAACCTTCAAATAACGTAATCCAAAAAGAAATAAGATGAGAAGCCAATAACATTTCGCATTGGTTTACTTTGTTTTGATTGATTTGATTGTTTTTTTACTTTTATTTCTTTGACATTTTTTTTCGCCTCTGATGATAATATTTAACCCTTTAAGGACTAGGTTAGTTCCAAAGAACGCCTCTCTCCCGTTAATGAAGGGAAGGTAGTTAACTATTCGTACTCGGAGGAGGTGGAATTGCCTATACGAGGAATTGAAGGCGCTCGACGAAAGAACTTCAAAAGTACGCCTCTCTTCTGTTTCGTAGGGAAGGTTGTTAACTAACTATTCGTACTTGGGAGAGTTGGCATTGCCTGTACGATGAATTGAAGGCGCCTGAAGAAGCCTTATCTTGTAGTTGTTTTCCTCGATAGTTTCATTTATCCGGAATGAAGACTGAAACAGTGGCGTAGCCAGGAATTTTTCTCGGAGGAGGGGAGGCGGAGGTTCGAAAATTGTCAAGGGGGGGTCCAAAAATTCTAATTTGGTCAAATTTGTCTGAAAACGCAAAAAATTACATTTTTAGGGCAATTTTAGTGTCAAGGGGGGAGGGGGTGGTTCCAGATCCCCTGGACACCCCTCCCCCTTGGCTACGCCACTGCACTGAAACAATGTGAAATAGACCAGAGGGGAAAAATGAGTATAATCGGGCTTTGACCATAAAGGGTTAAGATCGAAAGGCCCATATTTATAGGTGTACAGTAATTCTTGGGTTATCCGAACTAATGTGGCAGTCGCCTTGTTCGGATAACGGAAAGTTCAGATAATGTAATCCAGAGTCCGTTGCTGACTGTTACTACTTTTCGTGAAATGACTGAAAAGTCGATTAAAATACTGCAAACTACTTTAATTTTATACTTACAATTCTGTGCTTGATATTTACATTTTACGACAGAGTTCTAAAAAGTTTGATTGACATCAGACGAAAGTGGAAATCCGGGTAATGGGTACAAATGGGGCTGTTGCAAGGGTCTGAAATGTTTTGTTTTTTGTAAAGAAAATGGAAGTACTCGATGAGCTGAGGACAAAGATGCCCTTGGTTTCTAATTTAGTCCCATAGTTTTGAAGATGAGATTTTGGCCCAAAATACATTGTTATAAATGGGAATTCGCGTAGTGACTTCACTACGCACACCATTTTTTACAACTTTTTATTGGTGTATCTCCAAAATCGGTACCTTTAGAAAAAAACAAAAGGCACCATTGTTCTCAGCTCATCAAGTACTAGCGTTTTCTTAATAAAAATCACGACTTTTCAGACCCTTGTAACTGCCCATTGGGTATAATGGAAAGCGGAAGGGCTGTCTGAGATGCGTCAAGTTCCTTTGAAACCGGCGAGTAAAAGCTAGGAATGTGTATCGACAAAAGAGTTCGGATAACAAGGAGTTCAGATAACTCGAGGTTTACCGTATTTTGAACAACCAAGATGCTTGCATTTTCCTCGGAATATCTCAAACTGCTTGATGGCAGAAATTATGCGAATTTTACATTGATTGTGAGTGGAATAAACATTTATCATAATTTCTGCCATAATGACAATACTGTGCTTTAACTGCAATTTTCTTGAGAACCTTGAGATTGAGCATTGTTTTTTTACTCGCGTATTCTTGTGGCGAGGCTGAAAATGAGTAACCTATTTGATTATTTACCCTTTCTCAAAAATAACAACTTTTTCTGGAAAGCAATACTAACACCTTACTTATTAACAGGAAACGAGAACAATGCTGGATCGTTTTGTTAATTTCCGGTGCCACTAAACTCCCGTTTTTTTGTTTTTTTTTTTTTTTTTTTTGCAAAGAATTCTGAATTTTCTACTGACCAGTGTATACTGCATATGTATAACACTTAAATAATGAGTTTTCTCTGGGACAGTGTTTCCACGGAGAATGCTAAGCTGCGTAATTGGATACACCAGAGCTGCCGGTTGGCGTAAAATTAATGACATGTTTCAATTCACCGATGATTCCACCGGTTGAGAAAAGATTACTCAGTTCAGTGTCTGACTGTACTGCACGAAAATACTCTGATCTGTAATCTATGTAAATCGATGATTGTATCGAATTACGATTTTTCATTTTTTGGTACTTTCAACCTTATTTTTGAAGTCATTGACGAGATATTTTGCAGAGACGTTCTTCAGATGATTATCTCGTTCTCGTAACTGACACTCCGTTTTCCCAATTATAAATTACTTTCGGCCTGCAATGGGGCTCTTGCAAACTTTTGCTATAGGGGATAGAAGAATTGATTCTTGCACAAAAACCTGTAAAAATGAAGATGAGTACACTAAAAAATCAAGAAATTCACTCTTAGAATCGGACTTAATGGCGGAGAGACGCAGGTATCATGGGAGATTCCTATCATCCTATCTAAACTGAGACTTATCTCTGTGTTTCCGTAGAGAAAGTGACATAATAGACAGGAATCTCCCATGATACCTGCGTTGAACCGCCATTACGATTTTCCCGTTAAAGCAGTTATGTGAGTTTATTACCTAATTTTAGACTTTCTTGGTGTGATTTTCGTGATTTCCGCTGGTCTTTACATCAGATTGGACTATTTATTTGCTTATAGCAAAAGTTTTTAAGAGCCTCATTTGACATTAATCGAACGGTAGACCTCTGGTGGTAGCAAAGATTACTTATACTCCAGATATGGCACTAGCTATCTTGCCAATGTTAAATTTTGTTAAGCGCCTTCATTTCTAAAATCGAGCTAAAACACATACACTGGCCCACGGTTTGTTTACGTTTCGGCGAGCGAGAGATGTGAGGGAGGGGTGGGGGTCGTGGGCCAGCCGACTGGCCTCGCCCGCCCGCACGTCTCTCGCTCGCCGAAACGTAAACAAACCGTGGGCCAGTGTATGTGTTTTAGCAATGAAGGCGCTCAACAAGATTTTAGCTAGTGCCATATCTGGAGTATAAGTAATCTTTGGGTGTTAGAAATCGTCACCGAAACCCCGTAGAATCACCTTAAGCATTGCAGGTTGCCTACCATTACCGAAGATCTAAGGCGTCGACTGGCACTATTTAATTCGCCGACTGTACGTCATAGTGTTTTTGGTTTCGTGTTTTTCTTCCCTGCGAGACTGTTTATCGTTTGTTGTCCGCTCTCCATTACACTGCTGTGCCACTGTTTGAGGAGATGGCGGCGTATCTTGTGTGCACACAAGGGGGGGGGGGTGTTTTTCTGAAGGTGTATAATGTATATATGCCATGTTGTCGTATATTATATAGACGCAGTAATAGGAGCTTTCCGAGGATCGGAGAACACGGACAAAAAGTAATTTCCGTTTCTGGGAAAATGTTTCCGAGACAAATGCGTCCCGCGATCACGACGCACAGTGAAGCGAGTCAATGAGAAAGGCCGGACATAGCGTGGCAACTTCAAATGCTTATGTCTTTGTTAATAGGCAATGGAGAAGTTTGAAAATGGCATCACTGGTTTTATCGTAAAATTTCCTTCAAGAATCATATTTTTATTGTTTATTTTTTGACTGTAAATACATTCAAATTTGCAGTGGCGGCTCGTGAAATTTGGCAACCGTGTCCTCCTCTTATTTAACCAATGTAAAACAATCGATTCTCCCGGAGGCTGTCAGCCTCCGCAAGAATCGATTATTTTACCTACGTTTAAATGGAAAACTGGCATGGTTGCCAAATATCACGAGCCGCCACAGCAAATTTGTAGTTTTAGTCGAATATTTCATGTCCCATTGACTCGCTTAACTGTGCGTCGTCGCATGTTATCTCTGCGTCGCACAGTTTATAGTTCATAACTTAGTAAAATGGTGACATTTTTAAACTCAGTTTCCTTGATTTTTTCTTTTCAAATTCTTTTCGAACTTATAGGTGAGTGAAAAAAATGAATTGGTTTGAATGAAAGCGATTGAAAAACTTTAAAGAAAAGCGCAAAGGTAAAAAAAAAAAAAAAAAAACAAACAAACAAACAAACAAAAATGCAAAAACAAACAAAGCATAAATTTAAAAACTAGCTTAATAGATTTAAAAGAATTGCTAGTTTCTTTAAACTTCAAGCGTACAACTTACGTAAAGAATCAATATTCAATATTCGTGTTTCAATGTCTTCATATATACTTATTTATAATTTCATCACATTGCGTAGATACAATTCTATTTTCTGGCAAATCAAATCAGGTGGCAATTCTTTTGTGGTTTGCAACTTTTTTGTTGCAGCGTTGCCACTTTTAAAACTTTTGTGGGAGCCAATTCGACCCCGTCAAAAAATCGACTTTGACGATCGGAACCAATTCGACCCGGAGCCAATTCGACCACTTTTTGACCGGAGCCAATTCGGCCATTCGGGAGCCAATTCGGTCGAGCCCGTAAAAATGAATCATGAACTAGAAAATGTAATTTTTTAATGAGTCGACGTTGGTTTTAAAAAAAAAAAAAAAAAAAACCTGAATTATTTGTTGATAGATTCTTACAGATTTTATATCTTGAAGGAAACGATACACGGTTTCATTACAACTGAGACAGACAGAGACCAGTGGCGGCTCGTGCAATTTGGCAACAATGAATTCTCTGTATTTAAACCTACGCAAATCGATCGTTCCGCAGGGGATTCACCGAATCCCAAAGTTGACCTTTACTCCAGGTACGACACTAGCTAGAAATCTTATTGAGCGCCTTCATTGCTAAAACACATACACTGTCCCACGGTTTGTTTACATTCTGAAGAACGCAAATCGTGGGTCAGTCGTGGTGGTTGTGGGACAGCCGACTGGCCCCTCCCCGCCTGCGCGTCTCTCGCTCGCCAAAACGCAAACGAACCGTGGGCCAGTGTATGATGTGTTCTAGCTTGGTTTTAGCAATGAAGGCACTCAACAAAATTTAACGTTGGCGAGAAAGAGGTGGTTTCAGAGGTGTTCGATCAGCAATCACTCATCACTCATCAATCAGCAATCAGCTTAGCATATAGCATTGCGCGACCTTCCCGTCTGCGTCGCGTCGCTCGCCGTCTGTCGCCGCGCGTCAACGTCCGACGAGACGCGAAGTATCTCGGCCTTCGAAAAAGTAGTGGTCACCCCCCCCCCCCCCTCTTGCCCCCTCCCACGCTATTCTTCCTCTCTTGAGACGAGCATTCAGCAAATCAGCAGTGTCTCATCGGACAGAGTGTCACATTGTCAACACATGGTTCTCACTGAGTGAGTACAGCAGAATGTATCAAAACAAATACCCCTTTTATATACGTCGCGAGCAATGAGAGATCGTTAAATCTGTTGAAAGATTTTAAATTGCGATGTCTCAATGTATCTCCTGTCCGTTATCATGTGAAAAAAAAGTGCTCGATCGATCCGTCTAGGAGAATCATTATGAGTAGAGTCCCTGTGCATTAACCTTTTTTTGCCCGACGGTACTGCAAGTATCACCAATTTTTACACGGAATTAAATGCGAAGTGTGAAAAATCAATATAAGCATCAATTTACGATAGTAATCTACGACTAGATCACCAATAGCCATTAAAAAGCGCGACAGTCAATTTTCTTCAATCACCGGGATAGGCAAAATGAACACGGGGGAGTAGGAATATTTAACCACCCACCATGGGCGGAGCTAGCAATTTGGCAACTGTGGATTCTTCCCATTTGAATGTATGAGAAACAATCGATTAGAAATTGGGCCATGCCCCCCTCGAGAATCGATTGTTTCTCATACATTCAAATGGGTAGAATCCACAGTTGCCAAATTTCTTACTCCGCCCATGCTACCCACCAAATGTATGAGAGAGTAACGGCTTTGATTTCTTTTGGTAACCTGAACCAGGGTAGTAAAAAACGCTAACGATTACCTGATGGTCATTTAAATGTATCGTCAAAGCAGTGGCGGATCCAGAAATTTTTTCTGGGGGGGGGGCGGCACGCCTGTGAAATTTTGAAATTTGAAGCGCTGGTGGAAGCAATTTCGGGCTATTTTCTGTAGAAAAGAGGCAAAATATGAGGCTTCTAGGGGGGGGGGGGCTTTGACGAATATTTAAATGTCCATCTGATTACTGATCGTTTACTTTTACGCTAAAACTGATAAGTAAGACTGTCTACGAGTAACGCTATTGAATTAACTATTAGAATTTTAAGAATTGATTGTTGCTATGGTAGTCATAGCTAGATTGCCCATTTTTATTAACAGCCACCAACAAGTAGCCTCTATGAAACGATGACTAACGGGAAACTTAATTATGGTTACCATAGAAACGGTCAAGTTTCACGTTACGCGACCAATAGCGTTCAATCATAGACAACCTTAATTTTGTAGGTTTAACGAAAAATTAAACAATAAGCCCGCTGGCAACCATTGAAATACTTTTCTCTCCGTAAAAAAAAAAAAACTCTTCCCGGAAATCCCAAAATAGACCTTTCACGTCACATTCCGGTGGGACCTTTTATAATTTCATGACAAATTGCGGAGTATTTTTCACAGAAATATCTCGTTGTAATAATGCAAACTGTCAGCCACACGTTTAGCGTCATGTAGCACAAAGAATCGACTCGATATTTATTTTTTTTTTTTTTTTTTTTTTTTTTTTTAGGAATGCTACATTTTTCTCCCGCGTGCTCAGATAAGCTGTAGACATCGCCGACTTACCACTCTGAAAGTTATGTAAAGCCCTAATTAAATCAAAACAGAATCGTTTTATTATTATACTTTAGTTCGATATTTTAATCTTGTCAGCGTGCAGTTCAGTATGTCGTTTTGATACCCCATAAATTGTTATTTCGTGCAAGAGTGAATCCTTGGATGTGTTGTTTGCTTTTTTTTTCTCTCTCTCTCTCCTCTTTTCGCTTCTTCTCAGCAATTCCACTCGCTCTAGTGTTACGATGCATTTCCTCCCTGTTTCGCCAAGCTGTTTCCATGCAAGCTTACCCGTGGTGGCGCACAGATGAGCGAGTAAATAGGAGGGGTCGGACTTAAAATATATGACTATAAATACGAATGGGTCTGTTGCATACTTTTGCTACAACATTATAGAACCGTAATTCTTATGTAAAATTCGGCGAAAATAATGATGCGCACATCAAAAACGTTCAAAATCTACTGATTAACTCAGGAAATCATTTTCAATTTCAAACAGCCCGCGCTACACTAGACACTATTTGCACCGGTATACTACTACATAGACGGAACCACCGTGCATAAGTAAACAACATCTTAACTACAAAATGATGGAATTCCCTTCTAAATACATGAACTATTGGCTGCATTTGCTGTCTGGTTTCTTCGGTTTATCAAAGATTACAAAATAATATAAGAAATGTACGCATCTTAACGAAACATTCCAATGTTTGTAAATTCTGCTCATGTTTACATAAACAGTATGGTTGCATCTATGTAGTTATAAGTCGGTGATTTATAGTGTCTAGTGTAGCGCGGGTTGTTTGAAATGGAAGGTATTTTCTGAGTTAATGAGTGGGTTTTGAAAGTTTTTAAGGTGCGCATCGTTCTTTTCGCCGAATTTTACGTTAGTATCAATGAGTTATATTGATGTAGCAAAAGTACGCAACAGACCCATTGTTGGTGCTTTTACGGTCACAAAATGCATTGTAAGATGTGATTCATGTAGATAATTTTACGAGAAAATCAATGACATAACATTTAAACTTCCACATTGCGTGTTTACAAAGATACAAGCATCTAAAGTTTACAGACCATAACCGGTCATTTCCATTGACTCGGTCCTCTGTGCGGTTGGTTCCGGGAATTCGTGCGAAGTCTGTCGCAGCTCTTTCGATAGATTTTCCGACCCTGCACTCTCTGAGCATAACATTTAATTGCATCGAGCGAGTGCAACGTCAATTGTTAATGGATTTTTCTTGCACACGTCTTTATCAGCGTATCATCACTTGATCGAACGCGCGGGAAATTATTTTAAAAACAATTTAGGTTTTAATTGGGGCGGGGGGAGGGGTAGGGGGATGGAGAGGGGGGAGGAGGGGTGAGGAATAACTTCTAGGAAACCGTCGTGTCGTGGCAACATTGACAACTGTGCTTTAACTTGTTAATTGACGCATTCTATTACTAGTCTCTTTTCGGCAAGGGCGTATCCAGAAAAAAATTCAGGGGGGCCCAATATCAACTGGGAGGGGGGGAGGTGCAAAAGTTCATCCCCCCACTAGTAGGTCATTTTTCGCCGTTTTTCCTATTGCTTTGGCATTTTTCAGGGATTGAACGGATTTGAGGGGGGGGGGGGGCCCTGGTTTTAAAACAACGTAAGACCTCTGGTAATAATGTAAAAAATCGCATCCAATCGCATCGGTTGTGCTAAATCGCATTCAATGGCGGCGTCCGTTGCCTAGAGCATAAAACTCGTTGATGATCAGAGGTTGACTATTCTTTTGCCTTAACTCATTCGTTCATAAATGTATAGGGTATTTTCATTTCTAAGAAGCTTTAGTTTTGTCGTCGATCCAAAACCCTCTCTCCGTCAACCCCTCATGGTCTGAGCCCGATTATATCTTCAGTCGCTTTCAATTTGTTGTATAGGCAGTTCCAACTCAAGGTTATAGATTAAGAGGTATGCATCATCTGACTTCGCGCCACGAAGTCAGTAGCGCGCAGTTCAAAATCCAGATCCAAGATGGCCGACAAAAGCAGAAAACATTGTATACTCTCTCCAGAAAACACTGGGCTTCCCTCTCGAGAAAAGCAGAAAATAGCCCGATGTTTTCTGGAAAGAGAAAAGAAACACAAAAGAAAAGTTCACTCAAAGTTCTTTTGTGTTTTCTCGTATACAATTTGTCTGCTTTTGTCGGCCATCTTGAATCTAGATTTTGAACTGCGCGCTACTGACTTCGTGGCGCGAAGTCAGAAGAGCATACCTCTTAATCGTTTACCTTGGTTCCAACTCCTCCGAGTTCGAACAGTTAACCACCTTCCCTATATAAACGGAAGAGTGTCGTTCTTTCGAACTAACATCGCCTTCAATTTGTCGTATAGGCAATTCCAACTCCCCCGAGTACGAACAGTTAACTACCTTCCCTTTATAAACGGAAGGGGAGGAGTGGCGTTCTTTTGAGCTGACTTGATCCTTGGATGGTTAACTGTATATTTTTACTGCACACCCTGTAAATCGAAGCCACTTCCCGACTTTACTCCCACAAGCGAATGATGTCAAGAATAATGTGGATGCCAGTCTGAACTCTGAAGTATTATATCAGGTAGCTTTTCTCAGAATAAACATTCGAGACGGGAACAAGAGAATCATCTTCCGAGTTTATGAAAAACAATGGGATAATGCAACTTAACCTTTTCGCTTTGCGTCCGTTCTCCATATCTTCAAGTCGAGGAGAGACTCCAGACTAGATCCAATATTTCTCCTCGACCTTTCAAGTGTACTCAAACCGTGTTCAATGTTCATCTCCCACGTGTCTGTTCTTTGCCGTATCTTTCGGGATCCTTTATTTGAATCGTATAATAATAACCTCGTTTAGTGAACCGATTCACCTCTGATTTCCAAACTTCAAACTTGGGACTTTGGCAATATAAAATTAATAAGTATGGATCGAGAAATTTCTCTGAAATAATATCAGAATCACAACAGCAATTTTATTTTTGTATTACGCGTGGGAGGCTCCGTTCTGATTGTAGCAGCCCAGGTATGAAGAAATATTTTTAAAATATTTTTAAAATATTGTCAATATTTTAATATTTTTAAAATATTGTCAATATTTTAAAAACATTTTAATAAAAACATTTTCAAAAATTTTTAACAAAAATATTTTAAGAATATTTTTGAATATATGTTTTTTTTTTGTTTCAAAGTATTTTGACAACCAATTGGCATGAACGAATCATGTTTTTTATAAAGTGTTTAAAATATTTTCGAAAGGTTACAGAAAACTTTTCGGCAAGATTTTTAAAAATGTTCTAAAATATTTCTTTCATATCTGGGAGAGGTCATAGAGACCACGCGCTAGAGTTCGTTTCAGAAGTGTAGGCGCAGCTCTCCGTTAATCTTTGGCGAATTTTCATTCTTTCAAATCAAAACAAAAATTGTATACGACTCTCACTTTTTGACTTGAAAGCGTTTCTCATTGAAAATCCAACGCGTAAATTCTTTTTCATTAAGTTTTATTGAGTGTTTTGAGATATAAGGTTGGGAAATTCCAAAGATTTTCGGTCTAGGTAAGCCTACACTTCTGAAACGACCTCTACCTATCTCGCCCATAGTGGCAACTTTTTTTTTTTTTTTTTTTTTTTCCCCCGTTTTTTCGGGGTCGCAACATAAAGCAAGGTTCAACGGCTCATTTGTAGAATGTTGAGCAAAGCTGTTGATGTCAGTAGCCGATCAGAACGAAGCAATGATTGTTTTGGGCGTTGGTCAAGAATCCTCATAGGAGCCGTTGGACGTTGCTCCCCATGATATACTGTTGAGCAGGGCTTCGGACCCGAGCATTTGAACAACGGGCCCGGGTCCGGGTCCAAGAGAAAATGAATCCTCAGGGTCCGGGTTCGGGTCCGGTCCAAAAAGAAGTGAGTCGTCAGGGTCTGGGTCCAGGTCCGGGTCCACTAAAATTCTTTGGACCTGGTCCAGGGTCCAGAACCGGTTCTGGACCGGTTCTTGAAGGGTCCAAGTAATTAGTCGATAAATTTAGGCTTCATAGTTGAACTTTTTTATGCAGAAAGGGACACATTTTTCTGTTAACGCAAAAGTGAACTAATAAACAAAGCAAGAAACTCATAGCGATTGGTTACCTTCTTCATAAAGTCACCCAAACAATGATCTGGTAAATAGCAAAGGACAGAGCTAATGAAATGATAAAATAGCAACGGGCTTTTGTTTCCTTTTCGTCCTTTTTTTCTTTCCTTTTCATTTCTTTTCCTCTCTTATTTCTTGCTTTCTTTTGTCCTCTTTATCCTTCTTTTTTACCTCTAATTTATTCTTTTTTCATGTGCACACTGGACCCACTGAGGACCGGTTCTAGCGGGTTCTGAATGAACCCGTCCGAAGGGTCCGGGTCCGGTTCAGGGTCCAGAAGTGAAGCCATTTTCGGTCCGGGTCCGAGTCTGGGTCCAGAAGAGAAAACAAAATTCGGTCCGGATCCGGGTCCAGGTCCAAGCAAAAAAAGGGGTCCGGACCGGTTCCGGGTCCAGGACCGGTCCAGGGTCCGAAGCCCTGCTGTTGAGTCCCCAAAAATAAAATCGTCCACCACGAACCGCGCGATCGGCTAGTGCGTGGTCTCTGTTGTCTCTGGATTGTAGTATTCTGTGAGAGATTTAAGGAACTTATCTCAGATTCAAGATTATCTGCGGTTTAGACCATATGCTTGTGGTTCCAAGTATTATTTTTGAATCACCCTTATTCGATCAAATTGTAGTCATCGATAATGATCAAAATGAAAGGCGGCGACTTATTAACTAATGATCCAGTATCACTTAAGGATTATCAGTCAAAAAGTTTATCCCTGATAACGACATATAAATAGTATTCGGTGGCTTTCTCGTCTGATCTCATTAAATTTTAATCTGACCGCGTGTGTAATCAGTACCCAATATCTTTGAGTCATACTGAAACGTTTTTAAATTGAATTCTTGTAATTTACAAATCAAATGTATTCTGACGATTACTCAGTCGATTACTCTTGTTTATATTGTCTGGTTTTGCATGTTCTTTATTCAGTGCTGTGGGTTCTGTCTTCTTTTCTGTATGAATGGGCTCCTTGCAAACTTTTCCCAGATATGAAAGAAATATTTTAAAAACATTTTGGAAATCTTGCCGAAAAGTTTTCGGTAACCTTTTGTAAATATTTCAAAAACATTTCAAAAAACATGATTTGTTCATACCAATTAGTTGTCAAAATATGTTTGAAAATATTTTTAAAATGTTTTTGTTAAAATTTTTTTGAATTTTTTTCTTATTAAAATGTTTTTAACATATTTCTTCATATCTGGGTTACTACAGCGTTACAGAGGGTCGATTTCTATGTAAACTCACTTGAAAATAATGTTGAGCTTGAGAGTACGAGAAAGTTCCAAAATTCACTTACAAACTCAATAAATTCGTTGAACAAAATTACAAGATGGCGGTTGAAATAGCAGGTGACGATGGGGGCCCCCCGCCCCCGCCCCAGCCCCATCTAATTGCAGCTTTCTCTATGGCGAATCTTTTTTCTCAGCACAGAGAGTTGCGATTTGATGGGACTCCCCTGTTTTCAACCGCTTATTCCACCACCATCTTCTAATTTTGTTAAAAGCATTTATTAAGTTCGAGTAGATTTTGGAACTTTGTAATACTCTCAACGTTATTTTCAAGTGATCTTTACATAGGAATAATCTAACCTGTATAACGGTGTAGCAAAAGATTGCAACAGACCCATTCACCGTAATGTGTTTGAATCCGTATCGATTATGAGCACTTTCTTCCTTTCATCCCTAATTTAACCGTGCATTAATTTAAGTCGTTTGTTGTTTTGTTTGTTTCAGTTGAAACGCGTGTGTGTGACAACGAATCTCAAAACGAATCATCTTCTCGAACAAGATTTTTTTCTAGCTAAAACTGAAGAACTAAGTTAAGTTTTCAAGAACTAAAGACACAGTTACATGCTTAAATTACGGCTCGTTTCCACCCATTTCTTGAAGCAGCCTTAAATGATCTGAAAATGTGTCGCGATCGTGATATGAATCCTTAAGTGATAAGACTTGCTCGAATCAAATTATATTTTTTTAAGCGGTCATAATTATTCAGCTCTACTCATTTAATAATTTATTTCTAATGATATCTATATTTATCGCAGTATTATCTAGTTTTATCGTCTTGTTATATTAAAATCACTCAGTTTCCAAGTTCGCGCTCGCTCCCGACGTTTTTGCATAATCGATCTATCGATTCTATAATCGAATCTAATCGATCCGTCGGATTTAAATCTCATTCTACATTTATTTTATTTGCGCCTCCTAGAAGAAATCCGGGTTGTTTAGTCAACCATTGCTTTTGTATTACGGTTTCGATTTTCGTCTCGTACCCGATGGTAGTCCGACGAATTACATCATAGTTTTAAAGTTTTAGATTCTCATTCATTCAATTTTATGGATACTACCTAAATCGATAAACCAACTTCCAGACCAAAAGACTCGAGGCCTACTTATCTCAAAACAGCTCATTGTTTATATTACTCACGGTATTGTTATAACTCTTATTATATAGCATAAGAATATTGAAAATTTACATACGTGACATAACTCTCCCCGTGAATTACGAGAACCTTTTTGTCTTTTCTCAAGTCGAGACTTGCACGCTTATTTTTATTGATTGCGTTGCCCGTCTGTTGGGCTTTTTCGCTGTATTTAAGTCGGTAGTTCGCGCCGGATTATTTAATTTCGATTCGCCGACGTTTTAACTGTCCGATCTTTTCTCTCTAAGTTGATCGTTTATCGGACTTGTTGTACAAGATTGCACTCATCTGCATTGGAATCGTCAAGCTGTGGAGTATAGCCAAGGATTGTTTTGTAAGTATCAAATTATTAACGCACTATACAGTATATACATATGTTTCTGTTTATTTCAAATGGGACTCTTGCAAACTTTTGTTACAGGGGATTGAAGAGGGGATTATTGCACAAAAACCCGTAGAAATGACGATGAGTACACTTAAAAGTCACGAAATTCACTCTCAGAATCGGGCTTGATGGCGGAGAGACGCAGATATCATAGTCAGGGGAAAATAGGGTTTGACCCGGAATAAATTGCAACAGAAGCTTTTATGGCTGGAAGTTGCTCATTGGTACTATCTAAAGAACATATAAAAAGTTCGCCAAAATCCGAGTACGGGAAAGGGAGTTTTTCCCCCCCCCCCTTTTTCACCCCCAATTAGAGGATTTTGACGTCTTTTTTCACGGTTTTCCTCAATTTGCGCCGAAACTACCACTCCAACGCTAAAATTGGATTGTTTAATTTTAAAGAGGGTAAAATTTCCTTCAAGATGGTTCAATCAAGTTAAAATTTTAGTCAACCGGAGGGCGGGAAACAGCTGATTTTCATTTCGCGGAAATTCGAGAATTCGCGGAAAAAACGCGTTTTTTGGCGATTGTTCGAGTAATTTGACTTCCGCAGCAACGAATGCGAAATGACTGTATTCTAGACACCACATACGTATTATAGGGGTCTACTATATTGAATATTATGGAGGTTCACACATTTTTGGAATTGGCAAAACTGCCCCTTATAAATGACTTGTAACAGTTAATGGAGAGCTGCAAAAATGTGCTGATGTACCTATATTTTGTGCCCCCAAGAAAACCCATTCGGATTTCGGATATTGAAAATGCAGGTAAATTGGCGATTCTTCAATTGTATGGAGGCAGAAAAGACGATACGATAGAGCTTCCGCGTTTTCGTCTCTATAAAGAAAAGGTTGCCTCAACCAAGACTTTCCTCAAACCGGAAAAATTACCACTCACTTCACCGGCCGTCAAGTATCACTCTTAGCGAGCTTATTTTCAAATTCAGGAGTGGATGGACACAAACGGCCTGGGCCTGGATGCCATCTCATGGGGATGGATCACCGAGTGCAAAAAATATCTACCTAGACTCACGGATAGGCCTTCGCCCTTCTGCCCCTTAAATTCTTTCATCAGTCGACCACTAAATGATAAAGACAGCGTGACACTATGCATTGCAAAAAAATTGGTTTGCCATATAATGACGCGACGTTTGTAGTGGTTGCCATTTGCCAAGACCACAGTTGATTCCTCCTTGGTCGAAAAAGTGTACGTTCCTTCCCAGAAAAAGGAGGTAAATTAAGCATTCACGAATGCCAGGCCTCTGGGGGGGGGGGGGGGTTTAGTTGGTCCTGATACGCAAAGTAAAGAAATGAATAAGACATTTGACGAGAAAAAACTGAATTACTTCACAGAATTTGTGCTCTATTTATTTTGTATTGAGAGTCGGGTCAGAGGGGAAGGGAAGGGGGGGTCAAGGGGGATCTCGGTCCCTCCACACCTCCATAATATTCAATATAGTAGACCCCTATAATACGAATGTGGTGTCTAGAATACGGTCATTCCGCATTCGTTGCTGCGGAAGTCAAATTACTCGAGCAATCGCCAAAAAACGCGTTTTTTCCGCGAATTCTCGAATTTCCGCGAAGTGGAAATCAGCTGTTTCCCGCCCTCCGGTTGACTAAAATTTTAACTTGATTAAACCATCTTGAAGGAAATTTTACCCTCTTTAAAATTAATCAAGTCCAATTTTTGCGTTGGAGTGGTAGTTTCGGCGCAAATTGAGGAAAACCGTGAAAAAAGACGTCAAAATCCTCTAACTGGGGGTAAAAAGGGGGCAAAACCCCCTTTCTCGTACTCGGATTTTGGCGAACTTTTTATATGTTCTTTAGATAGTACCAATGAGCAACTTCCAGCCATAAAAGCTTCTGTTGCAATTTATTCCGGGTTAGCCCCTTATTTGAGCTATTTTCCCCTGACTATCATGGGAGATCCCTATCCAAATTGAGACATATCCCTGTGTTTCCGTATAGAGAAAGTGACAAATTAGACAGGAATCTCCCATGATATCTGCGTTGAACCGCCATTGCGATTTTGCCGTTATAGCAGTTATGTGAGTTAATTACTGAATTTTAGACTTTTTCGCTGGTTTTCACATCAGATTTAAATATTCATTCGCTCACGGCAAAAGTGTGTATAAGAGCCCCATATTTAGTTATACCTCCAAATACTGTTTAACACACTGTTCCGGTTCGCAGCTTAGGAGGGAGAGAAGATTTTTAGGGGCAGTTTCCGAAAATTCCCGCTGTGCGACCTTGCTCGTACCTTGTCATTTATACCGCATACATTTCACACTTGAATCAGTGCAAATTTGTCGTTTTTCATCCCGACTTCTATGCGGCAATATACGGACGCAATCGTCGCTTAAGTGCGAGACAGGGCTGCCGTTTTGCTTATAATTAAAGGCATTTTTCAAGTCACCGGTTGAGATGATTCCACCGGTTGAGAAAAGATTACACTGTTCAATTCGATGTATGACTGAAATGCACGAAAATACTCTGATCAGTAATTTTTTCTCAATTTGTGTAATCACACTTAAATTATTAAAATACCAGCAAGTTTTTTAAAGTAATCGACGACTCCACCGGTTGAGAAAAGATTACATATGCGATCATTTTCGTGCATTACAGTCATACATTGAATTGAACTGTGTAAATCTTTTCTCAACCGGTGGAATCATCGGTGAATTATAAAATACGATTGATTCGACGCAAAACGGCAGCGCTGGTGCGAGAGCGTTTTATGTGCCGATAAATTAAATGCTTTGCGCGCGAGTTGCCGAGCCATTGGAACGCGCAATAATTTTTATCAATGCGCTTCACTAACGGGCGACGATGTGTGCGTGCGCGTGCTCGATACTCGTCTTTCCGCTGAAATAAAGTAGATCCTGGTAAAAACATAAACAAACACACTTCCCTTTCACAGTCAATGACCCGACAGCTCTGCGCCACAGTGACTGGTGAGTGACAGATGCGCTTCACAAGTCTAGCTCAAGCTTGCATAAAGCATAATCTCCCACAGACCCACAGATTGGTCATCTTAAGAATTATTGTTTACTGAAGTCACCTGCACACTCCTTGAAGTTCGGTGCATTTGTGCTAATTGACACGAGTAAACGAGAGAGTCACAAATTGAAGACGATGGAAATATACAGTCATTTTGCACGAACCGCGGACACTTCAATGGACGTATGTGCGGGTTTGTCTGCTAAAAATAGATACAAAGTCGTTGGACTCTATTTGTTTAACTTTTAACGTTCATTTATGGTTTCCAGTCATTCACCTTAACTTCAAACCAGTTTAAAATAGATTTGTCACAATTTTTTTTTTACAACTTTTAAGAATGAAAAATTATGAGGCAAACAAACCGAACCTGTGTGAAAACGTCCTTAAGATATTTCCATTATTGCTTTCTGTATGAAAATGTCCGTAGGAGATTTCCACCGCATGGCTACCTCCAGCTCACCGCGGTGCCTCAAGATCACACTGAAAAAAGTGGAAGTGTACATTTTACCTTTAGATGGCTCCTATATTGGGAAGCAATTTGAATGGTTGTGAAATAACCATCTAATCGTGAATATTAACCGTATGACTGTAATTTACAAACTGCATGAACTGAAAGAATACCCTAACCCTAGTCCTGTGTCATTTAATTACCGCGCTGTGAGTATTAACCACTCAAATTGCTACACAATTTAGGGGCCATCTAAAGGTAAAATTTACAATTCCACTTTTTCCGTGCACGACACAGAAAACCCCTCTTTAGATATTAAATCCAGTGTACTGATAGCTTATTACGGTTTTCAAATTCGGCTCTTGCAAACTTTTGCTGTGAGCAAATGAATAGTCCAATGTGATGTAAAAACCAGCGAAAATCACGAAAATCACACTAAGGAAGTCTAAAAGTTAGAAATACACTCACTTAACTGCTATAGGCAAGATCGTAATGACGGTTCAACGCAGTCGCAGGTATCAGGGGAGATGCCTGACTAATTTGTCACTTTCTCAGTGAAAACACAGAAATAAGTCTCAATTTAGATAGGAATCTCTCATGATACCTGCGCTAGCGCTCCGTCTCTCCGCCACTAAGCCCGATCCTGAGGGTGAATTTTGTGATTTTTTAGTGTATTTATATCGCTATTTGAACAGGTTTTTATGGAACCATCAACTCTTCAATCCCCGGTACCAAACGTTTGCAAGAGCTCCATTCTTTCAAGCAAAAAAGTGGTGAATCATTATAGTTGGACAAAACGAGAAGAGACTCCGCGACGCTTTTGAAATTTTTAAGAACTTTTCGAATACTTTCTACTGAAAAGTGCGATTTCTGGATTTATTTGGGAGAACCCTTTCCCGGTGAATCCGCAGCTGAAATAAAATGACTGTGCCGTGTATGCTACTCCCTCTGCATACAGTCCTCGCCCCTTAAGCGCTCTAGAGTCGTAAAATATAGTCATAGCGCGATTTGGATAAGTTTCAGGGCGACAATGATATCCAACTATTTCATGTAAGTTCTAACGTTCGTGCTCTCGGATAGTATACTCCTAATATTGAAGGCGCCCTGAGCTTCACTATTTCTACAAGTGTTTACTTACACTCTATTTATCGGCGCGGCGCGTAAACTGATTTTACGACTGTAAGTCATTTTGGAAACAGGGCCGTTTTAAGTGTAGTTTTTTCCTAAATAAATAGATAAATAAGCAAAAAAAAAAGGTTTAAATATAAGGCGGGGGGGGGAGAGAAAAGGTAAGTCATTAGGTCATGAGAGCGCAATTTTCTCCTTTTCCGCAGTCAATGAACTCACGGAACCAGTCGAAATATGGTTACCGACCGACTTAAATCTAAAACGAGCCCTAATAAATGTTTAATGAAATCTCAAAGTTTCATCTCTACGGTTGCTCGAGATTAAGCTAGGGTAGGACTGTCCGACCCACAAGTTTTTGACTTTTAATCTTCTTTGTAGAGCTTCGACAACAGCCCACGCTTACGCGAACTTTATGTTTTATGAGAACTTTGAAGTCGTAAACTCAACAAAAGTATGTTGAGCTTTTAATCAAATCAAAGAGAAAAATTCCGTCTCGACTCTTAATCTGCTAAATTAGCTGTAATGAAAGGAAGTCCCCCCCTTTACTTTTTTATTGTTTTTTCCGCATCCTACACTCTTGTGCTGTATCTGTCTCATTTGAATGTTTTGATTCTGTCGTTTTCTGATGATCTTTCTTTGTCTCGCATTGCTGCCAATGTTACAGCAAACCTCGAGCTCCTTAATGTAGAGAGTTAAGTCAAGTAAAATCATGGGCGGTCGTTATTTGATGCGATTTTGCACGTTAGTTTGCAAGAAGTCTTTGTTTGTTTACATTTTGAGGGCCGTTGGTGCAAGGCAAAGATTAGTGTCACTGAGTTTACACCCAACGGTGTAATCTTTCACTGCCTTTTGATGTGATTGACACCTATTTTCTCTTTTAAAGATTCTTTTGAGCATTATAATCAACAGCTTTTACTGACCATTATAAATTGTTACCCCGTAAAACATCTTGTGACCTTTGGTGAGAATGGAAACAAATGTGCAAAATTGCTTCCAATATGGTGGCGCCCTTGGAGCCTAAAAATCGTTGACCGAAATCAGAGGCAGATTATACCCTCTTGTCTTAACTCTACACTGATAGGGGGGCTCTAAACAAACTATATCTTAGCTGCGACAAACTGAGAAAAAATTCAAAATTCTTCCCCCCCCCCTCCCCCTCCACCCCCATGATGCCCTTCAGTTCCGTTTTCGCCACTAGTGTTCAGTTTTGGAAGGGGCGGCGGTTCATCTTGTTTAAATTTATTGATCAACTTGAAAATTTTATAATTCTGGATCAAAAATTACTAACACTACTAATATTCAACCTATCAACCAAAACAGAGATGTGCAACTTTGAGGAAATCTTTCCAAACCATATAGATCGCAATCAGACTGACATAATAGTGTGTTGGTTTAAAAAATGAAATAGATAAACTAGATCGCCTTCAATTTATTAGATAGGCCAAAACAATACTGCCGTGTACGAAGAGTTATCTGTTCAAAAATGTCATATTCATGGCCTCCGCTGGCCCGTGAAAGTAAAAGCTCTTCCTCACACAACCTGATTAATTAAGTTGTTTGTTTGTCTCTGAATTCGTAATTTTTTCTCACGCCTAGAAGTGGACCCAGGAATCTCTCACTCTCTCTCTCCCTCCATCAACCTCTCTCTCGCTCCCCCTCTTTCCATCTCTCCTCTATATCCTCTCTCTTTTCTCACTTCTCTCTTCTATTTTCTCTCTCTCTCTCTCTCTCTCTCTCTCTCTCTCTCTCTCTCTCTCTCTCTCTCTCTCTCTCTCTCTCTCTCTCTCTCTCCCTCCGCCCATTTGAACAAGTGTAATAGAAGAAGACAAAGCAAGGGGTCACCACGCAATATTGGCCCCTATCCTTCTCTATCCTTTTCTAACCCATTCATTCAAATGGGAGGAGAGAGAGGAAGACAAAGTCCTAGAGTCTCTGCTCATGTCACACCGCATTGTTTCTATTCGTAACTCCCCCCCCCCTTCTCGAATCTCCCTCCTCTTTTGCTTTAATTTTTCATTGAATGGCATCTCTCTTTTGCTTTGATATAGAGCGCCCTTTCATGAAACTCTTATTTGGCGCTGAGTTTGATTAATTGGCACTTTTAGAGATGTGAACGACGTATGTATGCGACACTTCTATCAGCACAATTACTATTCGTCTTGGAAATCATTGGCCCAGTTATTGTATAAATTACAATCGATCCCCGCGAATTTGATTGATGAACTCTGTTAGTTGCAATTTCAGCGAGGATCAAAGAATCTCGTAATTCCGTTCAGCGCATTGATGTCACTTTGCACGTTTTTTCTAGCGTCAGAAGACTTGTGTATAATTTTTCGGGGGAAAGTTCTCGTTTTGAATGTCGGTGTAATAGGTAAAATAGTTGCCCATCATCTGTTTATTCATTCTGTCAGTGGTGTAGCGTATAGACTGACTACATTACAATTAATTCGTCCCATTTAAATCATTAATCAATGGTGTATCTCTCGTGCATTCTTCAGTCTCATATTTTTCTTAGGTATTAATGCAACTAATTTTTGAGGGACAAAATGCAACGTTGCCAGATGGAGTACCATGTCATTAGTCTTTTTTATTATTTGACAAGTGGTGTGGTGTGCAATTTAGCAACGTTGTACTCACTCCATGTAAACCCCTTATTAAAAATATCGAATGATTGGGTGTTCGGTGAACACCCTCGGATTCGACCTTTTACATAGGTTTAAATTGCTAAAATACAACGTTACCGAGTTGCACGCTACGCCGTTGTATTTGATGCGTTATCATTTACTTGTTCGTGAGCTGATGCAGATACCCCAGAATATGTTCTTTAGTTCAGACAAATTAAAGTATTTTATCGAAGCTAGTTTGTGTTGTGACTGTTGGATCCAAAAGGAACTCTTTTAAAACGTATTTTTGGTTTTTATTTACAAATTGCATTCCTAAAGTCGAAGCAAAATGCCTTTAATTTAAACCTCTTTATTTAGTTTTGCCGTTCGTTTTTGTAGAAATGACGTTAAATTTTCAAAAATTACAACTTTATCTGGTCTCCAGAATCCAGCGCAGAATTGAGCTCTCGATAAATTTCCAAAATCCGCACACAAACTCATTAAATGCGTTTACCTTAATTACAAATGGCGGTCGAATGAGCGGGTGACAAAGAGGGAGTCTCTTTATCGTCTTTTTCAGCACAGAAAGCTTCATAATTAGATGGGAGTCCCCCATTATCAACCGCAATTTCAACTGTTGTAATTTTGCTAAGCACATTTATTGAGTTTGAGTGTGGATTTTGGAATTTCCTAATGCTCTCAATATAATTTTAAGTAATTTTACAACCCTCCATAAAACGCTGCTGCTAAAGGTTACAACATGCCCTTTCAGTTGCGTCATTGGTGGGGGGTCAGGGGGGCAACTGCTTCTCCCAAGGGTCAGCCAAAAGTGAAAAAGTGATTACTTCTTTTTTTTATTATTTTTTTTAAGGAGAAGAAACAAGTTTCGACCTAAATTTTGGTGGTCATTAACGAGTTTTGTTAGAATTTATGGCCGTAAATATATAGGATATGCAGGGCTGTACACGGAAAAAAAACTACGGTGAAAATAACCATACGGATACCTGATTTTGGCACCTGCTAGATGTTATGGTATAATGTTGACCAGAAGTATACTATGTTTTGACTAGGTACTAGGTGATGTTACCTGATTGCACGTCGAATTTACTCAACGTATCGGCGAATGTACCATACTTCTGGTCAAGTTTACCATAACATCTAGCAGGTGCCAAAATCAGGTATCTGTATGGTTAATTTCACTAATCTTTTTTTTTCCGTGTAGAGTGTCTAAAATAATATTGATGAGCAAAAAAAAAAAAAGTCATCGCATTTTTGCCCCCCCCCCCTCCAGCCTAATCCAAAATGACGCCCCTGTGCCCTTTTCGTGTGGCTTCATGTTTATGAAAAGCACAATAATTGAAGGATTGGAAGAACTAAATTCTGAAAGCAATGCTATCGATCAATCGGCAGTGTGAAAAATGGCAGATGTATTTTCCCGCAGGTAACGCCCTCGTCACTTAACCTGACTTTGCCTTCTCTGGTTTAGAAGCTTTCAAGCTTTTATAACTATCGAACAATAAACTATAATTAAATTGAAGCATTAAAAGCATTACTGATAATTGAACAGGTAATTCTATGGTTCTTTAGTTTATTGCGAAAAACTTGTTACTGTGAAGGTTGGTTTCTGATTTTATTCAAGCTGTCGTTTCAGAAGTGTAGGCGATCATCCTAAACCGATAATCTTAGGAATATTCGAACATTTCTACTCATATTCCATAGTGAAAATGAATGAAAATGAATTGAGGAAAGCTTTAACATCAAAAAATTAAGGTCGCAGGAAAGTTTTTCTTTTTAATTTAAAGGAATCAAATTGAAAATTCGTTAAAAATTATCGGTGTAGTTGTGCATGTACACTTCTGAATTGAACTCTAACAGGATGAGTCGATTGCTACGCTGACGGAACACTATTTGATTACCGTTTTAAGCTACCATTGCTCTATGGTCTGAGATCGATAAAAAGTAGCCAAAAAGCAGTAAGAAAAAGTCAACAAAAATCATCGTTTTCGACCGTTCAAGCTTAAATCTAGTGACATTTCTAGGTGTAAATTAACTTTTATGAGGCATTCTGTGTGGTTGAAATCGGTCTTGAAAATTTATAAATAGTGCATTGAGAAGAAATTTAGGTACTCTTTGATTTTTGGCCAGTTTTTAACAATCTTACAATTAGACCGTAGTGCAATGATAGAAATCAGAGCATTCTCTTTAAATTTTGAAGTGGTGAAAATGTTAAGAGTGTAGGTGTACCAATTTTTTTTTTTTTTTTTTTTTTTTTTTTTATCACGCTTGTTATAAGTGTTCGCGCAAGGCAATGCTTTTTTCCGCATATACCGTAGGTGATTTAATTAACTGTTCCGTCTCGCAATGAGGATAAAAAGTCAGAAAAATCAATAGCAATAACCTTGTTTTACTGCAAGTTCAAAGGACTTCAGTTCTACTGCTATGCTGATTGTTCTCGCAGCTCTATTAATGGTTTGCCGATTAACGCAGGCGATTAAATCGATCTCTCCCATATCAATCACCAATCACCGCCGGGTCATCCTTGAATGAGTAACAAACCCCTCCACCCCTCCCTTCACCACAACACTCGCACTTTTTAACTCACACATATATGTAAGCAATAAGCAGTCATAACTCAACCTATAAACTGTTATAGAGTTGTAATTTATTGAGCTAGTATACATATAGCGATCGGGACTCTAGAGCCTCGTACCTTGCCTTGGAATCAGCCGTGTCTATGGAAGAGGTCGCCGCACCTAAGTTGCCACGTCACGAGAGGAAAGAAGTCAGATTTTGATTTTAAAAAGGACTCCCTTCCTTCAGCTGTCAACTGGGCCACTTCCATTTAATCATCTCTTAAGCAGCTAATTAATGGGGAAAACGACATCAATGAAAATTTAAAATGTATAAGTGCATTTTGTGTTGTTTTAGTATCCTCGTCGTCACTTTTTTACTTGAAGGGTAGAGTGGATAAAAGAGTTATGTGACATTTTGGAAAAAATCGAGTTAACACAGTGGATGAAGGAGTTATGATGGTATCTATCTATAAATTTTCCAACTTAGTTCAAAAAATGTAGGATATGATCCTACTTTCAAAGCTCTTGCGGTTGATGTTCAGCTAAAATGTCGAAAACGTCCATACTTTGAACTTTAAAGTCGATTTTCTCAAAATCACATAACCCCTTTATCCACTCTACCCTTCACTCGTTCTTTACGCAAAGATCAAGATCAATTATTCAATCGCATACAGCAAAAGTTAGCAAGAGTCCTATTGAGTTGTTGTTAAGAAAAATAAATTAACCCTGTTTCTTGTTAACAAAATGAATTTGGAGTTTAAGGCGTAATAACGGAGCTACGCAGGTATACTATCGGAGATTCCTATCTAATTTGTCTCTTTCTCTATATAGAAACACACAGATGGGAGACTCAAAAATATATCAGATAGGAATCCCCCCATGGCATACCTTTGTTGCTCCCCCATAATGTTTTTAACTTCAAAGTAATTCTTTGAGTCTATGTGAGAATCTATGTCCATGCGAGTCATGTGCGTATGCGCATGAATGAATTTTATGTAATTTGAGTATATTCATCGTAATTTTCGCTTGTTTTCACGCAAGGATTAACTATTCAAACGCTTCTAGCAAAAGTTAGCAAAAGTTAGCAAGAGCCGCATTGAATTGAATTTATATAGAAAAAATAATAATAACAATTATCCTTTTTTTCTTTCCTTTTCAATGAGGCAACACTGTTGTGCCCAGACTCATCTTCCATTCAGACAACCGTAACCGATTGACGTAACAAACCGCATGTTGTCGGCATCGGCGCGCGTAACCATGCAGGTGTAAATGTATGTGTTTTGTTTAGTTTATGTATGTGCGTATGCATTTATTCCTGACCTAACTGTACTTACATTATCGCGAAAAGATCAAGTTCACTATTTCTCTCTCTCTCTCTCTCTCTCTCTCTCTCTCTCTCTCTCTCTCTCTCTCTCTCTCTCTCTCTCTCTCTCTCTCTCTCACACACACACACACCCTGATTTAAGCTGTTTGTTTGTCTCTGAATTCGTAATGTTTTCTCACACCCAGAAGTGGACCCAGGAATCTCTCTCTCTCTCTCTCTCTCCCCCTCTCCCCTCTCTCTGATCTCCGGTTCCGTTCCCAAGGCTGCCGTTTTGCGTATAATCAATGCTATTTTTCTATTCACCGATGATTCCACCGGTTAAGAAAAGATTACACAGTTCAGTTCAGTGCACGACTGTAATGCACGAAAATACTCTGATCTGTAATCTTTCCTTAATCGGTGGAGACTCCGTTGATTAATTAAAATATCCGCAAGTTTTTTAAAGTCATCGGCGACTCCGCCGTTGAGAAAGATTACAGATGCGAGTATTTTAGTTTTACAGTCATGCACTGAATTTAACTAGTAATCTTTTCTCAACGTGGAATCATCGATGAATTGAAAAACAGCATTGATTATATGCAAAACGGCAGCCCTGTCCGTTCCGTCCGTCTTCGGGAGTCAAACGAATGGCCGGAAGAGACGACGACCGTAACGTTATACGACATACGTGCGGGCGGATCCAGCAATGTGGCGGTCTTGATTTCTACCCATTTGAACGTATGAAAAAAAAAAATAGATTTTTGAGGGTGCCATGGCCCCTTTACTAATCGATTGTTTCTCATACATTCAAATAGGTGGATTGCACTGTTGCCAGCTTGCTGGATCCGCCTTTATGAAGTCACGATGATTGGTTTCGGTTAATAAGAAGATTCGGTGAATCTTTTACCTGCGTATAGATGTTGTTTCAGAAGTGTATATGTGCGCCTGTACTGATAATCTTTGGAATATTCCAATGAGATTTCTCATTGTTACATTGTACGAATGAATGAAAATGAATTTGAGCTTTGGATTTTCATTGACGAATGCTTTAAAATCAAAAGGTCAAAGTCGGAGGCAAGTGTCCATCTGATTTGAAGGAATCAAAATTGAAATTTCGTCAAAAATTATTTATGTGCTCCTACACTTCTGAAACGAACTTAATCATAGTATACATACATACGTATACGTATACGTAATCATAGTAGATTAAAAATATGTCGTCCGGTCTAAACCTAGGTTCATATAAACTAGACCAGTGTGGTAGCGCTGCTATTTTCTTCTTAATTCAGGAAGCAACTTGGGCAATCTGTCCATGGTTTTCACCAAACCTAAGATCGAACGAGACTTTTTTCAAGTTGTGGTTTTTCACCAGTGACATTTGCAGTGATGGCTCGTGCAATTTGGCAACACTAATTTTCCTCATTTCCGAACCTAAATCTTTGATTTCATCTAATTTTTTCTTATGTGTCTTGTACAAGGGGTGTCCCAAAAGTACTGCACACTTTTGTCTAGGGGGCAAACGAAAGCAGATATCAAGAAACGGTTTATGAGAAACGATTGTCTTAGTAATTATCAATCCTTGTAATTATACAAATCAAGACCAAATTCAGCTCTGTAATTAAGTTAAATATTAGCTGAGTTATAGCGTTTTGAAAATGACATGTCGAGCTGACCCCTCCAGGATTTTTTGCATGTTTTTCAAGGGAAAAAAAAGACAGTTAAAAATCAAAAAATCTCAAGAGAATGTAAGGGAAGAAGAGAAGAGAACAAATTGGCTAGGCTGCCAATTACACAGGCTACACAGTGTCAAAGGGTGTAAACATGAAAGCATCACATTTTTGTCAGTCTTGATAAGATTCCGCAAAATTTGTTTAGACAAATAAAACCACTTGATTTCTTAACTCTCTTCTTTTTCTTGAAATACATGCTGAAAATCCTGGAGGGATCAGCTCGTCTTGATATTTTCTAAACGCTGTAACAGTGAATATTTATTTTATAGAGCTGAATTTGGTCTTGATTTGTAGGCAATTACAAGGACAACTGTCCTTTGCAAACCATTTTTGGATATCTACTTTCGTCCCCCCCCCCCCAGACAAAAGTGTACAGCACTTTTGGGACACCCCTTGTATTTCTTCTTCCCACTGGCGCCCAATGTGCGGTGGTCGAATTAAGTAAGCGGATAATTTACCGTACAATGGAGTAGAGACAGAGATGATGGATAACGCGATTCTTCTCCTCCGTTTCCAGCGTCCTCCGCCCCCTCCCCCCTATCCAATCCCCCCTCCCCCGTTGACGACCTTGCGCCGTTTAATCCGGATTAGCCGTGTCTCCCTCCTTCCCCCTCACTTACCCCCCTCACCCGCTACGTATCCCTCATCCATCCGTACTTCCTCACCTGACGCTGCGTCGCGACGCGACGCGCCCTCCCCGTTTATTGATCGGCCAATACTGTCTTTAATAAATTTATTCTGAAACTGAAAGGAAGGAAAGATAAGAAGATGCTCTTCACCGATATAGTGAATCGAAAGAAGGTGGCTCTCGCTCGGTCATGAACTGAACTCAAGTCTGAAAGTCAGCTCTCGTGATTTATGAGCTCGGATCCCGAGCAGATTACCATCAGATTGCGTCGCGTGAAATATGGCAACGCTGAATTTCGTCCATTTATACACATGTACAATATCGATTCGAGGGAGTGCATACTGTGCGACTCCTATGGATCAAAATTTTTTTTCATGGGTTTAAATGGATATAATATTGCAACGTTGCCAGATTGTACGCGACGAAACTGGAGATTATTCTACCGCCGCGCACCGCGCCGCGGCAGCCGTCATGTCAGAGGCGGACATTCCGTCCAATCCCGCAACGTTGCAATTGGTCGATTTAGATTTTGAATGCATGTCGAAGGTCGAATGCGCTATGGTTTTTACCACACATGCTGATACTATCGCTCGGCTTAAGTAAAATGCAACACTTGTAGTTTTCAAGTCAAGTGAACGGAAATTTAAGTGTAATGTGTGTTGCATATTGTCCACGTCAAACGTCGCTGGCGTGACTGATTTAGCTATAGTCGCCAAAATTCCACGTAACGGCTCTCATGCAAAGTTTTCATGCAGCAATTCTAATTGATACTGTTCACGTGAAATGACGTGAAAATTATACTATGTCTTTTAAATTTCCAAAATCCGTATATGAACTCAAAACAGCAATGGGGCTCTTACTAACTTTTGCTTCAAGCGATTGAATATAGTTAATTTTTGGGTAAAGTCCATCAAAAATAAGCACATAAAATAATTACAACATTCACTCACAGACTCTCAAAATGGTGTTAAAGTCAAAGTCGTAATGGCGAAGCAACGCGTAGGTACCATGGGAGATTCCTATCTAATTTGAGACTTTCCTCTGATGTAAAGTGTCCACTTTTCCTCGGGGCTTGTGAAAAGCTTCAAGAATGTATTTTCTCCATTTAAATCTGTGTAAAATAATCGAATCTTGAAGAGGCATTCTATTCCTTCTAGACTCGGTTTTTTTTTTTTTTTTTTTTTTTTTTTTTTTTTTTTTTTTTTTTTTTTTTTTTAATGGGTTTAAAATGCAAAGAGAATGGTTGACTGATTGCACGCAAGCCGTCGGCATCGTTGTTTTCCACGACGTTGGAAGTTCTTTTCAAAGTTTTGTTCTTTGAAGTCGTATCAAATTCATTTGGTACTGAAACGTCGACAGTTGGAAAATACTTTCATGTTTGTTTACTCTAGCTGATGATTCACGCGGATCTTGATTTCACCCCGCGAAAATTATATCGTTTCAGATTTATAACTGCAACGTTGAATATTATCACGCAGCGGCGTAAACAGGCTTTTTCATAGGAAGCATTACAGGCATACTATGCATTTTTCGCGGTAGGGCCCAGAAAGACTTAGACTGACAATGCCGGCCTCCAGTAGTGATGCCACATCGTTATATAGTCTCAGATCCTCGGTACCGACGCACTATATGGTCTGAGATCATCCAAAAGTGACGAAACAATAAAAAGTAGGTATACATGTCTCAGCTTTTTATCATTTATGAACTTTCAATACTAATTTTATAATCACAGTAAAACACCTGTGACAAGTAATTTAAACCTAGAAATGTCACTGAAAAGTTTTAAAGTATGCGAAAATGGAAGGAAACGATCATTTTTTATGACTTTCTACCACCGATTTTTGGCCACTTTTTGTCGGTCTCTAAGCAGAGTGCAACGCAACGCACTATGATCTGAGATGATCAAAAAGTGGCCAAAAATGATTAATTTAATTTATCATTTACTAACTTTCAAGACCGATTTTAATCACATAGAACACTTTTAAAGTTATTTAAACCTAAAAATGTCCCGGTTCCAAAAAGTTTTATATTAAGCTTAATAGGTAGGAAACTATTATTTTTGATGACTTTTTACCACCAATTTTTGATCACTTTTTAACGATCTCAAATTATAGTGCGACGCGACTCACTATGCTCTGCGAGATGGTCAAAAAGTGGCCAAAAATCAGTTAGTTAATTTTTCATCAATTTATCATTTACAAACTTCTAAGACCAATTTTAATCACACAGAACACTTTCATCAAGTACTTTAAACCTAGAAATGTCACTAAATAGTTTCAAGTAAAGCTTCAAAGGTGGAAAACGACAGTTTTTAAGACTTTTTTTCTCCAGGTTTTGGGCATTTTTTCAATCTCAGATCATAGTGCAACGGTACTCCGATCTTCATTCTGTATGTTCCGGAACCAACGGGGTGATTGAAAGAGTCTGAAATCTGGTTTCTGGTTCCCCCCCCCCTTGTGCGAAGAAAATGAGAGTACAAGTACTCTATGAGCTGAGAACAAATATGCTTTTAGTTTTTTCCCCAAGTGCCGCGGTTTCAATGGTACACTCGTGAAAAGTTACAAAAACTCAGAATGTACACTAGTAAATTGAGGCAAAGTGTCTGTAAAGAGTGGAATTCATGTCACAAAATTTGAAAAGGAAGAGGGGCGTGGTCTTCTCTTTCCATTTCGGTGGCCTTGGATTTTTTTTTTTTTTTTTTTTACGATTTTGCATTCCTGTCTCGTGCATGTATGAATCACTCCTGCCTGGAATGCATCATTGCTTTACTCAAGTTGTGACAGTTACCGTGAACGGTCTCTGAAATAACTACGCCAACTTTTACTGCCAGAGCTCAAGAAAACTGCATAGTAATTGAGCTTTTTTTTTACAGTATTGATGAAGCAGGGTTAACGGATCATGCAGGAGGAAATTATCGTTTTTCTCCGTTATGAAACCCTGCGAAAGTATCGATTTATCTATAGATTCATACAACCACCAATGGATCGATTATATTACATTAATTTTAATGGGAGGTTTTTTTTTTTTTTTGCAACACTGATGAAACAGGGTTGACAGATCATGCAGGAAGAAATTATCGTTTTTCTCCGATATGAAACCCTGCAAAAGTATCGATTATCTATAGACTCATTACAACCACCAATAGATCGATCATCTCTCTCTCTCTCTCTCTCTCTCTCTCTCTCTCTCTCTCTCTCTCTCTCTCTATCTATCTCTCTTCTTTTCCCCATAATCTCTCCCTCTCCTCCTCTCCGCACATTAGAATGCATGAGTTAGATAAGAACAGAGATGATTGAAAGCACGCGTGATAGTAACTCTTTGCATCCTTTTCTAACTCATGCGTTCAAACTAACGGAGAAAAATATGAATTCTCGGACTCGCTTTTGGCAGTTGACCAGATAGAAATGCGGCCCCCGCTCAGACCAAATCCACATTTTTGTTACATATTTGAATGTTTTTATGTGTAGCAATACGGCTCCATGGTAATAAAACCAGAGTCCTTTTCAAGACAGTTTTTTCTTCTTCTTTTTTCTGTCATCAAATGGGGAAAATGAGGCTTTTATAGAAACGTCTTTTGTTCCAGAGATTTTTCCGATCTCGATAGATGATCCACGATTTCGAAGGGAACGACAGTATTTTTCTCACGCCCAAACGAACAAAGAGTGGGATCAGCTATACTTATTTGCTCTTCGATTTTTCTCATTCGCGATAACTCCCTAAAGCAGAGTTCATAAATCACTGAAAATCCGAGTTGGTGCCAAATAGAAAACGCCAATGCAAACTTATTACGGATAATTTATAATGAGCAAAGGAGGCTTGAGCGGATCGAGGGGTTTAAAAGAGACCTTGAATTTCTAGGTTAAGGCTGATTAAGAAGAATCTTTTTCTTAAACCTACCCTTCCTCTAAACTTTTCTCTCTCCCCCATCCTCTTCGATTTTTTAATAAATCGAGCCATTATTTTCTCCTCTTAGACAGATTGCAATTCATTTTTGTGATTCAACCAAAGAAGATATTATTCGCGACGGCTGTAGATTATGCAAAAAAGTTGCGTTATTCTAAATTATTTTTAAATGCTTCTCGGAATGGATTTATTTTTTATCGCAGCTTTTAATTCAATCGCATTTTCAACGCGCATTATCAGGCCGATTTGGAGGTTATGTTCTTTGTTTTATAATTTATTGGGTCCAGAGACAATTATAATAGAGACCGCACGCACTATAGCCGTGCGCGCGGTGGCTGACTTACTTTTCAAAACTCGCAACAGAAATTAACACAGGGAGCACGAATGAGCACCATCCAACATGGTCCATACGTTGACTGATGCAATTTCGATGCTTGGTTTCACGTGGCAAAAATCTCAACAACTTTTCTCATCAGTCGACGTGTGGACCATGTTTGCTGTGTCCTGTTGAGGCCCCGAAAAAAAAGTTGCCACCGCGCGCAAACATGGGCAAGATACCTAGACAGTGAGTGGTCTCTATTATATATTGTCTCTGACTAGGTCACATTGCACTCCGATCTAATGACGTCACGGTAAATGCCTTCTTCTTTCACAATATCGCGAAATCTGAATGAAGGCTCAACCTCCTCCCTCCCCCAACTTATTTGGAAAAGGGTTAACGAAAAGAGGAAAACAAACGTCTTGAACGTCTTTAGCTCCCCTCCCCCCTCCCCACTTTTTTTGTTTTACGGAGAAGGGATCAAAGGAAAAGGAAAAAACAGTAATCACATCAAATATCTTTCCAACCGCCCGCCTCCCCCACTTTTAAACTCACGGACCGTCGCAGTTTGCCACAGACCTGTTGAAGGTGGGAATAGCTTGAAACAGCGTTTTCTCTCAGCCGTCACATTTTTCGATTTTCGTCCCCCTCATTTTTACTTGGGCCAGTCAAATATTGAATAAAAATTCATTATTTTTCAAGTTGAAACGTGTACGATCAATGTTCGCGTTTGCGCGTTCGTTCGTGTCCCAATGAATGTTTTGCCGTTGATTGGGAATGTACCACCCGGCGCACAGTGAGCCAGAAATCACCGTTTTGGCGATAAAAAATCAGAAATTTAAAATTGCTTCAAGTTGCGTCGTCTGAAAGCTTTCAAGAATAAATTCTCCTCTCTAGAACCAATTTAAACACACAATTTTATCAGAGGAATGTACTCAAATAATCTAAAATCAGTCAGTGGCGTGTATTGTGTCCATTAAAATCCATGTAAAAGGTCGGATGCGTAGGTGTTAGCCGAACACCCAATAGTTCGATTTTTTCCATGGGTTTTAATGGACAAATTACAATGTTGCCAAAGGGCACGCTACGCCACTGAAATCAGTTCAGCCGCCTCAAAATGCTAATTAGTTAAGATGATTGTAACTTTCTGATTTTTGGCCGCGAAATTGTAAATTTTTATCCTCTGTGCCCCGCAATGTTGTATGAGATTGTAAAAAATGTGGCAAAAAATCACAGAAAAAAAAGACATCAAAAATTTTTGGACAGTTTAAGGTGAATCTTCAGCGTTTAGTGCCGATTTCTGCCACCAGAGCGCTACCGTTCTATTAAAGTTAAATTACAGGCCGAAAGTAATTTATTTTTAAGAAAACGGAGTGTCAGTTACTAGATAATCATCTGAAGAGTGTGAACAAGAGTGTGGGGGTTGAAAATTTACTTTAAAATTATATTGTTTCCGGAGGACCTTATTCTTATTGTGGGTTCTCTCAGATTGACGGATTGGCTAGAGGCCGCGCGTGCGTTTCATCACTGAGAACCCTGAGAGAATTTATTTAGAAGAATTTTTACTGTTTTAAGATATTTAATTTGAACTAATTTACTTCGTAAAGAGAGAGAAAAAACAAGTTACACTTTTCCCAGAATTTTTCCTCTTAATAGGAGGATCAGCCTCAATACGGCGTGACAGGAGTGATTCAGCCTCAATACGGCGTGAACCTAAGGATATTGGTAGCTTCACTACAGCGTACCAATGGAATTTGAAGGTAAATTGGAGTGAAAATTCTGAGGAAGTGTAAAAGTTGCTGGTTAGAAAGTTTAATATTTTGATTTTAAATGAACTTGAATTTTGAGAGAAAAAGAGTAAATATTTTTGAATAGATTGAATTTAATTTGTTTTATATTTTAATTTGATAGACTAAATATATTGTGGCAAGAAGCCGGACGGTAAAGAACTGAAAAATACGGCAAGAAGCCAAAAAACTGTCAAAAATATAGGACGGCAAGAAGCCAAGCACAAAAATAACGGAAAAGTGGCAAGAAGCCAAAACGCTCAAAATATAGGACGGCAAGAAGCCAAGCACAAAAATAACGGAAAAAGAGGCAAGAAGCCAACACTTTCAAAATATAAAGAGGCAAGAAGCCTGAAAACGCTCAAAATATAGGACGGCAAGAAGCCAAGCACAAAAATAACGGAAAAAGTGGCAAGAAGCCAAAAACGCTCAAAATAAAGGAAGGCAAGAAGCCAAGCACAAAAATAACGGAAAAAGAGGCAAGAAGCCAACACTTTCAAAATATAAAGAGGCAAGAAGCCTAAAAAACGCTCAAAAGAAACTTGAAGGACGTAGCCTCAATACGGCGTACGAACTCGAGCTTCAAAAACTGAAAAGTAAAAATGATTAAACATAAATGAGATTTTTGAGAAATGAAGGGTTGTTTCAGCCTCAATTCGGCGTGAAACGGGATAGTATAGAAACAGGAGCAAGTAGCCTCAATACGGCGTACTCGAGGATCATGCAGAGGATGAATGGGGTGCTGAGTCAACGGAGATCATCTTATTTATAGTCATCAATAATCTTATTTGCGCATGCGCGAGAGGGTCTGATTAAGAGGTTGCATAACTAAAAATAATGTGATGTAACTGATTGCATAATATTTAAAACCTCTTGTTAGATGGTTGCATAACCTCTAATCTGATTATATAACCTCTAAACTGATTTCGTTGGTTGCGTAACCTGTTATTCGTAGGTTGCAGGTGTTTTCCTCTTACGTAATTTGTTTTCCTCTTACGTAATTTTTTGACGGCTCTTCTTACGTAACCTTTACCTTTAGAAGTATCGAACAGAGTGTCTCTTAAAAGATCTCGCCAATACCTTCTAAAATAAGGCTGAAGGTACCAAAAAATGAAGTATCGCATTTCGATACATGAATCGATTTGCGATATTTCATTTTTTGGTACTTTCAGCCGTATATTTGAAGTTATTGACAAGATTTTTTGCGGGGACACTCTTCAGATGATTATCTAGTAACTGACACTCCGTTATCTTAAAAATAAATTACTTTCGGCATGTAATTTGACTTTAATCGAACGGTAGCGCTCTGGTGGCAGAAATCGGCACTAAACGCTGAAGATTCACCTTTAGCTTCGTTTGAAAATTTCTAGTGACATTTCTATTGGTTTAAATTACTTGTTGAAGTGTTTCCTGCGTTTAAAATTGGTCTTGAAAAGTCTATAAATGATAAATTGATGACACATTTATTACTGTCTGATTTTTTGCCACTTTTTATCGATTCTTCGACCATAGTGCGCCTTACTGAGATTTGCCTCCCCCGCGTTCATTACATCTTCGCCCGGAGGTGTTTTTGTGTTGTATAACCGGCCAATAAAATATCCCTTCCCTGTCGTTTGCAGTAGCTGGTTCTTACCAGTCAAACCTCATCTCAAAAAAATGGATTAAATATTTAAATAACAGTCTCTATCTCCGGTCGATAATCTTGCAGGATAATGAAATTAAACAAAGCTTTATGTAATCATTTGATCATTGAATTTCATGACACCATTCACGGACTCTCGTGCTTATAGCTATTTTTATTAAACGCCTAAATTTTTTTTTCTCCCGGCAAAACCATCTATTCGCCTGTTTTTCACACACCCAGTTTTACTTTGAAAAAGTCGTACTGGTTGATTTGTGGCTCTTTGATGAAGCTAGCGCTTTTATGAATTAAAGAACAGGAAGTAGAAAAAATCTCAATTGCAAATTTCTTTTCTTTTTTTTCATAACAGATGGAACGATTTGAAGACACGGATAAAGCAAGTATTTTATTTTGACTCATAAATTTCTCGTAGGTTATGGGCTGTACTCACTTTACTGCATGGCTGGTTTTTCTTTTGTTTTACTCAAAGCTTAACTTTTTGCGTTTTCGTGCATGTCCAACAAGTGCCATGAAATAGATCTCTCCTCCATGCCCCGTAGTTTCTAAATTTGAAAGTTTGTAATCGATAATTTTCTGACTTTTTGAGTTCACCGCGAATCTGAAGCAAGAAATCAGGTAAAACATCTTTGCGAATTTCTTTGTTTGAAACAAGTAGAATGTCAAGAACCGATAAAAGTAAGGGTTTTCTACAGTAGCGTCATTTGCGGGGGGGCGATAGGGGCAGCCCCCTTCCCCCAAGGGTCGGCCAAAAGTGGAAAAGTGATGACCCTTTTTTTTTTTTTTTTTTTTTTTTTTTTTTTTTTTTTTTTAGAAGAAAAAAGTTTCCAACTAAAATTTGATGGTCATTAACGAGTTTTGAGGGCCGTAAATATAGGATATGCAGGGTTTTAGAGTGCCTAAAATAATATTGATGAGCGAAAAAAAAAAAGGTCATCACATTGTTGCCCTTCCTCCCCCCCCCCCCCCCCCAAGCCGAACCCGAAATGATGCCCCTGAAAAAGAAAAAATTTCTTGAATCATAATTTACTATATTTTCAGCGATAGCTGCAAAAACTCCATTCACTTAAATTATGATTTTTTTTTGAAGATTAAAAAATCATTCTTCTTTTGAGTGGAAATCTTTTTGGATCTCAAAAATTCTAGGAAAATTGAAATAAATCCTCGATTTAGAAAACTATGGGAATAAAATACAACGATAAACATTCATATTACTGTCTGTTTGAGCCAATGGCGGCGCGTGCTATCTGACAGCCATATTTTTTGGCCATTCAAACCTGTGAAAAAGAAGCATTCCCCCAAAGATTCAGTGAATCCCTCATTGGCCTCAAGATCGATATTTTGACGTGAGTTTAAGTGGAGAGAATCCGTTGTCGCCACATTGCACGAACCGCCACTGTGTTTACAGCAGGCCTGTATTTATGTGCAGTACAGTATAAAATTAATTGAGTTCCATCGGTAAAAAACTGGCTCTATAATCTCTAAAAAAGAAGGGGGAACAAACTCTTGTTTTCTCTCTGTTTTTGTTTTTTCCCTTCTTTTTTCTTACATTTTTTCCGTTTTGTTTGTATTTCAATTAGAAAAGGTGGGGAGGGCAACCCTTTGTGACCAAGTTCAAATTTTCCCTTGAATCAAGTTGCTCATATTTTTAGTTACAGACTGGTTTATTTATGGCAGCATTAACAGGGTTTCAATTTAGCATCATACTAACCTAGTCAGAAACATTAGACTTTTTAAAAGTCATTGAATGTTATTGAGTTGATTTTGTTGAATTTTAAACGTGGTTATCAGCTGTAAATATTCTTACGAATCGTCCAACATTGAATTGCATTAAAAAAGAAAAAGGAAAAAAAAAAAAAAAAAAAGAAAAAAACAGATTTTGTGTTTGAGATAGACAACCACGTAGGATCGTTGGTCGTTGGTACCTGGCTGATTCCATAACAGGAGTTGGCTAATATTCATTTTGGAACACTTTAGCGCGGAAAGTTCAGTATTTAAGTAAACAAAATAGTTAATGCGAACCTTTCGCATTAATGGATTCTGCTAATTAGTGTGAAAAGCTAGCAATAATTTCTTCGTTAAAATGCCGAACTTTCCACTTAATAGATCTCAAAATTACATTGAACCAGCTTTTTGTTTCGGAACCAGTTTGTTATAGCCTCTGAACGTCAACGGGTCCGTTGCAAACTTTTGCTACGGTGTTTTGGAGGGCCATTACCTGTGTAAAATGGCGCGGAAATCTTATTGAAAGCATTGACAAGTCTCGAAATTCACGCCCAAACCCAACAAATGCGTTTAACAAAATTCAAAAATCGCGGTCGAATGCGCGGGCCCTAATTGGGGAGTCCCATCTAGTCGTAACTCTCTATGCTATGAGGAAAGTGATTTGCATCATAGAGGAAGCTGCAATTAGATGGGACCCCCCCTCCCCCCACCCCTTGACACGATCATTCGACTGTAATCTTTGAATTTTTTTTAACGTATCAATTGAGTTGATGAGTGGATTTTGAGACTTTTCGAGGATTTCAATGTATTTTCCACGCGATTTTACAAGGGGATCGATCCATAATGCTGTAGGTAAAGTTTGCAACAGACGCGTCTTCTCAGTCATTTTCACTCGTTCTGTAACAGTACTATTTATATATTTATATTTTGGTTGCGGTCTCTGTTTCGTTTCGAACCAGAGCGACAGATCGAAGCCTTATAGAAAGCTTTCCTGACGTCAGTTTAAGTCAATCCATCCATATTTTATGAGGTAACTTTGCTTTTTGCCATTTAAATCACGGCAAAAAATCCATTCTACGTGGGGGGGGGGGGGGGGTTGCAGTTTTTCTCACACAAAAAATCAATTGTTTCGCGTGAATTTAAATGGAGAAAATTTGATGATGCGAAGTTGCACATAATTTGCTATGCTGAGCATGAGTATATTGAGTTACAGTGAATAGAGCAAAGCAACAAGTAGAATATAGTCTGGCATCGCTTCCATTCCGCGAAATATATGCTATTTTTTCTTTTTTTTTTCATCCGCTTAAACTTTTGATCGAAGCTTTTGATATGTTAAAAAAGCCGTTCAAGTGAAAAGCACTTGTATGTCGGTCGGGAGCTCCGCAGTCGATTTATTATTCCAAGGCAGCATGTGGCATGTCTCTTTTTAAAAGTGGCGGGAATGCCAGAGCTGCCATTCCGTGTGTATTCAATGACATTCTTCAATTCACCGACGATATCCATCGGTTGAGATAAGATTACTTAGTTTAGTTCAGTTTATTACAATTAATAGTGCTCGAAAATAATCTGATCTGTAATTTTTTTTCAATCGGTGGAATCGCAGTTAAATTATTGAAATGTCCGCAAGTTTTTTTAAAGTCAATGATGACTCCTCCGGTTTGAGTAAAGATTGTCCAGATCGGAGAGTTTTCGTGCATTAAAATAGTTATACACTGAACTGAACTGTTGTAATCTTTTCTCAATCGGTGGAATCGCCGTTAAATTATTAAAATATCAGCAAGCTTTTTAAAGTTAGTGTGATGACTCCATCGCTTGATTAAAAATTACAGATCGGAGTATTTTTGTGCTTTAATAGTCATACACTGGACTGAACTTTGTATGTATTATTTTTCTAACTGGTAGAATCACCGTAGAGTTTTTAAAATGTCCGCAAGTTTTTTTTAAGTCAGTGATGACTCTATCGGTTGGGGAAAGATTACAGATCGGAGTATTTTCGTGCTTTGATGGTCATAAACTGAACTAAACTGTGTAATCTTTTTGTAACCGGTGGGATTCATCAGTGAATTGAAAAATGTCTTTAAATATTGGCGAAACGGCAGCGGCGGCTCGTGAAATTTGGCAACAATGTTTTCCTTCCATATAATTTAATGTAAAACAATCGATTCGATAGTGAAGCAGCGCCTCACCTCCTGCAATCGATTATTTAACATAGATTCTAATGGAGGGAAAACATTGTTGCCGAAGTACACAAGCCGCCACTGCGAAACGGCAGCTCTGCGGGAATTACATCGGCGATTCCAAGAATTTCCCCCGCGTAGGGGGTATTTGAAATGCAAGCCGCGAGGACTTGGAACGTTGGATGGTTTCTAATTCTCTCCCCCTCCCCCTCTCCCTCCCCTCCCATAACCCTCCTCCCCATTACCACCGCCATCACCACCGAGCGCTAAGAAAGACGAAAGCGTCGAAAGCTTTCCCTTCGGAGCCGGAAGCACGGAAAGCGGAAGTGCGGAAAAGCTCCCGTTTTACGAGATGAGAGGGTTGTGCTTTTTTTTTTTATTTGTCTCCTTCGTTCAAGGTCAGTTCAGTGGCTTCTATTGCGCAATCGTTTGTCCGAAGCTACAATCGTTTGCACACACAACAGCTGGAACGCTGGAACTCGGAACGTCAATATTTCACGGGAGGCGTCAGAAAGAAACGTTGAGAGCTCTCTTGCTGCACTCGCAACTCGACGCCAAGCCAAAATACGGTCGTTTTGAAACGCAGCGTTGTCTGTTGTCGGCAGTGTGGCGTAGCGTGCAATTTGAGAACGTCCCTGGTGAAAATGGTCCATATACATTGATAGAAATCACTTTCTCTAAAAACCGGGAAACACGTTTACTGTTGACAGTTTTCCTTGCACGAAGTAAAATTCTGATTGCATGAAGGAGAAGCACTGTCACAACAAGGAATATTTTTACTTGTAGCAGCAGACATTTTCCTTGGGTTGAAGGAATCTCCCCTTAGTCAATATTTCACTGTGCAGTTTCTTTATACAAATGAAATACACCTTAGATTAAAAAAAGTATTATCTCAGTGTAGTTCTATAACCATTAACCAATTGGGCTGTTGCACACGTTTGCTGTGAGCGATTCAAGAGTCGATTCAGACCCACAAATCTGCACAAATAATGATGGTAGCTCTAAAAACTCACGAAATTCAATCCGAAACTCATTAAATGCATATAAATACGCGAGCGTAATGGCGGTGTATGGCACTAATAGAAGGAAGATTCCATCTCAATTTCGTCAATTTCTCTATGCTGACAAGGAAAATTTACAAAGTAATTGGACACCAGAGTTGTGATCAACATCCGATTAATGAATCGTCTCTTATTGGTCTTTTTTTGATGGAGTGACAGTATCTTTAAATAAAAATCTCCCACTATTAGTGCCATGCGCCGCCATTATGCTTATCTTGTTGGCATTTATAGTCGTGGGACCAGGCATAATTATTAAGCATTTTCGGGGGTGTAGAATTATTCAGCCTCACCTTGTTGATTGTAACAATGATCGCAACATAAAATCACATTGTTTAGAGTAATGTCATGAGTGTGACAAATTCATGACATTTGTGCGTGGTCTGTTCACATTATGTCTAATGTTTCAATAAAAAGCACAGACCCTGTAACCAGAGATAGTATCAATTGTTGCAGTCAGACTTTCATAGTTCATCCTAAAGACGCAAAAAAAAAAAAAAATCCCAGCGTCTTTCTTTAAATGCAACAGTCGACTGTGTCGAAAGTGCCGGTCATCAAATTCAAAATGGATGTTACGGTGTCCGGGGGGGGGGGGAGATCATATTAATGAAATTTTGCTTCTCCAATAACAAAATACTCGTGCACCAAACACCAAACCGTCTGCGCTGACGAAAAGAATCAACTTTTGATAATGTATGTCCTCGCATATTTGGCAATCTGATTTGAATGCATATCACCTGAAATATGTAGCATGTCGACCATTGATCAATGTCAGGTGAAAGATTCATCATAATAAGGATACTTATTCCGACTTTTCTACACCGCACAGAGAAACCAAACTTTATATTTTTAAAGGGCGGTGGTGGCTCTACTCTGACGTAGCCCTGTGCGATGTCCGTCGATCGAAATTGCGATGTTTTCCTGTACCATCGAATGGATTCGGTGCTGATGTAGTTGTCAATCGATACATCGAAACTCTTTATTTGTCGATATTTTGACTCAATCAAGACGTAAGAGTAACTTCACCTCTTAAACCATCTCAAAAGCATAAGAAAATTATCATGATTTCCAGCTATTTCTCATTTTTGACTTGTTAAAGTGTGATTCGATGCATCGATAAAAGTTCAATTTTTTACGGACATCGAACTCCGATGCACAAAACAAGACATGGCACAGGCCTACTCTGACGACGAACAGTCGGCAAGGTTAATTTTACCTACATGCCGTCAGCAGTAGCGTAGCGTGCAATTTGGCACCGTTGTATTTAGTTAATTCAAACACATTAAAAATATCGAACGATTAGGTGTTCGGTGAACACCCTCGAATTCAATCTTTTATGTGGATTTAAATGGACACAATGCAATGGATCCAAACCGCGCGCTACGCTACTGGCCGTCAGCTTTTGTCTCAGTAATTCTCGAGCGGATAGACATTCTAAGAGGTGCATTTGTTTCATCATCGCGCAAACAATTTCTTGTTCAAGTTGTTTGAGATGAAAAATTCTTGCTAATTGCATATAACTACTGTGCCTTACATGGGAACGCTAATGCATTGCAAACTGCAAAGTGCAAATCAACGCTGCGGGATAACAGTTCCTACACGCTCGGTATGGAATTGCATAGCGGGGGAAATGAAGGCGCTTCATCGTATTTAATCATCTCGAAGCTGAATCCTCTAGCAGTAATAGTATGCGGTTTACCTGCCAACACTCTTAAATCTTTACGGACGCACAGTGGGTAGGAATTACCTATTTGGCGGTCAAAAATCTACAAGAGGCCCTTCAATTCACTGATGATTCCACCGATTGAGAAAAGATAACAAAGTTCTCTGTTCAGTGTATGACTATTAACCCTAGGTTGCCAAACATGGGTCATTTAGACCCGAGGCTTCCAAAAAATGTGTTATTTTTTTTTTCTGTTGACCCTAAAAACTTGTGCTTCACAAGTAGCTCTACAAATATCTTGAAAACGCGCCAATTTTCACATTCTCAAAAAAGAATAAATGAAATTCCAAGTCACAGGAAATTTTTAGTACCGGGTCTTTTAGACTCGTCCCCTGTTTCTGTCTCTCTCTCACTCCCTCTCTCTCTCTCTCCCTCTCCCTCTCTATATCTATATATCTACAGTATCATACAAAGTGAGTAAATGTGTGAGCTAAAATACAAAAAATCACTTCAAGTATTTTATATACGTCACAGTTGTGCATTTATAGACCTTGGGAGTAATGTATAGTTTTTATTGATATCGGACATCAAAATGTGATGTAACACGATGAACCGTCTGTCTGAATAGGAAGCACCGCACAGCTACGGGTCTCATGAGGGGGTCGGAATTGAACTCGACTGACTTTGCCTCTAATTAACTTAAATCGATCCAACTCTCGATGACTCTGACGCCGGAGCCGGCGGAATTATCCCCCGATCGATTGAAACTCTCCGGATCGAATTGAAGGTTAAGTCGGTCGCATTCTATCCAATGTCGGTCTAGAAAATGCAATGCTTTTCTATTTCAATTAGACCGCCAATCCATTTTCATCTTGAAATTATCGGCTCGCTATAACGTATAACCTTCAATTTTTTATTTTATTTTGGAATACTGAAGTTTTAAATCGAAATGATGTATAAACCTTTTTTAGTAGAGCGATATATCGTATCGATTGGCGTCCGAGGACCTCTGGTTCCAAACAAACTCTGATTCAATGTAATTTCCTCATTAGCGGAGTTTTGAAAGGAAATTTTGGCCATTAAATCGAGAAATTAATGCAACCTTTTTGCAATTAGATGATATTAATTCTATAGCAGAAAGTGTGACAGAGCTTAGACGATCTAATTATGGTTTGTTTGCCTCATTTTTTTTTTAACCTTAAATCAACAATTGTATAATTAATTCAGTGAAAATTGAGTTTTTAATGAAAGTGCAAGTGTTTTAGAGTGGCCATCTGGACACCGCATTGAAATACAGCTATCCTGCAGGTGAGAAGATTTGGATTGTTTCTGTTATGAGTCAGTTTATTTATACAGAGAAAAATACTTCGGTAAAATTTGATCAACGAAGTTTCAAAATGTTCGGACATGAGTACCGACTGCTTTATTAGCAGTACCGAACATTCAGTAGGTGTGGAATTTGGGTTATACCTACTTACCGAAGTCTTCGGTACTTACCACCGAGAATTTTGGTTTCTTTAACCGAAAACTTCGGTGATCAAAATAAACCGAATCCTTGGTTCTAACAACGGAGAATTTTTTCTCTCCGCAAGAAATTTCTATAATGCGTGTCTCCTATAATGTCCTAACTTGACCTCCATGGCATTAATCCTATTTTATTGTTTTACTTTTAGGATTAATGCTATAATAAAAATGTTCAATCAATCAATCAATCTCCGTTCTGCCTCAAAAGCACGTCCCACAAATCCTCTCTTTTTGGTATAGCTTGTCGCTCACACTAGAATCAACAAAAATCCCGTAGTTTCTTTTGAAAGTATACGATTCAAATTTGCTTTTTCACAGCTTTTTTTTTTCTCCCATCACGTTCCTCAACAAGAAGAAGTCACGTTTATTTACTGGTTCTTTCACACTTACCTATTTTTACATAGCATGTAGCTTAGTGATCAAAGCAGGGAACACATTTCCAATGACGGTATCTATTTCAAGTGTTACTGCGACGCTAAATTTAGTGTTTCACGAGACGCACCTTCCGGAAGGGATAGATTGATACCGCTACTATGAAATAATTGATCGCTAAAACGGCACTTTTCAACTATATTTTAAATGGAAGAAGTGTCGTTGTTTCACTCTTTGTGTTAATTCAATCAAATCTCAACTCTTAACTCTCATGCCTGTCAGAATCATGTGCTCGTCATCTTTTTATCGGCGCTATGACGTGGGATTTAATGCGTCTCTCAAGTATGGATGCACTCAGTCGAAACAGTAAATACCGCCTACGCAGCACTTATTATTAAGCTCATCTAAATGTATTTATAGTGTTTACATCCAGATGGCTCTGTACGCCTCATTCTGGAAATATATTTGCGGTGTCAGTGTATACCTACACGGAAAAAAAACTACGGTGAAAATAACCATACGGATACCTGATTTTGGCACCTGCTAGATGTTATGGTAATGTTAACCAGAAGTATAGTATGTTTTGACTAGGTACTAGGTGATGTTACCTGATTGCATGTCGAATTTACTCAAAGTATCGGTAAATATACCATACTTCTGGTCAAGTTTACCATAACATCTAGCAGGTGCCAAAATCAGGTATCCGTATAGTTATTTTCACTAATCTTTTTTTTCCGTGTACTCCTTTCATCAGTATAACGAAAGTTTGCAATAGCTCAAATTGATTCGATTAATTATCTACGATCGTGTTGGGCGTTGGCCGCAAAAGAAACTTGGAATCTTTCTAAAACCTTGCTGAAGATTATTTCCCGGTTTTGTCTTTTCCGTTCGCCATTCTCTCTCTCTCTCTTTCTGACCTATAATCGCTAACGACGCTTTTGTCTCTATCTTTATTTTTCCTTATATTTGAAACAGACATTTTTCATCCGATTTTCTTTCGAATTATATTATACGAGCTGTATTTGTCTTATGCTAATTTCAACAGAAACCATTCAAGGAAATGTCTTCGAAGCTAAAATCAGCTTATTACATCAAAAGTAAGATGAAAGAGGCCTCAGTCGAAGCATGCTGTCTGGTAACATAGCATTTTGTCCGCATTCGAACCCTTGCAAAAAATTCGAATTCGATAGTCGTTGTCAATCTGTATTTAGTTTGATATTTTTTATGGGTTTCTGTTAAACAAATGCAATGTTGCCACATTACATGCTTCACTACTGCGATCGTGAGAGGCGTCCATAAAAATTAGCTAAATTGGTCTGTATATGGACCTTTAAAATAAGCCCATTGTTCCTCTTGTTTTAATTTGTGCAATCTGAAGAGCCTAATCCCCATAATTAAATAAAGAAGGTCATTGCTAAGCTCCAGACCTCTGCAGCCTTTAGTCTGTGCCTTATTGTTAAACGTTTGTAAGAACAAATATCCACTGACAAGTTTTACCAGTCTTACAAGCAGTTACACAATGGGGCTCTTGCTAACTTTTGCTATAGGCCACCGAAAAGTTAATGTTTCGGTAAGATCCAGTGAAAGTTTTGATGAAACACATTAAACAATTACGAAATTCAATCACATACTCACAAAAAGTGAAGTTTAAGGCGTAGTGGGAGAGCTATGCAGGTATCATGGGTGATTCCTATCTAATTTAAGGCTATCTCTTTTGTGTTTCTACGAAGAGAGAGACAGATTAGATAGGAATAGCTCCTACAGTACTATCAGTCAATTAAAGAAGGGTACTAAAATATGTGGTCCCTTATGCGCCAAGCGGCCGATGACATATATTTTAGTCCCATTCTTTAATTGACTGATAGTACCTCCATCGCTCCACCATATTTACTCTTAAATTGTGGAGCTACGCAGATTGCAGCTATCATGGGGAGGGGGAATTCCTATGGCTAATGGGTCTGTAGCACACTTTTGCTACAGCGATATGGAGGGTCGATCCTTGTGTAAAATCGCGTAAAAATCACATGGGAAGCATCAAATAGTCAAAAAATCCACTCATAAACCCGCAAAAGGCGTTTCAAGGAAAGTCTAAGATGGCGTGCGAAGGGGCGAGCCAGGCTAGCATGCATCCACGCAGTAGCGTCGTTTGCGAAGGGGCGGGGGGCACCTCCCCCCCCCAAATGGTCGGCCAAAAGTGAAAAGGTGATCCTTTCACCTTTTTTTTATTTTTTTATTTTTTTTTTTTTTTAGGAGAAGAAACAAGCAGGGAAGCTCCAATACATTGCATGTATTGGAAAAGCGTGCCTGTGAATTGTAAACATAAAAACCTGCGCACAAGTTGTTTCATTTGGTCTTCTGCTCTGCTGGGTTTTGCAGAAATAAGTTTTGCATAAAGGCTTACGCATACATGGTTGAAATATATTTATTATAATGTAGTTCATGGGAGAAGATAAAGGCAAACAAACGTGACCACTTCATTGCGCGCTCTCTGGCGGGTTCTTCTTGAAGCTCTACTTTTGTGAGAAGGTATCCTATAAGTAAAACCATGATCTGTATCGGTTTTATTTCGCGCCTTCTATTCGAAAATATCAGCTGACTCTAGACATTCACAGAGAAAGATTATCAAATTAGTGAACAGGTGAGCCGCAGTGCAGCCAATGCAGCCAAATAATCACCGGCTGCAAAACAATAATAAATACAAAAAAAAAGGAACTAGAACAAACACGGAACGGGAACAGTGGAACGTGGAATATGGAACAGTTTTGTAATAGACAAACATGGAAAATGTAATATTTTCTCTGTAATCTTTTTGATCCCCTCTGTATGTCCGGTTGTATCACGGCCAGAGTCGACTTAACAAAATTCGGGCTAATGCCATATCTGTATGTATAAGTAATCTTTGGTCGTGTGTCACCTTCCGTTTCGCTCAAAGCAATGCGCTTTGGCGCTCGCCTCTTGTTGCCAGATTGTTGTTGTTGTTGTTGTTGTTGTTGTTGTTTTTTTTTTTTTTTTTTTTTTTTTTTTTTTTCTAAGATTTTACTAAGTGTGAAAACTGTAATTTTAAAATTTTGCCGGGTAGGACATACAGCAAACGATGGAATGACCATAAATGAGTCAGTAGGTCTAGAAATGTGAGATCACTTTTTTATTCACATTTTGTAGTCATACTGTTCCAGAAATAAATTATAATTTTCCCCTTCCATGCAGAGAAGTAGATTTTAGTGTGAAAAATGTAATTTTAAAATGTTGCGCGGGTGGGACATGCAGCTCATACGATGAAATGTCCCTAAATGAGTCAGTAGGTCTGGAAAAGTCAGGGAATTGTTTCATTCACATTTTGTATAGTCATCCTGTTTAGAGATATCTTATCATTTCCCCCTTAATGCAGAGAAATAATACGTAGGAAACATGTATGTAGAATTCATTAGAAGTCCATTCATTTTCAGGGCAGCGTAAGAGGCAAGTAAACCATTTATAGTAAACGTGAAGTGAAGAGCTTCCCCCCCCCCCTTCTTCTTTCCTTCTTTTTTTTCAATCGATTTTAATGTGAAAAATGTAATCTTAAAATGTTGTGCGGGTGGGATTTGCATCTCACGATGGAATGACCCTAAATGAGTCAGTAAGTCTGGAAAAGTCAGGGAACTGTTTCATTTAAATTTTGTAGTCGCCCTGCGTTTTATAGCCATATTCATTTTCCCCCTTTAATGCCGATAAATAATTCGTAAGAAAAACTTTGTGTAGCATTCACTAGAAGTCCGTTCAACTTTGGGACAGCGCAACAATTGTTTAAACCGTTTACAGTAAACGTGAAGAGAGAATCTACTTTTTTTATTTATATTTTTTATCTATTCATTTTTTTGCTGCTAATTTTATGGCTTTATTTTATTTTTTTTTTATTTTTTTTTTTTTTGGAACGGCACATGCATACAGCCAACTACAAAACTAACAAATTCATTTATTGTTCGAAGACATCTGCTAATTTTTTTTTTTTTTTTTTTTTTTTTTTTTTTTTTTTTTTTTTTTTTTTTTTATGACATTAAATTCATGCCAATCCAAAGTGACGAAAGAGCAGTGGTGGCTTGTGCAATGTGGCAACAACGGATTTTCTCCATCCAAACCTACGTAAATAATCGATCTTCAGGGAATTCACTGAATCCTTAAGAAATCAATACTTTTGCTTAGGTTCAAATATCAAAAAGTCATGGTTGCCAAATAGGACGAGGTGCCACTGCAAGATATAGAGACGACTTGACAAAATGTTTAACTAAATAAAAATTCCAAATGCCAGCAAGTCATAATCACAAATTAACCAGTAGGATAGAGGGCACGCACCGTAGCCGGTTTTGCAACCGTTTTCGCTTGGTAACGGCACGGCTGGCGGGTTCAATCATCCCGTATTTTTTTTTCTTTTTTTTTTTGCCTCCATGGTAACTGTCTGGTGGCTCCTCGCAAAATCTGACCTCGCCGCTGGAGTCCTTTTTATTTATGCACTACGAGAGTGTGCGTGTGTGTGTATGTTTGTACGTGTGTGAGAGACAAGAGAAGCAGCCTTGGGCGCCGGCATTGGATGCGAATTTGCACTTAAAGTAATGAGGGCCGTTGATCCAAGTTGATGGCAAAGGTTAACTGTACAGATCTTATTCAAGACTTATTAATATTAAACTGCATGTACTGTTTTTCATATCAATTCGCATTATGAGGGATTCTTTTGGACATTAAAGAAATTCTTTGAATGTTCCGCATACATACATTGATAAAATCAAGTTTTTCAACAAGATTCAACGTTTTAAATGTGTAAATAAGTAATGTAAAAAAAAAAAAAAAAAAAAAAAAAATTCAAAATAAAGAAATTAAAAAAAAAAATAAGAATAATTAATGAGAAATTTCGTCTACATTGCAGATCTATGCCGCAGGACTTAACCCTTTACATGCTACGCCCATCTATTTATCTATGACAAGTATAGATCTGCCTCAATATCAGTTTTTTATTCACAATAATTGCGGCTCAAAACTGTTAATATTGGAAAAAAATAATTTTTCCTTAAAGCGCCTTCAATCCATTGTGTATGCAAAATCAGCACCGCGGTGTAGGAGTATACATACAGGGTGTCCCAAAATTGATAGTAAATATTTTTACCACGTATTTTTGGGGCCAAAATAAGACTTTTTTTTCCTATGAACACGTGTCCGAAAATGTCCCCCCTTGGAGCTACAGCCCCCCAAAGTTTTTAAAAAAAATCGGGTTTTCTTCGATTCTAGCAACGGATCTCCGTAAAAATGGATGAAAATTGGTTGCCAAGGGTAATTTTAGGCGTTCTTTCCGATTCCGGAGTCGAAAATTTCAGAAAGGGTCAAGAAAGGGGGATTTGAGGGGGGTTCAAATTTTAAATTGAATAATTTTGTAGTGCTCCGTAAGAAAATGAGAAAAATAATAAAAGAATCTAATGGAACAAAACAAAAGGAACATTTTTGATCTCTTGTGTTTTTTTCATAAGACACACGGGAAACGAGTAAACTCGATTTTTCGCCGGGAGCGCACAGCCCGATAGCGCTGTTTCAGTGCCGTGTTGCGTCGAGTCGATCGTTGAGTCAGTTGAGTGCACAGAGCAGCGCTATCGGGCTGTGCGCTCCCGGCGAAAAATCGATTTTACTCGTTTCCCGCGTGTCTTATGAAAAAAACACAAGAGATCAAAAATGTTCCTTTTGCTTTGTTCCATTAAATTCTTTTGTTATTTTTCTCATTTTCTTACGGAGCACTACAAAATTATTCAATTTAAAATTTGAACCCCCCTCAAACCCCCCTTTCTTGACCCTTTCTGAAATTTTCGACTCCGGAATCGGAAAGAACGCCTAAAATTACCCTTGGCAACCAATTTTCATCCATTTTTACGGAGATCCGTTGCTAGAATCGAAGAAAAACCGATTTTTTTAAAAAACTTTGGGGGGCTGTAGCTCCGAGGGGGGGGGGGGGTATTTTCGGACACGTGTTCATAGGAAAAAAAAGTCTTATTTTGGCCCCAAAAATACGTGGTAAAAATATTTACTATCAATTTTGGGACACCCTGTATAACTACCCACTCAATCTAAGCAGTGGCAAAGCGTGCAATCTGGTACCCTTGCACTTGGCTCATTAAAACCCATGAAAAATATCGAATTACCATGGAATCGCCGATGACCAGGGAATTCGACCTTTTCTATGGGTTCAAATGGACAAAATGCCATGTTGCCAAATAGCACGCTTCCCCACTGAATTTGAGCGAGTGAACATTGATTTGTCTTCGTAACCTAGTTGTGAAAGGGTCAAAATGCAACAGCCAACCGAATGTTTGCTACCTTCTTGGCTTAATTGCCTTCACTGCATGGCTAGCTGATTTTCTCCAAACGAGTTTGAGTTTTTCAATTTATTACTTAATTAGGTTATTTTAAGTGTGAAACTTGTTGTGAAACACATTCGGACTTTTTTCAGTCAAACCAAATTCAGTTAATTCTTTATTTTTCTAGTCTGTCAAATACATCTATGTATATGGGATCCCCCATAACATCCTAGCGTAGCCATATGGCTACAGCTAGAGGGTAGTTTTCATTTTTGGGGTTTTTTAAATTAGGGGGTAATAGATTGGCAACCAGATGTTAAAGATGAAATGTCATTTGGCATCAGCTTTTATTGGGCATTCTATAAAATCATGAAAAAACAATTGTTTAAAGGTTTGGGGGTTGCTTTATGAAGGGTTGTTCTGAAAATGGTTGAAAAGAGATGAAATAATTCAGGATGTTATAGGTTTTAAAGAAAACAATACTTATAGGTTGAACCTGTTGACAAAAAAGGCAAGCCACGTGCCGCGATTTAAAGATCTTAAATAAATAAATATATTTTAAGATTCAGACACGCAATTTCCTTGTTGACCTGATTTGAAGTGGTATTATAAATGGGAATGACATGAGCGATGCCGTTTCTTGACGCATGTCTGAGCCTTTTACGCACGTTTTCTTCTAATATATTTGTATCATTAGTGATGCAACAAAAAATATTACATATTTTTACTATAGCGTCTAGTGTACACCAAACGGTGGCCTTAAGTACTTTGTATAATGTATGTGTATAGCACAAGTCATACATGTATTCTCGGCGTGTGCTATACGGTATATACGGGTAGGAGCCTCAACTACTGCTGGGCGAAAACACTATCGACTGTGTTTTTTTTTACGTCTAAAATTAGCGTCTAATTGATACTATCGAAACAGCTCTAATTGTAAGAACTATGTCTTTCTTTCTCAAGGACTTTAACCTTGGGTTTTTTTTTTGTTTTTGTTTGTTTTTTTTTTTCAGTCAATAATGTACGATGAAAAAAATTTAGTGTAGCAAAAGTCCATGAGTGTGGAAAACCATCGATGGTTCCGAAAAAGTTTTTTTTACTTTGCACTGAAAAGTGAAATGATAAATTTACCAGAACCAATTGGTGTGTATACTGAGATAATGTCTAGTATTGTTGCTGGATTCGGTTATTTGTACCATAGTTCATGAAAATGCTGTAGGAAATGCTGGTGTACTTGAACCTTATTATGTTTTAAATGGAGATAATATTTTGTTGCCATATTGCACCTGCCGCCACACTGCGTGCTTCTGATATATATTATTAGCCTTTAGGAATCATTTTTTTTTTTTTTTTTTTTTTTTTTCAGCGTGATGCCCATCACGTAAATAATCTGAATTTATCCTGTATTATTAGGGAGGGGGGGTTGTTCACACTGCTCTTATTTAAGGGAGTTATGGTTTTCGATCGATTTTGATAGTATTAGTTCCTAAATTTAGACATTGAAAAAAAAAAAAAAAAAAAAAAAAAAAAACTATAGATAGTGTATTTTCGCTCAGCTCTACGTAGTTATTGACAGTGTTGCTCCTGAAAAATAATCATCCAATTTTTCCCGTTTGACTTGACGTAAAATTTGTTAATTTTTAGGGAAATCTGGCAACGTCGGTAGTTGGTGTGGATGAGACTTGGCAACGCTCTAAGCACGCTATCAGCACCCCTCAGCGAGCGTGACCATAAAGACCAAATGTTTCTGGTATGATGCATGCAATCGGAATAAATAAACATAAATATAATATATGCGATAAAGATAGACAAGCGATCGATCGAGCGAAGGAGGGGGAGGGACGGAGGGAGTGAGTGAGAAAGGGAGTGAAGGAGTGAGGGAGTGAAAGGAAAGCGAGAAAAAAGCGCCCTTTCGTCCGATTGTCAAGTTCCAACTTGAAACCAGAGTTGCCAGAGTTATTGACCGTTTTAACACATCGATCTAAATCAATCGATTTCCGATTTTGGGGTCACTCAAACCCCCGGCTTCGTGTATTTTTCCCACGTCATGTAACCATTTTCAATGGAAATTGCGACACTAAAACCGGAAAAAGTCTGACGCGCAATTTGCGACATCAATGGGTTTGAATACAAAGGCCAGTATCCGTTCAATTTTTACACGCGCCGAATAATTAACGCACCATCGTATATTATCACAAACCTTTAAAATACGAGGGGCGTTCAATAAGTAAGTATCCCCCCCTCTAAAATCCACGAAAATGAACCAAATTTAAAAAACCTTAAATGAAAATCTTCCTTAGGATATACTGAATCCAGCTATTTAAGAATCAACGCAATCGGATAAAATGCGGTCGCACACGGGCCGCGGATGCGCGTCGCGGCGTGAGCCGCTCCCGCCGGCTCGGCCGAATTTTTAGTAGCGCGCGGCTAGAGAGGCTTCTCTTCAAACGTTCATACATTTAATCAACAACCGGGGAGGGAAAAAAATCATCGGTCAAAAAACATGAGTTGGGCTTACCTTATTTCTCCACATATCCACCTTTTCGGTCCAAACAGGTCTGATACCGAGACTCCAACTTTTTGATGCCTCGCGCATAGAAATCCTTGGGCTGATTCTTGAAAAAAGTGCTGCAAGCATTTTTGACCTCCTCCACAGATTCAAAATGCACACCACCAAGTTCCGCCTTGAGATATGGAAACAAATGAAAGTCCGATGGTGTCTTTTTTGTCTTTCGCGGTCAAAAATCGAATCACTCCCCGAAGTTCACAATCCTGGACGACTTGAAGCGGTAGCTCCATGGCGAACACACGATAAACACTGCCACCGGACCAATTTTTTTTCGAATCCCATGGTGGTAAGAAGTTATTATCAATGAATTTTCCATGTTATCGTACTACCTGTGTACTATTTTCTTACTATCAATCAGGTGCGTACACCCAACTCGCAGGGAAAGGCCTTATCGTTGGCTGGAAAAGGTGATAAGCAAAACATTTCGTCGCGCGCTTGATGCCGAGCCGGCGGGAGCGGCTCACGCCGCAACGCGCATCCGCGACCCGTGTGCGGCCGCATTTTGTCCGATTGCGTTGATTCTTAGACAGCTGGATTCAGTATATCCTAAAGAAGATTTCCATCTAAAGTTTTTTAAATTTGGTCCATTTTCGTGGATTTTTGAAGGGGGGATACTTACTTATTGAACGCCCCTCGTAATGCAAACACTTATCGATTCGTAATTCTTCTTTTTTTTTTGCAAGATTGATTAAAGGCACCAAACCGGAACAATAAAATGTCGAAATGCAAATTATAGTAAACTGACTGCATCTAATTTATTTTGAGGTTTCCTTTTCTCAAATTGGTTCCTAAAAATATGTCCAAATGAGTTAACCCGTTCGTTTTCAATAGTCTCTTAAGACCCATTAACTTCAAACAACTTCAACAACTCGAATACAGTGGCGTAGCGTGCGAATTGGCAACATTGCAGTTCGTCCATTTAAACCTATGAAGAAGATCGAACTGTTAGTAGTTCCGTGAACACCTTCGCATTCGACCTTTTACGTGGGTTTAAATGGACTCAATATGATGTTGCTTAATTGCACGCTACGCTACTGCTCGAATAATCAATGGAACTATAACGATTTTGAGTTATATTGTTCCCCATTAAGGCCCTTGTATTATCCTAATAGCCAACGGTCTGACCTATTTTTCAAAAAACTTCAAAAAATCAGCTGAGAGAGAAAATGAGTTTAGAAAATCCCCTCCCCCTCCTAAATTTTATCATAAATGTCAGGACGATTTAAGTCCATTGTCCATAAGGTAATTAGTTTTTAGCGTACGTAGTTCTTCCGTTTTCAAGCCGCATTTAATTTGCACAGAGGGAAATTTCGATTTAAATGATTCTATGCAAATAAAAACCGATAAAGGGTGACGGTTTGTTAGAAAATGCTTACTTATCGGCAGTTGGACGTAATTAATTAAGGTACACCCTGAAGCACGCAGGAGGTTTTTTGGGTCCCTCTCTCACTGAAGAAAAATATTACCAGAAGCATGACTATATATGATAACCTATGTAAGGGATCAGTTACCAGAATTCTAGTGTTTGTACCATAGTTCTTGAAATTTTTTAGGAAATTCCAGTTTTATGACCATATTCTGGTAAAAGCGCTAGACTTTCTGTTGTTCACATATCGTTGTGCTTCTGTTAATATGACTAGAATCTGGTATCAATGACTATCGCTATTTTTTTTTCAGTGCTCGGAGCTCCAACTCTATAAAAAACTTTGAAATGCGAAGAGGGCCGTCTCTCGTCCTCTGTTTTAATTGTAATCCCGAATGTCCAGCTGAAAATTGTCGAGCAAGTCGAAGATACACTGGGTTTTATCAGGGAAATGCGGTTAGCGCTGTTTTCAAGTTAGATCTAGCTTTCAGCTTTCAATCCTGCTGCGAATCATCGCTCGCCGCTTGACTTGGCATCCCTGCTTGAGACCCCTATTCTTTAATGGTCGCTTTTCATCCAGATTTACGTTTATACACAAGACACGCGATCGCATTTCTCATTAATAAAAAAGAAGGAAGCAGGTTCCTTAATTTCTCTATTTTCTCAGTTTTACTCCGCTATTTTCTAAGAATCTAAAACCCTTTAATGCGCGCAACCTATTACCCCACTGCCTTCCTTTTATAACTGAAAACTGACAAGCCTTTGCCTCTCCGAAGACATTTTGAACCTTTGATGTCAAGAACTTCTCTTGTTTAGATTACAAGGAGCCGAGCCCTCATAAAAATTACCTCCCTTTGAAATTCCTGTCGCATTCTTTCAGAACATATGAATAAAAACATTATTTTTCCAATACGATTCCAGGTATACTATGGCTTTCAAAAGAAGTACTCAGATATGAAAGAAATATTTTCATAACATTTGGAAAATCTTGCCTCAAGTTTTCAGTAACCTTTTGTAAATATTTTAAAAACATTCTAAAAAACATGATTTTTTCATGCCAATTGGTTGTCAAAATATTTGAAAAAAAAAGGTTTTTCAAAAGTTTAAAAAAAGTTTTATGTAAACATTTTAAAATTGTTTACATAAAAAAGGTAAAAATGTTTTTAAAATATTTTAATTAACATGTTTTTATTAAAAGGTTTCAAAAAAGTTTTAAAAAGTTTTATTTAAATATTGCTGAAATGTTCACATAAAAAGATTTTTGAAACCTTTTACATTTTAATAAAAACATTTTAAAAACATTTTAATTCAAATATTTTAAAAATATTTTAAAACTATTTTTCCATTTTGAAAATATTTTTATAAACATTTTTTGAAAATGTTTTTAAAATGTTGATAATATTTTTAAAATATTGTCAATGTTTTAAAAATATTTTTAAAATATTTCTTCATAACTGGGTATCCTGATAGAAATTTTCATTATTTCATTTCCCGACCAATTTGCGAATTTTTACGGTTTTTAGGTATTTTAGAGTCTCACACTATTTTCACTTGTGACATTACGCCTCAATAAATTTTAAACGATGGGAAATAAAAAAAAAAAAAAATCATCAAGAACAATTTCGATGAGAGGACTTTCTTTTGAAGGTCATAGTACCAGGATCTGCAAAAGAAATTGCCTTCGTCGAAATTGCGTCCTCGATCACGTTTTCTATCATAATCCCAAGAGTTTCAGATGTTTGAAGGCATTTTTCCATTTGGTATACTACATGAAAGAATTATAATTCTGTTTGACTCTGAAACACCTCAAAACCTCAAAATTCTTTGAAATTGAACGAGAAAGAAGTTTAGAATGGCAGTGGATTGTCCACTGTCCACCTTGTGCCACACAGGGTAGAAGGAATCCCGGGGAAAAGCGGAATTTGGACGGCAGATTCCAAGGTTTGAGATTAAATTTTGTAGGTCGTTTCCGGCGATGCCCGAGTTTGTTTACGAAACGACCGGAAACGACCTACAAAATTTAACGTCAAAATCGATTTTTACGGCAAGATGGCGGCGCCCTAGGTGACAACAGTGAACCAGAGGAGCGTTCCTTGATTTGCCACTCTAAAGTTATAGCTCGTTGAATTGGATGAGACAGGAAATCATGATTTTTTTTTTTTTTTTTTTTTTTTTTTTCAGTGTCGCATTGAACCGCAGAATGCCGTGCGAATGCATTTTCGGTCCAGCGGGCAAGAACATATATCTATGCGTAGGATAGGTACGACGTACTAGCGGGGACAAAGATACCTGGCCAGAGTATGCAACCCGCAACACACCTAATACACGTGTTGAATGGGATGGTGTGTATTGCTTATTGCATACCCTGGCTAGGTATCTTTGTTTCCGCTAGTACGTATAGTACAGTAGTACTATACGTATGCGTAGTAACGCATCGCACGGAATATCATATAGGTAACGCATTTACCAGGTGCGTTGCTCTTTGTGTAATGTGCATTCTGTATGTCCAGGTATCTTTGCCCCCGCTTTAGCACACTTATAGAATACGTTATACACCCAATATGTACTCAGTACTCAGTGTACCGCCGAGTTCCTATTTTTCTGTGCATGGAAGTTTCCAAAGCTGGAGAATTGTCGCCGTCTGAGTCACCACGATCAATATTTTTCATGCATCTAAAGTAGTTATCGTGTGCATCTACGGACAGATCGTTGTTGTCGGATTTCCGATTTCCCACGGAAATCACCGCCGGGAATAATCCGAAGCAAGACAAACGTTTTTTTATTGATTTTTTATTCTTTTCACAACTTCCGACAACCACACACGATACCAATATACACAACATGTGCACAATGCGGAAGTCTACTCGAATCGAATTGCTCCCCTCCCCTCCACCCTCCCCTCCCCCTCCCCTCCACCCTCCTCCTCGCTTTCAGAAGCTGTAATTACTTCTCTCTCGCTTCATAAAGCAGACTTGACAAACGCCCGACCGTCGCGTTGTAATTATGTTTACCACGTTCAATTACACACGGTCATTAATGGAATGGACAAATTATTGGACTAATCGCTTCGATTATTTTATTTTAGTTCTTTGTCTCCTTCGCGGTCACCAAAAGACTTTTGTTAGACAGGATTGTGCGTGCGTGCGTGTGAGTGAGTATGTGTTTGTGTGTATGCGTTCATGGTATGATGTAAAAATTTCCTGCTGCCGTAACCGGTCGTCTTGTTAATACTTACTTAACTGGAATTCCTGTCATTTTAACAAGAAATTCCTGTTATTTCAACAGTCATTTTGGTCAAGTAACAGGCATTCCTGGTAATTCCTGTTGAAACAATAGGAATGGGGCAGTTGCAACGGTCTGGAATTTTGTGTTGTTTTTGTTTTTGTTTTGTTTTTTTTTTAAAGAAAATGATATAGGAATCAATGAAGCCTGAAAACCATGGTGCCCTTGGTGTTTTTCCTAAGTGTCCCGGTTTTGGAAATACTCACGTGTAAATTTGTGAAAAATCGTGTGCGTAGTGACGTCACTACTTGGAATTCCCATTTAAAACAATGTATTTTGGTCCAAAATCTCATCTCTGGAACAATGGGGCTTAATTAGAAACCAAAGGCATCTTTGCTCTCAGCTCATCGAGTACTTTAATTTTCTTTACAGAAGACACACCATTTTAGACCCTTGCAACTGCCTCATTCGGGTTAAGTAAGTGTATTAATGAAACAGACGTCCGGTTGAATTAACCGGAAAAATTTTTCTCAGTGTGAGGATAAACTTTAGTCAGTCATATACAGTACGAGCAAAAGGAATGACTGGTGCTCACCAACAATGGCAACATAAAGCCGTGGCCAGAAATGTGTCTTTCTCTCTCTTCGCCCATTTGAACGCATGTGTTAGAAAAGGATGAAAGTGGGGCTGTCACGTGAATTCATACAAGTTTTTTTTTTTTTTTTTTTTTTAACGCTTTATTGAAATAAAATGTTCTGACAAAGATATTTACGCACAAAAAAAACTTGTCAGCCCCACAATCGGGGCTATCGACCACAGCGACATTTTGTTGACACTTTAAATAATAATATTCCTTTTTTTTTTCTTTTTTTCCCCCCAACTTGAAATTAAAGATAATTTAAACTGCCTTCTTAAAATTAATTTTGCCATAAATTTCAATAACTTATATTTATGAACTAAAGTCTACATTTAAAATAAAAAAATTAGCAATGCACGAGATTCCCCATTTTCTTCTTAAAATTATTTTTTATTTTTTCTTCTCTAACACGCCCTCCCCCCCCCCAACCCTGGATGGTGGCGCTCTTGTTTTGTTTTTAACAATTTTGTGCCTCCGGTTTTTGTTCTTTTTTATATTATGTTTTTCATGATTTGTCCCAAAAGAAATCTACTTGAAAATTGTTTTAATTATTTCTTTTCCCCTTTTGGAAAATAGCCACTTTTTTAGTTGCATTTTTACACTTTGGTGCAAGTATGTTGAAGTGCAGATATCATGTAACAATTTTGTTTATTTCCAATATTTTCCTCTTTCGTAGGAGCTCCTCAGCTCTTGAAGCTTAGTTTTGAATAAGGGCCGAGTGCGCATTCAGTAAATGTGACCTTCAAAGAGGCCTCGTTAAAAATGACAGCTCTCATCATGTTTGAATTGTCTGTGCAATTGTGGTCTAGTATGGTCCGTAGATACATTATGAGATTAAAAAAAAGTATTTCTGGTCGCCAACACTAGCACTGTGTGTTATAAAAATGACACCTATTCATTCTTCTGATACCCCCTCCCAGTGTCGTAATCTTACAGGGGGGATTTTCCCCTCCAATATTTGAGATGAGGGGGGAGCATCATTTTGCCCCTTAAATTTTAATGAGACAAAGAAAAGAAAAATAGGGAGAGAGACAAGAAAAGGAAAAAAATGAAAAAGAAGGAAAAATACAGAAAGAAAGAAAGAAGAAAGAAAGAAAGAAAGAAGTGGTTCCAGAAATGAACAGGAAAAAAATATCCAACTATAACTCTATTTTACCCTTGAAATGCGCCTAAGGTCAGTCTAAAATGAAAAAATGCTATTCATGTCTAAGAAATGAAGAAAATACGTATACGCAAAATCCACTGTTAGTTTTAGTGAAACTGGCATAATTTTTATACGATGAAATTGCTTCAATTATCAACAGAGAGAACCTGCATTTTCAATGTTTTCCGGGAGAGAACCCCGGGACCCGCTCCCAGTGGGAGCGTCCCCCTAGACCCCATAGGGCGTTTCTTCAGAGGCTGTTTTGCCCCCCCCCCTCCAATAAAAATCTCAAGTTTACGTTGCTGCCCCCTCCTCTCTATTAAAAACCCAGCTAGTTTAATTTGCGGTTCTTTTTTTTTATTTTTTATACATTACAAACGGAAACGATAATGATGAAACGGAAAGGGAAAAAATCGTTACTTCTGCTTCTATACCGTCCAAGAAGGTTGGAGTCGCAGAGAATAAAATATAACGCTCTTAAATACGGAAATTAGGACTTTTCATCTTTTACGGTCATACATATTCAAGGGTTTGTGGGTGCATGACAGTGAGGAGATCTTTTTTACCGTGGATCCTCATCAAACACTTCTGCAGAAAAGCTCAGTGATAAAAACGAGACAACTTAAAAGTAGGCCGCATGTTAGAATCAGAAACCCTGATCCCAAATCAGCTATTGAAAAAGGTCTAAGTATGGTCATTTTATCAGGATAAACGTCTTCGACGTACTGTCGTGCTATTGGCTCCATGTATTTGAACTCTCTCTTTAATACATACCATTCTCTGCTAACCTAAGGAAATGATCACTAAATTTTTGTGCAAAAACAGAATACTTTGGAAATGCAAAAGAGAATGGGAAACTCAGGTTACTCCCGTGAATACAGTATAGTTTATGCTCCTCAGGCGCTTCAGTAGCGTGAGAATAGGTAGTCCACTTCAAAAAGCTGTGTATCAAGCTTTGATCGGCCTGCACAGGGAAAGTGCACACAAAAGCGTCAGATTGTACGTTTTGTAGAAGCTGTTCTTCCACTTCATCCGCGAGCTTTATAAGGAGTTTATTCTTTTCAGGTAGGGTTCTAACTGGATCCGAGGTGTCATTAAATGTTCTGAGAACAAGCTCGTTTATTTCCAACAACACTTTACTCGAGTAGAAATGATTATCAGTAAGTCTTTTACTAATTGATCGATAGTTGTGACCGGTGCTAAATAATTCTAGATCTATCCCCAAGTCGGCCGATTGTATATGCAAGTCCGATCCTTCTAGTTGTTCAATATGTGCGATATCGGAGTAGCGCACTCGCTTGGTAACTAATGTTATCATCTCGCTTTGGAGGAGGGTAGCTAAAATCAAAATTGAGAAGACCATGGTGAAGAAAAGAAGTTTGCCACTGAGCAAGCGACCAAAAAGTAACCTCTGTTGACTAACACATATCAAATAGCAATAGACACTCCAACAAGGAGAGAAATGTTCGTAGCTCATCAGCTCGCTCTCAGTGAAGAAGGGTCGAACGGACTTGAGCGCCAAGCATCTGAATAGATGATGCACAGAAATACTGAACAAAGACGCAAATAATACCATCATCCACACTGAAGGAGTAAAGCTTTTGAACAAAACTAAAAATTGAGGCCAGTAACCGCTCCGAGGTGCGATGAACATCAATGAGCTTGTGTCCAAAGCTGGCGAATAATCATAATGCCAGGGCTCGGAAACTCGCACTCCGGCTTCAAACACAATCAGATCAACATTTTCATTTAAGTTGTTTGAGACAAGAGCTGAACGGAGCTCAGCTTCTTCAGACATCAGTTTCTGGGTGTAAAGCATGCTATAATACAAAGAGAAATTTAAATATTCTTCAAAATAATCTACGAAGAGCGTGTGAAAGACCACTTGTTTTAGATTTAGTTCCAACGGGAAATCGACTCCTATCGCGGTAGGAAGGACATATATTACGGATAAACTTTTATTCTCCATGGAAAACCCAGAAGTACCAAAGTACGTGCTTTTTGCGCCTGTATGTTGCATGATATTTTCAGAAAAAGGATTGTAATTGTAGCAGATCCTCTCATCAAGACATATGAGTATTCCAAAACCTTGAAAAATTTGCCACATGAACTTGAAAATGGATCGGACGTCACAAGTCAACGATTTTTCATTTAGAAATGTTTTCGATCGACTTTTAGCCGGCTTGTTATCTAGACTTGACAAAGTACTGCTCACGTTGTCCGCGTCTTTCTTGTAAACGTAGAATATCAAATTATTTTCACTGTTAAAAATGTGACTGATGAACAAAGATCGATCTGGATGAATGAATTCGCTGGAATTCACTGTATTGAATAAGTATATGTCATCGTTCAAAGAAAAATGACAATCGTAGGAATCATTGTGGTAGTTTATTGGACAGTAGCCGCTTGGACCTGAACTATCGTCTGTTTGTTTTTCTGGATAGGATAAAGAAATTTCATGGTGAAGAATACTTGTGTTTAAAACGGTTGCGTTTTTTATGTTCTTGTGGTCAGCGAAGTCTCGAATTAGGGTAATGATATCCTTGCAATCGTTCAATACAATCAGTATATTCTTGACACGAATTTGCTTTGCGCTTTCTTTTAAAAACGTGTGATGATTTATCAATACTGTCGAAATCAAATTTTCGTGCAGTGATCGAATCAACTGAGACGTCGGAAAATTTCGGTTCCGATTCCAGATATAGAAATTAGGTGAGTCAGAAAATTTCAGGGTGTCGTTGCAAATTTTGAATATGAAGACAAGATCCTCTGGAGAAGAAAGAGAGTTAGCTCGAACATTGAGAGAAAGTAAAGCAAATAAACAAACAAAGAAGTTCTGTTTAAAACTAGTTTTGTCACCTCCGAACATTTTAGATTGAAATATTGATCACTAAGGTTTTTGATCGGCTGAAACACTTATCAAGAGTTGCAAGGTTTTATTTCAGTTAAAACGATAAAATCTCTAAAATTTGTTGTATAATTCCCCCAACTTACTTTTTTTCATGTGTTGCACGATGAACCAACAAAATATTGACACATGCTGATAGGAATATTGGTACGATACATCTTTTAAAAAACCACCTGCGTTGCTCCTTATCAAAGATCTACAAATGAATACATCTGACACAGGTAGTCACAACCAACAGAGAATAATGTTTGCAGATATCCTCGGCAGAAGTGTTTCTTAGTATCCATGACTCGAGTATTAAAACCACCTCACTTTGAAGTACTTAACAAATGGAGCTCTTTCGAGGTTTTACTACAGGCAAATGGACTATCGATTTTCATGTAAACTGCAGCGAAAGTAACGATGAGACCATTGAAAAAGTTTAAAACTCATTCCTCGCAGAGAAAATTTAACTTGAAATTTCGGGTGACCACCCTTGCATGTATGCACCAACCTCGAATTCTCACCCCAAACAAACAGCCGCCATATTTCTTGTCAATCGCCGTAATTTATGGGTATCGCCTCTATCGCGAACCTTCCCAAAAGGCTGACTGAAATGAACATTGCGTTGCTATAATATAATTTATTTATCTAGTCGTGTTTGTGTTGTGTGAGCTTGTGAAAGTTACTTATTCTCTGTTTCGTGATTGTCAGCAAGCAAGATGGCGGCTGTTTGCTTGGGGTGCGAATCCGAGGTTGGTGCATACATGCAAGGGTGGCCACCCAAAACTTCAAGTTAAGTGTCTTTCCAAAGAGTGAGTTTTATACTTTTTAATGGTCTCGTCGTTATTTTCGCAGCACTTTCCACTAAAATCGATAGTCCATTTGCCTACAGCAAACCCTTGCAAGAGCTCCATTGAGAGCAGGAAAAATATTATCAATTGACATCCTTTCCAGAAATAAGAGCCCATACATAGCCGTAGCCAGAAATGAGGATATTGTATTTCTCTCTCTTAGCTCATTTGGCTGCATGTGTTAGAAAAGGATGGTTATAAGAGCTGTCACGTGATGTCAGTCCTTGTTTCTGTCCTTTTCTAACACATACGTTTAAATGGGCTAAGAGAGAGAAAGGCGATGTCCTGGCTACGGCTATGAGTTCATAAAACAAGGGGTGCGCTCTCTTCGAGAAATCAGCATTGTAATTCTATAGGGACTTTTGCCCGAGGATCGCACATTTCATTTTATGGGCCCTCTTGCAGAAAATGGTCTGAATTTAAGTTAACTTATAGTTAACTCTTCAAAAAACTGTTTTATTTCATTTCTCTCAAAAACTTCCGAAACTATGAGACGTTGTTTACTATAGAACTTGGCTGCAGAATGCGGGAAAAAACATCGAGACCATAAAACGTCTCAACTTCATTCCTAACGAAAAGCAGTTCAGATAAACTACCCGTTTGAAAGACAAAATAATGATAAGACATTGAGAGGCTGATTGTGCGAGTAAATTTTTACCGTGAGCTCCTTCAATTTATAAGTTATGCAAAACTGGTACTGCCGTGTAGGAATAGTTAACTATTCAAAAAACGGTTTTTTTTTTCATTTCTCTACATAAAGTTTCTGAAATTATGAGACGTTTTTTATTATAGAACTTGGCTGTAGGATATCGAATCTTACTTTGAAGTCTGCGGGAAAAAACGACGAGACCATAAAAAGTCTAAAGTTCATTCCTAACGGAAAAAGTCAGCTTGCAGTTCAGATAAACTACCCGTTTGAACGACAAAATAATGATAGAAATTGAGAGGCTGATGGTGCGCGTAAATTTTTGCCATGAGCTCCTTCAATTTCTAAGTTATGCAAAATTGTTGAGTTTAAATAGACGAACTGCAACGTTGCCAAATTCCACACTACGCCACTGGTACTGTGGGGGATCGTACAATTTGGGCAACTATTCAAAAAACGGTTTTATTTTATTTCTCTGAAAAAGTTTCTGAAATTATGACACGTATTTTATCATAGAACTTGGATGGAGCGATTCCTATGTAAAATCGCATGCAAGTCACATTGGAAGCATCAAAAGGAGTCCCAAAATCTACTCACAAACACAATGAACGCGTTTAACAAAACTCAAATCAAAGATGGCTGTACCATGCATCTTAATAATCACGTTAGCGCAACCGCCTCATGTATTATTTGCTTTATAATGATTGTTGCCCCCCTTCCCCGGATCAGATGTATGAGTCTGTCGCAAATTTTTGCTACAGTGTTATGAAAGGTCGATTCTTATGAAAAATCGCATGAAAGTCACATTAATAGCTTCGAAAAAAGAGTCTCAAAATCTACTCATAAATACAATAAATGCGTTTAACAAAACTCAAGGATGGCTTTACCACAGAATAATACAATCAGAACGGAAACTCTGTCGGGTTTTGAAGCAAATTCATTTCGCGTCCGCCATGTTGGGATATAAGATGTTTACATCTGGATTCGCGCGCGGAGAAAAAAATATAGGACATGATCCGCGAAATTTTCATTCTGAAATGCCAATAGAATTAAAGTGAGGTCGGAAACTTAAGATTTCTTTCCAGAATTTACAGAAATAAATGAGTTTCAACACAAATCACACACGTTCGCCATGTTGGGAAATAGGACCACAGCGCACTATGGTCCAGGCGCCAAAATTAACTAGACAAAAGTCCCCAAACTCACATAGGCGAACGCAACTAGGTTTCTGGGGGTTTTTTAGGTCGCTGAATTCATTTTTGATGTTATTTCTTCGTAATTGTGACATATAATCTCATAAAATTCAATGTATATACATGATTAGTGTAAAGTGAGCACCAGAAAATAATCAAATAAAAACCTGTAAGTTTCTTCCGCTGTATATGAGCCATAAATCTCTTCTTTAATCGGTAAAAGTAAGTTTAGGTAAGAGTTAAATGAATTATATATTACCTCAAATGATGACAAAGACAATTATAATGAAGGAACATGGAGGAAAAAAAAAAAAATGAAAATTCAATTATTCTTTATTGAAATCTGCTTTGTCGTCTAAACTTCTATTAAAAACGGCAAAACTAATGTAAACAATCATTTAATTCATTGATTACAAAAATAACAAAAGAAGATCGACAGAGAAAGAAAACTATGCACTTTGAATGAGAATACAAAATATTGTGAGCAAAGTAAGCTATACAAAAAAAAAAAATAAAAAAAAAAAATAAATGAGGAACTAACTGAGCCAATGTTATAAATCATTGACTTTGAACAATATTTGTCCGTAAAAAGTGTAAGGTATAATTTTAAAAATTATAATAGCTGACGAAAAAAATAAAACAGTTGACTTATTTCCAGCTAGATTTGTGGGAAATGAAAGATTATAGAATATGAAATGTTTATCCTATTTAATATTGTACACAAACCATGAACCATGAAGCGATGTATTAGGTAAAATAATAATTGGGCTAATTTATTTGAGATTTAGATGGGCCGAAAAAATTAGAAGGGGCTCAAGTGGAAAACTTATAGTCTATTTTATTCAAATTCAGTGGCGGCTTATGCCAATTGGCGAATCCAGCAATCTGGCAACAGTGCACTCTTCCGATTTGATTTCATGAGAAACAATCGATTAATCACGTGGCTATAGCTCCATTAAGAATCGATCGTTTATCATTCATTCAAATGGGAGGAACGCGCGGTTGCCAGATAGGTTGCTAGATCCGTTTATGCTTGTGCCATTTGGCAACGCTGCATTTCGTCCATCTAGACCCACATCAAATATAGGTTTCAAGGTAATTTCATGTGAACCTAAACATATCGACCTTTCCCCGGGCTCAAATAGTTAAAAAGCTAAGACGACAAATTGTACGCGTCATTGCTCTTTAAATTACCAGCTCTGATTAACTTTGATTCACAATGATAACATTGGAACTATAACATCATGATATGAGTTAAATGAATACTATTTAAATGCATTAAATTGCCGTCAACGTGAATTTCCAAGGCGATAAAGTCAATAGAAATAACAGGATTTACGTAAAACAGCTCAAAAATCACCTACATGAATGTCAAAGGTGTAGCGTGTAATCTGGCAACGTTGCATTTAATCCATTTTAACCCAGGTGAAATAGCGATTCAAGGGAGAGCACTATGCACTTTCGATGCCTAAACCTATTTCGTTGGTCTAAATTAAAGAAATACAATGCTGCAAATTTCACTCGACGTTACTGATAAACGGCATGAAAAAGAGCCCTACAGAAATGTAAAAATAACACCCATTTTATCTCAAAAGAGGTGACGAAAAAAATTCATAACTTCTTTCGGCGACAATCGGCGACACTTTTGAAGGCAAAGTGGTGAAGCCATGGGTCTTTAGAATGACTTCAGCTACATTTGGTGATGTTAATAAGTGTTTAAACAATTCGTAGCGTACTTTAAGTGCAAAAATTATGGCCAAATTCGTTTAAATTTGACTAATGTCTATTACTACCTGTACTGCACATAAATTCCATTCGAATTGACAAATATCTGGCTTAAACTACTGCATTTACCTTTAGGAAGAACGTCAAAATGCAAAAAAAATGAAAATCAACGGTGAACTCTCGAAAAAACACGGTTAACGTAGGCCACTGCAAGCTTCGACTATTACAACTGTAAGCATCGTAAAAAAACACACCTCGCGCGGTCGCAGAAAAAAGCTCGCCAAAGCCTTATCAATGATAATCATGGCAAACCCTTTTAGGAGGAGATACTCCATGATATGTAGTATCACTCAGTGAGGTCAGTTTTCATGTTTTCCAACCTTGGATTTTAGACTTTTGTCTAGCTAATTTCGTCGCCTGGACCATAGTGCAGCGTTGCCTATTGGTGCCGTTAAATTCCAAACTTGCTTCCATTGGCTCTTATGAGAGTTTCCGTTCTGTGGCTTCACCATACATCTAAATAATCACCTTAGCATAATCACTTCATGTAGTCATACATTTGCTTTATAATAATTGTCATGTTTTTCTTTTTTTCCTGTTTCAGTGCGGTTTGGCGAGTGTCAAATGTTGTGAAGTGATGAGACGTCCGACTTTTTGCAGTAACTCCGTCGGCATTCAAGCTCCGCTATCTCCCTCGGCCACTTCTGCCACGGCCTCTGGAGCTCCCGAACGAGAACCCTTGGTAAGCTCATCTGTGATAGCACTCGAGACTCGAGCAGTACTCTGCAGTGGCGTAGCGTCCAATTTGGCAACGCGGTAATTTGCCTATTTAAACCCATGTAAAAGGTCGAATGCGAAGGTGTTCACCCAACACCCAGTTGTTCCATCTTTTTCTTGAGTTTAAATAGACGAACTGCAACGTTGCCAAATTCTACGCTACGCCACTGGTACTGTGGCGGATCGTACAATTTGGCAACATTTGCCATCCTCAATTTGATTCTACGTGAAACAATCGATTCTACAGTGAAGCGCTGCGCCACTAACAATCGATTGTTGTACATAGATCCAGATGGACGGTAAACATTGTTACCAAATTGTACGAGTCGCCGCGCCACTGGAGCACTCATGATAAGTATAATGTGCATAGAGTGTTCCCTCTTTGTAATTTTAATATAGTCCTTAATCAAGTCAATGGGTCTGTTGCAAACTTTTGCTACAGCGCTATAGAATGTTCAATCTCATGTAAAATCGCGTGAAAAGTCCATTGGTGGCATCAGAAAGTCATAAAATGCAGTATGAAACTCACGAGAGACGTTTAATGAAATCCAAGATGGCGGTAAAATATCGAGCAACCTCTATGCATGCACCACAAACATCCAAGCAACCTCTATGCATGCACCACAAACATCCAAGCAACCTCACAATATCGATCACACCCAATCACAACGTAAATAAACACATAACCTCTGAAGCTGTGAGGATGTCAACGTTGGCAATCCTTGGTTGTTAAAGGTGCATGCATACAGATTGCTCGATATTTTACCGCCATCTTGGATTTCATTAAACGTCTCTTGTGAGTTTATTATCGCATTTCATGACTTTCTGATGCCACCAATGGACATTTCGGGTGATTGTACATACGATGAAACACTCTTTATCGTTGTAGCAGAAGTTTGCAACAGACCCATTTCTAAAGCTCTAATCTGCTTTTTCTCAAAACGCACCCTGCCCGCACTTCTCTTTGATTACTTTATAATACCTATGTGTGCAATGCTGTCAGATGTGCCGAAAAAAGATACAAATTCATCATTTGAATTGATGAAGGGTCCCCCCCCCCCGTAGCATTGCTTTTGTGACATGCCGCTGTGAAACCGCGATTATAAGATCCACGTACCTTGCGACGCGATTCACTTGAAGTGCGGTCACAAGATATTGGATTGCTTGACTCTTCTTGAAACCGCCGCAAGAGGCGAAGTGGAGAGCAGGTGCATAGGGTGTTTAAGAACACTACACTTCTAACGAATTTTTTATGCACGTCTTTTCAAGATCATCTCATGACTTTTTCTCCCGTGCGTAAATATTTCGTGTGTGTCACGGCGAAAAACTTAACAAAACTCAAAATCAAGCAAAAACACATATTTTTATGATCAACCGGGAGCCACCGGCTGCAACGATAAACAGTCGCCTACCGTTGATTCTTGAGCTCAACGAAAGGCTGTGATTGGTCCGCGGTCCCGGAAACGAAAACAGGTTTTGCTTGGCGAATGCAAACCACACGCTCATCAGTCAACAGTAGGCGACTGTTGGCTGTTGTTTCGAAAAGTTCCGACCAAAATTGAGGTGGAAAAATGGACCCCTGCTGTCGCTAATCGATAGGAGGGAGGAGCGTATTAAGTATATACTCCTATTCTACCGGGGTGCGTCATTTCGCCTACTGCATTAGACATTAGAGACCGATTGCCTACTGCCGATTCGCCTTTGCCAAAATGCAGGTAAAAAATTACATTAAATGACTCGGCCTACTAGAAATTTAGCATGTAAGCAAACCATGTTTAGGCGTACAGCTTTAAACTTGCAATTTATAGAGTAAAGTTGTATCCGACACAGTAGAGATAAGTCAGGACTCAATCTTGTACCACAAAGTTTGCATACTGCTCCGCCAGGGAACTTACATGGAAATTAACTCCATGGATGGATTTTTTTTTTTTTTTTTTTTTTTTTTTTGGTGTCGTCAAACCTGTTTGTCCGTGCTCAATTTCTTCGATCATAACTTCTGAATCATTCTGTTCTTTCTGCAATTCTTTAATAAGATGATAACAATTGGGTTGTTTCTTCCCAACCATGAGACTGAAACGCGCGCCTATGTGCCAAGCTTCGATCAGGTCATTTGTCCTGACATCTACATCTGGCAGGAGAGTGTAATTTAGCTTTCCCTTTTAGGAAAGGATCATGCTAATTCATATGATGGAATTTTTTTTATTTGTATATTCATGGAATTTAAGTAGGTAGAGTTTTGATTCATTTCCTACCAGATGTTATTCTGTTGTTTTATTCCTCGCCTCATTAGTCATTTTTGATGTTCGGAAATATGCATAAGTACAAGTACGCCCAAATAGGCTTCATTTAAATGCTAAATTTCTAGGGGGCCGATTTATTTCATGCAATTTTTTAAATGCATTTTGGCATAGGCAAATCGGCAGTAGGCAATTTGTTTCTTATCTGTAATGTAGGAGGCGAAATGGCATACACCCCTATTCTACAGCAAAATGGTCCGAATAAGCGTGTAGAAAACCCTTGAGGGGATAGACTCCATTCGCCAAGCTGAAACAATAAGGGAATCACAAGGAGGGTTTTGGTGACATCACCTTTTTGCTCATGTTTAAGAGTCATGAGTTGACATGCATGAGTGAAAGAGCCTCAGATGCAAAAGATATGAAAACCCTTGAGGGCCATCGAATTCTTTCGCCAAGCTGAATCGATAGAGGGGTCACAAGCGCGGTTTCGGTGACATCACCTTTTTGCCCATGTTTATGAGTCATGAGTTGACATGCATGAGTGAAAGAGCCTCAGATGCAAAAGATATGAAAACCCTTGAGGGCCATCGAATTCTTTCGCCAAGCTGAATCGATAGAGGGGTCACAAGCGCGGTTTCGGTGACATCACCTTTTTGCCCATGTTTATGAGTCATGAGTTGACATGCATGAGTGAAAGAGCCGCAGATGCAAAAGATATGAAAACCCTCGAGTGCCATCGAATTATTTCGCCAAGCTGAATCGATAGAGGGGTCACAAGCGCGGTTGCGGTGACATCACCTTTTTGCCCATGTTTATGAGTCATGAGTTGACATGCATGAGTGAAAGAGCAGCAGATGCAAAAGATATGAAAACCCTCGAGTGTCATCGAATTTTTTCGCCAAGCTGAATCGATAGAGGGGTCACAAGCGCGGTTGCGGTGACATCACCTTTTTGCCCATGTTTATGAGTCATGAGTTGACGTGCATGAGCGAAAGAGCCGCAGATGCAAAAGATATGAAAACCCTCGAGGCCCATCGAATTCTCTCGCCAAGCTGAATCGATAGAGGGGTCACAAGCGCGGTTTCGGTGACATCACCTTTTTGCCCATGTTTATGAGTCATGAGTTGACATGCATGAGTGAAAGAGCCGCAGATGCAAAAGATATGAAAACCCTCGAGTGCCATCGAATTATTTCGCCAAGCTGAATCGATAGAGGGGTCACAAGCGCGGTTGCGGTGACATCACCTTTTTGCCCATGTTTATGAGTCATGAGTTGACATGCATGAGTGAAAGAGCAGCAGATGCAAAAGATATGAAAACCCTCGAGTGTCATCGAATTTTTTCGCCAAGCTGAATCGATAGAGGGGTCACAAGCGCGGTTGCGGTGACATCACCTTTTTGCCCATGTTTATGAGTCATGAGTTGACGTGCATGAGCGAAAGAGCCGCAGATGCAAAAGATATGAAAACCCTCGAGGCCCATCGAATTCTCTCGCCAAGCTGAATCGATAGAGGGGTCACAAGCGCGGTTTCGGTGACATCACCTTTTTGCCCATGTTTATGAGTCATGAGTTGACATGCATGAATGAAAGATCCTCAGATGCAAAGGGAAAATACATCTATTCAGGCTGCAAACGCCTACAATCAATGCCAAGGTTCCCCCCCCTTTTTTTTTTTAGTTTAATGATCATGACTAGAAGTCAAAACCCCAGCAACTACTTACTCACGTTTTTATTGAAGCGGAAAACAACTGTCAACTCGTTTGGGGGAGGGGGGGGTGCTCATTGCTCATACTCTAAAGAGGGCGTTTCTAGATACATATGCTTTTGGGACTTTCATTTGTTCTACCTCAAGAGCACGTGGTTTAATTTTGTCAGCGGATTTTTCGGTCACCCTGTATACGTATAAAGAGCTCGCGACTTTCGAGAGCTTTTAGATTGACGTTCGATGATCGGAAATAGACTGTTTCGGTGGTGACGTCTCTGAACCTTGCACTGAACCATCGTCTGATTGGTCATTTCAAATCTACCTCTCCTCGAATTTCCATTTGATCGGACAGTTCAAATCGCCCGCCTGTTGAACCTGTACATGATTGGTCAATTCCCTTGCATCCAATAATCTACTCGTTATAGAGCAGGGCTGCCGTTTTCCTAATCTTAATTAGGATTTTTTTTAATTCACCTACGATTCCTCGGTTAATAAAAAGATTAGACAGTCCAGTTCAACAGTACGACTATACATATATTGTACATATATGTATAACGCACAAAAATACTTTGATCTGTAATCTTTTTACAACCGATAGAATCATCGATGGATATCAAACTGCCATCATATTTTAAAACTAACTGTGTTTCTATCGGTAGACGAGAAGATTACACAGATCAGAGCATTTTCGTGAGTTATAAAGTCCCACTGCTGACCTGGATCCTGGGCTGTAAGCTTTTCGTCATCCGATGAAATCCTTGGTGAATAAAATAATTCATTTCAACCCTCTCTTTACCACGTCCGAGTATATTCGTTCTTGTTACTGGGTCGATTTCATTTTCAATTTTTCATTCACGAAGAAGCGACTCCAAAATAATGTATCATCGAGCGCCTTCAATTTGGCAGATATGCAAAATCAACACTGCGGAGCAGGAATATTTATCTACCTTGCACTCAATTGAAATGATCAAGCGTATAGGTGGGCAATTGTGAGTGTATAATCGATTACACGATACTAGGTGATCGATAGGCGACCAGTAGCGGCTCGTGGGCTTTGGTATTGGGGAGGCTGTAGGGGGGGGGGGACCCCACCAGCAGGGGGGGGGGGGCGAACAAAAACAAACAGGCGCGGCTGGTCAGGCGGCTGGCATGACGGTTATCCAGCTACTGGCTCGGCAACGCTGCGGGAGTCGTGGAGGATAGCAGCCTCCGATACCTTCGTTAGTGCGCGCACACTGCACAGTCCTTGCTTGGTTGTGTGTGTGTGTGTGTGTGTGTGTGTGTGCCGAACACCACTATTTGACTGTGACTCGACCGCTCGACCGACTCGGAGTCTGTGCCTCTCGACGAGGCACAGACTCTGGCACTGATGACTGCTGTCGTTTCTCGAATCTGAAATCTCGTTCCCCGCCCGCTTATAACTTCCTTCTCTTGCGCTCCCTCCTAGTGAAGATTGACTCAAGTTTTAGAGTCACGGACATTGTGATTGCCTAATTTTAATATGTTGTCTCTCGTTACTGTCTTGTTGACGTTATTTTTTCTTCCCTCTGAATGTCTGGGGAGGCACAGCCTCCCTTGCCTCCTTAGGCGAGCCGCCACTGTAGGCGACTGCCGGTAATGAGCGTTCCAAACAAAGCCGGTTTATCTCTCTCGCTCTCACGTGACCCCTATGTACTGTCTTCTCTTTCTAATTTCAAAAATCGTATATAGAGACTTCTTATGTAAAATTTTATGGCCGAAATGAATTCCTCGAGGCATTTTAATGCGATCATGATAATAATTTGTCGTTAAACAAGGCCCCGTATGCGAATTTCGAAACTAGAAATAGATGGATATACAATATACATACAAGGGGGTCACGGGAGAGTGAGTGAGATAGTTCGGAACGCTATGCGCTACGCGGGTTTTATCACAACCGATTGCGACCGATGAGCGCATTGTTGTGGATGTTGGTTAACCGCGGTAATCGTGTAATCGATTACCACTCCCATCAGCCCAACTCTGATCAAACGTTGTTTTTCAGTTATCTATATGGTCGTGGAAGGGTTAAGGATTTAAGATCCCCTATACGACAGCCCTGTTTTTTTAAGTATCGTATTCATTTTATCTTATATTTCTTTGTGTTTTGATTTGTTTAATCAGCAAGAAGGAAGGATTTCGCGGGTGCGGAAAATGCTTGCCAATTCATTGAACCGTCGCTCGGCCACAGTCAAGACGTTCAAAGTCCCGCTGAGAGAACTTCCTGTCAACTCCGACGGAGTTCCTTTCATCGTGGAGAAACTCTGCTCTTTCCTTCAGCAGTACGGTTAGTATATAGATTAATATTAATTAGTATCGATTATTTGATTAGTTTGTAAGCTAGTGCCTTTTCGTAAACTAAGGGCCTTAAAATATCCTGAACTAATGGAAATGGGGTTTTTCAGTGTTTCCGTTTCTCTCATTTTTTTTCTCTTTTTCTTTTCTTTTATTCGTGGTACTCGATGGGACCAGACAGAACTTGTTACAGGTTACTTCCAGCACGGTCAAAGGTCAAAGTAGATTATTGCAATTACAGGTAGATGCATTTGCCTGCGTTTGGAGGGACGTGCGAGTTGTAGATGCTTCTCTCTGGAGCTTATACTGTGACCACAGAATAATACAATCAGAACGGAAACTCCCATAAGAGCCAATGGAAGCAAGTTTGGAATTTAACGGCACCAATAGGCAACGCTGTGGTCCTATATCCCAACAGGGCGGACGAGTGTGGTTTGTGTTGAAACTCATTTATTTCTATAAATTCTGGAAAGAAATCTTAAGTTTCCGGCCTCACTTTTATTCTAATGGCATTTCAGAATGAAAATTTCGCGGATCATGTCCTTTATTGCTTTTTTCAAGCGCGAATCCAGATGTAAACATCCTATATCCCAACATGGCGGACGCGAAATGAATTTGCTTCAAAATCCGACATAGTTTCCGTTCTGATTGTATTATTCTGTGCTGTGGCGGTGTGTGCTTGCAACAATAACTTTCGTCAATTTAAACCCACGTAAAATATCGACTCAAGGGAGCACACTGTACATTCCTAATATTTCGACCTTTTCCAAGACTTTAAACCTTTACTTCATCGTCGTACTCTTGAGGGATATAATCTATGTCACCCTTTTTAAACACTTGAAAGTTCAAACATATCATTTTTGTCCGTGTCGACATCCAGGCTCATATCGAGAAAAAGTTTAAAGCTTTCACCGAAGTCTGTGAAGGAGCACGGCTCCATGATGAGGCCATCTAAACATTAGAAAATCTATTTGACCTTTTGATCTTGCTCTGAAAAAAAGCTATAGTCTTAATACCAGATTCTAGTCATATTACCATAAGCACAACGATATGTCAACGACAGAAAGTTACGTACTTTGACCAGAAAATGCCGGTGATAATATCATAATATGATCATGATCATAGGACTATAGAATCTAGGAAGTTTCGGCGCGGAAATTTCGGCGCCGGAAATCTCGGCGCGGGGAAATCTCGGCGCACGGAAATCTCGGCGCCTGATTTTTTCCAAGCGGTAAAGGTAAGTAACGTCGAGTGTAGTTAGTACTCGGATTGATTATGGGGAGACCGTTTTTTTTACAAGCTGTAAAGTTAAGTAACGTCGAGCGTAGTTAGTACTTGGATCGATTATGGGGAGACCGTTATTTTTCTTCGGAAAATCATAATATTTTCAACTTTTCCTTCACACTTATCCAGGCTTAGGACTGGCCCAGAGTTTTTTTTTTAGGGGGACCCCCCCCCCCCTAAAGAACACTCTTGGGCGTGTTTAAAAAAATTAAAAAGTTCCGTTCAAAATGGAATTTGTGAAGAGCAATCCACTCTTTCCTGTCGCGATGTGGAATTGCTTAAAAAAATATTCTGCAGTGACACAGCGATTGGAAAAATTGTGTGAAGACTTCGAAAATCTTGCAACTTTAGACTTTCTTCGAGGAATTGCTCACAACTTGCAATATTAAATTTTCTCTAATTTATTCGACAAGGGCAGTATACACCCGCAATACCTATTTATATGCCACATATTTATCTATTTATTCATTCTCTTTTAGCACATTTTTAAAAAATTGACAAAGGGGCTGCTACACCCGTCACAAAAACTTTTTAAACACGCCCAAGAGTGTTCTTTAGGGGGGGGGGGGGGGGGGTTTCCCCTAAAAAAAAACTCTTGGCCAGTCCTAAGCCTAGATAAGTGTGAAGGAAAAGTTAAAGATATTATGATTTTACTGAAGAAAAAAAAAACGGTCTCCCCATAATCGATCCAAGTACTAACTACGCTTGACGTTACTTAACTTTACAGCTTGAAAAAAAACGGTCTCCCCATAATCAATCCAAGTACTAACTACACTCGACGTTACTTAACTTTACCGCTTGAAAAAAAATCAGGCGCCGAGATTTCCGTGCGCCGAGATCTCCCCGCGCCGAAATTTCCCCGCGCCGAAATTTCGCCGAGATTTCCGGCGCCGAAATTTTCGCGCCGAAACTTCCGGACACCAGGACTATAATTTCCTAAACATTTTCAAGAACATGGTACATACAAACACTAGAATTCTGGTAATTGTACTATCCCTTACATAGGTTCACATATTGTCATGCTTCTGGTAATTTTTTTTTTTTTTTTTTTTCAGTGTAATTTTTCTCCTCATATACTAGCCCATGGTAAATTCGGTACTTTGCAGGTCTCTTGAACGCAAAAATTATTGCTTGGAATTTTTTTACTATTTTTCCCTTTCATTTTGAGACAGAATCAAGTGAATTATTAAATTTTTTAACAAAAAAAAAGTCGTGCATTATAGGGTTTTATGGACTCTCGATGCAACGTTGCCAGATTGCACGCGCCGCCACTGGGAACGACCCTCCTGTGACATCGTCATCGCTCAAGCTCGAAAAAATCTGTTCGCAGTTTATTCAAGTTTTCTTTAATTGACTCGAATTGACTTTGACGGAAACAGAAAACTGCGAGAAATGAGGAATCAATAACTCTCTCGAGTTGAGTGCTGCTCAAGTGCACGGCAATTGAAGAAGATTATGAAAAGATTATGTGCGGCGGAGGAATTACGCGAAGTTTTTTCCTTTTTTTCTCTTTTTTTCTTTCCTCTGTCGTTCTCCCTGTTTTTAAGTGGATGGGAGCTAGAAATTAAGTCTAGCGCGCGTTTGGTTTGGTTAGGCGCGCGCAATTGTCGATTAGTGAAGCCGAGATTACGCGCTCTCATTGCTAATCTCAAGAATGCAATCACTCTCGTTATTATACCCGTGAGAACGCGCCGCTGATCCTTATACGCCGAAATTCGAACGCTTAGTTGTATGTACTGTGATTTGCAAAAGAAAGTCCTTTCATCGAAATCGTCATTGATCATTTTTTCAATATTCTGTAAAGAGTTTTTGATATTTTAAGGCATACTTTCAAGTGGAAATGCTGTGAACTCTGAAATGCCTGAAAACTTTAAAAAAAAAATTAAAATTAGTCGAGAAATGGAAGAATGTAAATTTCCACTAAGATACTTTCTTTTGAAAGTCATAGTACATTGGTACTCCATACTTTCTTTTGAAAGTCATAGTTAGGCCTGTGCGATGTCTCGTTCGGTCCATCGAAGTCGCTTATTCGATGTCAATTTCCAACATCGGAGCAATGTATAGAAACACCGAAAAATCGAAAAATATCGAAAAATATCGAAACATCACAACATAGATCGGTATCGAATCGTTGATTTACATAAAAACATCCAAACATCGATCTGCATAAAAGCGTGCATTTACATCAAATTACCAAAACATCAACAAAAATTATTAAAAAAAATAGTCGAGCATTGGATTTTTTACTGCCGTATTTCTTGATTTTGATTTTAAAGATCGATCGGAACAATGACCAACATGACCCTTTGGTCGAAAAATTGAAACCTTATTCGATAATCCCACCATACATTAATCGCGGTCCGGATCGATGTGTCAACATTGATTGATGCTTCACTGTCGATCGATATGGATCAAAGTTGCAATGGTTCGATATGAATCGATGTATCGATGTGGATTGATGTGTCGATGCATCTCATGAGACATCGAACCGCATTCGAACAAGCCTCTATGCATCGAACATCGCATGGGCCTAGTCATAGTACATTGGTACACTCCACTTTCTTTTGAAAGTTATAGTACATTGGTACACTCCACTTTCTTTTGTAAGTCATAGTACATTGGTACGCGCTGTGCGGAAAAGTAGGAAGATCCTTTAGAACGTTGTCATGGACAAGCTAACTGTCGCGTAGGTGTAATTTTTAGTCGCCCAAGTAGCAAAAATGGACCGAAAACATAAGGTTTTACGCAATTTTCCCCGTCAGAAAAACTTGCGTAAAACGGTCATATTGGAATCATCTTTTTTACGTACACGGAACTTTGAGGGGCAATTTTACATCAATTGAACGAAACTTGTTTCTGCTTAGCCGTAAAAGAGCGAAAAAACTCCGGTATTACCACAAATATACATTGGTATACTCTCATTTTCTTCAAAAATTGAGAATGCCGATGCGTATGAAAGGTTAATCTGAAAGTTTTTTCGTTCTTTTGACACTTTACAGAAAAAAGTTCGGTGTTACTGCTGTAAAACCTCCTGTTACTTTCTTTTGAAGGTCATAGTACTTCTCGCGAAAGGCAAGGGATGACTGTACGACGTACGTATACACTCCGCCCGGAAAGTAGGAAGAAGCACTTGCGTTTTGAAAAAGGAAAGAAGATGAATGAGTGATTGAAAAGAACGAATGAAATGAAGAGTGAAAAAAAGGAGAAGAAGAAGAAAAAAGAAGAAGAAGAAGAAGAAGAAGAAGAAGAAAAAGAAGAAGAAGTAGAAAGAGGAGGAGGGAGGAGGGAGGTGAGGAGTGGGAGAAGGAAAATGAGAAGAAGCGGATGAGTTGATAGTCAAAATGTCGAGCTAACGCGTGACAGAAAGATGCAGGGAAGAAAAAGTTGAAGAAAAAAATAAAAACAAAAACAAAAAAAAAAAAAAAAAAAAAAACAAAACTAAACAAAACAAAAAAAAACGAGAAGAAATGAAAAGCAATGAGTCGACAAAGACGAAAACGCGAGGAAGAAGAAGAAGAAGTATAATAAAGAGGAGAAGGAGTATTGGAAATTGATGAGTGTGTGATCAAAATGCCTGATAACGATACCTCCATATACATATATATTATGTAGCCTCTAGAAGTTTTTGCAAAGAGTAACAGCTGGATATGCGTTCAATGTATTCTTGATTTTCTAAACACTACGTAGCCTGCAAATACGTAGCTCTGTTTGCCATGAAGTAAAATACACTAATAACAATGAGCCCTCCCAAGTCCTTCGATAAACATGAGAGCCGATACAAATGGAAATTCCAATCCCAAGATTGACTGTAGTACTTTAGGTGTAGGTAAATATTGAAGTCGCCACAGTGAGGGACTGAGGGCGAAGTCGTCTTTGCTCATGTTATTATTGTTACCACCGGAGGCGGAGGGCAGTGAAAGCTTTTTCCAATTAACCCTGAAAAGAGTTGTTTTTCCTTCTTATTGTTTGTACTTTCATGGCACCGCAACTTTCTCTGAACTCTGAGGTGATTTTAATTTGACAAAAAACGGTGGGAGGAGATCAAAAATCATTGCGCTATTCCTCAAGACCAATTTCTTTATATGCTGGAAGTTTCTCCGCACGAAACCCTCCAATTACCAATTATTTTTCCTTCATGCTATAGTTGTTATCATATCGCATCGCTGTTGAAAAATGTGTCAGTTTCAGTGTGTCATTTTGTTGGGATCGAATTGAGTTATTCGGGAATCGACCTCCAAGGGATCCAGGAATTGGTCTCTCTCTCGGTCTCTCTCTCTCTCTCTCTCTCTCTCTCTCTCTCTCTCCCTCTCCCTCTCTCTCTCTCTCTCTCTCTCTCTCTCTCTCTGGGTGGCCATTTGAATGCCTGTGTTAGAAAAGGATAGAAGAGGGGGGCGAATATCTTGTGACTGCCCCTAATCTTTCCTTTTCTAACACACACGTTCTAATCGGAGAAGAGAGAGAGAAGGACAACTTCCTGAAACTACCATTGGAACCGACGATGACTCTTCACGTTTTTGACGGTCTTCAATTAGAAAATTCCATCGTAGATCGCATAATTTTGGTGAAAGGGGGGGGGGGTTCCGGCCCCTTTAGCCACCTCCCCCCTATATATCCGCCTCAGTTGCATCTTTATAGAATTTTGCTCGGTTTCCAATTGCATAATGATGATGAAATATTGTTTCATATGCCCAGGTCTTGACATTGAAGGATTATTCCGATTGTCTGGAGGTAACCCAAAGCTGGTCGAGCAGTTGAAAATTTGGATAGATCGAACAGGAGATGTTTGTCTGGAAGCATGCGGAGATATAACGTCCGTGGCATCTCTCCTGAAAGTATGGTTACTTGATTTACCGGAGCCACTAGTTCCACCTGAAACAACTGCGGAGTTAGTCAGACAGTCTTATAGTAAGTTCAATAGATATGATTCATCTGCTTCTTACTTTTAATTTAAGTTAGTTAGCAATATCAACCTACTTAAATGTATCCAACCACTGATTTTTTAATTTTTACTTACACTTTTATTCTATACTCTGCTCCAGTGGCGGCTGCTGCAATGGGTCTGTTGCACACTTCGGCTACAGCGTTTTAAAGTATGAATTTCTACGTAAAAAAACGAGAAAATAAAAATGGCAGCATCAGAAAACAGTAAAAGTCAGTATTAAACTCACGAATTGCGAAAAACACTAGACACTATTCACCCCTGTATCTTTCCACCACGTGCACGATATTTCGCGAAATTAGCGCGGCACATTCAAATAATTACGGCCGACTGTCATCACAGCTGACTTCATAAACAAATAAACAGTAAACACTGACGGCGTCTGCTAGAATTCTTACGTTTCAATATCCTCAAAAGGTTGTGAAAGGTACGGAGACCGACATTTGTGTCGAAAACGTCAAAATGAAACAATAACACACAGGAGTTCCAAGCATGATGATCGAAGTTGGAATCATCCTTGGAACTCCTGTGTGTTATTGTTTCATTTTGATGTTTTCGACACAAATGTCGGTCTCCGTACCTTTCACAACCTTTTGAGGATATTGAAACGTAAGAATTCTAGCAGACGCCGTCAGTGTTTACTGTTTATTTGTTTATGAAGTCAGCTGTGATGACAGTCGGCCGTGATTATTTGAATGTGCCGCGCTAATTTCACGAAATATCGTGCACGTGGTGGAAAGATACAGGAGTGAATAGTGTCTAGTGTTTTTCGCAATTTGTGAGTTTAATACTGAATTTTACTGTTTTCTGATGCTGCCATTGTTATTTTCTCGGTTTTTTACGTAGAAATTCATACTTTAAAACGCTGTAGCCGAAGTGTGCAACAGACCCATTTGGCAACCATGCTTTAAGTATCGATACCGAAGATCGATTGTTTCACATACATTTAAATGGAGAGAATACATTGTTGCCACATTGCACGACCTCTATATACTCGGCAGCCATCTTGGATTTCACAATTCTTCAAATCTGACGGCAGAATTGAAATCTGCGACCTCAAAAACCCCCCTGATATCGATTTTCATTGAATTTCGTCCACTACATGCGGAGAAATGATGTTTTTCGGCCTCGTCGCTGCCGCTGGGAATCCAAAAATAGCGATTTTTGACACTTTAAAAATTCATAACTCAAAGACAAAGCATTTCCCGAAAACGAACTTTAGCTCATTTTAACCGGTAAAAAAGGGCTTTCTTTGAGACAGATCTTTGTTTTCCTCAGTGCGATCCCCATATGAAAAAAAATCCAAAAAACTAATTTTTTGGAATTTCCAAAATTTTTAAAAATGCAATAACTCAACTGAAATTCAATATTTTTGAAATATCATACACATCAAAAAATAGGCCTTTAAAAGATCTTTCGATTAAAAAAAAGATTGTTTTAATATCTTCAACCGTTCAAAAGTTATGTTCGAAAAACCGTTTTACCTTTGACCCCCCCGCCCCCTCGTTTCTAAGAGAGCAAAAATAAAAAATAGGCCAGCTTTAGACTCCCCAAGAATAGCTCTATCAGCCCTGAAAAAATGAAGGAAATCCATTCTCAGCCCATTCCTTATGGGCGATGAAACAACCTCTTTTATCATAATGTTAGAGTCAATTGGACACTTTTATACTAAAGGGACCCTACTTGACTTTAAACCTAGCCATTTTCACTTGACTTTAATATGATTACAAAATTAGACCTCGAGCGAAGAATTTCTGAAAACTTCCAGGAACTTCGCTTCTCTACATTAAGTCTTGTTCCTGAAAATTACAAGTAATGTTTTCATTCAGATTATTTGTAAGGGAATTAAAAAGTCGAGATTAAATGGCAATGTTGGAATACTAGTTGGTCCCTTTAGTATAAATGAGTCCAATGGGGCAGTTGCAAGGGTCTGAAATGTTGTGTTTTTCGTGAAGAAAATGAAAGTACTCGATGAGCTGAAAACAAAGATGTATTCCGTTCTTAATCAAGTCCCATTGTTCCGGAAATGAGATTTTCGCCCAAAATACATTGTTTTAAATGGGAATTCCGCGTTGTGACATCACTACACACATGATTTTTTACAACTTTACACCTATGTATCTCCAAAACCGGGACACTTGTGAAAAAACCAAAGACACCATTGTTCTCAGCTCACCAAGTACTATAATTTTCTTCTTAAAAAACACAACATTTTAGACCCTTGCAACTGCTCTATTGAAAATAATAATCTGAAGAAAAAAACTTTGAAAAAAAGGAAAAAACCGATAAATTCCTGAACTGGGAATATTCCTGGCCTACCTATAAAGTTGGTTCCTCTCTGTATAAACCCATTTAATTTTTATTTGTTTTTTTAGTTTGTTTTACCTACTAACCACTTCTCTTCTTTTTTTTTTTTTTTCATCCGATTAGAATATGATGATGACCAAGTGAAGGAATGGCGTGAGGGTGTGCGGCAGGCGATATCCGCTCTGCCTGTTGTGAACCAGAAAGTATTTCAAGCAATCATTCGACTTTTGCACTGTTACGTCGAGAAACAGTTCAGCTGTGCCATGAATAACGACCTGACCAATTTAGCCCGTGTGTTCAGTCCTTTGATGCTCTGTGCAGAGTTCCACGGAATCTCAACTCCTGAAACTGACAAACTCATGGCCAAACTGATCGTAGACTCCAACAATATCCTCAGTGACAGTCACCGGTGAGAAATTTTTTTTGAGATTGAACTTCAATTTCCCTGAATAGTTTTTCCTTGCTTACAGTTTTTTGAATTAGGTAAACAGAATTTTCAAAAAACTCATTCATTAAGTAATGAGGTTTTAGCAGCTGTTTCCTTTTGAGTAGACCATGAAACTTTCCAAAGCCCTTGTCTCTAAATGCAAGCTTTAAGTCCGGTGACGGTTTATTTAAAATATTTATAGAAATTGATTTTAGAAATGACTCATGGAATGGAGCAACAATGCATTCCTTCCATTCAAACCTATTTAAAATAATCAATCTTTTTGCAAAGGTTTCAATGGTATTAAAGCGCTGTTGCCATATTGTACGAGCTGATTCTGTGCAGATTTAGTTTTGGAAAGTTCCATTAAGTCTAACCTCGAACACGCACTTTTTTTATCTCCCTTTCTCTTCCTCTTTCTTTGTCTCTCTCTCCATAAATCTTTTCAATAAAACAAATTCCACCACTATTTTATTTTGATTATTTGTGTTTTTCTGGAATAACCTTTTTTTCTGCTTACTTTTTGCCCAGGCTACAGAATGATTGAAATGTTGTAATTAATTGATAGGTCGTTAATGAACACGAAGACCTGGTGTGACGAGCATGGTGCAAAGGAGAATAAAAAATTTTAATCGTTTAGATTAGCTTTATTGCGCTTCCCCTTTCTCTTGTCTCTGCATAGGAAGCATGCTGATCAGATAACAGTTTGATTATTTTCATTCGATATTCGTGTGATTTCTCGGGTCAGGGTTCTTCAGCTTTCTTGTAATTATTTTAGTAGTCTTATATATGTCTGTGTCTATCACTTTTATGCCCTTTCATTTTGTTAGTGTTCTCCTCTCAGAGCTTAAACCACTTTCAAAATTGAAACAAATTTTTGTCAAAGTATGAAGTCAGGCCAGCTCTGAAAGAGTAGTTTTTAAATTTTGATGATATATGTCCTGTCGCCCTATCAATTCAAATCTTCAGTTCCTGTCTTTCAAGAAGGGATTTCCTACTCCCTTTCTTGTTCATGATTTTTCTTCAGTTTCTGTTAAGTTTAATGTTCCTACGTTAAAATCTCTGCAAAGGTATTATGATGTTTTGTTTGTTCTTAAAATTCTTCGTGATTGCGTCTCTTCTTTGGATCTGATCCGTCTTGTCCAAGTTAGAGAGATTTTTAATTTCTATCAGAGATCTTGCTTCCTTGGTCATTCTGGCTTCACATTCTTACTGTCACTTTTTTCCCCTGGCCGTTCTTTTTAAAAAGCCAGCTTTATTGAAAAAGCCTTTAAAAAATTGCAACAGAGCTGCGGCTTTGTGTATAATTAATGACATTTTTCTATTCACCGATAATTCCACCGGTTGAGAAAAGATTACATAGTGCAGTGCAGTGCATGACTGTACTGCACGAAAATACTCTGATCTGTAATCTCTTCTCAATTGGTGGTAGTGTCGCTGAATTATTAAAATATCTACAAGTTTTTTAAAGTCATCGACGACTCCACCAGTTGAGGAAAGCTTACAGTTATGATTATTTTTGTGCATTATAGTTATACACTAAACTGAGCTGTGTAATCTTTTCTCAACCGATGGAATCATCGGTGAATTGAAAAATGTTATTAATCATTTGCGAAACGGCTGCTCTACTTTGCTATCATTCTTCCTCACTCTGGGACATGGTATTTTGCCTCTTTTCTTTGTTTGCGATTGAGTTTAGTCGTCAAATGAGATTCCTTGACAACATCCTCTTTTGATCAATGTTTGAAATCAATAAATTGGTTGACTGCGGTAATCGTCCAGTTGATGGAAGCAATCTCTTATCAGTCAATCATAATTCATTTTTTTTTTTTTTTTTTTTTTAACTCATAATATTGTGAATTGCGGAATATTCTGATGGATATTGACGTGTCATCAATCGACTTGATACATTTGCAGTATGCTCTTTTATCAACTGTTATGTCGCCTGATACAAATTAAACGCTGTTATCTGTTGGCATCTTCAGAGCCATCTATCGATTAATTTCGAAGAGACGTAGTTCTTTTCTGAATTATGAACTAAATACTAACTCAGTTTTAGTCAGTGATTTTGTACAGTGCATCTGGAAAGTTACTTTTTCTTCCATTAAATTCTGTGCCATTTTTAGCCCTGCAATTCCACCTCCATTTATCATATTTTGTGGAGTTGAGGTAATTTTAAATTTCCTTAAATGGAGTTCGTTCTTGTAATCTCTTCATTAAAATATCCTTGTTCGGTTTAAAAAGTAGCCTCTCTAAAGTTTTAAAAAAGTGTGTCAAAAGTTGTTTAAGGTAAAAGTTTTTCCTCCTCCGAAACGAAGACCTTAAATATATCTTTTCGTTATTTTTGGAATCAGCTGTTTTATCCTCAGCCGTCAATTTTTTAAGGATGATGTAAGATCTTTGAATTATTTTTTTTTCTTTTCTGCCTGAAACTAACTCCTTCCCTGGTATCCCATTTTTGCCCATTTGTTGACACTTCCAGATAATACTTCATCAATTTTCCTAGTATATTGGCATTTTTCAGGGACTAATGGGGGGCAGCTGGCACCCCCCCTGGTAGAACGATTCCAATAGATAGTTACAATAGAACCCCTACAGCAAAAAAATTGTAAAAAAAATTGAAAATGATGAATAAGATAGAAATGGTAAGAAAAATGTGAAATAGCCCACCCATCATAAAATTGAAGAATAACAGCCGAAGAAGCGAGGGAATGTAGAAGAGCAGAAAAGGAGAAAGAGAACGGAAATAGAAATGTTTGAGGGTATACAAAGAAAATTTTAAAACAAAAAAAGGAAAGAATAAATTAATAAACCAATAAACAAATAGATGGATAGATAAATAAAGGAATAGATAAATAGATTAATAATTAAATCTATAAATAAACAGAAAAATTGAATAAAAAAATTAATAATAAAAATTTATTTTTATAAATAAATAGTAACAACAGAAGAATTCATAGAAAAGAAAGTAACAATAGTAAGTTAATGAATATAGCCGCCAATAAAAATTAAAAGAAGTATTTCTATTGTTCCTTTTACGTAAGAATACGAGAGTTTTTTACATTTGGCATCCAATCATCCAAAAACAATTTCTCACATTCCCTCTGACTTGAAGGAAATTTTTTTTCCCCAAGTTAATGAATATAACCGCCAATAACAATTAAACAAAGTATTTATGATGCTCCTTTTATGTAAGAATACGAGAGTTATTTACATTTGGCATCTAATCATCAGAAAACAATTTCTCACATTCCCTATGACTTGAAGGAATTTTTTTTTTTTTTCCCCCCCGTGAGAGAGTGTTAATTTTCCAATTATATTCGTGTGATTTGTCAAGCGAGCCATGTTGTTTACTTCATTACACACGAAAATTCATCTTCTTTTTCTCTAATGACGTTAATTCACTTCTCACTTTCTCTTCTTCTTACCGAGAAGAGCACTTCACAGTGGTGTTCCAGCGTTGCTTTCAAGTGCTGATAAATAGTAAAAGAGCCGTATCATTCATGCTCCTATATTAAGCAGTCATAACAATGGAGTGGTTTCAGCCTCTGGCAGATCCGAGGAATTGTGCTTCTCTCTCTTTTCTCATAAGAGCGCATGAGTTTAAAAGGATAGGAGAGGGGGCGAAAATCACTTGACTGCCCCAGGTCTATCCTTTTCTAACACATGTGTTTTAATTGGAAAAGGGAGAGAAGGATAAATTTCTGGATCCGCCAGTGAGTTCAGCGATTGTCAAAGTCAACAACTTTGACTTTGTGTTTGATCGGCTTCTTTTTTGAGTGGGGGAGGAGCTAAGACTTGTCATATTGTTGTTGTTCTTATCCGATAACCTTTGTTGTATATAAGCTCAATTTTTTGCCTTCTTACGTATATAAGTAATCCAAAGCCGCTTTTTTGCTCCACTGTTTTGCCGACTCTTTGTGCGTGGTTTCGGTGAATCGTAAAAGTGTTTTCCGTGATCGTAAATGTGATTTCAGTGATCGTAGACATCGTTTTGAAACGCTATGTTTATTTGAATTCTTTTGTCGATATAGAAGTATCAGAAAGTTTGTTTTTGATGTGTGAATGTGTAATTATTCAGAGCTTTCTTCATTATGAAACAGTTTCTCCTAAGTTTCGCTGAATTCCATCTTTGTTGCTAAATTCTAAAGTTTTCAATTAGTTGTGAAGAATTTTCATCAGTATAATGGCTTCTACAATTCGTGTGTTACCCGTACCAAGGTATTAATTTACCATCAGATTTTTACTCTGATTTCTGTGACTTGTTTTGAGTTTTTATTCTAAGAAAATATTGCCGGATTGATTTCTGAAATCTAAAGTTTTCAAATACTGTAACAAGTTATCATCAGCTACTTGCTCCCTCTAAGTTCTATGTTTTTTTTTTTTGTTTAAAAAGATTCTATTTTTTTTTTTTTTTTTTTTTTTTACATTTGTCCTTAATATTTATTGAATCAGTTTTGTTTGTTTGTTTGTCTATTTGTTTTCATTAATTAGCATTTTTTGTGGTACATCTGTTTAAAGTAAATTGCATCTTTTCTCTATCTTGTGTGTTTTAGAATTATACGGTGCGGGTCATCTTCGGAAATCAAGGCAGTCTCCGTCTTGACTGAAATTTCCCGAATGACAAATCAACGCAAACGTAAAGATGTTCCAACGTGCCAAGCTGTGGATAGAAAGTTTGTCAGGTAGATATTTATTTATTTATTTATTTAACTTTTAATTTAGTAATTATTCAAAAAAACTGATTGTCAATCAATTGAAAATCAAAGTCATCATAGTTAAGACTGATTTGGTGTCGAAAAAAAAAAAAAAAAAAAAAAAAGAAGAGCAAGAGTTAAATATTTTCTAATGAAAATTTATTTTAAAGCAGGTGTCTGCTTTGACTAATGCTGTAATACACCTCAACCTAAACTGCATTTTTCACTGCATTGCCACAACTTTTCCATTTCAAGAAGTATTATTTTTTTGGAAATTGTTTCTGCTTAATTTCATCAACTGACAGATTTTTATTAACGTTTCATGCTACCTGTAACACCTTCAGAATTTTGAGGCGGAAACAAATTGAAACACTGTTTGAATAATTGAAAGATTGGGGGGGGGGGGGATTGTATGAATAAATATATACCATTTTGCCTCTTGATTGAATCTTGCAATTATATCTCTATGGAAGCAGTTGTCAAGAATATCACTCCAACAGCTGACTTTTGCTTGGAATGCATCAATCAATTTTTATCATAACGGAGCTGAAAATTCACTAACAAAAATACAGTGTCTTTCTCATAGTTCTTTAGTTCCTTTGAAAATATTTATATGCTCATTTTTATCAATATATTGTGCTAAAATGTTTGGTCAGGATTACCATTCAAACATTGAGAAATGATTTCAGCTAAATCATCCTCTCGATTGCCAGGGTTAGAAATGCTTGCTCCGAGAATAGATCGCAATGGTAGTTTTTAAAGTGTACTTGGTTTTATTTATTCTAGTCAATCATGATTTATTCGACTCTCTGAAGCTCTCTGCAACAGATTTTGAATCGATTAGTCATGCAAAAGTAGTAATTTTGCTAAAAAGTTGTAGTTCTTGTTTTTTTTCCCACTGTAAGTCTTATATAACTATTAATTATAGTACATTATCAGTACTATCATTCTTTTTTTCACCTTCATTATTTGCCGAAAAGTTTCCACCGTAGAATTGCTTCTTTTCAAATTCACCCCCCTGTTTTTTTCATAAAATTCTCCGTCTCTTAACTTTGGAAGCTGGCTCACTATGAGCTGGTGAACAATTATCAGTGTTCCAGTAATTCTTCCTTAATTTTTTAATGCAGTCACTGTATTAGGTCCAATGAAAGAGGGTAGTGTATTATCGAAGAAAATACCTAAATGTGATGCTTTCCGACAAAACTGACCCTGATATATTGGTACGACTGCGTATGAGAGGCTGTGATGGACAGTTCTTGACCCAAAACGTGTGAAAATTCAAAAAATTGATAGAATGGAGGCGTTTTGAAGTTTCAAATAAAAATGATGTAATTTTGAGAAAAACGCGGTTAAAGTTTTGAAAAGTCATCAGTCAGTAGCAAAATTTATCGATTCACATGCATTTTTATGGCCTTTATGGGTTAAATTATGAACTAGAACTTTGTGTAGTTAGTCTTTTATTAGACACCGCTTGGCATCAAAACATAAAAATCCATAATTTAGACCCCAGTATCTTATCTTTGCTCTCCTGAAAATTTTGGTCTGTGAAGATATGGTCAGTTTTGTCAGGATGCGTCACAAATAATGAATAAATACACTCTACCTCTACTTCCTACGTGAGTTTATAAATGTGTTTCTGACCTTGGCAATCTCGTTTTTTGTTAAATTAAAGTTCTTGTTTTGCGATGGTTGTGTCGAGTTCAAGAATACCGTGACAGGTTTGTAAAAATGTTGACCTCAATTGTTTCCCTTTGGTTTTGTATTATTATGGAAGTTTTGAAGTCATTTGCAAGTGTTTCTATTATTTTTTGTCAACCTATAATTTTGACCCTTTTTTTTTTTATTTAAAAAAAAAAAAAAAAAAAAAAAAAAAAACCAGAAATAATAATAATTATATCTAGAGCACTCTACCTCTGTGTGTGCACTAAGTGCATCCTTCCCACTTTTGAGAGTCCCTGGTAGGTTACCGTATCTCTCCTCTTTCCTATCCTTTGTTCTGAGAATACTTTGATTGTCTTTCCTTCCTCTTTTTTTTTTTTAACCAGTCCAGCCGTTTGCTGTGAAATATCAGCATAACGAACCACTGTGTTTTGGCGGCTGGACTTTAATACTACTACTACTACTTCTTTGTTTGTCTTTACTTTCACTCATAATGGGGCTCTTGCAAACTTATACGGTGAGCAAAGGAACTGTCCTATTTGATGTAAAAACCAGCAAAAAACATGGAAAATCCCTCTTGAAAAATCTTAAATTTAGTATTAGAATCACAAAACTGCTTTAACGGCAAGATTGTATTGGTGGTTCAACCCAGGTATCATGGGAGATTCCTGTCTAATTCGTCACTTTCTCTCCAAAAACGCAGAGATATGTCTCAAATTAGGTAGGAATCTCCCACGATACCTTCGACACCTTCCTCTCTCCGCCATTAAGCTCAGTTCTGAAAGAGAATTTCGTGATTTTTTAGTGTACTAATCGTCATTTTTACAGGTTTCTACGCAAGAATCAACCCTTTAATTCCCTGTGGCAAAAGTTTGCAAGAGCCCCATTGATGTTACCTGCAATCTGGCAATATTTACGTTTGCAACTGGTCCTCGTATACCCATGAAAATAATTGAGCTGTTGAATCTACAATGAATACCCTAGAATGAGGCTCTTGGGTACCATGGGAAATTACTATCTAATTTGAGGCTATCTTCCCTTTGTTTCTATAAAGAGAGTGACAAATTAGATAGGAATATCCCATGACACGTGCGTAGCCTTGCCATTTAAGAGCAAATATGGCGAAGCTACACGGGTATCATAGCAAATTCCTGTCTGATTTGTCCTGGTCTCTATAGAGACACACAGAGGAAAGCTTCAAATTAGATAGGAATCTCCTACCGTTTATGCGTAGCTCCACCATTACATCTTAAACTTTAAAGTTATTTTGTGATATCAAAAATACTTATCGTCATTTTTGCTGGTTTTTACGCAAGAATTAACAGTGATTCAGTCGCAAACAGCAAAAGTTAGCAAGAGCCCCATTGATAGTTTTATTCTTCGACTATTTTCCCCTTTTTAAAAATCATTCAAAAGATTTTTCTATCTCCTTTCACTCATCTAAGTTATTATGCATTGCATAGAGTTGGCAGTTTTTTTTTTATCATTGTTTCATTTTCCACTTTTTACAGATCAAACTCAGAAGAGAGAATGGCCGATGGTGAAGGGAGGAACCGTAAAATGGAAGGGATACGCAGAGTCAGCAGCAGTGAAGATTTCAGGAACACCCTTGGCCGCTCGTACGTGAATATTAAAGCCTCTCAGTTGATGGAGCTCATCGCAGAGTCAGCGCCGACTATCGTTGAGGTACTTAAATTATTCTTTTCGTCATTTTGAGTGAACAGGCTGATTCAAATGCTCATTTTCAACTGAAGCTTGCCTTTCAAAATGGAATAAAGAAAAATAAAATGACTTCTTTTTAGAGGGATGAGACGTGGGAAATTTACTGTCAAAATCTTCCTGAGGCAGTATGAAAATTTTAGGAGTTCACAGGAATAAATATGTATGTTAAAATTGTAAAGAAATGCTAAAAACTAGGATTATACTTTATCTTACAAAAATTGCAATTTATGAAACTATAATAATAATATTGATGAATTTTCAATATTATTTCGATTACTAGCAAGCTACTCACAAAAATACATGCATCTGTAATATTTTCTCTACTGGTGCAATCTTTGTTGAATGCATAAAATATCCGCAAGTTTTTTAAGTCATCAACGACTCCATCCCTTGAGAAAAAATTACAGTTTCATGAACTGAACTGAACTGTGCCATTTTTTTTCAACCAGTGGAATCATTGGTGAATTGAAAAATGGAATTGTTACTCTATTAATTTATCTCCCTACCGAGCATCTAATGGAATATTTTAGGAGTAAAAATGGTGGATAGTTTTTATTTATTTATTTATTTATTTATTTATTTTTATTTATGCAGTCCAGTCGTTCGCTGTGAAATATCAGCATAACGAGCCATGTGTTTGGGCGGCTGGACTTTACTACTACTACTACTTATTTATTTATTTTTATTTATTTTTATTTTTTTTTAATTTTTGTTATTAATTTTTTTTATTGATTTTTTTTTTTATTTTTTTTTTTGTATCGAAAGTAATTCAATTCATTATACTTTCTCTAATTTGTCCTCGCAGAAAGCAATTGCTGGGGTGTTACACGAGCAAAATATAGAAGGAGGTCATTACATGGAAATGGATCCTCCTCATTCAAAAAAGAGCGGCGTAGAATTAGTTGAAAACGCCGAAAACAATCCGCCAGACTGCGCCCCGCCTGCCGTGGTAGCGCCTCCACCAATGAGGCATATTGATGGCAATGAAAACGAATTGAGAAGAGCCTGTGAGAGGTTGGCCCCATCTAAAAGGACTCGTAGACCAAGGAAGGTCAAATCAAGATTCTCTTACGACTCAGATGACTCAAAATCTGTATCTTCTGAGGTATGCGGCCTTTTAATATTTATGTTATTTGCATCCTTAAATGATGCCTCTGTGATTCTAAAGACCAAAACATCTAAATCAAAAATATACCATTAATATGGTGCGGTGTTGCGATATTTATTACAAATAAAATAAGGATTATTGTTTTATCAGCAAATTTAAACCTCTTGAATGAAGTAAACAAACCATCTGGCTACATTGATACTTTATTGTTGATATCAGGCATTTTTCTGGGTAGTTATTGAGTTTCGAACCTCAAAACAAATTTTAGAATACAATAGAACTATCTAAATAAATAAATAAATAAATAAACTAATTCAGTTCATTTCCTACACACCTTTTCCCCAGAAACTTAAAGAAACTGACCAAGCACAATTGAATTTTAAATATCGGTAAAACACTCATAATCTTGATTGAATCGTTGGATGCACTGGGGATGAAATAATTGATGTTCCAAAAATTATTGGGAAAAATTGACGTTTTATAACAAAAATCACAGAAAATTCACTCCCCGGAAGAATGGAGTTTTTTAGACTTCCAGACAAAAAAACTGAGGATGTTTCGGCTTTTAGAGATATCAGAGGCATTTCCTGAACCATCCATTGTCATGTGATTTAATTTTATGAAACTTGCGTGGGAATAACGCTCATGCGTTTGTTGCTCGCAAGTAGCGTACCCAGAGGTGAAACTGTAGAAATGGAGTAAATAAAAAGACGTTAAATTTCGGAAACTGCAGAAATTTCTTGAATCTTTCCCTTCCAATGCTGAGTTTCAGGATGATCGGTTCCTTGAATTTCTTTAGTCAGGGCGAGTATTGTCTTTACATTTCAATGGGTTAAAGTAATTTTTTCTTTATTTTATTATTTTTTTTGCATAAGCAAATTAATTAGTGACTCATTAATAATTAATTGAACCAATTAAAACATGAATTAATTAATTAATTATTAATTTTCTTCTTTTAATTAATTTTTGCAATATAAATTGTGAAAACCATCAGCCTTTACTGTAGAACTATCATGTCAGTCAAAAGAATAGAAGGCTTTGGATGTCTGTTTTGAAGTTCAATTTTTCGAAGGTCCCCCCTCCCCTCTAAAATGATATACAAATGACCGGTCTCAGTTATTGACTATCCACCTAAAAACTTTTCAAATACTTTTTTGTGCTTTTCTGTTGCTTAGCTTTAAATATTTAATATTCATTTCGTTCAACTACATGTCTTTCTTGTTTGAGAAACTCTTGGTTTTATTATCCGAGCAAGACAACATTCCACTTTTTCGAGCCTCCTGCGCCTTGTTTTTGCCTTCTCTCCTGTCCGACTGCTATTTATCAAAGGATTTATTTTTGAGTTCCAATTGCTATTTACCAAGGGATTTGCGTCTTGAGAGTCCATTAAGGTGATTCCAGGCGAAACTTTTCCAGATTTCAATTCGATGGATAGCGCCTTTGGTTGCTGTAGGGAGAAGTCACGTTTTTGGAATTTTAAATTGTAAATAAAGGAAAAACACTAGATCTAAGAACATCAGCACCCGCGTAATTTTTCATGGATTTTTGAGCCCAAAACAAGCAAAGTTGATTTAGAATTGAAGCAGTAATTTATGAAATTCATTTCGCCATAAGCTTTGTGAATGCGAGTGATATTATATCTACATGGAGAAAAAAAATTTGGTTATAAGAACTGAACCTCGGCTCATATGGAACACCGAGGTGTTCGGTTACAGTAACCAAAGTTTTCAGTTGTGAGTACCGAGTTTCAGTTAGGAGTACCGAAGGTTTCGGTAAGTGTGACTAATACTATGAATCACATTTTGTTCCTACTGAACCACTTCGGTACTCCTAACTGAAGTTCGGTACTCACAACTGAAAACTTCGGTTGCTGGAACCAAACACCCTCGGTGTTCCATATGAACCGAAGTTTTTTTCTCCGTGTATCCGTCTCTTTTGCACTCATTGAGGCTTACAGGAATTCTCGTATTCCGTAATTTTCGGCTTTATTTTTGAGAGTTTCAGCTTGAGACGTTCAGGGCATCTTCTTGAAGTATGCTTGCAGGTGCTGACATTCTGCAAATTTGTATGTTTAGCGTAAATTGGTCAATTTTAGCCAAAAACTGTTGAATTTTTGAGCAGCGTAACGTGATATCCACTGGGAGGTGATTACAGAAGATTGGATCGTTTTGGGTATTGTTATCGCTATCAAGTACATAGGTATAACCTTATGAGTGGCTCGACTGATCGAATCGTTTCAAGCCCCCTGTAACGATTGAAACGGACTAAAGAAAACGATGAGACGGGGGCTGTCGTAATCTCAATCGTTTGAAGTAGGAAGAGGTGAGTAGGGGGTCACCTGCACGATCAAGTTGCACAGAAGCAAACTTATTAGATTTAACACATTTGTAAACAATAACGATACCCAAAACTATCTGTTCCTCGGTAATCGTCTCCCTGTTCAAACCAATCGACCCTTGAATCAACTTGAGGCTTTAGGTTTTGTGTGTTTAGTCTTGTGGTGACATCATCAAGCATTGAACTAGAATGTGGCAGACCATTTTTAAATTTCCCTCTCATCAGATTAGCTTGTGATCAGTCTTTTTTGATCCATCCGCTTTTCACAAAAATAGTCTTATCGACAAGTGAGGCATTCCGACCCAACGGAACTCATTTTAATGTCATGAGTGTTGTATCGTTAACCTATGTAGCATTCCTGTCTATTTTGCTTGACGTGCCGTATTGTATGTCGTGTTAAAGGAGAGCAAATCGAATGTGCCAAGCGGTGACGAACAGTTCTCGCGGGCAGCGACTCTTTCTGACGATGATTCTGCTAGTACGTCTGTCTCGCAGTCGAGCTCCTGTTCAGAGTTTCAAGCTTTGGTAATTGACCCTTCTTTTAATCTGATTAGACAAATTTTGTTCCTTCGGTCACTTGTTTTTTTTGACAAATTTTGTACCTTCGGTTAGTTGTTTTTTTTTGACAAATTTTGTTCATTCGGTCTCTTTGTTCCTTTAGACAAATTTTGTTCCTTCTATCTCTTTGTGCTTTTAGACAAATTTTGTTCCTTCTGTCTCTTTGTTCTTTTAGACAAATTTTGTTCCTTCTGTCTCTTTGTTCTTTTAAAGGAGTGTACTTATCTGTCGTCGCACTCTTGAGCATGAAGCATGAAATTTAGTTCTTTCGATCGTTCCTTTTTCTCTTTTTTTGTTCTCCCTAGACAATCCATTTAATAGTGTAGAAGTCAAGTTTACAAAGTGTTTGTCAGTGTTTATTCCATGTTTCGCAATCTGAAAAATGCTTGTTTAAAAATTAGGGAAAGAATAGAAAAATGCAAAGAATTTTTTCCAGTTTTCACTTATAGAATGTTAGAATGTTAAAACTTACCCTCCTGATCGTGCACTCATTAAATCTTCCTGCTTTATATGGTTTTGCGCACCATTTTAAATAGGGGTGTGCGAATCCGCGTATTTCGAATCCGAACCCGAATCCGACGGGATTCGGATTCGGGATTCGAATTTTTTTTTCGGATTCGAAATTTTCGAATATTTTTTTTTTTTTTTTTTTTTTTTTTTTTTTTTTTTTTTTTTTTCATATACATTTATAATTTTTTCGTTTTTCTAACTTTTCTTTTCCTTCCATTTGTTTTTTCTTCCTCTTCCCCTCTATACATTAGCGCCTGCTAAAACGACGGAAACTACTATCATCACGATTCGGTACGAATGCGGCGCATCTTCCGAATATCGATGAACCTAAACGGGGATAACGGGCGGTAATCGATCAACACCAAAAGTGCGCGCGACCAGCGAAATAGAATAGTAAAGATAAATCAGAAAACAAATATTTTCTTCTCATTTTTCATTACATCGTAAGGAAAATAAAAGCGCCGCACTTTAAAACAATTTTTTTCGAACTTTTACGGTGCGGATTCGGATTCGGTTCGGATTCGGGAAAATTTGATTTTAAGATTCGGATTCGGATTCGGAATGAAAAAACTGGATTCGCACACCCCTAATTTTAAAAGGTTTAGCAACAGACCTATTGCTTGCTTCCAATCTTTTTTTTTTTTTTTTTTTTAATTGTATATTCTAATTGTAATAATTGTACTTCAATTTATTTCCAAAAATCTTACCACATACTGTCAATCTGGCTTTGGTGTAGCCAGGAGTAACTAACGAGTTTTGCCCCATTCTTTCTTTACAGTTTCCCTGCTCTAATATCAGCGTCATGTCCAGTCTAGGTAGTGTTAGAAGTCTTTCTTTTCACTTATACTTCAGTAACCTCAGCACAGTTCTCAGAGGAAATTCTTTTGGAAACGATAGATACCAATGTACCAATTTTAATGATGTTTTTAAATGTTTCCAGCAATCGGACGACTCACCCGCTGTTCAAAATGCTAGGGACTCGCCTCAAGAAAGAGACGAAGGAATGCCATCGCTGCAGCAATGCATCAACGCTTCTGAACCATTGTCAGCTACTGGCGAATGGCTTGGCAACACCAACACCTTCATCGGGGTAAGGAGAAACCATTTTTTGCGTATTGAGGATTTCTCGTTTGTTGGAATTATTTTTTTTTTGTGTTTTGAGTACTCGCGTTCAATGCAGAGCATCTCGTTTTCTTTGTAACCAACAGTATGAATTATAAAAGAAGAGAATTATTGCTATGATTCACCATTTCATATCCTGTTTTTATCTGTAAGTGCGTCAGTGCCAAGATAAGAAATGTTCCTCATCGTCGACTTTCAACAAGAACGGAATGAGGTTACTTTAATAAAACTTGTAATGATAATTTGATTTTTTACTTGAGTCATATTTTCAGGCTTTTATTGGTCCTAAATTTAATAAATGTTAGAACCGTCCAGCCTTCTATTCATTGATCTATCAATTTATCTATCTATCTATCTATTTATCTATCCATTCATCCATTCATCCATTTATCCATCCCTCTATCCAACCATCCATCCATTCATTTATCCATCCATCCATCTATCTATCTATCTATCTATCTATCTATCTATCTCTCTATCTATCTATCCATCTATCCATCTATCCATCTAGCCTATTATGACAGAAAAGGCAGTTAGACAAAGAAAACACCAAAAACCTGAAATAATTTGACCAAAACACAGAAATCTTCAGTTGGAATAATAAAGTAAAAACCCAAAACACACGTTTCGGATTTTTTTTTTCTCTTGGTCTAGTTCCCATTTCGGTCGTAATCGTACGGTATTTTTGGCTTATTTAGTTAATAATTTGCTTATATCTATCTATCTATCTTTCTACGCACTTTAAAAGGTAATTATGCCTCCTAATTGAAATTTTATTTTGTGTTCTAGTGTGAGGCCAAGTTAGAATCTCCACGAAATGATTTGATTGTCAGTAAACGAACATTCACGCCTTCGCCCGGAAAAACAACTCTATTAGCAGACAGAGAGGCTCATATTGTCCAGCTAAACAAACAGATCCACAGGTATGGCTTTTTCTTCCTTTGTTTCATCAGATGTCTCTTTGATTTTACTTGATTCCCTGTTTTATTCATTTTTTAGAGCAAACTTTTCAAGGAAAAAAAGGAAGGAATTTCACAAGAAAAGATGTAAAAAAATAAAACCTTGAAAAAACTAAAGAAAAATAATAAAATCTAACTAAGGATTGTGATAAAAACCAATCTTAAATTACCTTTTTTACGTATTTCCGTCAAAATTAATTGCTTTATTAATTTTCCTTTTTTTTCTCTTTCTTTTGATCAGCTATAAAAAGCGTTTGCAGCGCTACAAAGAAGGTTTTGAGCGAGAATTTGGCTGCCCACCTACTATTGCTGACAAGATGGCTAACCCTGATATCAAGCATATGATTAATCAACTGAACAAATTACGAAAAGATCTGAAACGTAAGTATAATCATTAATCTGTCAAGGATTATTTTGGTATCTAAAAGAGAATAGTTTTATTTGCGAAAAGATTATTTTCTCCTTTTTTCCCAAAGTTTGTACATAAGAATAATAGTGTTATTGCACACGTCAATACATAGCATTGGATTTCGGCTCATCAATTTCTCGTTCGACAATTCTAATTTGATTGTGTATAAAGCGCTGAATATCCAGTCAAAAAATGTTGAGTGTAAGCCAAGCTTTGAAATGGACTTTGTTTGAGCATCTGACTCCCAATCTCTGCTTTCTTTTTATCCACAGTTTACAAAGAAGATGGCTACACCGGTATTCCTACTCAAGTTGTTCATCAACTAAATGGACGAGCAACAACCTTAGCTATCAAGGAGAAGGCTGTAAGAGAGATAGAAAAGGTTTGTTCTTTACTTTTTTAATTTACATTACTAACATTAAGATGAGAAAGATGGGTAAATTGCTGGAAAAAAAAGAAAAAAAAATCCAAGCGCATATCAATTAAAAAAAAAAATAAACTGTGGAGAATACCCCACAAACACTCTCTCACAACCAACTAAATCAGGGGGACCCCAGACCCCCATGTATTTTCTGGGGGAAACTCCCAGACCCTTCTCTATTACTCTGGGGGAGATCTCTAGACCCCCCTTTAATATTTTGGGGGAGACTACAGGAACCCCCAATAATATTCCGGGGGAGACTCCCAGACCCATTTTTAAGGGGTTAATATTACAGTATTCTGGTTGCAGAATTTTTTTGGCAAATTTTCATCAAAATTCAAATAGCTTCATTTGAAAAATTCCTATGTTTCCCTTTATTTTTACCCACTTTACCCATTTCCCATTGATTTTATTTAAAACTTTTTTTCCTCCATAACTTGCTTAAAATTTAAAATTTCAAAAAAAGGTTAAAAAGTCCCGCTGAGGAATGTCAAAAGCAACTCCTCTGCAAAAGTTGGATGAATATGGACCATTGATTCAAAAATTATGCTGGGATACAGACAGACAGACATCTGCGCCATTGCAATTCTTTCTCAATTTCTAACTTCTTTAGAGTGAGAAAGTATACAGTAAAAGCTTGCTATGTCGGACGCTCAGTTACTCGCTCAGTTACTCGGATTTTTTGCTGAGTCGGATTTTTTTCCCGGTCCCTTGAATTGCCCCATAAGACCAATGTAAAAAACGTCGGCATAAGTCGGATTTTTCAGAGTCAGAATTTTGCTTGTCTCGGATTTTTTTCCGGTCCCGAGATAACTTTTTTTTTGTTGAGTCGGACAAAATTGCAGATAAACAAAAAAAAGAAAGTCTAAGAACATATTGCCGAGTTCAAGTTTTTGTGTGCATTTTTATGTCATAAATCAAACCAGCCGACCTACCTTTCATCTCTACCACACGCCGACTTCGAGGCGCGGCAGTGAGTGATGCGTCGCGTCGTGATAACACTGCAAGGACCCCGAGGAGAGTTTCCAATACGATCGGCATTTCATTAAAGACGACTCCATGCCACAGGGCCAAAAAAATGTTGAGCCCTCGCTATAAGTCGCTAAGCAAGGGTACGTGCTATGTAAAACGTACGGTCGGCAAACCTTCGCTCAACATTGAGGTTATGTAGCACTCCTCTTACACCCTTCGCAAGTCCCGGACGTAAAAGACTTCTGATAGTATTAGAAGTCTTTGGTCCCGGAAAGGACCAACTTTTTTGGGCCCAGTGTTGCCATGGTGGCATCATTATGCTACATGTAGCCAGAAACGGAAGACGAAATACGACAGGGTGACAAGATGAGGAAACTGATCGGGAACAAAGGGAGAATGGCACGCGACACCAAAGTCTTGGCGCAACACGGCACACTCGGACACTAGGGAGAAGAAAAAGGGGAAGGGGTGAGGAGTCGGTGAAAAGTAAACAAAAACAATGCAGAGTTCAAAAGACATGATTCACCAACGACACGAGAAAATCTCTTGCGTCGGTGTGATACCTCCCCCCTCTCCTTCATACTAGATGCTGCTATTGAGACGAGAGTGGTCCAATTGGACCAATTCTTTCAGACACCTCCAGCGCCAGCCAGACTCAGCCGCAAGCCGCTGTCGTGCTCGTGGCGCCGGTTCAGCGGCAGGCGGCAGTCACCGTGTCGCAACGAAGAATTTGTGTTGCTTCGCGGTAAAATTGATATTACATCCCTCAGGAGTTTGTTTAGTTAAGCAGCAAAATCTCTTCTTCTACATCCGAATTGCTGACAAGTGTTGAGTACAAAATCGTCAAGAAAATTCTGGTTTTTTCGGGAAACTTCGCGCTGAGTCGGATTTTTTGGGGGAAAATCAGACTCTGGCGTAATTTTCATGAGTTGGACTTTTGTTAAGTCGGATAAAAGCCGCGGTCCGAAGACGATTCGACACATCGAGCTTTTACTGTAAATGGTATTTTGGAGCATTGCTATTTTATTGAATTATCTGAAAGTTACTTCATCTGATTTAATTTATTTCTTTAATATTTAATGTAAACAACATGGCTGATTATTTTTGAAATTTTTGTTTCATCCAGAAACTAGAAGAGAAAAGGATTGGTGCTTCAAGACCTCATTGTCTGGAAGAAATGAGTCACGAACAAGTATTAGAAGAAAAAACTGCTGTTCAAAAAGCTCTACTCCATTTAGAAAACATTTTTGGACGTCCAAATGACAAGGAAGAAAGAGATCTGTTCAGGCCACTTTATGATAGGTACAGAAGCTTGAAACGAATGCTCATCAGAACAGCTCCGGTAAGTCTAACAGCTCATAATCTAAGGCTTTTTGTCTCTGCCCTTTGCTTCTTCTACTTTTGTTAAAAATTCTATTTTGATGGTAAGAAGATTGATACTTTTTTTTTTTTTTTTTTTTAGGGTCAGCCATTATTTAAAATGACAGAATATTTGACCAAAATCTAACTGGTCTTGTAGGAAATTGAAGTTTCTCTTAGAATATATACATGGTTTTTGCACTTATTTTCATTTGTTTTTACTATATAGACCAGCGGTTCCCAACCTTTTTTGGTCGCGTACCACCAATCGGACAGTCAATGGAGGCAGCGGAGCACCACTTAAAAAATGAAAAATCGATGACCCCTCCTTTTTTTTGGAAAATGGAGGGGGAAATGAAAACTAACCTGCCCTAGTAGAACTGTTGCGGCCATAACCTAAATATTAGGTTATGACTCGTTCAAACGATAACTTGGTTCCCTAGCAAAGACAAAGTTTTATTTTTCCTGCTACATAAAAAAATATTAGTCACGAATTCCACGTTGCCACTTTCAGGCGAAAAAAACGAGAAAAATTTGGAAAGGTCTTTGCGGACCACCAAAACTCCCTCTGGACCACCCTCTGGTGGTCTGCGGAGCAGGTAGGGAACTGCTGCTATAGACGTTTTTAGTGCGAAATCAATGGTTATCCAACAATCACAACGATGCACTCATCGGTCGCAACTGTTTGTGACAGCGTAGTGTTCCAAACAATCTCACTCTCTCTCCTGTGACCCCCATGTATACTCATCTCTTTCTAGTTTTGAAATTTGTATAGGAGGCCTTGTTTAACGACATATTTTTATGAAAATTGTATTAAAATGCCTCGAGGAATTCATTTAACCAAAAAATTTCGCAAAAGATGTCTCTATGTGTCTGATTTTTGAAATGAGAGTGAGATAGCAGTCCATGAGGGTTACGTGAGAGCGTGAGAGACAGTTTTTTGGAGCGCTCATTACTGGATGACGTCATTACCAAGTCATCACTAAAACCATCTGTCAACAAAAACGTGAGAAAATGACTCACAGCAGAACTTTTGACGAGGCTAGGTATGGGTCGAATACGTACAAAAATTGGGTTTTTTTTTTCAAACAAAAAAGAAAATCAACTCAAGGAATAATTTTAATTTCAACGGGAATGTGTTTTGTAAAGTCATCAGAGCAACTTTCCCTTGTCAGAGATGGGGTCTATAACTGTTTCATTTAGGTATCCTTAAAATCCACGGAACTCACTGAAACCAGTGAATGATGAATGAAAAAATAGATGAACTGAACAAAAACTTTGTCTTCCGTTCAGCCTTTATTTTGCGACGTCCCTCTGATAATCAAAATGATGCTTTGTGTCTTTCCAGTCAAAACTCAAGGACAGTGTAGTTGAATTACAAACTATTCATGAACACGAAACAATGGAATTCGTTGGCGGAGCTGGTCAGCCAGTTACGAATGCTTCTCCTGTGTCCGCTCAACCGGTTATTGCCACAATACCAGCTCTCAAATCTCCGACAAACTCAGCCACGGAGCTTCTTAAAGCAGAAAATTTTCACTCTCTTTCCTTGTAAGTGTTATGTTGCATTATTTTTGAGAAGTTTGCCACCTCTAAACACTTTTTTTTTTTTTTTTCAAGCAAGAACGAAGAGTGAGAACATATTAGGAGCTAAACTCCAGAAACTCTTTGAGGCTCTTGCTGCCTAAAGTAGAATCTCGATTATCCGGATTTTCCGGCCGGTCCCGGCGAAATCCCCATACTTTCAATGTGTTTTTTTTCTGATTATCCGGATTTTGGTGTATGAAGATTTCGATTATCTGGCAAAAATTTGTGGTCCGGTAACAAATTTAACCGTATTTCTCCGTAATATTGCTTGAAAAAAAAGAAAATAACCTAAAAACGCGGTGTCAAAACTTCATTCGTATCGAGTCAGAAAAAATGAGTTGTATAATGACGCCACGTGGCAACACTGCGCTTTCGACACACGCGCGATGGAGAGTGGCAGCCAGACATGGCGGATGGATGATGGCGCGCCGACGGTGTCAACGTTATCACTCGAGGAAATCGCTTCCTCCTCCAGCTCGGCGCAAGATGACTCGCTTTCAGCGGCCGAAGACGAGACTGATGACGTTCGGATGAAAGGACGCTGATGAAGGGATTTTAAGTCAGGTCACCAACTTAGAATCTTTCATGTTCAGGTCACTATCATCCAAACCCAAGAAGCAAACGACGTTGGATTCTTTTGTCTTAAAAAATTAATGAAAGTTTTATTTTTCACGGATGCCTCTTTCTTATCTATGACTCATTCGTCTCCCCTGTCGTCCTGAAAAATATGTAGGTCCGTATTTACGCGGCAGGAATATCCAAACACGGGTTGCATAACTTTGCTTTTGAAGGGGCATTTTAGAGAAATCTTCGCTGACTGCATTTCAGAGCGTCTAGATCGCATTTTTCGGCGAATTTCGATTAACCGGATATTCGATTATCCGGACTAAATTTTCGGTCGGACGGCGAAATCCGGATAATCAAGATTCTACTGTATTTGCACTTAAGTAGTTAATATTTGTGTAAAGTCAGCAAAAATTTTGCTGAGCACATTAAAAAATTACAAAATTTACTCTCAGACTCACAAAAATACTTTCAAGTTAAACGCGTGATGGCGGAGTTACGCAGGTACAATGGGAAACTCCTATCTAATTTGACTCTTTCCTCTGTGTGTTTCTATAGAGAGAGAAATTGATAAGATTTAGTAATCTACTATGATACCTGCTTAGCTCCGCCATCTTTGCTGTAAGATGGCGGAGCAAATTTTCTAGTGAGTTGATTTTTTAGCATAAAGTAAGCAAGGATAGAGAGGTAACTCAATGTATAAGCTTGAAACAGCGTTTAACAGCATTTTCGATATCAGCGCTTGGACCTGGTGGACGACTTTCGCCCTAACTAGACCCGAACTAATCTTAGTATATGCCCGACCAGCGAGAGTGAGAGAGAGTGTGGGAGAGAAACAGAGAACTAAAACAGCCTGGCGCTATCACTAGGGTATCGCCCTAACTAAAAAATGCTAAAAACACTGTTTCAATGCTCCTGTAAGAGTTACCACTCTATCTGTACTTACTTTATGGTTCTTAGCCTGCATATACCCCACACTATGGTCTGAAATCGTAAGGAAGTGGCCTATATCAGTGAATGAAAGTCTTCAAAATTCAGCATTTTTGACCTTTTAAGCTTAATTTAAAACTCTGCTGTAACATTGCTGGGATAATGAAACACGGAAATGGAGAAGTGCCCTTTTTGCATCCAAGTCCTCAATTATTCCATTGAAAAAAATGTTTTAAAAAAGAATAATTAAACATAAGAAAATTTATTTTTCAGGCCTGAATTAGTTGATCAGCAAAAAACAGTGAAAGAAGATAAGAAACGGTTACGACGCTGTTTAAAGGAATTCGAAGAAGAATTCCTCGCGACGACTGGAAGGAAGCTTCAAAAAGAAGACAGATTGCCTATGGAACAGATTTATAGCCAGTATAAAAATACGAAAGCTAAGTTAAGGTTGCTTGACGCTTTGCTTGCCAAAGCAAGATAATTTAACTGTGTTATGAATTTATGATCTATCATCCTTCCAATCCGCAATTACTATTACTACCCCCTAGTTATTTTTCATATTCATGGATAAATTATTTAGATCTTTGGCTCTAATTATTATTTATTAATTGGTTTTTTAACTATGGTTAATCTCTGTTCAAACTGTCGGCCAACTTGCAGTGGCCATTAAATTAAGTAAGTAATTTGCTCATAAACTTCTAGCTGTTTAATACAAACTTTTTTAACACAACTTTAAAGTTAAGTTTCCCTCTTTTCCTTTTTTTACTTTCAAGACTTCGTGATTTTTTTTTTTTTTTCTTCCACTCATTTTTCATATGCTGCTCATTATGTATTTATTTATTTATTTATCTATTCATTTTTTTGCTGGACATGACTTCAGATGCGTTTTTTTCCCCATCCACTGCACTGATCCGTTGAGAATTTAGCTAGGACTGCTGGAATCCTTTGGTCTATCGAAGTGTTTTTGTCAATTCGTGCAATTTAGCTTGAAGAGGTTAGGGTTTGTCATTTGTAAACACAGATGTAAACGAAGAAAGCCTATCCATCTGTTCCCAGCGGTCTCCTGAGGCCGCTGGATCAATGGGCAGCGGATGGAATCCATCAGGCTCCATTGAACTTGAGAGAAACGGTTTGCTGGATTGATGGGCAGCGGATGGGGAAAAAAACAGTCTTATTACTACTACTACTACTACTACTACTACTACTACTACTACGTTTTCATCTCTGGCTGAAGTCAAACAAAAAAACAAATGAAAAAGACTACTACTCTACTACTGCTACTTCTACTTTCTTTGTTTTTGGAAACCCCTCCTTTCATTTTCAAAATCACTAACCATGTAAGTAAATATTGGTGTTCTTTTAGTATCTGGTTTTTTGGTTTTGTTTTTACAAAATGTTAAGTTTTCCAAATTCCTTGTTATGAACTGCGCATACTCCAGAATGTAAATTTTGATTTTCCTCTTTTCCGAAATGAAAGCAAATGTTGAAAAAAAGAATGGTAGCAGATTATTAAATATGTGTTCATCTTTCTGTGTATTTTTAAAGTTGTTGAAATTGTTTTAATATAAAACTTCAAAATGAGCAATGAATTTTAAAATTTTTTTTACTTGCAAGCGTTCTAAGAATTTTGTATTCTGGAGAAGTTTGAGTTTGCAACTTCGAAAGCAGCCCACGAGGAGGTTCTTCTGAGCTCTTGTCTTGTTGTTGTTGCTTCTCTCTTGCTTGGAAGGAGCCATGTTTCATTGATCAATTGAAGCAATTGATAAAAAGAAAAACAAAAAAAACAAACAAAAAAACAAACAAAAAACCCCTAGAAATACAGCGTGAGTCAAGATGCAAGACAGAGTAGCAACTAGCAAGATCACTCAGAATTTGAACTAAGCAAGCGGCTCACATCGACTTTCTTTTTTTATAGCGATGACTATTTATCCTTTGTTTCTTTTTATTTGGGAATTGTATTTTGTGGTTTATCTTATCATCAGTATGAATCATATGACTGAGTCCACTGGCCAAAAGGGAAAAGACCGGTTTAGTGATGACATCACAATCAAAATTGGATCCAAACAAATTCTCCATCTTGCGTTCTCTCATGGAGTTACTCCTAGGAAATCAAATTTTCGAATGCAAATTCATGCTAGTTAGAAACCAGTTTTTTTCAAATCTGATTGCACGCTTAGATACAACGTATCTGAAAGTATCTTTTCTCTCCGACGTAATTCATGAAAGATCACAAATGAATTTTGAATCACAATTATACTGAACGATGTCTTATGTTTCATTCTTGTCTTACTCACGGTTTCTTATGGGTGTATCACCACCGTGACACTCAATTATCCTTACCTCTATTCGTCTCAAAGATTGCCCGAGGTATAACTTGTGGTGTGATGGTGGCAATGAGCCTATATTCTAGAATTCTGTGCCGATATGAAACTGCATGAGAGGGGCAAGGACAAAACATAGGTCTTTCTCGGATATAACTGTGATTGTAAATTAATGAGTTTTGTTTCAAAAATGTTGTTGAAGTGTAATTATAATTCAAGGTACGCGGAATCCAATGGTGTGATGAAATCTGAGAGATCTGGTTGTTTACTTGCATGAATTTGCATTTGAAAATGTCAAACTAATTTCTTATGGGAAACTGTGAGAGAGCGAGTGAGATAGAACATTTTCTTGGATCCAATCATTTTTATGATGCCGCTCTATATTGGTCTATCCTAATTTATCTACTCAAAACGGTCAATATTTCTCTTGAATAATTGTCTGCTGTTTTTATTTTCCCCAGTTTTAACTATACGTCTAAATAACTTACTCTGCCAACTGCCTTGCAAGTAATTTTTTAATAGTTATTCATTTTACTTGCTGACTTTGTAAAATTATACATCTTTGTAAATGTTTTGCAACTGCATTTAAAATTTTACCAACTCTTTAAATACCTCCAATAATGTAATTTACTGTGACCCCTTTGCATCATTGTTGTTTATATTCACAAACACTTTGTGCGACCGTAATTGTTCACTGAATTTTTTTAATTTTGTTGCTCAAAAAATAGCTAAGTTCAAATGCGGAGCAATTAGGATATTCAACTTCTGAAAACAAATATTTCCTCCAAAACCGAAAGTATTTTCTACATTACCACCCATAATCCTCCTTCCTTGTTTATGTTGACTTTGTTCATACTAAGAGGAAGCAAAGAAAGGCTGTTGAAAGCTGAGTGGGCAGTTGGAGTACAAACCAAACAGAGCTGCTGTTTTGTGTATATTTAAGGGTATTTAATCAATTCACCGATTACTCCATTGGAGAAAAGATTATACAGTTCAGTTCAGTTTATGACTATGAAAGCACGAAAATACTCTCATCTCTAATCTTTTCTCAACAGGTGGAGTTGTCAGTGACTTCATAAAACTTGCTGTTATTTTAATAACTTGACGGTGATTTCACCGATTGACAAAAGATTACAGATCAGAGTACTCTCCAGCATTCCAGTCATATACTGAACCGAACTGTGCAGTCTTTCCTCAACCGGTGGAATCATCAGTGAGGGGAAAAATGTCATTAAATGGAAACAAAATAGCAGCTCTGAAACCAAACGGTGGGCAGTGACATCACTCATAGAAGCCTTCGAATACCCTAATTATATATTTTGTAGACTGCCAATTTAGCTTCCCCACACCTCTATGAGAAATATTTCCAGTTTAATTTTTTTTTTTTTTTTTTTGGAACAGTTTTTTGTTTCTTCTCTTTTTTTTCAGGTTTAATAGTATCCTTTGCAATAATTATCAAGGTACAACTTCGAGATTTCAATTTTTTTTTTGTATATTTTTGCAAGAATTGCCAAATAGAAAATTGATGAGTTTGGCTTGCATCAGACTTGTAACTAAACAATAGCACTGGAAGCAATAGGTGCTGGTTGAAAAACCCCATTGAAAATTTTGAGTCAAATTTTTGCTTTCAATGTTGGAGAAATTTTAAAATTTCTTGGAAGTGAGCTAAGTTTCAATGATATCTAAACAAGACTGAAGAGTAATGATTGTAATTCATCTTAACTGTAAATTTTTAAGTTAATCAAATTTTTCACAAATTGATGAAACTTTTATCAAATTCTCTACATCAAGGTTTTAAAATACTGTCATATTGTAAATTGTTTTGGTAAAACGTCAATTTCTGAAATTCAAGGTTAAAATATTGTGATATAAATTGTTTTGGCGAAGGAATGGAATTTCATTTATCAATTTTCACTGTTAAACTCGTCTACCATTTTTCTCTGTAGTTTGATGACAGTTTCATCAATTTTTCCATACCCCCCCCCAATTTTGAAAAATTTGTTGTGTACTATGGCTGTTAAAAGAAAGTATCCTAATCAAAATTTTTACTCTTTCAATTCTGGGCAATTTATAAATGATTTCGCGGTTTTCAAGTGTTTGAGAACCAAGCGGAGTGTCTCATGAAAGTATCTCTTGAAATATTGGTATTTGACTATTAGTACTTCAAATAATGCAAACATTTAAAAAGAACAATTTTGATCAAAGGACTTTCTTTTGGAGGTCACAGTACATCTAGTGAACGATGTAAATGAAATTGAAATAAGCAAAATTTGCACTGTTAAGATACCTTTGAGTGGGTGATAGTAGTTTTCTGATACTCCAGTATTCTTTCAGGAATTTTGCTGGTTCAAAAATATTGTTAAAAATATCGTGAAAATATTGTGATTGTTTTATTTACTAAAACATTTCAATTATTTTTGCTGTGAAAAAGCACAAAATGTGATCTAAAAACAAACTAGTAGACTTTCACAGAACATTTTAATTGCGTGTATGTTGATTCTGAATCCTGCTCTTTTTATCTATATCGGATTCTCGGTACGTCAGTTATTATGCAAGAACTGAAACAAAGAAAAATTGGAAATAAATAATGAGAAAGTATCATGGAAGTGAATTAATGTAACAAGTGTCAGTTATATTTATTAATTAATTGTTTAGATCATATTAATTTATTGGTTGTTATAATTTTTTTATTGTTACTATTATTATTAATTTATTGTATCTGTTATTCATTTGTAATTCTCATTACTCTTCATGTAGCCTCGAAGTTTCAGTTTGCGCTATCATGTGCAAGATCAGTGGCAGTCTGTTTTTTTGAAAAATGGACTCTAAAAAAGGGAAAAACAAATGTTGTAACACACACAGCCCCCCCCCCCTACTCTTATAATGCAAAGAGCCCAAGAGAAGAGGGAGCCAACAAAAAAAAAATATCACATTTTTTCAAGCGCCCCCCCCCCCAAACTTTTGAATTCACGGACTGCCATTGACAAGATGTTTGCGTTCAAAACACTTTAGTTGTGTTTTGTCACAGAGTTGAAAGTCTGGCCGACTCTGCTTTTGTTTTGAAATCTCATGTCGGGACAAAAGTTGAAAAACAAACGATGCATTGTGAAATGACCTGTCTTTTATCACCGAAGAAATAAATCTCTGGTTCCTTACAAAGAATGGCGCAGTGAATAAGGGTTAGGAAGATATTATCCCAGCCTACCTATCTTCGATGGTTTTTACCAATCAAGAGTGTTTTTGTTCCGTCTCATCAGTTGTCATGATGATAGCGCTCTGATTCATTAAATCTCATTCTCATCATCAGAAAGATCTGATTAAATACTTTTATGTGCTGTAAATTGATTTAATTTATTCATTTTGACTTTATAGTATCAGTTTCACTGTGAAAAGTGAAAAGTATAAACTATTATTTTTAAATTGTTGAATCCTGTAATTGTACTGAATAAAGTGTTTGATTCTCATTCACTGTAGACAAGTGTTTCATTTCGTATTTGATCTGGAGGCGGTGTTTGGAAACTTATCATGTGCCTTCTCCCTATTTACCCTCTGAAACGTAATTCTCCTCTCAATGGACTGCTGAATGACTGCTAACATGAAGTGTTATGAAAAAATAAAAATACACTACGTGCATTATTTTGGATGAGAAAACCACTCTCACATCAGCTCAAAGACAATATTTACTAGAGACCACGCACTTTCTCATCGCGCGGTGGCTAACTTTTTTCATTTGGGACTCGACAGAATAACATGGGGAGCACCATCCAACATGGACCATTGTTGACTAATAAAATTCTGGTGCTTTGCTCTCGTTAGGCAACCGACCGAAACACCTTTACTCAACAGTCAAGGTATGGTCCAGTAGGACGTTGTTTTGTTGACACCCCAAGAAAAAAAGTTGCCACCTGATTTTAACAAGGGCATGATAGATAGCGCGTGGTCTCTATTAACAGATGATTCAATAATTATCTTACAAGGGGACGTCGCGGACTCGGCATCCTCGTTGCTACAATTTTGCAGAGAGGTAGTTCATATGAAACTATTAGACCTGTGCTCAGCGTTAAAGTTGTTTCACAAGCCCCGAAATAAATTTAAAGTTGAATTTTCATTTTATAGTATGGGGGCTTTGAAGGGCCCATTGGAAGAAACGTTGAAACACCATGATGGAAGTATCTGAAACATTGGTCAAATAGTTTCATCTGAACTATCTCTCTGCAAAATTTGAGCAAAATCGAGGGTGACAAGTCCGCGACCTCCCCTTGTTAGAGGTACTAAGAAAAAAAATTGAGGCCTTAAAATAGACTTTTAGTTAAATGCCATGAGGCAAGACCTACAACTTACAACTGCATACACTGTGACCTATAAGGCTACTTTAGCCTTGCATTTTTAAAACATTTTACTTTAGAATCAGGTATTTCTGGCCTTATAGCAATAGTGCGCAAGAGACCCATTAATCCAGTAAGTTGTGCTCAAAGTCCTGGCCTGTGCTTTGATTCCCAGAGAGAAAGAGGGAAAAATTCAGCTTGTCAGAGGCGGCATCAATTTGATAAAAGTTTGAGGGGAAAAATTATCAAGTGAATCGAGTGACTCGCTGTTTCATACATCTTTTTAATTGGTTTCAATTAAATAAAAATGAATGAACATTTTTTAAAAGTATGTATCACTGTTCGGTGTGATGCTTTCAATTCAGTGATGAGTGCTATTGTGCTTATTTCATTGATAAGTCTTATAAAATGGCAGCGCCTCCCATAAAGAAGAGGCATATTTTTATAACATTTATATTTTTCTTTTTTTATCAATTATGTCGAAGTTTGAACCAGTCAACCTTAGATGAATATTGGGAAGTGAGTCATCATCAATTGTCATTACACGTAACTTTCTCTTCTTTGCGTACTAAATATTTTATTTATTTATTTATGCATTTTTTTACACACCTTGTATAATGCTAAGAGACTCTTTATCAATCAGGACCACTACGACGGTTCATAAAAAAAGATTATGTATCTAGTGTATATTGAATGATATTTTTCAAATTATTGACGATAACACCGGTTGACCAAAAGATTGCATAGTTCACTTCTGGGTGTTACTGAGAAGAAAGGTAAGAGTAGAATTCAACTTGTCGATGACCTTTGCTTATTCTTTGTCTTGTAATAACCTTGAACAATACAAAGCATGAGTATGTAAGAGGAAGTCTAAGGTTAAGACACTATCCTAAATACAACCTGACCTCTCTAAGGACACATGATGGCTATTGGAAGACAAAGTTTTAAAAAGGCAAGTCTCAAATAGCCTTATAGGGCCCAGTGTCTGCATTTGTAAGTTGTAGGTCTTACCTCATGGCGTTCAACTGTAAGCCTATTCCAAGGCCTCTATTTATTTTTCCTAGTAGATCTAAGTTAACTATCAAATAATCTGTTAATAGAGACTACGCGCCATCTATCTTGCCCTTGTTAAAATCAGGTGGCAATTTTTTTCTTGGAGTGTCAACAAAACAACGTCCTACTGGACCATACGTTGACTGACGAGTAACGGTTTTGAGGTCAGTTGCTTAATGAGAGCAAAGTCCCAGAATTTTATCTGCAACATATTGATTCCTCAAAAAAACAAGTTAGCCACCGCGCGATTAGCTAGTGGGTGGTCTTGAATAGTATATGTTTGTCTCTGGGATCACCTAAGATCAAGTGATTACACCGGTGATCACTTACTTTCATAAAAGTCCAGGAGTTGTCTTGACATTTTTTTTTTCTCTAACTGTTCATATGGCTGAAAAATCAAAATTTTAGGTTTCATTGTCATTTATCAGGAATCAGGATTTTGAAGACTAATTTGAATTGATATGGGTGATTCCTTCTTGGACTTGTTGCCTTTGCCGTGGAATTTCATGAAAGTGGAATCACCGAAGTATCGAAGCCAGCAAACAAACTAAAATTTTTTAAAAGGCATTGCGTTTTCCATCAATTTTAACAAAAACAGACAGTAAATTTATTGAAATATTCAAAATTTTACAACTATTAAAGTGTCACAAGGTCATTTTGCCTTTTGAAAATTGAAAAGCTTTATCATGAATCTGTAAACTTAAAAGTTTGCAGAAACCAATATCTTTTAACAAAATAACTATTTATTGTATCTCTCCCAAGATTTTAATGGTACCTTTTCCATGAAAGCCTTCAGGAGGCTGATTATGAACGGTCGTATCGTAATGCTATCGAGTCAATGATCGAGTGCGTGTTATCTTGTGAGTGGTGCCATTCCGAAAGGTTTCATTCCTATAGAAACCCTCCCACCTGTACGGAAATTCTCCGATGACTCCTGAGCAATCGGAGAATTTCCATAGAGATGGGAGGTTTTCTATCAGAATGAAACCTTTCGGAATGGCACTACCCATAAGATAACACGCACTCGGTCATCGACTCGATAGCATTACGATACGACCGTTCATAATTAGCCTGCTGCATCAGCTAAAAATCCTGGCTGAGCTAATGTTACAGAGGTGGAGGCAGAGCTCAACTGACAATCTTTGGAATTTTCAAATGTATTTTTTTCTCTTGACGCATGATGGAATTAAATGATATTGAATTTGAAAGCTTCGGCTTTTCGTTGAAGTGGGCTTTTAAAATAACAATGTCAAAATCTGAGGCAGGCTTTTGTTTTGATTTGATGGAATGAAAATTGATCAAAAATAATCAAGTGTGCTCTGCCTCTACTTCTGAAACAAGCATTACATGGAATCACTTGCAACAATAGAAACGTACGGCAATTGGTTAAATGACTATTTCAAAAAAGTCATATCGTCGAGTGCTGGAGTTTATACCACGAATTGTCATGTCCTTAAGGTCTCAAAAATATTCAAAATTGGAGCTGAAATTACCAATCTCCACAAATCAAGGAACAATATACAGTAAAAGTTCAATGTATCGAACCATTAGGGGACTGGAAAAAAATTCGACAACAGGCAATTCAACAAAGGCCATATACGATGTAAGTCGAATGATCGGCAAAATCGTGCAAAGTTCGACAAGTCAAGATTTTTCCGAAAAAATCTTTATGCTTCAAGAGAAGCTCTGTTTGTCTCTCTGGACTGAATAGAGAATAACCCTTTTTTCCTTGGTTCCGCCATGTTTGGCATTCCCAGTGAACATAGAAATATTTCTGACGATCCGCCAATGGCTAGTCCGCTGCTGGTCGATCCGCCACTGGCTAGTCCGCCGCTGGCCGATCCATCACTGACAATCCGCCACCGGCTAGTCTGATGGCCGATCCGCCACTGGCTAGTCGGCCGCTTGCCAATCTGCCAGATCCGCGGATTAGCCAGTTGCAATCTGGAACAACAACGGTCACTGGAACAACATCGTTGAAAATTCACGTCAAGTGAGAGAAAATTGTATAGTGTATCGATTGTTGAGGTAACTGTGTCAACATTCTCTCAGAATGGATTTTTTTTTTAAGTATTTGCTCATTTTACTACCCGACCCGCCCCACTGGCATGATCCAGTAATTTATCCTTCTCCCTTTTCTCCAATAATTACTTATTGTTAGAACGCCTGTGTTAGAAAAGGATAGATTTGGGGCCGTCGCGTAATTTTTGCCAAATCCTTTTCTTGTCCATGCATTCTAAGGGGGAAAAAAGAGAGGGAAGGGGGATTTCTTGGATCCCCTAGTGCTCCCTACGGCTAGGCTAGGGCTGCGCAGTGCGCGTTGCAGTTTTCAATCCAATTTTTGAATATCCCGCGCTGGAAATGATGTTCCTTGCCGAATAGAGTGCAAAATCCGCAAAATCCTTGTCGGTTCATAGGAACACTGAAAAAACAGCTCCGGGTGGGAATCTCAAAGATTACTTTTGGAGTATAAGTAATCTTTGGGGAATACCAACAATCGTTTCTTCATTTTCATCTATATAATAAAGTTGTCGTTCGGTCCCCCGGCGCTCCCGTTCTTCGGCCCCGTTCCCGCTATCCGTTGAGTTCCGCGGTCCTTCGCCCCGACCCACGTGTCCGCCGCTCCGTCGCGCTCCCTCTGCCCCCGAGACCGACCCTCTTGCGGCCCTCCCGTTCTCGGGAGGGGCGGTTTTCCGAAAACCGTTTTTCCGCGCTGGTCGCCGCCCCGTTCGGCCTGTCGGTTCCGCACTCGGCCCCTTCGATCCGCCCCGTCGTCCCGCGTTTTCTGAGTGGTCTCTCGGTCCGTTCTGGCGCCCGGGGAGGGAGGGGCGACCGGAAAAGTGGCTTCGGACCGAAAATTTTGTGGACAGGGTCAGGAGCGAGGCCTAGCGTCCTAGGACCTCGCCGCCCCTTCCGCGTGATCGCCGAGGATCTGAAATGGGTGGGTCATCTTTTCGTTTTCGAGGAATCGCCCTGGGGAACCCGGGAGGGGCGTTTTTCGGTTTGCGGTTTTTCCAATTTTCTGACCGCAGGGTTGGGCCCGCGGGCCCGGGATTGCGCGTGTGATCGCGCGGCGGGTAGGCCCACACTTAGGGTGGGGGTCTCCATCGGGAGGATGGACCCTCCGGTCGGGAGGGGCGCGAAACGGTCCCGGTGAGGACCCCGGAATGACTGTGGAGAGCTCGAGTCTCGGGTAACGTTAATCGTCGCCCGTGGCAACGCTACGGCGAGTTCGCCTCGGATGAAACCGCGTTGCCGGGTCGTGTCGGATCTGCCTCCTGTGTCGATGAATATTGTTTGTTCGGTGAGGTTACCGGAGAAGAATGGCAACCGTCGCCGTGTTGTCTGATCCTCTGGTATTTCTACGTGGACTATGTGAGAGACGATTTGATTTTCGGGCACTATTTGTCTACGCTCCGAATCTTCGTTATGTTGGATATTGTATCGCGGGCCACAAACGAAAGTCGACCAAAGACATTATACAGGGTGAATAAAAGAGAATCCAGGCTGAATAACTCAATTAAGCATCTAAAACGACATAATGTGTCCGCGACATTCACCATCCATCAGTGTTAATTTTACTCATTTTTAGTGTTTTAGAATAATTCTACGTCTACCATTTCACCTCACCATCGCTATCTCATGTATTTTAAGATGCTGATTTCAAAAGTGCTATCAGTTTTCATGAAACTATCCTATATTTTACGTAAATTCGAAATCACGCCTTCTTAGCAAAAAATTCGATGTTCTGGAAAAAGTATGAGTTTTGAGTAAAAACCAAGGCCGAATTTGAAATCAGCGGGTCAAAATACATGGAAGTTCTAGCGGGAGGGGTGAGAAAGAGGTATCTTATGATGAGAAAACCTGGCTCTACGTTCATAACAGCCGTACACAATATGTCGTTAAGGCGTAAAAGTCGAACTACTCGCGAACGTCTTCGTATTTTGAAAAAAGCTCAACCACGTGTTTGCTTATTTAAAGAGGGACATTTTTAGGAGGGTTTTTATATTCGGCGTCTTCCGGGGGGGGGGGGCAACGGGGGCGCCGACCCCATAAATTGGGCTGTAAATATTTTTTTATTGCAGATTTGGGAAGAGCGCAAAATTCCTTAAGTCATTATCGATTTTGTCTTCGAAATATCGAACCTCAAAAACGCTTACGGCCAATTTTCAAAAAATCATAACTCCTCCAAAACAGGTCCGAGTAAAAAAAAACTACGAATTTAAAATACTCTACAAAGCAAGTAGTTTCCAAATAAAAATACACAATTCAACTAAAATGTACACGGTTGCCAATTTTCAGCCCTAATTTTTTTCCTGATATTTCTGACGTATGCAGCCTGGCTCCTTTTTTTGTACACACCCTGTAGAAGAAGACTGGCCCCTAGGGGCGAGAATTGAAGCCGCTTACTTTCATGGGCTGGGTTTCCCCCGCTCGGGGGTATGAACCTAAATAATATTGCGGCTTATGGAGCCGAGACGTAAAACTGGTTCAAAAGAATGCTAATTACTTTAAGTTTTAAAAGTACTGAGATATGATATTCAGTTCATGTCAAAGTTAAAATTGCGACGAACGTAAACGAAAGTTTCGGTGAATGTATCCGCGAGATATTACGATAGAAAGTACGGCAAAGAGGTTATGGACGCTAAAGTAAACAATAACCGACCGATCGTTAACTTCGATTTTTCAAGAACCGACGCTCCTTAAATTGGTCCCAATTTTCGATTAAAATGTATATTCCATACTGTGCAACATACGTGATTTGCAACTAACCGGGGAAGTGTCGTGCCCATCAGCCCGTGCCATGACCGCTGACCGGCTTCACTTTTCTCCCATGATATGAGATAGCAGAGAGGTTAGTTTCCTCTGTAATGTCTTTGGATACAACTGACACTAACAACCGATATGGTCGAACTCCAAAGGAGCACCCGGGAGCTCACCGGGGCATGTAAAACAGAGCCGATTGGGAGCCACGATTTGGCGGGCTGTTTGAATTGATATAAAAGAAATAACATTTGTTGGCATTTTAGGGGAGTTGTAACGCCCTTCGGGCGAATACGCGCGCTCCGCGCTGCGTTTACCTCCCGCTCGCTTCGCTCGCTCCCGGTCTTTTTTATAATCTAACTTGGGGTTGTCTGCACTCGGAAAAGGGGTTTTTTTTGGGGATAGTGGCAGGTTTCTCCGCTTTTCTTTGGTGGACCACAATGGGAGTTCGTCGATATCACGTAAATAGAACCTCAAAATTGAACGGCCCTTCATCGAACTACACCATCAAAGCATTTTTGTGAAAATTAAAAAAAAAAAAACAACAAAACAAAAAAGAGACTAGCCGGGGATCGATCCAGCAATCTTCTGGTCCGGGAGCCAGCACTGTACCACTAGGCAGCAATCGACCGATGGAGATGAGGGTCAAAACTCAGGTATATAAACTCAGCTCATCAGGACGTACGTAGTTCAAACTTTTGCCGCTAGGTGCCACGCCGGTCGGCTCCCAATCGGCTCTGTTTACATGCCCCGGTGAGCTCCCGGGTGCTCCATCGGTCCAACTCAGTCCAAGCAATTCGATACTAGAGTCCCTTGATGGAAATATTGTATAGGGAGTACCGACACGAGCTCAACGAGTTGTGATTGGTCGTTGGTTTTAGGCTCTCACGGAGTCGAGCAGGAGTCGACGACATCGAAGGCTCCACACGAAAGGAGTCGATTCGTAGAGGAACGTATGGGAACGGACCGGAATGCCGGCAAATCCGCCAGTCCACCACTGGTCCACTGTTGAACTTAACCTTCGAACTCGTTCAGGCAGTCGACTAAATCGACTCCTGTCAAAATGCATAAAGCGTCGTGTCGGTACTCCCTATACAATATTTCCATCAAGGGACTCTATTCGATACGCGGCTCTATTAATTGACGCCCCTCCCTTCTTTCATGTGTTTTAGGAGCTCATTTTTCGGAGGTGAGGGTCGTTCGCTTCTCTGATATACTTTACCTAACTATTCCAAAGAGATGCTAAATCTCATTGTTGTCCTCTCAATGGACTCCTTCAAAGTTCTCATGATTAATCCCCCCCATGATGCATTCAGATGCTTAGAGTAGAGCATTAGAGATACATTCAGCCCAGAAAAAACCAACAGTCCGTGGTTAGCATAAACAAAAATTAGACTTGGGTGCAATTTTAATTGGTACAATCAAAATTTAAGACTACAAATTGGAATAGGCCCTTCTCTTTTCCTCTTTAACCCACCCTCTACCTTCAACTCTCCCACCACCCTCAACTCTCCCACCACCCTCAACCCTTCTTCCACCCTCCGTGATCATCGGTTTTCAAATTTCGCCCACGCGTTGGCAAAACTTTTCTGCACCCCCCCCCCCCCTTACCATCTTTATATCTCTTCAACCATTCTCAATCCATGACCTTCTTCTATTTTTCTATCACTTTAACTTTTTCTCTATCTTCTCTCTCACTCCTGTCGGCTTGAACTCTCTCTCTCATTTTCCTCCCCCCCCTCATGGGCACACCCAGAGGGGCCGGAGCCCCCCCCTTTCCCCATATAGCAAGAACAAAATGAGGAAAGGCAAGGAAAAAAATGAGGAAGAGAGGAAGAGAGAAAAAAATAAAGGAAAGGAAATGAGTTTAAAAAAAGTTTATCAATGTCATGATTTTTCATAATATCGTTTTCCTTGGAGGAACACATCTTTCCCGACAGAAATATCCGCAATTGTTAATTTCGCTCTATCTTTCTCTGATATCCAGATTTCCTGAAGACTCCGTCTTTCTATCAGCATGATTGGAGATTAAGATATTTCTGTAATTTTTTCAGCACAGTCGCGGAAAATCTCATTTTTCTCGAAGTCTAAATTTTCAAAATTTTCTGGAGGAGGACTCCTGGACCCCCCATCAGCCGGGGGTGCCCCCCAGACCCTCCATATGAAATGACAGCATGCCCCCCATACTGAAATCCTGGGTGCGCTCATACCCCTCCTTCAACTAAAATCACATGCAGCAAAATTTTAGCTGTTGCCCAGCGAGACGCTAAGCGGGACACAGAAGAATAAATGCAGTTTTTGTGCAGCGTGACTGAAAAAGCTTTTTGTGCGACTGATTGTGAGTGTGGTAGTCAGTTGTGTTGCTTTTGAGTTCTAATGCGCGCGCGCATCGTTCGACAGGATGACCCGTACTCGGTGTCCACAGAGAACTTAAAATGTCTGTTGCGAACGCCTCTGCTATCTCTTTGCGCGGGGGAATGGGAAAAGTGGAGTCAGTCATAGCATGGGCTGATGGGACTTCCCCGCGCGGGGGTATGAACCAATGTCACATTAGCTCTTATGGAGACTGTAACCTAACGACCAATCACAATGAAATATTCACGCCTACGCCTTAAGATGATACTACGATTCCTACAAAAATAAAGCGTTTAAATGTCTCGGAAGTTATCATAGATCGCTAACTTGGTTGGTGTTGATTCACTAAACAGATTCTTCTTTAAATTTGCGGAAAACATTCGACTCTTAACGTTCAGGGACCACATAATGTTCGGTCCCGAGCATTGAATTGCGTGCATCTTGCGTGCGGTTTTGACCAATCAGAGAGCTGACGCAAGTTACGCTCGGGACCGAACATTATTTGGTCCCTGAAAATTGTATTGATTGTCATTGTTAAAAAAAATGATACCTTCTTCAACAAAATAAAGGGCTGTGGCATAAGGTTGACAGATCCACCTCTATGCGGTTGGAGCCGAGCGAAGCCGGGCAGCCTGCTAGTTATTAATAATATTATTATTAAATTATAATATATATTATTATTAAATATTATTATTAAAGTTATTAAATATTATTTTCCCGGCAGCAGGGGGGGTCGACTGTAGAATGAAGGGGTGTCTCCACCTGCGAATTCGAAAGTACTTTTTCGAAAGTACTTTCGAATTCGCAGGTGGAGGAACAGTCGTTACGAGTAGAGTCCCTAGGGACTCCAGTTACGAGGAGCTCAAAACCAAAATTGACTTCTAATATACTATCTAGACTGGACATAACGCCTGCCCATTGAAACCGATCGGTATGCAACCACGATTACAGTATGTGCTAAGATTTTCGGAAGTACATTGATTTAAATGGGAAAATGACTTTTTTGAAAAATTAATTAAAAATACTAAAAAAAATATTTTTCCATAAAACTTGGTACCGTTTGAAAGCTCATGATATGCAAATTTCGGTTCGGGCCGGTTTTTATACCGTTTTTTCAATCGTAAACATTCTACAGAGGCTCAAAGTTAGGTCAATTTTCCTCGATTCTACGGGGTGTTCCTCCGTTTCGGTACCCCGCTGAGACAACCTACACAGCTGTATAGTGTATATACTCAATTTTACGTAATCTATGTTATGATTAAAGTTATTTGTTTTGTGGGTCTCAATAATTTATCACATAAATTTTATTTTTTTGAGCTGTAACCATTCAAAAAAAGTACAAAGAAAACAATTTTATGAAACACCCTGTAGAAAATCGGTACCCAACTTTAAGCCCCTGTAGAATGTTTCTCGTTCAAAAATCACATATACAACCGGCCCGAATCGAAATTTTCATATCATGAGCTTTCAAACGGTACCAAGTTTTATGGAAAAATATTTTTTTTTGTATTTTTAATTAATTTTTCAAAAAAGTCATTTTCCCATTTAAATCAATGTATTTCTGAAAATCTTAAAAGCACATACTGTAATCGTGGATGCGGCGTAGCCAGGCGCAACATGCGATTTTTGTAAAATCGGCCTTATGTCCAGTCTAGAGTCCAGTCTAGATGTTTATTCTATGGTAGTATTAGAAAAGTCTTCGGATGTAGTGGTGTGTTCGTTGCCTTTGTGCCCTTTGTTCGTTGCCGGCAGTGGGCACCACAAGGAACGTGTTGTTTTCGTCGTAACAACTTTTTTATTTTTTGTAGTAAATCATTTGAGCAATCATCTTCGAAAATTTGATTTCGGCTCATTTTCCAGTGTTCGTTCCTGCCTCTTTTCCGTGCCATTCTTCATCTCGAACTTCTGTACTTTCTTACTTATCTGCCCACCTGTAAACTTTCAAGATAATCCGGTTATTTTCAACAGTTTTCAAACAGCGACATTCATTACTTTTCAAACTCATTGGAACCGCATCACCGAAGTACTCCGAGTGGAAACGTGCTCACTTTACCCTTTTTTTCACCCCCTTCACACCCTCCATTTGTTTCACAGCACCTCTTTTAGTTTCTAGCGACTGTCAAGTACTGCCGAACATGGTCCGCACGAAGAAAGCAGAGGTAAACTCCTTGAGCTCTCGTTGAAAGTTGATTGTAACTCTCATTACAGTTAAATGTGAGACATCAGTCTTAAAATTGTAATCAGAGATCCCAGTTTTATCATCTTACGGTAGGCATTCCCACAACAGTGAAATAAGTAGATGGTCACTGTCTAGTGGTTTGCATGATTCAACTCAATCAGCCTCTGGCCTGTTTCTGATGGGTCGAGTGATGCATGAAGAAGGACTACGTACAGTGATCTGAAAACCTAGATCCATCATCTCATGGTATTCCTGCTACAGTGAATCAAACAGATGGTCACTGTCTTGTGGTCTGCATGATTCAAAGCTGTCAGCCCCTGGCCTTTTACTGATGGATTGAGCATTGCTTGAAAAGGAATGGAATGGAGCTACTTCAACGGTTTCTCTGAGATTGTAACAGATGGTTTCATACATAGACTATGCTTGTCTCATTAGTTTGATGGAAGTACTTAGTGTTGATGTAAATTGAGGGTCTGGTTTTGACTGTTATCTGTCCAGATAGTATTCCCTCCACAGTGAGTTAAATTAGCTGGTCTCTGTGTCGTGGTTTTTATGATTCAAGCAAAGATGATCTCTTCTCCAGATACGGCACTAGTACCTATTAAGCTGTCCCCAGAATGATTGGACTTGACATCAGTAGGTTTAAATGAAAACATCAGCGTCTTACTGCACCTTAACCAATCAGGTTGCCCTAACTGAGGATGGAAGCTGATGTTTTCATGAAACCATAGAAGTGAGTGTATTTTCGCAACAAATACATCTAATAGAAATATACAAAATCATTGTCAACCTACGCATGCCACAAAACTGGATTGTGTTTTTCAGTATTTTCAGGCATCGATGGCATCGATTCAATTTTGAATTCAGGTCTGGATGTGCATTCAAAATTGAATTGATGCCATTGGTGCCCTGAAAACACCTATAAACACAATTGAGTTTCCTCGAATATGTAGATTAGGTTGGTAGTGTTACGCATATTCAATCGAGAAAATTCGGTTAGTGTCGAATTCAATCTTTTCTGGGATAAGCTATAAAACCTTGTTGAGCGTCTTTATTGCTAAAAGACAAATACTGGCCCGTGATTTGCTCACATTTCGGAGTACGAAAATCGTATGGACCAGTTGTGATAGTCATGAGCCAGCGGATTGGCTGACCAGTCCTCGAGTTTTTCGATTATCAAAATGTGAACAAGCATGGGCCAGTGTATGACTTTAAGCATTGATGCAATAAACTCAACTTTAAAATTCAATCTGTGACAGCATTTTTGTTCAAAACTCTTCGTTCACTTCAATTTTCATTTTTAGTTGAACGGGTTTGAATCGGTTCAATAGTTATTGAACTATTTTGAATTAACCTATTGATCCTGCAAATTTGGACGGAATTGCGAACCGATGAACCGTGGACTCAAGTATAGACTGCTCTTCTAAATCAAGACAGCAATTAGATGATGTCCTGCTCTTTTGAGAGTGAAATTATTTTTCAGCAAAAAAACCAGCTTCAAAGTTCAATATGAGAAAGCACTGCAGAAGGGAGCCTAGGGGTAGAAGTGTTTTTATTTTTTTTTGCAAAAGCTACATTCACAAAAAATTCAAAACAATTAGAAAGCTATGAACACCGTAAAATTACACTTCAGACAAATTTTTGATTTTTAATTTTGTTGATTTCAACCGTTTTATCCCAGTAAAGAGGAAAAGTCAATATTTTTGTCAAACTCAGTATCCAAAAAGGGGCTTATTTTAATGCCTGAGAGCAGGTATAAAACTTGTAAGTTCCTAACAAAAAATCTCATGAAAAACTTTAATTTAGTAATAATTTCACTACAGTTCATGAAATAAACTGAAAAATAATAAAAAACTTCTTTATTTGGTTTAATCGGACAGTGGGACACCTGTTACTTTTCCTGTAACACCCGTTACCTGTTTTTTCATTTTAAAGATCAATAGCGAGAAATTGGAAAATACAGCCAAGGTACAAAGATTGTTGACACTCTTACCTTTTAACATATCTTTTTTTTAATTTTAAATTTTTATCTTTACAAGAATCACAGAGTTTTCTTGTTTAACTTCGAGAGTCAAAACAGAGGCTCAAATGGAGTGACACCGTTAGTACTTCGCTTTTTTGGTTTTTATCAATTCAATACAAATATTTTCTAAAAATCTTTGTATGAGCATAATCTAGAAACAGTGCTCTTTCTAATCATGGGTTATTTTTAGTTTATTCCTTTTTTGAACGGTAGCAAATTTGTTTTAAAGTTGTGCCCCCGTGACACCTGGGACCATGGAGTCAAAAATTCTCTCTTAAATTTTCTTTTTAAGTTGAATGGGTTTAAATCGCTTCAAGAGTCCTTGAACCAGTTTGAACCAAAACCCTTTATCCCCGCAATTCCAATCTGAACTGCAAACCTATTTTATTCTCAAAATTCTGAACCTTAAACCGAACCGTTGTTGCCAGTGGAAAGCCCTGATTTATATCCTTTAGCTGAGCAAAACTTCTCTTGAAAACATTTTTTTTTTGTCCTCAGAAAAAAGAAAAGAACGATACCAAAGAGCATGAATTGAGCACTAGTGAGCCTGAAGATGCGGGTGATGCTAAGCCAACTGAGGAACAGTCAAATGGAGATGAGACCCCCAAGAAGGAATCTGGTAAACGTGGATCCCTTAAAAGTGATGGTGAACCTGATGCCAAGAGAGCTAAGAAAGAAGCACCAGTAGTTCCTGAAACTGGCTCAGGAGATGATGATCCAGATGATTGGACTTGTAATAAAACGGATTCAGAAGGAAGGCCTTGGAACCTTAAAATCGTTTCTTGGAATGTCGCTGGAATCCGAGCTTGGCTCAAGGTACAATTATCAAAGTAATAAAAGTCGTTTCAGATAGCTTTTTGATTGTTCGTCGCGCGCCAATCGATCATCAGCGTAAAGTTACTCAATTTTAGTGCTTTTTTGTGATTGGTCAGAGGAATATCATTGATAATAACAAAGCAAAATATGGCTTTACTGAGGAATTATGTATTCAATGGAATACAGCAAATGTACACAAAATCCCATTTAAATCTGCTTTATGTGCGTGTCAGTTACTGTAGCTCATTTCAAAAAATTCTTGATCCCCTGCTCAAGACAAACAGTGCGGATTGTCTTTGTTTAGTAACTTTCACTCTTTCGGTGAAGCTTTTTGTAAAAGGCTCTGTTCTTATATTTATTATCGAAGCATCATTTCCTCTTAAGGTATATCCGAGTAAGATTTCAGATACAAAAAAGCAACACTTTTTAAGATGGTCACTTTTTTTTGGGTCAACTTTATTTAATATAGATTTCAACGAATACATGGACGAATACTTAAAACATGATCATGGGAAATACGATACCATAATGAGATTATGCCGGGAACTGGCTCTGCTGGACTACACTACGTAGGCTATGCCCTCTGGCAGCCAACGCCGGCACCCACTCATTTGCATACTCTACACCTCTTTAACTCATTGCTCTCTCAAATTTTTAGAAAGATGGGCAGGAGTATGTAAAGAAAGAAGATCCTGATATCCTGTGTCTGCAGGAAACAAAATGCAATGAAGATAAATTACCACCAGAAGGCAGATTCAAGGGATACAATATGGTTTGGTGTGCAGGTATGAAGTTACTCTTAACATATTAAAACACCGACTCACCAACTTCTTTTTCTCGGCTGATAAATCTAATGCAGAGACAATATTTATTAAAGACCTTGTGCTATCTATCTTGCCCATGTTTGCGCGCGGTGACAACTTTTTTTTCGGGGTCTCAACAGAACACCGCAAACATGGACCATACGTTGACTGATGAGAAAAGTTGTCGAGGTTTTTGGCTATTTAGACTGAAGCACCGAAATTGCATCAGTCAGTGTATGGTCCATGTTGGATGGTGCTTTTTCATGCTCTCTGTATTAATTCCTGTTGAGCTCCAAAAAAAAAGTCAGCCACCACCGGCACGGCTAGTGTGTGGTCTCTATTATATGTTGCCTCTGATCTAATATAAATAGAACTGCTGGGAGGGGGATTATGAACGATTGTATCATAACGGGGCTGTTGCAAGGATCTAAAATACTGTGGTTTTTTTTTTTTTTTTTTAAAGAAAATGAAAGTACTTCATGAGCTGAGAACAAAGATGCCTTTGGTTTCTATTTTAGTCTCACTGTTCCGGAGGTGCAATTTTGGCCCAAAAATACATTGTTTCAAATGGAAATTCCGTGTATTGAAGCTACCACGCACACAATTTTTTACAACTTTACACACGTGTATCTCTCAAACTTGGACACTTCGGAAAAATCCAAAGACACTGGCACCATTGTTCTCAGCTCATCAAGTTCTATCTTTTGCACTGTATAAAACACACAATTTCAGACCCTTGTAACTGCCACATTGTATATTGAGTCACTTTTGAGCGTGTTTTATATTCTTATGGAGCAGTTGCGTGGGTTAGATTTTCTGCCATTCTCACTCATGAAATGATATCACTAACCAAGCCATAAAAGTAGTTTGTTACCTATTTGTTCCTGTGTCTATTGACTATTAGATCTAAAGTTGTAAAGAAAATTACTAACTTTCAAAGACACATGGTTTCTTCAGGAAGATGTGTCAGATGTTGTAATGAGGCATGCACCATTTTATGCAATTTTACAGTGTTATATCTGAGGAAGTATAAGGTGCTTTGAGATGCAATTGGACCTGTTTGGTGTGACGTCATGTAAAAATTGGATCCAAACAAATCCTCCCTCTTATTGGCTCTCGTGGGTTTTCCCATAAAGAACAGGATCCAAATTTTCAAATGCAAATTCGTGCCAGTAAACAACAAGTTCTCTCAGATTTTATCACACCATTGGATTCCTTCAAATATAATCTTGTTATAACAACATTTTCCAAACATCACCCAGTAATTCACAATCACAGTTTTATTGAAGAAAGTCCCACTTCACAGTTTCTTATGGGGGCTCAGAACTCTAGGATATAGGCTCGTCGGCACTATCAGTCCATGACACCACGTGTTATACCTTAAACAAGCTTCGATGCGAAGAGAGGTTAGAATGATTGAGTGTCATGGCGGTGATACGCCTATAAGAGACCTGTAAGACAACATCTTTAGAGTGAGACAGACATCTTTTTTGGTTTTGTTTGTTCTCTCTGTTTGAAATTTGTATTCTCTATGAAGCCGTCTTAATCCTTTTTTAAAATTGATTCTAGGTATGAAGCCAGGTTATGCAGGTGTCGCTCTTTATTCCAAAGAAAAACCTTTGAAAGTAAAAAAAGGGCTTGGGTCAGCGGAACACGATGCCGAAGGGCGAGTAATCACCGCTGAATACGAAAAGTTTTATCTTGTCTCAACTTGTAAGTTAAATTCTCTCTTCCAACCATGATAAAAATATATCAGCGTTTTCAAGCTTTCCTTCATCTAGAAGACCGGGTAGTGAAAAGAAGATGAAGGGAAAGTCATCGAATTTCTAGAAGTTTTAGGCAACCAGTTTTCCCTATGGGTTTCTCATAAATTTTTACCGCGAGCAAATGAATTGTCCAATCTGATGTGAAAACCAACGACAATCACACAGAATGTCTCAAATTCAGTATTAAACTCATGTAAGTGCTGTAACGGCAAGTTCGTGTAATGGCAGTTCAACGTAGCTATTATGGGGGATTTCTGTCTATTATGTCACTTTCTCTACAGAAACACAGAGGTTGTCTCAATTTAGATGGGATCTCCCATGATATCTGTGTCTCTTCGCCATTAAGCCCGATTTCCAGAGGGAATTTTCTGATTTTTTAGTATTCTCATTGTCATTTTTACAGGTTTTCATGCAAGAATCAACTCTTTAATCCCCTGCAGCAAGAGTTTGCAAGAGCCCCATTTTGTGAGAAAGTTTTGAGGACGTGACTCCTCCTGTTTGTAACGTTCTATTTTTTGCTGTATCTCAATGAGTTTCTTGTTGAACTGATGAGTCAATGGGTTGTTCAAACAAGACGGTCTTTTTTTCCTTTCCATAAGTTTTTGAGATTCCTCGGACCAAAATTGTTGGAGTTATGTTGCTAGATTTAGTGTCCTATCCGAGTTATGTCAGCTAGATGTAGTGTCCTATCCGTAACAAAAAGAATGGCTGGTTTAGTTTGCGATAAATTTTTTCTGCGTTTTCAAAGCCCTTCTTTTAGAGCAACATCCCATTGATACTTATTACTTTGAGTATTTCGGAAAATCAAAGACATTGATTGATTTGTAGATTCTCAAGGCAAATCAAGCCTGTGAAAAGAAGTTTGTTTGTAAGAAAGAGCGGTTTTTGCATAATTTTAGGAGTTACGAATTTTCAAAAATTGATCCAAAATGGAACTTCGACCTTCGATATCTCGAACAAGAAAAAAGATATTGACTTTCGGTTGAAGCCAAAATGCTTAGAATTTTACGCCTTTTCAAATGAGGTATAACAAGATAGGGGTTGCTTTTGAAATTTTTGAGATCAGGGGGGTGCCCCCCCTGAAAACCTGCCAAAAACCAAATTTTGGGTTGTGACAGTATTTTTAAATGAAACTTCAGGTCTGAGTTACCATAAAACCGATTTTTCCCAATTTTTTCATCGTCCCGCGTTCAAGAAAACCATAGTGAGCAGGTCATGTGAAACACCCTGTATACAAGGTGCCATTTTAGAGTTGGATGCAGCTATTCAATCTGATGCAATTAATTAAAGGCGTTACATTTCCATTTACTTAAAGAGCGTAAGTATTGAATTGAAACTCGCAAGCTTTATGCGGCATTGGTTGGTCGACTTGACGAATGGTGCGTCCGTACCGCGCTACGCCGAAGCACGGCCTAGCGCTCAGCTTTTAGGTAGGTAGTTTTCTCCAGTTAAATTAAATGTTCGAAACCGGCTGTTTTAAAAACCCTGTTGAAGGCTGTTTTAAATTCAAAATTTATCGAATTATTTTTAAATCTTTTTTAAGTTTTCTTCAAGTACCAAAGCATTTTTCTAACCTCTGTTGTATTATATACATTATAAAGTCAGTAGGAACGTAACTTCTTCACTTCGTAATTTTTTTCTTTCACTCCCGCATAATCTTTCGAGATTGTTAAATAAAAGAGATAGCAGAAGGTTGCAAATGACCCGTTTATTATCTCACGAGAACTTGTGAATGAATGAACGGAAACTGAGAAAGAGAGATAACGACCGCTATGCTCCCTCTCACTATATATTTTGTAGGAGAGGGAGAAATGATGAGAAGGTCGCTGGCGCTCGCAGACTTGCTTCTCAGTCGCAGTCATTCAACGGGAGTGAAAGGCATATCCCATTCTGAAGTATGACAAACAATCGCGAAGCGGAACACAAAAAAAATTGATGAACAAAATTGAGGAAACCTAAGATGAGCTTCGAAAAAATTGAAGAAAATCAAGTTAAAAAGTTATTTTTTTGAGTACGCACCAAGAATTTTGACGGCTTAGGCGGGTTTCCGAGTTAGCTGATTCCGATTACCCGGACTTTTTTTACATTGTGTTATATGGGCGACGATGGGGACCAAGGGAGTCTGCTGACTTAGGCGGGTTTCCGACTTGCCCGGGTACCGACTAAGCCAGGTTTCACTGTACAATGATTCAATGAGAGAACTGCAAAATAGACTATGCTTTATCACTTTATTTTTTGTTGCGTTTTTTTCATGCTATCAACAGTATTTGTGTATTCATTGTGTTCTGTTGGAAGCCTCTTCCAATAGTTGGCAACTCTTCAGTAAGTCAGTGTGGGAAACTCAAAGGACCAATTAGGGAATTAAAGGAAATAGGTTAGAAAAAGTCAACTATTGCAAAACTCCATTCTTGCACAAAACTTATTAATCATTAAAAACAAAAAAAATATCCTTCGGATTTTTTCCTTTTTCAGTCAATCATTTTTCTTAAAGCATCCACTCTTCTTTTTCACAGATGTACCAAATGCTGGCCAGGGTTTAAAAACATTGCCTAAGCGACTAAAATGGAACGAAGATTTTGAGAAGTATCTAAAAGAACTTGACGAGAAGAAGCCCGTCATCTTGACTGGAGATCTGAATGTTGCCCATGAAGAAATTGGTAAATATTGAAATCAAGCGCCCCCAGGTGGTGAAGCGTGACTATTAACAAAGTGTAGCAAAGATACTGTCATGGCTGTATTGAAAGAACCCTCTTCAACTCCTTATGAGCAACCTTGTAGCATAGAATACTACAATCAGAACGAAAACTCCCATAAGAGCCAATGGGAACAAGATTTGGAATTTACCAGCATAAACTGGCTACCAAGTTTGCTCACTTCTCAAAATGGGGGCCGTACGTTTTCCTCTTATATTTACAATCAGATTTGCCGCACAACCAATCACAACCAGGCCAGTTGCCCAAGATTGCCGGAAATGCTCACTTTCCAGCATAGCAGAACCAAATGTGCCCGAAGTAAAGAATGTTTCAAATTGAATTATGGTTTCGGTTCTGCTTTGAGTATTCTGTGCTTGTAGGAGTTATTGATAAATGTAGCACTGCACCTCATGACCATAGGAGCATGAGATCGGCAAAGCTACTGCAATCACTCTCAAGTGATCAAAAAATGTAGTTCTGCACCTCATGACAAAAAAAGCATGAGAATGACAAAGCTACTGCAATCACTCTCAAGTGATCGATAAATGTAGCACTGCACCTCATGACGAAAAAAGCATAAGAGTGACAAAGCTACTGCAATGATCGATAAATGTAGCACTGCACCTCATGACGAAAAAAGCATGAGAATGGCAAAGCTACTGCAATCACTCTCAAGTGATCGATAAATGTAGCACTGCACCTCATGACGAAAAAAGCATGAGAATGGCAAAGCTACTGCAATCACTCTCAAGTGATCGATAAATGTAGCACTGCACCTCATGACGAAATAAACTGTAGGGAATACCCTACGAACACTTTCTCACACCATTTTTATCTGGGGAAGACCCCCAGACCCGCCTCAAATTTCAAATAGATTCATCTCTAGACATAATTCTGCCTTCAATCCAAAGAGTTTGCAAATTTGTAGAGAAGCTGTACGAATAGTTGCCTACTTCATCAATTGAAGGCTAATTGAGATCCCTAAATTCTATTCTGATGTTATTGCTTTCAACAAGTTTTAGTTTTAGATTAATTCCAGATTCCAATAAGTTCTTATTCTTTAAGTTGCATTTATTCTATTCATTGGAGTTTCTTTTTTTCCTTATAGTTTTTATATGTTGTCAAAATCGATATTGATTCTTGCATTTCCTCCAATGAATACAATTTTTGGTTCCTTTTTTCAAACGGTGGATCTTCAAAATAATTTTTTAGTTTAGTAGATTAAACCCCCCTCCAAAGATGTACTTTGTTTGTAGACTGCATACACAATACTTCAACAAAATTCATCCAGCCATTTTTGATTGACTCTTCTTTATACGTTTAATTTTCCTTATACGTTCTTTTTTGGTTTGATCGAACCTATATTGCCTTTAAACAGTATCAGACTTAAGAGTTGTTTATTGTAGCTATACATGAAAAAAAAAATTATGCCTAGGCAGATTGCAAACTTTTTGTTTTAATTTTCATTGAATTTAATTCATACTTGAGTCATACTTGAATTACTTATTCCAAATATTATTTTTTCTTTATATTGGCTTAGTTTCAAAGATTTTTGCTCGATCGCACCTATATTGCCCTCTAAAATGGTCTTAAAGGTTTTACATGCTGACTGTATCAGAAAACTATTTTAGTAGGTAGGTAACATCCTATGTGTGAGCAAAGTTTCATCAAAATCCATCCCAATTTTGATTGTTTCCAAATTTTAACATTAATTCCTACTTTTAATTCTTTTTTTTGGGTCAAACACCTTGTTATGACTTTTAAACTCTCTTAATTGTTGTATATTGTAACTATAAAGGCTACTTTCTTTTGTAGACTAATTGTAGATTTTATTTGTTAGTTTTCATCAAAATTCATTGGACCAAACCTGAATTATCCCAATTAGTATAATTATGTTTTTATTTGCTTTCATTCCCATATTTTTTTCTCAATCTCACCTATATTGTCTCTTGAGAAGGTTTTATCGGTTGTTTATGGTGACTAAGAGAGGAAAATTTGTTAGTATTCTAATAGTGGATTGTGTGTACACAAGTTTTATCAAAATTCATCAAGCCATTATTGATTGACTCCAAGTTTAAAGATTAATTTCTAACGATAATTCCATTTTTTGGCTCGAGCGCACTTATTTTGATTTTTCAAACGGTTTTAAGGGTTGAATATTGTAACTATAAGTGGTTTATTTTATAGTAGGCTGGATGTAGATTTTATTTGCCAACTTTCATCAAAATTGATTCAGCCAAACTTGAATTATTCCAATTTTACCCATTTTTACCCATTTTACCATTGATTTTAATGGAAATCATTTTTTTCCCATAACTAACCTAAAAAGTGAAATCTCAAAAAAACAAAAAAAGTACCTCTGGGGAATCTAAAAAGTAACAGCTGTGCAAAATCTGGAAGCATAAGGACCAATGGTTCAAAAGTTATGGGAAGGTACGGACGGACTGACGGACTGACGGACTGACGGACAGACGCCACAGATTTTTTTTGCATAAATCTCTCTAAGTCAGAAAGGGTTAAGAAATATGAAAATATGATGGAAGGATGTTCTTATGGATGGTATTAGACATGATGAGAGGCCATTACTTTGAATAAATCATGATTGACTTTGTCATGAGAGGCCAACTATCGCAACAAAATACCTTGAAAATCTCTGCGCCATCGCAATACTTTCTCAATTTTTCTAATTTCATTAGAGTGAGAAAGTAAAAAGCATGAGAATGGCAAAGCCACTGCAATCACTTTCAAGTGAAAGATAAATGTAGCACTGCTCCTAATGACGACACCAGCATGAGATAGGGAAAGTTACAGTACTTTTTGTTTTTACCAATGAACTCCAAAGAGAGTCTTTGCATGAAATATGAAGATATGTGGCACTGCTCTTCATGACGACGCCAGCATGAAATCGGCAAAGCTAACCTGTTTTTTTTTGTACCAAGGAACTCCAAAGAGTCTTTGCATGAAATATTATGAAATGTAGCACCGAAATGCACTCTAGGGGTGTGCGAATCCGCGTATTTCGAATCCGAATCCGACGGGATTCGAAATTTTTTTTTGGATTCGAAATTTTCGAATCTTTTTTTTTTTTTTCATATACATTTATAATTTTTTCGTTTTTCTAACTTTTCTTTTCCTTCCATATGTTTTTTCTTCCTCTTCCCCTCTATACATTAGCGCCTGCTAAAACGACGGAAACTACTATCATCACGATTTGGTACGAATGCGGCACCGGTGCGTCTTCCGAATATCGATGAACCTAAAGGGGGATAACGGGCGGTAATCGATCAACACTAAAAGTGCTATTTTGCGACCAGCAAAATAGAATAGTAAAGATAAATCAGAAAACAAATATTTTCTTCTCATTTTTCATTACATCGTAAGGAAAATAAAAGCGCCGCACTTTAAAACAATTTTTTTCGAACTTTTACGGCGCGGATTCGGTTCGGATTCGGGAAAATTTGATTTTAAGATTCGGATTCGGAATGAGAAAACTGGATTCGCACACCCCTATTCAGTGCATTTCGGTGCTACATTTCTTAATATTTCATGCAAAGACTCTTTGGAGTTCCTTGGTACAAAAAAAACAGGTTAGCTTTGCCGATTTCATGATGGCGTCGTCATGAAGAGCAGTGCCACATATCTTCATATTTCATGCAAAGACTCTCTTTGGAGTTCATTGGTAAAAACAAAAAGTACTGTAACTTTCCCTATCTCATGCTGGTGTCGTCATTAGGAGCAGTGCTACATTTATCTTTCACTTGAAAGTGATTGCAGTGGCTTTGCCATTCTCATGCTTTTTTCGTCATGAGGTGCAGTGCTACATTTATCGATCACTTGAGAGTGATTGCAGTAGCTTTGCCATTCTCATGCCTTCTCCACAATGCGTCCGCCAAATTTAAAAAACTAGAGCTTGTTAAAAAGCTGAAAATATGCCTGTTTCAACGCTGGATTTGTTTTTTTTCTAGCACTGACCATTTTAGAGAGAAACAATAAGTAAACTTACTTAATTATCCACCCTCATGAAATGAAAGAGATTTACTTGCGCGAATAAAATTTTAATGTCGGATGCATTTCGTGTGGACACGGCTGGGCATCATCAGCGACTGATTATTACATGCTACGTTCGATATGTTGGCCCGTCGGCAAGACGCAAGTGAGCCTCTCTTTCGTTTTAATTTAATGTATTCAAACACTACAATGTTGGTAATCTCTACTTGTTTCTTTTCTTTTTTACTCTCAGATCTTGCCAATCCTAAAACAAATACAAAAACCGCTGGTTTTACAAAAGAGGAAAGAGAAGGCATGACTCATCTTCTGAGCCTTGGATTTGTTGATACTTTTAGACATCTGTATCCTGATAAGAAAGGAGCTTATACTTTTTGGAATTATGTAACCAAATCACGAGCAAGGAACGTTGGATGGTGAGTTTTGTTAAGATTGTTCTCTGGTTTTACTTTTTTACATCTTCAAAATTGCCTTCCTCTTTCTTATTGTGATTCTTTTTTTCTTAATGGTTTTGCTGATCGGCAGTATCAATTTGTACTTGTTTCCTATTATGGATGTAAATTTTTTCAATTATCTGCTTGAATTTCTGCTGATGGACCCCCCCCCCCCTCTCCCTCCCCTCCCCTGCATTCGACTTTGATTCTTTATTTCTCAGCTGGCTCCTTTCAGCTAGTTTTACTGCGAGTTCTCCTCTCGCACATGTGTCTTTTTTTTTCTTATTCCCCATTACATCTTTATAGTCCTGTTCCCGCAGTGCACATTTAGTGTTGGTTTTTACCTGGGAATTTATTCAGTGGGAATATTCTTAGGAATATTCCCGCAGCGGGAATTTACTCAATTTCTACTAATAATTTTTTCTGACAGAGGTTATAATTTAAAGAATTGCCGTAGCACTTAAAGGAACAAAACACCTTCAAAGACATTTATGGGAAAGTCAGCAACTCCCAACGAGCCACCACCTAGAAAACAGGCAAGTTGAGATTGCAATCAGTAATGTTATATTTCCTGTGCCTTAAGATGTTTGGCAGGTCGCCGCGTCTATCTTTTTACTTTCTCACAACTAACAAAGTTAGAAAGTGAGAAAGAATTGCGATGGCGCAGATGTCTGCCTGTCTGTATCTTAGCATAACTTTTGAATCAATTGTCCGTATGCATCAATATGTTGCAGAGAAGTTGCTTTTACTATTCCTCAGAGGGACGGACTTATCTTGTTTTTTTAAAAATTTAAATTGAAGGCAAGTTATGGATAGTAAAAGATTTCCATTAAAATCAATGGAAAAATGGGTAAAATGGGTGAACGTAGGGGATAATTGGAATGTTTCAAATATAGCCGTTAGAATTTTGATGAAAATTTGCAAAAACATTCTGCAATCAGCCTACTGTAAAATTAACCCCTTAAGGGAGGTCTGGAGGTCTTTCCTAGAGAATTAAAGGGGTGCTGGGGGGGGTCCCCCCTCTAGAATAATTTTGATGTGAGAAAGTGTTCGTAGGGTATTTCTCACAGTTTATTTCCTATCCTCATGTTGGGAGAACCTTGATACATTCTTCCTGTTTCTGCTGCTTATTTTTTTATTTAGTCCAGTCGTTTGCTGTAAAACACAAGCGTAACAAACCACCATATTTGGGTGGCTGGGCTGTACTAAGTACTACTAATACTATTACAATTTTTTTTTTCTTCACTTCTTCTATGTTTCAGGAGACTTGATTATTACGTCCTGTCCGAGAGACTACTCCCCAATGTCTGCGATACTGTCATGCGCAGCAATGTAATGGGAAGTGACCATTGTCCTGTTGTTTTGTTTATACATGTCTAAATTTTTTCAATTTGTCTTTTTAGAATTAGTTTAGGTTGTCAATTCTTCAGACTCCACTCGTTAACTGTGATTACAAAAAAATATTGTTAATTTATCGATATTTCTCATTTTTGAGTGGAGTCTTTTTTCTACTCTTTATTTTTAGGTCTAATAGATTGTATCGTTGTCTTTCATAAGAAAGGGTGTATCATCAATCAGATTGAAATATGTTGAGTTTTATGTTATTGGTAAACCATTACTACGAGGATCATACGAAAAGTAAGATTTCTTTTATGTTCTCTTGGCCCTTAATCAAGGTAAATTCAACCCAAAAACATGATTTTACTTGGCTCACTCTCATCCATTATCAAATTTTATAAAAATTCAATTTAAGCAAATAGTCGCTGAAGAAGTAAGTTTTTTGGAGCCCCTGTCAATAAATTCCTCGCCACCTCCATTACTTGCAGTGGCGGATCCAGGGGGGCATGGGGGCACGTGCCCCCCCCCCAGAAGCCTCAAATTTTGCCTTTTTTCTATAGCAAATAGCCTGAAATTGCTTCCACCAACGCTTCAAATTTCAAAATTTCACTGGCGTGCCCCCCCCCCCCAGAAAAATTTTCTCGATCCGCCACTGCGTACAAGGGTTGTTTAGAATGTAAGATTTCCTTCTTATTGTCTCAGCCTGTAATTTAGTTAAATTCAATTCATAAACATTGGTTTTATTGTTATACTCTCTAGTATTATTTCAATTTATTTTTTTATTTATTTATTTTTTTTTTAAATTAAATTCAAGCTTCAAGTCATATAGGGGTGAGATTTTTACGGACCCTTGTCTATAAGTAGACACAGGCTCTAAACTCTGGAGGTGGTGGCACATTTTAATGCATTATAACTTTGATCCATAAAAATCACACCCCTGTGTGACTGTTTGCTCAAATTTAATCATAAAATAACTTAATAAAAGTATGGTATAGTGAGTATAACCATGTTTTTGTATTGAATTTAACTGAATTCCAGACTGAGACGAAAAAAGGAAACCTTACTCTCTTAAATACAATTGTAAGTTCTGGAGGTGGCAAGGAATGTCTTGACATTGGCTCGAAAAATCTTTTTCCTTGAGCAACGGAACGTTGAAACATAATTTCTATTTAAATACAGCTATAATAGAGAGTATGTAAAAGAGAATTAGAGCAAGTAAAAGCGTGTGTTAAATTTTTAAAAAAAATAGCAATTATCTTTCTTATGGGGAGTTAATAAATATGAGCCTGTACCTGTAGGCTGATTCTCCCTGTCTATCTGGTACGAGACGACATGATATTGACGAGATGAACGACTCTATCTTGTGCAAAGAGATAGGACCAGATGGGAGTCATTTCGTCTCGTCTCATGAAATGAGCAGAATCAACCCTCAGGTATAATAGAACATCGGGTTAAGAATATCAGCAGCCACTAATTGAAAAAATGTAAAAAAAGAAAATACAAAATTAAAGTAATATTAAGAAAGTCTATATTTTATGATACGTATCATTTTTCGTATACATGATCATGATGAATGATACATATTTCGTGATACTCATTCATGCAGGAGATGACAATATCTGTAAATTTCCTTCTCTCCGTTTGTTTTAGATTGCTACCTTTTCTGGAATTCACCCCGATATTTCACCAAGTTACCCCTGACTATGTACATATGTACATTGCTGTCTGAGGATCTCTGGTTCCAAACAAACTCTGATTCAATGTATTTTCTCCCAAAGTGCATTTTTGAACGGAAATTAAGGCTGTTAAATCAAACAATTTATGAAATCTTTTTACGATTATGAATTTTACATCCTTAAAATTGCTGATTCATGCTTGGTTCCATGACTAAAACTGCCAAAATCAACAAGATAATACAAAATGAATGATACATTTGGAGTTTGAAATCACCCAAATGTTATTGTTATTGTTATGGAATGGACGAGAATTCAAGTGATTCCAGTCACCCTATGCATTGGTTAATCTGTAATATCTTGTCGATTTTGGCAGTTTTAATCGTGGAACCAGGCATAATCAAGCATTTTTGAGAACGTTAAAGTCATAATTGCAGAAAGGTCTCATTAATTGTTTGATTTAATTTTGGCTCAAAAATGTGCTTAAGGGAACAATACATTGAATCAGAGTTTGTTTGAAGCCGGAGGTCCCAGGATGGCAATCATTACGATATATTTTTCTAGAGGTGGTTTCAGAAGTGTAGGCGCACCCAGACCGATAATCTTTGGAATTTTTCAACATTATTTCTCTTGTTTCAAAATGAAATTGAATGGAAATGAATTCGAGTGTTGGCTTTTTATTGAGAAACGCTTTAAAATTAATAGTTCAAAGTTGAAGACAAGTTTTGTTTAGTTTTGAAGAAATGAAAATTGAAAAGTTGCCAAAGATTATGGTCTAGGTGCGCATGCGCTTCTGAAACGAGCTCTACTGAGACAGTCTGTAGCAAAACTTTGTTCAAAATACTAGGTTTTAAACCATTATTTTATAATGTTTGTTTTACTCTGACCTTATTTTTTAGATTATAGGATTACTTAATTACTTACTGATAGTCACACCTAATTTGCTAGATAGCAGTAAGCATTATTTATCTCAATCCACACCTCAGGTATCTTAAGCTCGTAAAATCGTTCCTGTTATTTTATCATCACCTTGCGGTTTGTTTAATTTTATTTGCATTAATGTTACTTGGTCAATTGATTTTAAGCAGAAGTTATTCACTTGAACAATTTTTGATACTTGTGTCAGTACAACTTTTTGCAGTTTTTTGTATGATGTTCTGAACAACTTTGGGAAAGTTCTGTGTACTTTTGTCACTTGATTCCTAAAGTTTTTTTTTTTTTTTTACACTACAATAAATTATTTTTTTCCTTATTTTCTGATATTGATGATTTTTCATAGACATTTTATCTTTGTTCATTTCTTAGATGGACCTCATCCTCTTCGAAAATTCTAAAATATCTAGGTTTTTTGTTTCCTCTGATGGTTTATTACTATCAATTTTTGTAGCCAGGATTGTTGATAGCAATTGCAGTAGATCGATTTAGTGATGAAGTCAGATCAAAATTGGATCCAATCAAACGCTCTATCTCGCTTCCTTTTGTGGAGTTCCCCATAAGAAATTGGATCCAATTTTTCGAATGTTTATCAATGCTACCAGTTAGCTACCAGTTTTCTCAAATTTGATTGCACCATCTTTTTAAAATCGTCCAATGGAGCTGTTGCACACTTTTGCTGTAAGCGATTTAATGATTGATTCGGATGTAAAAATCTCCAGAAATAACAATGGTAGCACTAAAAACTTACGAGATCCACTCCTCTACTCATAAATGCTTTTAAATGAGCTAGCGTAATGGTGGCATATGGCCCTAATAATGGGAGATTCCTATCTTAATTTCGTCACTCTCTCAATGCTGTTAAGGAAGATTCACAGAGTAATTAGGCACCAGAGAGTAGTGACCCACATCTGATTAATGGTACCGTGACATCTGGTGATACCCTCGGTGTCAAAGGAAAATCGTCTCTAATTGGTAACTTCTTGATGGAGTTACAGTATTATTGGACGAGAATTTTCCAGTATTACTGCCCTAAACCACCGTTAAGCTCGCCCAAATAAAAGCGTTTATTGAGTTTAGAAGTGGATTTCGGAAGTTTTTAGAGCTACCATCGTTATTTTTGGACAAAAAGAGTGTCAAATCGTCTATGGCAAAAGTGTGCAACAGCCCCATTGTTCATACCTGTTCTCCATCTACTGCGTCTTTTTGAAATTCGCCCGCAACGGCATGCAGCGTCGCATCCCGCATTACATAGATTGGAGACAGATGGTCAACACCAGGGGCAGAGACCGGCCTTTTTTTTCTCGCATTCGCATCGCACTCCCTACCGTTCCTCTTGTGTGTTGTCTACCACGGTGGGTTTTAAAGGATTCAAAATGACAAAGCCGAATACCCCATAGCTGTTGATAGGAAGTCGTTCTGAAGGCTTTTTAGAACACATTCTTGCCAAAATTAAAATAATCCCTCGGACTATTTTTTTTAAAATCGAAAAAAACCGTTTTTTCATTTTTTAGCCCCTATGCGGTTTAGCCGCGAGTTTTGTTTCAGGACCGTCTCTAATGTTTTAACCCACAGAGGAAAAACCAGTGGCAATATGAGCAAAACCAGTCATTTACGGTAAATCTACGTAAAAGGACATTACCCAAAATGGGCCTTTTTACCCCTGAGAGCGAAATGTGAAATACTTTCAGGGATGATAAAGGATTAAATCAGCGTTCCGAATCTGGCCTTTTTTTTGATTTTGGACGAAGGGAAAGGGGGGGGGGTCCAAAGTTAGACACTTCAAACGCCCATAACTTTTGAACGAATAAAGATATGATGACGTAATTTATGCGAAAAGATCGATCTTTTAAAGACCTTTCGATTGATGTGTATGATATTTGCCTAATTTTAATTTTTAATCGATTTATCGAAGTTTTTTTGATTTTTTTGAAATCGGGTTTTCAGTTTTTTTAATCATGGAAGTTTGGCAACGCACGAATCATCACAAATTGTTTTTATGGTAAAAGTAGACGCAATTTGCTAAAAAATGGTTCAAACCGCATGCTGGAGAAATGCTCTGAAGCGGAGTTATGAGGGCTCAAAGTTGGCGCTTTCGCGAAAAAGGCCGCCCCGAGGGGCGTACCATACAGGTGATAGAAGTTGTCATAAACTGTTCTTCCCGTCCAAATGACTTGAAATTTGGTAATCCTATGTATTTTTTAACGCTGAATTCAAATTTTGCATCAGTTTTTCAAAATTCGAAAATGCAAGATGGCTGCCGACCAAATTGCAGAAAAAAATGTTTTTGCCGACCAAATTGCAGAAAAAAATGTTTCTGCAATTTGGTCGGCAGGCATCTTGGATTTTCGAATTTTGAAAAACTGATGCAAAATTTGAATTCAGCGTTAAAAAATACACAGGATTACCAAATTTCAAGTCATTTGGACGGGAAGAACAGTTTATGCCAACTTCTATCACCTGTATAGTACGCCCCTCGGGGCGGCCTTTTTCGCGAAAGCGCCAACTTTGAGCCCTCATAACTCCGCTTCAGAGCATTTCTTCAGCATGCGGTTTAAATCATTTTTTAGCAAATTGCGTCTACTTTTACCATAAAAACAATTGGTGATGATTCGTGCGTTGCCAAACTTCCATGATTAAAAAAACTGAAAACTCGATTTCAAAAAAATTAAAAAACTTCGATAAATCGATTAAAAATCAAAATTAGGCAAATATCATACACATCAATCGAAAGGTCTTTAAAAGATCGATCTTTTCGCATAAATTACATCATCATATCTTTATTCGTTCAAAAGTTATGGGCGTTTGAAGTGTCTAACTTTGGACCCCCTCCCTCTCTTTCGCTTCGTCCAAAATAAAAAAAATAGGTCAGATTCGGAACGCTGATTTCATCCTCTGTCATCCCTGAAAGTATTTCACATTTCACTCCCAGGGGTAAAAAGGCCGATTTTGAATAATGTCCTTTGTGACAGATTCATATTTCGAATTGGTTTTAAACGAAAAAGCGAGCGTTTTGTAGCGACCATCTGGACACTGGAATCGATATAATTGTTTCTCCTGGAAGGATTTGCACGGTAAACTTCTGGGAGGATTTGTATGATAGAGAAACTGCCACTGAAAAGACAAAGTTTAGGCAGTGGCGTCGCGTGCCATCTGGCACCAATGCGACTGCTCCATTTATACTCATTAAATATATCGAATTTTCTTTGTACACTGTGAACACCCTGAATTCGATATTTTACGTGAGCTTATGGATAGAATGCATTGTTGCCAAATTGCACGCGACGCCACTGATTGTGAGTTTAAGTACAACCGCAGCAGCCTTTTACAAATAGCTTCACAGAGCAAAAGTACCAGAGCAATATGCGGTTTAACCCTTTAAGGGCCAAGCCCGAGAATACTCGTTTTTCTTCTCTTGTCTATACTTCACATTGTTTTAATCTTCATTCCGGATAAACGCGATTATCAATGTAGACCCTTACAAGATACGATGTCTTCGGGCGCCTTCAATGTATCGTATAGGCAATTCCAACTCCCCCGAGTACGAACAGTTAACTACCTTCCCTTTAGTTTCAAGTAAGTCCACGTCCATTGAGACGTTTTAAAAAATATTTTTATACTTTATTTTATTTGATTTTTTAAGAGAATCGGCGAATCTTAAAAATGAACAAATCTTTAACCATATTCTTGGTTCGTTGGTAGTATTCTTAGATGCATCACTTCTACATTCAGAGCGAACGACGCATTTTCAACAGGAAACCAACTATTTACTTTACTCAATAACATTCGACAATATACAGGGTGTGAAGAAAAAAAGTGTCCACTGCGGTTTTTACGAAAATGGCTGCGAATAGGGTGTTCCGTTTCGCAACAAGTGTCTCGGATTTTCGCTACCCGGGGTTTTTCCCATTCCTTTGGTCCTAAATAGCACCCCTGTAAAATTTGAGCCCCCTCCGATGTCGGAAACCCTTGCCGACTCGACTCCGAAGTTGCCAGATTTTCGTAAAAATTGACGTTTTTTTTTTGTAAAATTACATGACGTGTAAGAAGCACTGCTTCTTATCAATTTCACATTTTTAGCCTCTAAATAGTCATTTAGGGTCAAGTGAGTTACCACAAATCCATCAAAACGTTGATCTGGGGCCTCCAGCCCCCCTTTAGATATCCTTGAAAAACTCAAAAATCACGCAATTTTTGACATTTTTGCTCATAAGCCATTCGTGTGGCTCTTCTTTTGAATTTCTGCGATTTTAGGCCTCTAAAGCCCCTCAAAGGGTACCTTCTAGTGATTAATGAACGTAGTTTATTTGTTTATTTGAACAAATTGATTTGAAACCGTGCCGCCAGGGCCGTAAGTAATGTTGCGCCGCGCGAAGCGGCGATTCGCGCACAAATCCCGTTTTGCGGCGATTTCGCGCCGTTCTGTTCTGCATGATACAATGTTTTTAGACACCTGAAAACTTGCTTACTGGATCAATTTTTGTTGTAATTTAACGTGGTGGTCATGGTTCTTTTCTCAGATTTTTTTAAATCCGATATTTTTCCCCTCAAAGTTGGTGAAAAACACGATTCTTGAAAAGCGAAGTTTATTTGAATCGTGATTTCCGGCGATTTGACGCGTTCTGTTCGGCATGATGAAATCTCTCCAGACAGATGAAACCTCAGTCCCTGCATATATTTTGTCTGGTCTTTATAGCAGTGATTATATTTTCTGTCTCAACTTTTTTAAAATGCAATATTTTCTCTCTCTAAGTGGGCGAAAATGCCAATTTTTACGATAAACGCACATATACAAATCTCTCTGAATACCGAACGTTTCGCAAATGATGGCTTGTGCAATATGATAACAGTTTTTCCTCTTTATTTTTTTTTTTTTTTTTGAAGCTCAAGCCTAGAAAATGCCATTTCAAAAGCGAGAAACATCTAAAATTTAATGACATTGTGTGCATCCGAGGAATAGACATTTCCGATTTCATTTTTAAAAGTAGGTATACATCAAATGGTTTTTGTTGGTTGATTCATGCACCCGTACGGCCGCACTGAATATGCTGAGCTGAGAGACTGGGCCTGCGCTGCGGCTGGTGATATTTGTGTGTGGAGCGCATAGCCACCACGCATGTGTTTGTGGGGCTTAACACCTAAGAAAATAAAGGTAACACGCTGTATTTCCGGAACGCTCCACGATTTCTCGCTGCATTTACGCGCTCATCTAGCACTTCTCTTTCTATTTCGGATATTCTTCACGCTTTTTCTGTTGGAGGACGATAATTTTTGCACATCTCGATAAGTTTATTACGAAATTATGAAAGCGAAAAATGAGGGAAAATCGTACCTACTGTTACCTTAGGTGTCAAAGGTAACATGGACGACTCGCCACTGTCTGTCCCAAAAAATGAAAGAGGTACCTACCGAACGCTAAATAATTTTTTCATATTTTTAGCGCTGCATACATTCATGTAAAGTTTGCTGAAAAATTAGAAAAATCTGTTCAAAAACTTTTTTCGATAATAATCGCTGGCTTTTTTGCGCCATATTGTTCAGTTCGATTTTCAGAGTGGCCATATTGTGACCTTGGCCCCTGATGACGTAGTGGCAATATTTTGAGGTTAGTGGGCATACAGTGGTGCTAGTTTTCGCTGCTAGGGACTGCCGGTCGTTGTGTGTGCGTATAAGTTAGACCTCCGTGTATTATTGTTATAGTGTGCGTGTTGCATACGCCCTTTACGGTAAGAAAACTCACCAAAACCCCAACCGGTCGCACAAAGGTACAAATATTGGTTTTTTATCGTCGCACTCAGGCTCGGACCCAAATATTTGCTGGACAATTTTTTTTTTTTTTTTCGAGATCGTAGAAAATTCGAATAAGGGATCGTTCTAAGATTGTCCGTAGTGGTTCTACCCCCTCCGGTTCGCTCTGGCCCCTGACCTCGCGAGGAAAGTGGTCTGAAATGGGCCGTATGATACGGCCCATTTCAGACGGAGGACTGATACGGCCCGTATCAGTCCTCCAAGTCACGACCTCTCTTTTTGAGTTTGACTTTACCTTGCGTCTGCTTTTCGGACTTAACATCCACCAATTACCGGTTGAAACAGCGTTGGAGGTGCTTCTATTGTTCGGCGATGCATTGTGAGAAACGCTCTTTGCTCCGAGCGGCGCCGGCTATCCGGCCGGCCGTCAAGCTGACGAGAGAGTTTCAAAAGGTCCATCTATATTCTATATACCGCGCGTCACGGCCGCGGCACGGTCCAGCTTTTTAGCCTAGGATCGAGTATTAAAGGATCTTTAATGGGTTGACTTCAGTAATCGCGGGGCTACCGCAACACTCCGCAAACACTCACTCGCCCGTTGTTCGAAATATAATTAATGCCCCCCAGTCAGTCAGTCACAGAACGCAACCCGGCGTACGTATACCTACGCGGAAAAGCGACAATTGTGGAGAGACTCCACCGCCTCTATTTTGGAAGCTCTCAGCTCTCAGTTTTCACCTCCTCCGTGAATCAAATTGAAATCAATCCTGTGTTTATAGACCATTCATTTGCCCGAGTGGAACGTACTAACACCCCCCCCCCCTTTCCCACACCCGTTACGATGCGTACTTGTCAACCATTTACCCCCTATCCCCCCTTCCCCCTCCCCCCCCTCCACCCTCCCCCCTCCCCCTCCCCCTCCCCCCTCCCCATCCCCCCTCACACCTCCCCCCTCCCCCCTCCCCCCTCCCCCCTCCCCCCTCCCCCCTCCCCCCTCCCCCCTCCCCCTCCCCCCTCCCCCTCCCCCTCCATCCGATCTTCTTTTGTCACCATTGTTTCATTTTAGTACATCGTTCATTCGATTGAATAAACTGAAACCTTTTTTTTTATTATTATTTTATCCGCCTTCCTCCACAATACCTTTCTTTCCTTTTTCAGAAGCCTCTTCGAGGTGTGAGAGGGTATATTGTTTTAAAGTCCGATGATAAAAGATCACTCTTGTCGGAAAGTGATCGTTGATCAGAGATGAGGATTTCCTGGAAACGCCCCCCCCCCCCCCCCCCTTCCCCTCCTCATTTGAGATACACATGCGAGCCACGAGACTTTCAGCAGTTAAGTCTTATAAACTGAAGTCTAAATAAACGATGTAAGTAATTAGCCTTATATAATTTGTTATGGTATCAGTGATGCCTATGTGTTACGCTGTTTCGCTTGAAAATCAAAATATCGATTGAAATGATTATTTTTCGATGGGAATGGTGCTTTTTTGATGACTCTGAGTTATTTAAATGCAGAGCTGTCGCCCATCCGTGCATTTTTAATAACATTTTTCAATTTACCGATGATTCCACCGGTTTAAAAAAAGATTACATGGTTCACTTCAGAGTATGACTGTAATGCACGAAAATAAATGCACGCTTCTGTAAAATTTTCACAACCGATTGATGACTTAAAAAAAAAAAAAAAAAAAAAAAAAAAACAAACTTGCTGTTATTTTAACGTTTGTTGTAACGGCGATGCGAGTATTTTTGTGCATACCGGCCTAGTTACAAACTGAATTATGTGTAATCTTTCCTCAATCGGTGGAATCATCGGTGAATTAGAAAAATGTTATTAAATATCACGATCGAATCCATAAGGCAATCGTGGGTATATGCACGTGTTCAGCGCCCTATGAAATTCGTGAATCTGTTTTGCACGTTGACTGAAAAATGTTTGTTGGATGATTAAATGTAATAACGGAGGCATTTACCGGGTTAGCCTATTAGAGTATTGGCTACGACACGTGTGTTTTTTTTTCATAGTCAATTAAGGACTATATCGAGTTGAAGAAAGAAAGGAGTCCTTTGGCGGGTGGGATGTTATTTAATTTAGCTCGATAAAATGAGAGGACATACTAAATTCTAATGGAGTAGCGGGTGTCACGTGATCACTTGATCACAATGGCCGTACCATTTTGTTGTGTATGTGGGAGCGTGGGCCAAGGTCACAGTAAAAGAAAGTTAAATAGGGTTGATGCTCCCTCAGTCCCTCTCGAGTCAGAAGAGGAATCTTTGATGCTCCTCTAATTGTAAGAAAGTTTCGCATGTAACTTGTTTATTCCTTCTTTCATTTCTCTTTGTCGTTTAAAAGAATGAAAGAAAGAAAGAAAGGAAACATATGGTTCGGAGCTCACTTATAGTTTTTGCACTCATTAATTTCAATCATGGACGACCATAATATCAGACGACCCGTGCACTAAGAAAAATTCCCAGTTGCTATAACAGCGAAAATAATGACGAGCATATTATATTATACCAACGAGCTATAGCGACAGAGGGGGCCATAAATGTTAAAATTCCCATCTCAAAGTGTGACAACATGTTTGTTTGCCTCAATTTTTGTTGTAACCTTATGTCACAATTTGTAATTAATCCGATAGAAATGGGTTTTAAACGAAAGTGCAAGTGTTTAAGAGTGGCTAGGTATATCTGGACAAAGAATTCTAGTAAAACTGTCCAGGCGGGAAAATTTTGCAAATTTCTGTTATGTGTCAGTTTCCTTATCGTGTAAATCCTTCCAGAAGAAACTATTATAACGATTTATATGTCCAGATAGCCACTCTAAAACACTTATTGCACTTATTTCTTATTTATTATTATTTTTTTTTTTTAAATTTAAAGGTTAAAAAAGTGAGGTAGACAAACCGAGCTGGTGTGAAAATTTCCAGATTTCCAGATTTCCATCATAGCTACCTCATCGAAGTTTCAATAACACGTCCTACAAATCCTCTCTATCGCTATAGCCGGTTGTACTATATGAACAATCAGGAATTTCACTCACAAGACTCTCAAAATTACTTTAATGTTTAATGCATATACTTAGGGGTGGAGCTACGCAGATATTCCATGAGAGATTCCTATTTAATTTGAGACTTTCATCTGCGCGTTTTTTTTTTATTGAGATTGCTGACAAATTAGACAAAAATCTCCTATGACAACTTAGCACATAGTTCCGCAATTTAAGAGGAAAGATGGTGGAGCTATGCAGGTATCATTTCAGATTCATGTCACTCTCTCGAAAGAAACGCACATGGGAAATTAGGAAAGCGTCAAATTAGATGGGAATCTTCCATTGGCAAGATAGCTAGCACATCGACTTTTCTGGTCTCCATCCCTGGTAAAAATAATCAGCTAAATGTCAACATGTTGACAGTTAGCATGAGATTTGAGACCTGACGTCAACATGTCAGCATAATATCTGTCGACATCATGATGACGCCGTGTTGACGTCAACATGACGTCATGTTGACGTCAACACGACGTCAGGTCTCAAATCTCATGCTAACTGTCAACAAGCTGATTATTTTTACAAGGGCAGGAGTCGCCGCTAGATGGCGTCGCGTCGTCTTATGGAGCTGCCCGTGTTAAATCAACAGCCAATCAGCACTTGTTGACCTTGTGTCGGTTCTCCCTTTACAAATATCTCCATCAAGGCACTCTAGGCCCAATGTGCGACATTTTCGTCCACTGTCTTCGTTCGCCGCCTTTTCGCCGACTTTTCTTTGTCTTCAAATCCGTTGAGCGTTGACGCGCTTTTTAATGTATTCAAATTCACGCTCCATTCATGAAACATTACACTCGGATGAGTTGTAAAAAGCCAGAGAGTAGAGAGGTCAAATTAATGATTTTAATTACCGACACAAGTTAACCTCAAACATAGTCATATACAGGGTGTTTCTAAAACTTATGTCATCCTTCCTACCACGTATATTTTTGAGGTCAAAATAAGTTTTTTTTCTCCTATAAACATGTGTCCGAAAATGCCCCCCTTTTGAGCTACAGCCCCCAAAGTTTTAAAAAATTGTTGGTTTTTTTGGAATATCGACCAGATTTATGAATCGAATGTCATGAAAATTGGTGTCCCGAGGTACTTTTACGAGTAGAATCCATTAATGACCTCGAGAAATTCAGAAATGAGGTCTGACTGTACTTTTCAGGCAATCTTATCCCTTCAACGACACAAATTTTATGTTACGGAAGAGAAATTTGAAAAATAATTATGAAATTAGATGGGAAAAACTCTTAGAAAGATATTTGTTACACTTTGTTTAGGTCGATACGACGCGTATTAAGCGAGATAATCGCTGCACAAGGTGGAAAAGTCAGCGCTTTTATCACGAGGAGCGGCAGGAAGTATGCAACCCGCCACTCCGTTGTTTCTTCGGGCCGCCCGCTCCAGTAAAAGCGCTGACTTTTCCATCTTGTGCAGCGATTATCTCGCTTAGTACGCGTCGTATCGACCAAAACATAGAGTACCAAATATCTTTCTAAGAGTTTTTCCCATCTGATTTCATTATTTATTTTTCAAATTTCTCTTCCGTAACATAAAATTTGTGTCGTTGAAGGGATAAGATTGCCTGAAAAGTACAGTCAGACCTCATTTCTGAATTTCTCGAGGTCATTAATGGATTCTACTCGTAAAAGCACCTCGGGACACCAATTTTCATGACATTCGGTTCATAAATCTGGTCGATATTCCAAAAAAACCAACACTTTTTTAAAACTTTGGGGGACTGTAGCTCAAAAGGGGGGCATTTTCGGACACATGTTTATAGGAAAAAAAGTCTTATTTTGACCTCAAAAATACGTGGTAGAAAGGATGACATAAGTTTTAGAAACACCCTGTTTAGTCAAACAGCGCGACGTAATGTTTCGGCGGGTTGCCGAGCAGCAAAAGTAAAGGAGAAGCGAGAGCAATTTGACTGCTCTTTACTCGTCAGGATAAACTGCAGGGTCTGCAGGATCATAAATCATGTTTTCCCCCGTCATGCGAGGCATCTAATCGCATCACCCGACAGCTTTCCGCCTCCTGAAATACATCGGCGGATACAGGGATTTGTCTTTCTCACTCATCGGCCATTTGAACGCATGTGTTAGTAAAGGATAAATGAGGGGGCCATCACGTGACTTTAGCCCCTATTCCGGTCTCTTTCTAATACATGCTTTTAAACGGGAAAAGACAGAGAGAGAGACAAATTCTGGTATCCGCCCGTCCTGAAATATGGGGTGGGGCTAAAAAGCAGGCCTTTTTTTGGAGAGTGGGAGAAGGTATGCTTTGTTATCGCGTGTGAAATTATTTTAAGCTCGATTGAGATACGAGGGTTGTGTGAAAAAGACTGCTTCCTCCTACGCAATGAAAATAAAGTTGAACGGATTGATTTGAATTAAAGACAAAATTCAAGTTCAAACCAGTGGCGACACGTCCATGTAGCCTCTGTCAACCTTGGAGTCGGTTGAAAAATTGAGAGTGCTAAGATTTATTTATTTATTTATTTATCTACCTATCTACCTATCTACCTATCTACCTATCTACCTATCTACCTATCTACCTATCTACCTATCTACCTATCTACCTATCTACCTATCTACCTATCTACCTATCTACCTATCTACCTATCTACCTATCTACCTATCTACCTATCTACCTATCTACCTATCTACCTATCTACCTATCTACCTATCTACCTATCTACCTATCTATCTATCCACCTATCTACCTATCTACCTATCTACCTATCTACCTATCTATCTATCCACCTATCTACCTATCTACCTATCTACCTATCTATCTATCTATTTATTTATGTATTTATTTATTTATTTATTTATCTATCTTATTATTTTTTTTTTCATTTACTTATTTATCCATTTATTCCTTTCTTTTCTTTAATTATTTATCTTGTAAATTATTCGTCTGTCTTTCATGTATTAAATTATACTGGTCCTGGACAAAAAAGGACTGCAGTCGTATTAGGGTTCGGCTAAATAAAATAAAATCAAAATCAAGTCAAGTCGAGTCGAGTCGAGTCGAGTCCAGTCCAGTCCAGTCTAGAGTTCCTATATTTAGAGAGTTAAGACAAGAGAAACCATGGGCGCCGCCATTGGATGCGATTTTGCACATTTGTTTACATTCTGAGGGCCGTTGTTGTGTTTTTGTCCACTGCAAAGATTACAGTGCCGCTGAGTTTCTAACGATGTAATCTTTTACTGCTTTTGTGGATCGACATCCATTTACGCTTTCAAAGGTTCTTTTGGGATTTATAGACATTCTTGAGGCGTTTCATGATTAAAATTTACAGATTCGTCGATAATTAACTCTTTATCCGTAAAATACCGTTGGTAAACAACTGCGATTGTAAACAACAGTGCAAAATCGCATCCAATGGCGGCATCCGTAGAGCCTAAAACTCATCGACCAATCAGAAGTTGACTACCCTCTTGTCTTAACTCTCTAAATATAGGAACTCTAGTCCAGTCAAGTCACGTCAAGTCAAGTCAAGTCAAGTCAAATTAAAACAAGTCAAATAAAATCAAAATGTCTCTCTCCCCCTCTCTCAATGTAACATCCGTGTAACCTCTTAAATTGTCGTTAGCAAAAGTGTGCAATAGCCCCATTTGAAGTAAGTGTAAGTGATATATTATAAATAAATATAGTATTTCATGAGTTTAGGAATGGATTTAGTAAGGCGTTAGTGCTACCATCGCTATTTTTGCTTCCAATTCAATAACGTCTAGGCTATAGTTCATCGTTCATCATGCACGAACATTTATCTATTTCGCGACAAAGATGAAAGAATGAACAAATCCACTCTCTTTCTGAGAGTCGGGATATGCATGTAAAGAAATCGAAAGTGCCACCCTAAAACCCTTGAAATGTAATATAAACATCTTCGTATGCGTGTCTCAAAAAAGGAAAAATGAAATAATAGGATTTTAAGAGTTGAACAGGAGGCAAGTAAATTAGAATGAAATTAATGGCCTCGCAAATAAGCAGTCCGGACCAAGATCCAGAGCGCGTTGTCAATTGCACGATCGACAGGTAAGTAATGAAAAAAGGTTTCGTAAAGAAGGGGGTGGGGAGGTGCGGCCGCGGCGCTGCGGTTTGAGAAAAGTTAAATTGATTCTACGAATCCCAATGAGAAAAAAAAGATAGGGAGAAAATGGAAGAACAAGAAAAATGCGAACAATTTAAATCAACTTGATATAGTTCGTTCGGCCCGATGCGAAATGAAGAAGTTACGAAGAGGCCGCAAACGGTTCGGAATTAAGTTTGCGGTTTCCCGAACGTTCTTCAAAATTATTGAAATGTCAGAAGGACGTGTCTACTTATTTATCACTTTCAGTTTTATTTCTATCTTCTTATCGCTTCCGGAACTGACTTGTTATTATTTTTGTTGTTGTTTTTTAATACTCATTATATTTATTTGGGTCGCAATACTGCCAGGTTTTAAAGAAGAAGAAAAAGGAAAAGAAAAAAATAATCAATCTAATTGTAATAAATTCCAGGATTTACAAGATTAGGCGAATAATGATAAATTGTCTTCGATACAAAACGTATAACCAACTCCAAATATTCTGAGGAATCAAGATGATGATACTTTTTTTCAGGCCCGTAATCAGGCATGTTGTCCAGGAGGGGCTCGCGTGTTTTCAAGGGGGGGAGGACTATTGTGGTATAGTTTCTAATACACTACATGATAAAACACATTTTTCCAGGGGGGCGCACAATTTTCTAGGGGGGAAGGCTGAGCCCCCCTGGCCTCCCTGGCCTTCTATATATTATACTAGCCGTTCCAGACACCCTACGGGTGCCCTCCACGGCCAGCATTCTAGGGGCACGGCACGGGCTAGTTGACACTTTGACAGTTTGTTTGTTTTTCATTTAAAGAATCATGGTTGGTAAAAGTTACTGACAAAAAATGACGGATCAAAAGTATTGGAGCGCTCAGGTTTACGTGATGAGCGTTAGGACCGAGGGAGTTGCGACAGTCTTAACCCTTTCATCCCTGGTGTACATTTCAATGTACAGTCGGGGACAAAAAGAGTGTCAGATGGCTCCTTGAGGTAGGCCACCTGCAATACTTAAATTCATTGAGATAAGTCCTGCGGGTGGCCTACTTTCAAGGAGACATCTGACATTCTTTTTGTCCCTGACTGTACATCTGAATGACGCATCTTAAAGTTGCACTAAAAAAAAGAATAGGCTTTTGAAGAGTAGAATACTCCCCCAAAGAAACAGTAAATATGAAAGACTATTCCCCTAAACCCCCCTTACCTCGTAAACCACACCTTCCACCTATGTTTTACGGTCAAAATTTGTTGCTCACTATACAGCCGCCATCTTAGATTTGAATATTTTGAGAAACGGAGTTTAAATTCGTGATCAGCGGCCCAAAGAACCCCTTGAACAACACCTTTCACCTGTTTTTTTTGGTCAAAATTCGTTGCTTACTATACAGCCGCCATCTTGGATTTGAAAATTTTGAAAAACGGGCTCTAAATTTGTGATCAGCGACCCGAAAAACCCCTGAAACGACACCTTCCGCTACATTTTAGGTCAATCTAGGCTTTATGGTAGTTAAATGTGCATACTGACACATAGTGCGTCGAGCGTCGTGCGAGAATGAGCTCTCCCCCTCTTATTTTAAAATTCAATTTGCTGCGCTCACAGACGACTTTTTCAAAAACTGTTCCGACAGATCTCCTCGAAATAAATACCCTAAGGAATCATCGTGCCAAATTTGAGGGAAATCGCTTCGGCCAATTTTCGGGAAATAGAAAAAACATTTTGGAGGGACGTCAGCTTTATATATATAATAGAAAATAACTTGATTTTTTTGTTTTCAAATATTCAAATTGAAGTCGCTGTTTTAACTCTTCATATCATACCCTTATTATTTTACCCTCAATAAAAACACCAAACGGCAGGCCGATCCTTGAAATCAGTGATGCGAACCGGAACCGGAATCCGAGAACCGGGAGAACCCTTCTTTTTGACGGAACCAGAACCAGAACCGGAACCTGGATCTTCGGTCACGTCAGAACCGGAATCACGAACCGGAACTCGAATTTAAAGTTGAGAACCGTAAATAGAACCGGTTCCACATAAGTTCCTGAAACTCGATTTACTTTAAGCACTTATGTTTGCAGTGATCCAAAATTGCCGTTTTTCATAACCCTAACTTTTTCAAAAAGAATTTTGGAAACATGCTTGGGATACATTTTGACGTAAGTATTTTTGCCTGAACTTTATCCTCAAATTGCAAGAATCAAAGTTTTTCTCATGTACTTTTCATGTGGGATGATATAAAACAAGAAATCGTATTCACTGAGCAAAAGCCCTAAAGTTTTTTCCTGCTTGAAAGCAGTACTTTGGGGAAAAATAAAGAAAATAGAACCGGAAACTGGAACCCGGTGCTGGAACCGGTTCTAGAACCGGAACCGGTTTTAGATCCATGGAACCGGAACCAGGACCAGTTCTAAATTTATCAGATGATTTGGAACCGGAACCGGTTCAAAATTCCGGAACGGTTCGCATTTCAAGTTGAAATTCACAACTTTTGGGTAGACTTGATAAGAATGAAAAACGGCGATTGGTGGAGACGAGTCACGTGGCTGGTATGTCTAATCAAACTACAGAATTTATTTAATTGGTTATCGGGCACTCGGGCAATCTTGGAGTAACTGATAACCAATTATATAAATTCCGTATTTTGATTAGACTAGGCAACCACGTTTCTTATCCAGTCGACCCAAAAGTCGTGACTTTCAAGGATCGGCCTGCAAAGTTACGAGAGAGCCGTCCTTTTCTAAAACATGCATTCAAATGGGAGAAAAGAGCTGTCGCGGCTCGTGCAATCTGGCAACAATGGTTTTTTCTCCATGTAAACCTATGCAAAAGTATCGATATCCTGGGTGCTATTGCTTCTCCTGAAGATAGATTGTTTTTAAATTGAGAGAATACATTGTTGCCACATCGCACGAGCCGCCACTGGAAAAAGAGAGAGATGAATTCCTGTATTCGCTTTCGTCGGTGTCGTCTATTGAAGTCTGTCAAGTCTGTCCTTCTCTCTCTTCTCCCATTAGAACTTGTGTATTAGAAAAGGACAGATTCGGGGCAGTCACGTGATTTTCGTCCCCTCTCTTCAATCCTTTTCTAACACGTATGCATTGAAATATGGACAGAGAGAGAGAGAGAGAGAGAGAGAGAGAGAGAGAGAGAGAGAGAGAGAGAGAGAGAGAGAGAGAGAGGAGAGAGGAGAGAGAGAGGAAGAGAGAGAGAGAGAGAGAGAGAGAGAGAGAGAGAGAGAGAGAGAGAGAGAGAGAGAGAGAGAGAGAGAGAGAGAGGAGGAGGAGAGAGAGGAGAGAGAGAGAGAGAGAGAGAGAGAGAGAGAGAGAGAGAGAGAGAGAGAGAGAGAGAGAAGGGAAGATTCCTGCATCCGATAGTATGGAGGCTATAGGCTAGGATCAATTTTGCCACATTGTCCTATTTAAATTACCCATTTTTACATTAAGTCAAATGGGCCAATGGGGGGGGGGGGTCGGACACTTATTCGAAATATGGCAACAATGGTCAGGACGGGAAAGCAAAGTGGAGCAGGTGATGGTAGCTTCTTCCGGGCCGGCAACGGCAAAGGAACAGGAAGAGGTCATGCAGTTAATGGGACAGAAACAAAACGTACCTACCTGGTTGTCAACTCAACAGTCAACAGCTCAAAACTGTGTTTAGATTTAAGGTTGTCCCGCGGTCGAGGAGCCTTGCAATGCTGCCAAATTTAGCGGGGAAAAATATACGTGCTCTTTGCAGTAGATCATAGAGAAAATTTAGATCTTTTATGCCAAATTTGGCAGCGCTGGAGTCGTGAGAGGCGCGTTCGCGAAACTAAGAGACAAAAGAGAGGAAAACGGTGGTGCTATACTACCAAGGTTAATGCTGTCAAAAAGTCAACGTTAGTTTTGTCAAAATGTCAACGTAATGTCAACGCACAGCATCAGGTATCCGATTAAAATACCCAACAAAAAGATCCCGCGATTCGATCGGGAAATCGGGCCTTACTTCTACGGGTGCGCCTTCATTTATTAAGGTAGACTAAAACGGTACAGGCACGTACGAATAGTTAACTACTTTCCAACCTGCAACTAGAGTCCCTATTAGAGAGTTAAGACAAATGATAAGCCATGGATTATGGCATCATTATTTCCGTAACCCTCGTGGGCGCACTCTGTTGTGCGGGCGCGTTACTCTTCTTGCGGGCGAGCACTGACTTTCGCGGGGGAACACTGACTTGCATAGCGGGCGTGCACTGCTGTTCGAGGGGAAACACATCACAAGCAGGCGAGCACTGACTTCCGCGGGGGAGTGCGGCTTTCGGGGGGGGGGGGCGTGCACACGTCTCGATGGATCGAAACATCGATATTTTTGCAGCGTTGCCAATAGACGTTTTCGTAGAATTTCCGTGAATGTTCCATGAATGTTGTGAAAGTATAGTACTTCTATTTGTTTATTCATACTTGATTTTTTTAACTATTTTTTGTACTTTTGCCATAGGTGTGTGATTATTTCAGTAACGATTCACTTTTTGCAATGAGCAATTTGTAAATCATTTTTTCATTCTAGCAACTGAAGAGCCTTTTTTCCTTTCAATGTTCTTGACCACTTGGATTAAATTATAAAAATGACTATTCTTTGTGCTTTCGGCTTATGTAATTATTTAAGTAAAAATTCATTTTATACAAGTTTTTTGGAGGTCTTGTAAGAGAGCATCATTTTTCTTGCTTTTTTTGTTGTTGGAGTAGTGAAAAAGAAACCAATTTTTGGAAGAAGAACACGTTTCAGCAGTCCGTTCCGCACACACTACATGAGGGCAAAAAATTGCAGTTTTTCAAATTAGCGCAAACTTCGGAGCAATTTTTTGAGTTAATGAAAAATATAAAAGTTTCTGCAATTTTCACCCTTAAAAGTACAGGTAATAAGCTACATTTTCTTGCTTAGAAAAAAATTCTAAAAATTTATCCTTGCACAGTTTTGGGACGTTGAAAATGCCGGAAAACAGCGTTTTTTAGAAAAAATCCAACTTTGAGGGGCCGTAATATTACCGTGAGACCAGATATCGGGCGGATGAATTTTTTTAGTGAAACTACTGTCAGAAGAGTCCTTAATCACCAAATATCGATTTATTTTATTCATTTTTTCTACCCTAAATAATTTCTCAAAAACTCAAAAAATGGCAATTCAACGCTAACTTTCGAGCTGCGATAGGAGTTATTGGATGAATCTTGACAAAATGCGGGGTAAAACCATTGGAAAGCTCACATTTTAGGCTTTCAAATGAGCTATATTTGATTTCAAAAGTTGCAAGAGAAGCCAAGCTACGGCTTCTCAAAGTTGACCTTAAAAATCCCATTTTTTCCATTCCGCAGCGACTAAAACGAGCCGCCACAGAAGAACCATTAGACGAAAAAAAATTCCGACGCTCATTTTGGGCTATTCAAAACATATAGAATCAACGCACAAACTTTCGTTGAAATCTAAATTTAGTCGGCACGCAATTGGTTGAATTAAAAAGGAATGACCCATAAGTGATAAGCGAATGACGAAAACATTTCTGAGTGTCGATGGCCCGAGGGGAGCAAGAGCATCCTTGCTGTTCTATTGGAAGGTGAAATAAATGCGAAGAATAAATATATTGAACGGACCATTTTAAGAAAGATGGAATTAATGGCAATCGATGCCAACATTCTTGCATGTCTACACCTAGCAAATTTATTTAAATTTCAACAATGGGGCTGTTGTACACCCTTGCTATGAGCAATTTAAAGGTCGGTTCTGGTGTGAAAATCTCCAAAATAACGATGGCAGCACTAAAAACTTCCAAAATCCACTCCTAAACTCAAGAAACGTTATTGTGAGCGTAATGGTGGCATAGGGCAGTAATGATAATGGAGGATTCCTATCTTATCGCCACTCTCTCATGCTGACAACGATGATTCAGAGAGGTATTAGTCATCAGATTAGTGATCCACATCCGATGAATGGTACCGTGAAACCTAGTGACACCGGTGTCAAATGAATTCGGTCTCTTATTAGTCACTTTTTGATGGAGTTACAGTATTGTTAGATGGGAATCTCCCACAGTGGCGTACGCAGGGTTTTTGTTGGTGGGGGCTTGCACTGATGAGAGTTTGACTTAAAATTATTCCCCTCTTCCCCTCCACCCGTAAAAATTGGAGGTCCGGGGAGTTTTAGCCCCCTTAGCACCCCCCCCCCCTTACGCTACTGATCTCCCATTATTACTGCCCTAAGCTACTATTACGCTAGCGCAAACAAAAACGTTTATTGAGTTTCGGGGAGGATTTTGGAAATTTTTAGTGCTGCCAAAGTTATTTTTGGAAGCTTTTACACTAGAGGCAACTTTTACATCGCTTATGGCAAAAGTGTGCAACAGCCCCATTTCCATTTTTAAGCTCGGCTCGATGATTCATGTTCATGTACTTACGTAGTTTTATGAACTTAACCGGCGCGGCGGAGGTTAAAGTGGGTATGCCCCACTCTTACTATTCCAGAGACAGCCTGGATAATCCCTCACAGAGCCTTTAAAAGGTCAGGGTATTAAAACTTTCCCCGTATAAAAAAAAAAAAAAAAAAAAAAAAAAAAAAAAAAAAAACACAACAAAACAAAACAAAACCCAGTGCAATCAGAGATTGGTAACATTTGATTTTGAAACCTGTATTTACAGTTGAATTAAACTTGTCGGTCAAGCCAGAATGATCCAAGTGTCTCCCAAAACGGTCCTGATATTTCCACAAAAACTTTAATCAAAATAATTAAAGTAAAAAAGCTGGCCAAGCAAAAAAGTGTCTCCCAACTCCGCTTCTCCTTCCTTTCTCTTCTCTCCCCCAATTTATTTTATATTGCAAGCTGGTTCATTTGACTTTACACTCTTTGCTAAAATCCAAATTTCTGAGATTATGGCTCTCTTTTTTAGCGCCAAAAGGCACTGAAATCAGGGAGCCAAGTTTACTTTCTTTCTTTCTTTCTTTCTTTCTAACTCCGTGCCAGTATGCAATCTGTGATACCGCGCACACTTTTAACCAACGAGGCGGGAGGCTGGCTGAGTTGACTGATTAGTCGACGCCGCTAACGCGGCGCGACTGCTGGGTTGCGATTGTTTTCTTCGATTAAGCGCACAAATATTGCTGATATAACGCTGAAGTCAGGAATCTGCGGTGAAGAAATTATTACCGCTGCCGTCTCCACAAATCAACGAAGAGAGAGGGGGAGGGGAGAGGGAGAGAAAGAGAAAGAAAGAGGGGTAGTCACAATTTATTTCAAGAAATAATTGGAAGGAAAAATTGAAAATGAAGGAGGAACTTCAGACTTTGGCCGGGGATTTTTTTCCCATTCAAATTCTCAGAAAACGTCTCCAAGTATCCGACAGTCATTTCACAAATACCCCTAAAAAAAACCCCCCGGCCAAAGTCTGAAGTTCCTCCTTCATTTTCAATTTTTTCTTCCAATTATTTCTTGAAATAAATTGTGACTACCCTCTTTCTTTCTCTTTCTCTCCCTCTCCCCTCCCCCTCTCTCTCTTCGTTGATTTGTGGAGACGGCAGCGGTACTAATTTCTTCACCGCAGATTCCTGACTTCAGCGTTATATCAGCAATATTTGTGCGCTTAATCGAAGAAAACAATCGCAACCCAGCAGTCGCGCCGCGTTAGCGGCGTCGACTAATCAGTCAACTCAGCCAGCCTCCCGCCTCGTTGGTTAAAAGTGTGCGCGGTATCACAGATTGCATACTGGCACGGAGTTAGAAAGAAAGAAAGAAAGAAAGAAAGTAAACTTGGCTCCCTGATTTCAGTGCCTTTTGGCGCTAAAAAAGAGAGCCATAATCTCAGAAATTTGGATTTTAGCAAGGAGTGTAAAGTCAAATAAACCAGCTTGCAATATAAAATAAATTGGGGGAGAGAAGAGAAAGGAAGGAGAAGCGGAGTTGGGAGACACTTTTTTGCTTGGCCAGCTTTTTTACTTTAATTATTTTGATTAAAGTTTTTGTGGAAATTTGATTTAACGCATGTGATCCGATTACGATAACGATAACGACAGCGACAACGATTCGATCGTCCTTGAAGCCCCCCCCCCCCACCTGCATCCGCCAATGGCTCAAATCATGCAATTCTAGAGAGATTTTGATGTTATTTTATTGATAGTTTCGTTTCCTCTCATTCACTTTTCTGAATCAGTTGAGGCACTGCTTCACGTGCCTCATGCGGCGAGCCGCCATCCAGCGTGGCCCCTGGTGTCACGTGATAGCCAATTTCTTAAACATTTTCTTTGAATCCGTCTACAGCCGAATATTTTTTTTATTTTGTTTTATTTTTTATTATTATTATGATTTTTGTTTTTTTTTTACCTTACTTCTCCCCTATCAGAACGCAAGCAACGGCAACGCTGGAAAAGAGAGAAAGTAATGGCTCTCGTTTAAAAGGCAAAGAGCGTGACTCCGCTTTATTCAAACGGTGTATGCCGGCAGATGCGCGCGCGCGCGGTGATAAGTGGCAGGAAAGGGGGAGTGGTGGGAGGGTGAGAGGGAGGGGGGGGGTAGCGGAAATATTCGCGCTCTCTTCAAACAAATCCGTTTTTCCGAGATGATGCTCGGGAACTGGACCCGGTACCCTTGCATTGCGACGTGCTAGGGCTTTTTCTTCGGTATTTCGCGTGAGGACGAAACTTTTGGACGCTGTGTGCAGAATATGAACTGTTTGCCGTTTGGACGCCTCGCAGCGCAGCCCTCGGCCTCAACTCTATTGGTTCTCCGCATGACCCCTTTCGTCACTTCACTACCCTGATTTTCCTTGTCGCCTTGTTCCCTTGTCCTTTTCCTTTCTTCATCTTGAATTTGTCGATTCGTCGAAGGAAAACGGAAACCATGGTATTTCCTAGATAAAAATGTACTATTCACGCATGAACGGACACAGGAATTTTTCTTTTTCTCATTCCTCCCATTTGCACGCATGCGTTAGAAAAAGATAGAGGATAGATGTAGGGGCTAGAGTCACGTGATGGCCTCTCCGCCTTTTCTATCTTTTTCTAACACATGCATGCAAATGGGAAGAGAGAAAGATAGACAATTTCCTGTATTCGTCCATGACTACATACGGAGACACTTTGTTGATACTGGAATGGTTCCAGTATCCAATTTTCCTGGTAACACGATAGAATAGTTCATGCAAAGAGTAAACCAGAGTCGCAATTGAATGGAAGGCCTGCGTGGTCAACGTAGATAAGGGATCCGAACGCGGGCTGGCCTGGGCTGGCCTCTGATTGGCTGCAACGGGTGGAGCAAAAATGACTCGGGGTATAGGGAAAATAACACGGGATTTTCGTTCCGGGGCGTTTATCTCGAAACCTAAGCAAAATCGTAACTAAACAATTTATACAAGTCGATTCAGCAGATTTTTCCAAACAATTTGATAGGTCATAAGTGCCACTTTATTGCAAATTCGAAAAGACTGTTTCAGTTTAAAAGTACGCACAATAGTGAGTTACTCAAACACTGCTCGAACACACGCCAAGCATGTAATCACACTATTGTGCGTACTTTTAAACTGAAACAGTCTTTTCGAATTTGCAATAAAGTGGCACTTATGACCTATCAAATTGTTCGGAAAAATCTGCTGAATCGACTCGTATAAATTGTTTACTCACGATTTTGCTTAGGTTTCGAGATAAACGCCCCGGAACGAAAATCCCGTGTTATTTTCCCTATACCCCGAGTCATTTTTGCTCCACCCGTTGCAGCCAATCAGAGGCCAGCCCAGGCCAGCCCGCGTTCGGATCCCTTATCTACGTTGACCACGCAGGCCTTCCATTCAATTGCGGCTCTTGTTTACTCTTTGAGTTCATGCTTGAGTGAGTTCTAGCGAAAATTGCGATGAGCACATTGATAAAGCATGAAATACACTCATAGACTCAAAAAATGACTTTGAAGTTTAAGACGCAGTAGCGGAGCGATACGATAGGATTCGTATCTAATTTAGGGATTTCCTCTGTGTCTTGCTATACACTATACAGATAGTGACAAGTTAGATAGGAATATCTTGTGAAACCTGCATTGCTCCGCGAAACCGTGAAGCTGTACGCAGAAGTCACGGGGGCTTTCATGACGAATTTTCACTCTCTCTGCAGAAACACACAGAGGAATTGAGCCTCGAGTTATATAGGGATACCCCATGGTATTATCTAGAGCAGCGGTTCCCAAACTATGGTCCATGGACCGTCGGGGGTCCGCGGAGACCTCCCAGGGGGTCCACGAGTCGTGAGTGCGAAAAAAAAAAGTAGATCCAATCGGCGCGAAAAATTCTGAAGAGGAATTAGGCAACGGCGAAAATAAAAATAAATGAACGTATTAAGACCTTTCACTTAACAAAATGTTGGGTCTTGGTGCATAAAGATTACGAGGAGGTTGCTCAAAATGAACTTGCAGTTTTACTATGCAGTTTTACGTTTATTGTACTAATGTGAACGGATATTCTCAGCCCTTCTTCTGACACAAAATAAGTACATAAGCAGACTGAAAAACGTAGAAGGGGAATTGCGACTCCAAGTTACAAAGATAAAACCGGAGATAAATAAATTGATGGATAAAATGCAGGTGCATCCCTCGCACACCTCCATCTACCCTCTTGTAGAATCTATGTATCATTTCATGTCACATGTATGTAAAAAGCAAAAAAAAAAAAAAAAAAAAAAAAAAATCATCAGTTTTAGTGGGTCCGCGAGCCGCCCGACCGGGTATCAATGGGTCCGCGAGCTGAAAAGTTTGGGAGCCACACTGATCTAGAGTATAGCTTCGATATTGAACCTTAAACTTGAAAGTCATTTTGTGAGTCTGAGAGTAAATTTCATGATTATTTACAGTGCTATAGTCGTAATTTTTGCTGAATTTTACTGAAGAATGAACTTGAACAATTCAATCGCAAGTAGCAAAAGTTAGCAAACGCCCCATTGGAAGAACGAAACTTCATCAATTGAAAGGCTATTTTGATGAGATGCATTAACAATGTGAATTTTGTAATTCTGTCAATAAACATTGTTTTTCTTTATTTTAGATAGGTAAAAATGCAACACCTACGTTAAAAAAGATAATTAAATTAGTATGAAACTATTTTAATATTGACATTTCAGGAGGTTTGGGATAAAAATTAGAGCTTTTCCAATCTTTTGAACCATGTCCTATTCTGGATTAGTCAGAACCTGTGAACTATACGATCACCTTTAGCAAAAGCCCATTCTCCTATTTCTCTTCGATATTTTTCAAATAATTTTGAAAAATAAATAGATAAATGAATAAATGAATACATAGATAGATGAATAGATAAATAAATAAATAAATAAATAAATAAATAAATAAATAAAAAAATATACAAATTAATATATATAATTATAAAAATGATTGAATAAATGATTAAATAAATGATTAAAGAGGACTGGAATTCGGAAGTCAAAATGACATCAATATACAATATATAGAATAAAGAAAAAAAAAAGAAAAAAAGAAAGAAATAAATAAAAAAGAAAAAAAATAAAGAATAGGAGAGGGGGAGCATTCTTCATCGATCGATTCCTCGAATAGAGCTAACTCCTTTCTCCTTCTTCCTTCACTTTTGGCCTTTTACCGAGAGGTCGCATGGGCCTAGGAATTTCTCTCCCCCCGAGAGGGGGGGAGACCCCCCCTCCCTCCCTCTCTCTCTCTCTCTCTCTCTCTCTCTCTCTCTCTCTTTGTCAAATTAATTATCAAATTAATTACGGGTATCAGAAAATAACACAGGTAAGTAGGACGGTTTATGACTTCAACGCCACACGTCGCCTCACCACGCAAGATCAGGAGACGAAAGAGAAAGCTTTTGAATTTTTACGAGATTGCAAGAGTCAGACGTAGCAAGAAAGAAGCGGGGAAAGACAATGAGGAGGGGGTGGGTAGTAGTAGGAGTGGGGGGAGGAGGAGGGGGAGGAGAAGACGGGCGTGAGAGAGAAAATGAAGCGTTTCTTCTTGACCTTGAAGAGGTAAAATATCGTTGACCTTCAGTTCAGAGACCGACGTCGACCTTTATTGTATATTAGATTCGATTTTCACTGGGATTTGAGCGCTGATTAACAAAAATGGGTTGGAAGCTCAGCACAGCGCGGGATAGGTCTATTTAAGAGTCACTATTTACAACGAGAGAATTGCGTCATTTTTTTGGAATCCATTCCCTGAGAGAAATCACTTCTTTAAAAACAAGGAAATCCGTTTATACTTATGACAGCTTTCCTTGCGCGAAGTAAAGTTTTGATGCACGATTGAGAATCACTGTCACAACAAGGGATATTTTACTTGTATAGCAGCAGCCGTTTTCCTTGGGTTAAAGGAATTCCCCATTAGTCAATATTTCACCTTGGAGTTTCTTTAACACGAACGAAATACACCTTAAATTAAAGAAATAATTTTCTCAGTGTTCCTATGGGACGATGATCCTTGAAATTCCCGACTTTTGGATAAACTGGATAAGAATGGGAACCACGGTGATTGATGGATTAGAGTCACGTGGTTGCCAAAGTCTATGGAGAAACAGAATTTATCTAATTGGTTATCAGATACTCAAGACTGCCTGACATCCAATTAGATATGTGGATGGTGAGAGCTGTAGCAAAAGTTTGCAAGAACCCCACGGTATAGTGCAAGATTAGCTATTTATTATGAATTTGTTTTCATCACATTTCTCGTTTTTTTCCATATGAAGGTGGGGGTTTTTTCCGCTGATTCTCTGAATTATTCCCTTACAGTCATTCGTAGGGCCGTCAAACTTTGCCGCACTTCGTAGCTCTCTGTGTTTTTTTGTGCTATGACAAAGAGTCTTCATATTTGTTACTGGTTGGAAATAAGTGACTAGCTAGCCGATCCATTGGGAAAGAGAGCTGGGTGTAGAGCTGTATGGGTTTTCGCCGCGTCAAAGATTTAATGCATTGCATGTGTTATGCGCCATTGTTGATTGACTCGCCCCGCCTCACTACGGTCTAAAATCGTCAAAAAACGGCGAAAAATAATAAAGTAAATTTCTCATCAATTTATTGTAATAAATAATTATTTATGAACATGAAAGACCAATGGGGCTACTGCACAATTTTGCTACAAGCGATTTAACAGTCGATTCTGGTGTAAAAACCTCGAAAAATAACAATGGCAGCTCTAAAAACTTCCGAAATCCATTCTTGAACTCTATAAACGCTTTTATTTGTGAGAAAGTAATGGTTGTCGAGGGCAGTAACGATGGGAGATTCCTATCTTAATTTCGTTTCTCTTTCTATGCTGACAAGGATGATTCGTAGAGTAATTAGTCACCAGAGCAGTGATCCACATCCGATGAATGGTGCCGCATCACCTAGTGACACCGGTGTCAAATGAAAGTCGTCTCTTATTGGTCACTTCTTGATGGAGTTACGGTATTGTTAGATGAGGATCTCCCATTGCTACTACCCTCAGCCACCATTACGCCCGCGCGAATGTAAGCGTTTATCGAGTTTAGGAGTGGATTTCGGAAGTTTTTAGTGCTGCCATCGTTATTTTAGGAGGTTTTTACACCAGAATCGACTATTAAATCGCACATAGCAAAAGTGTGCAACAGCCCCATTAAAATGTTAATCACAGAGAACACTTTCAGAAAGTAATTCAACCCCTAATGGGACATGCCAAAGTACACTCGTTTTCCTCCTCTAGCCTATTTCACATTGTTTCAGTCTTCGTTCTGGATAAACGCGACTATCTTTGAAAACACTTACAAGATAAGGTTTCGTTCGGGCGCCTTCAATTCGCGGTATAGGCAGTTCCAACTCCCCCGAGCACGAACAGTTAACTACCTTCCCTATATGTGTAAACGGAGGAGTGGTGACAGTGGTGTTTTTTTTTTGAACTAACTCGGTCATTAGAGGGTGACACCTAGAAATATCACTGGGATGTTTTCAATTAAGCTTGAAAGGTCGAGAACGATAATTTTTTATGATTTTTTGCAACTTTTACTTCGATCTCCGACTGTCATGAAAGAAACAGAAACCATACATATATGGTGACGGACGAAGTCACTCCTTTAGCTCGGCCTGATGAGACGTTTTCGAGGGCCAGCTGGATAGTCTTCTTCTCTCAATTTTTCGTAAAGCAGCGAGTCTCTCGAGTGACCTAGAAACGCGTCCTTCAATACCTTATCTTCAAGGATTCATATCGACTAAAATTAGGTAATCTATTTTTCCATTACTTGTTTATTCATACATATTTGTTTTAAAGGAATCTACGTTTTGTTCCTTCCTTCATTTTCTAAGGAATCCATCTTCTTTCTACATTCAATTCACAATCACTCATAGTCGTAGCCAGAAATTTGTCGTTTTCTCTCCTTTCCCATTTGACTATATGCATTAGAAAAGGACAGACACAGGGGCTGAAGTCGCTTAACAGCCCCTCCATCCGTCATTTTCTAACACATGTGTGACCTAATGGGCAAAGAGAGAGGAAGACAAATTCCTGGCTGCGGTTATGCAATCACTATGTCAAAAGAATCTTTTGATTCTTCGCATTTCATCATTTATTTGTTCTATCATTCCAAAATCTATCCCAATACAGGTAAAATGTAACAGACTGGCCATAAGTTCTGTCCCTCGCTTAAATCAAGATGACGGCTAAACGATGGAAAAAGTACATATAAATACAGTAGAAACTCGTTATAAAGTTTCTCGTTATAACGTTTTATCGGTTATAACGTTGATTTTTCCGAGTCCCGTCAAACTCCCATAAGAAACCGTGTAAAAAAAATCGCGTTATAACGTTTTCCGTTTCTACGTTTTATCGGATATTACGTTGGTAAAATGGGTTCCCGCGCGGAGAAAAAAACGCGGGAACGACTCTATAACTTTAGAGTGGCAGCAGATTTGTCCACCTTGTGCCACACAGGGTAGAAGGAATTCCGGGAAAAAGCGGAATTTGGACGGCAGATTCCAAGGTTTGAGGTTAAGTTTTGTAGGTCGTCTCTAAGTCGTTTCCGGCGATGCCCGAGTTTGTTTACGGAACGACCGGAAACGACCAACAAAATTTAACCTCAAAATCGATTTTTACGGCAAGATGGCGGCGCCCTAGGTGACAACAATGAACCAGCGGAACGTTCCTTGATGTACCACTCTAAAGTTATAGCTCATTGGATGGACCTCGTTCGCCGTTAGCTGGGCTGGAAGCCAGCCTCATGAAAATGCGCGACCCAAAGCAAACGAAACTGACGCAGTTTTTTACGTAATGTTCAGTTCTGTAAGTACATGAATCGCAGTAAATAAAGGAGCAAATGTGTTCGTTATGATAATAAATCTCGCCTTTTTACGTGTTTATCGTATTTTCCGTGTTTTCCGTCGAAATAATTGAAAAATGCGTTTATGAAAACGTAATATCGGATGTACCGTTTCGAAACGTTATTTCCGATATAACGTTTTATCGGTTATAACGTTCAAAAAAAATTTCCCCCTCAGAAACGTTATAACGAGTTTCTACTGTATATATATTCTGAAAGCTCATATCAAGAGCAACAAAAGCACGCTTATTAAATTTTTATTGCATTACTCAGTTGCTCATATGAGAGGAAAAACGAGATCAACCTCGACATGCCAAATAACGATGCTCAGTAGAATGAAATTTATTCTGGTAATACATCAATAATGATATGTTTCTTAAAAAATCATACTTTTCCTGTTTTATCCTTCTTTTTTCAGTAATTAATGAGTCATAAACAATCTCAGTAGCTCAAAAATAAGCATCGTTATTTGGCATATCGAGGTGGATCTCGTTTTTCTTCTCGTGTAATATCTCGAATAATGCAATACAAAGATAAACATAGTTCTGTAGCTCTTGATATGAGCTTTCAGAATATATGTATAGTTATATATACTTTTTTCAATCGTTTAGCCGCCATCTTGATTTTAGCGAGGGACAGAACTTTTGGCCAGACTGTGTATTTCTTCGTCTTAGTTCTTCTATTCATTCCTATTACCCATATTGTGCTAAGTTTCAATGAAAAAATACGGAGACACCGACCATAGTGCGCCGCGCCGCGCCATTTGACGCAGCAAGCGAGCCTTTGATGTTTGGTCACACCTCTTGTCTGTAGTGGCGGTGGGGCTCTCTCTTCACGTTCACAGTTCATACTCGGCCGACCGTGAAATCGAGAGGAAAGCCTTGCAGCTTTCATTTTATCCATCATCATTATTCTTCATGTTTTTCAGAGTATCTTCGTCCCCTTTGCTCCACGTTTGTCCCGCGAACCCTAGCCTAGGTACCCTTCTCTTTTCATGTGACAGCAGTATACTGTATAGAATGCGTCCGTCGCGCGTAGCGCTGACTGCTACAGAGCTGCCGTTTTCGCTTATAATTGATGACATTTTTCAATTCACCGATGATTCCATCGGTTGAGAAAAGATTACACAGTTCAGTCCAGTGTATATGTCTGTAACGCACGAAAATACTCGCTTCTGTAATTTTTTCTCAACCGTTGGAGTCATCGACGACTTTAAAAAAACTTGCGGATATTTTAATATATTAATGGCGTTTCCACCAGAGTTGGGCAAAAAATTGTTCGGAGATTATTTGGTGAGTCAGGCAACGCCGTGTCAATCGAATTATTCGACGAATAATTCTACAATTGACCTATACCTTCCGTGTGTTTCCCTTTCCGCACCTCAGGTAGCAAACCCAGTTTTCAGTGTTGCCGGAGTCATTTCATTATTTCCCATTAGTTGGTTGCCCAACTCTGGTTTCCACCAATTGAGAAGATTATACAGATCAGAGTACTTTCGTGAATTACAGTCACTCACTGAGCTGTGTAATCTTTTCTTAACCAGTCGAATCATCGGTGAGTTAAAAAATGTCAATAAGTATACGCAAAACGGCGCGGCAGCTCTGGACTGGCTACCAGTGGTGTGATAAAAATCGCAACTCCAGTTTGCGTTCTAGCCCCAACTAGAGTCCAGAGTTAAGACAAGTGGAACCTGCCGCCATTCATGGGCGGATCCAGCAATTTGGCAACCATGAATTCATCCCATTTGAACGTATGAGAAACAATCGATTCTTGAGGGGGCTACGGCCCTTTTGCCAATCGATTTTTTCTCATGCATTCAAATGGGAACAGTACACTGTTACCAGATTGCTGGATCCGCCTTTGCCGCCATTGGATGCGTTTTGGCCCATTTGTTTACATTCCTTGGCAAAACTGGTCATGAAAGATCTCCAAAAATTGTTCTAATAATTGTCACCTAAACAATTGGTATTGGTGATAACAAATATGTTTTGGTGATATCACCAAACAACAACAATTTTCGGTGATTTTTGGATGGCCAGTTTTGCCAACGCTTTTAAAGGTTCTCTTGGGAGTTATAGACATTCTTGAAGTGCATCATAATTAGAATTAACAAGTTCATCGACAATTAACTCTTTCATCCGTAAAATACCGCCTGACCCGTTCGTTTTGTAAACAAATGTATTTAAAGAAATCTGCAAAAACGCATCCAATGGTGGCGCCCGTTGAGCCTAAATTTTATGACAAATTAAATTATATAGAGGTTGATTACTCTCTTGCCTCAATTCTCTACATACAGGGACTCTAGGACCAAAATTCATCTTTGCGTTTCCGCCGCCGCACTATGGTTTGAAATCATCAGAAATTGGCCAAAAGTCAGAAAGTAAATTTCTCATAAATTCGTCACTTATAAACGTTCAGCTTCAATTTTATGCACAGAGAACACTTTGAACACGTAATTTAAACTTAGAAATGACATAGACAGGTTTTAAGAGTAAGCGTAAAAACTAGAAAAAGATTATTTTTGATGCCTTTTTTTCACCGAGTTTTGGCCACTTTTTTCTGATCTCAGACCATAGAGATGCAGTGGTGGCTCTCGCAATTCGGCAACCGTGGAATTTTTCCATTTAAACTTAGGTAAAACAGCCCAACCTCCAGGGACCAAATAATGTTACGTCCTCACGGTCCCGCACGCCGATGATCGGTGAGCTGCACTTACGGGGGGGGGGGGGTATAAACTTCACGCAAACATACTTACGAGCGCACCATCCAACGTCTTTCGGAGGACCGTCAAGCCGTAACATTATTTGGTCCCTGATCCTCTAAGGAATCGCTTGCTTTATATCTGTTTATATGGGAGAAAAAAGGTAGCTTATTTGCAGGAGAAGAAGACCAACTTGTCTTCCATGGTAAAAAAATTGCCATGACCAATTTTTAATGGAAACTGATTTCCATGGAGTTTAAACTAGGTACCTACAGCTACACCATTTCCCATGGTAACCACACCGATTTCTACGGAAAATTGGTCGCGGAACATTTTTATCAGAGTTATGTGTGCTTAACCTTCATAAATTTCATTCAGTTTAATCACACTATGACCTTGGCCAGGATGTTGACTTTCTCTCTGTTTGCCCATTTGACTGCATTTGTTAGAAAATTATGGGAAGAAGGGCTGTCACGTGACTTCAGCCCCTGCTTCTGTCCTTTTCTAACACATGCAGTCCAGTGACGTAGCGTGCAATTTTGCAACGATGCAGTTCGTCCATTTAAACCCATTAAAAAGATCGAAAAATTGGGTGCTCGGTAGACACCTTCGCATTCGACCTTTTACGTAAGTTTAAATGGACAAAATACAACGATGCCCGATTGCACGCTACGCCGCTGATCAGTCAAACGGGCAAAGAGAGAGAAAGGCAAATTCCTGGCTACGGCTATAAATCACACATAGTGGCCAGTGTTGCCAGGTCGAGGGTAAAAAGCCGTATCGTCTCCCATTTAAATCAATGTAAAACGTACGGCTTTTTCACCCCAATCTGGCAACACTGATAGTGGCCGAAAAATTTACGAAATCAAATTTTTCCACAGGTTCATCGGTGAGGTAAATAAGAACAATTCGTGAAAGATGACACCGACAAATGCTTGTAAGAAATGTATTTACTCGATCAAAATGCAATGAACAGCCAGCGAAAAATGAAAACAAAAAATTACATTAAGTTAGAAGAATAGTAATACTAATATTAAATTTCAACAGAAAGTAATGAAAATGTATATGAGTTAAGAAAAGTTGTTGGGAAATAATTAGCCGTTATTAACTGTCTGAGAACTGATGACTACAATAAAGAGCTGCAAATCAAACCTTAGCCCATTTCCTCCAAGAAGAGACGCGTTTATTAGGCTCGAAAGCTCATACACAATTGGTTGTGTACTCACTGAACGATAGAAATCATTGTCTCTCTCTCTCTCTCTCTCTCTCTCTCTCTCTCTCTCTCTCTCTCTCTCTCTCTCTCTCTCTCTCTCTCTCTCTCTCTCTCTCTCTTTCACCAGTCTGTATGCATTGATCGAAAAAGGATAGAAAGAGGGGATTGAACCTTCTTGTTTTTTTCTTTTCTGACGTACTTTTTAATGGACAAAAGAAGCGAAAAACTTGTATGCGCTACTGCATGCAGGGTGTCGCAACCCCCCCCCCCCCTTCATGGGGAAGAATAAATAAATAAACTGTATGGAATACCCTACGAACACTTTCTCTCATCAACTTAATCTGAGGGGCCCCAGACCCCTTGATATTTTTAGGGGGAAACCCTCAGACCCCCCTTTAATATTCTGGGGGTGAACCTCGGACCCCTCTATAATATTCTGAGGGAGACTCCCAGCCAAACCCCACCTTAAAGGGTTAATTTCATAGTAGGCTGGTTCCAGAATTTTTGTGCAAATCTTAATGAAAATTCAAACAGCTATATAATCTATACAGGGTGTCAATTAAAAAAGGAGCCAGGCTTAATATCTCGAAAACGGCTCCGAATTTCGAAAAACGCTGAAACACGTTCGATTATTTTGAGGGGGACATCTTTTGAGGGGGTCCCCAATTTCGGGGCCCCCCTCTGGGGATCCCAAGGGGGTCAAGTCCCATATTTCAAATGGGGACCACCATTTTTTATTTGATAATCGGAAAGAGGGTGAAATTCTAAGACTTTTGGCGCAAACCGAAAGTCGATATCGTTTTTCGTGTTCGATATATCGAAGGTCAAAGTTCGATATGGACCCATCTTCAGAAATTCGTAACTTTCCTTTAAATAGCCCAAATTTCAAAAACTTTGGGTCTAAAATGCTCTACAGAGCAAGCACTTTTCAGAAAAAAATTCAATTTTAACAGAAATTTAGTCAAAATTTGGTTTTAAAGCCCCCAAACATTTTTAACGTTTTTGGCCCCCACGGGGGGCTATCAGGCAAATTCCGAGACACAACCCCTATCGAGTGATACATCAATCGAAAAGGCGTAACAAACTGAGCATTTTGGCGCAAACCGGAGGTCCATATCGTTTTTCATATTCGAGATATCGAATGTCAAATGTCGATTTAAAGAATGCGATATCTCGAATATGAAAAACGATATGGACCTCCGGTTTGCGCCAAAATGCTCAGTTTGTTACGCCTTTTCGATTGATGTATCACTCGATAGGGGTTGTGTCTCGGAATTTGCCTGATAGCCCCCCGTGGGGGCCAAAAACGTTAAAAATGTTTGGGGGCTTTAAAACCAAATTTTGACTAAATTTCTGTTAAAATTGAATTTTTTTCTGAAAAGTGCTTGCTCTGTAGAGCATTTTAGACCCAAAGTTTTTGAAATTTGGGCTATTTAAAGGAAAGTTACGAATTTCTGAAGATGGGTCCATATCGAACTTTGACCTTCGATATATCGAACACGAAAAACGATATCGACTTTCGGTTTGCGCCAAAAGTCTTAGAATTTCACCCTCTTTCCGATTATCAAATAAAAAATGGTGGTCCCCATTTGAAATATGGGACTTGACCCCCCTGGGGCCCCCCAGAGGGGCGCCCCGAAATTGGGGACCCCCTCAAAAGATGTCCCCCTCAAAATAATCGAACACGTGTTTCAGCGTTTTTCGAAATTCGGAGCCGTTTTCGAGATATTAACCCTGGCTCCTTTTTTAATTGACACCCTGTATATATATATATTTTCTATTGATTTTAATCACAGACAAACTAAGGATTAAAATGGGAACTAGACCAACAATAAATAAAAACTTCCGAGACGTTTCGGTGCACTCGCAGCACCATTATCAATCGGAAAAATAAAAATAAAAATAAAATAAAAACAAAATACTCAGCACGAGGAGCACACTCCACAAAGTTGGAAGAGGGACTGATTAACAAAATACCGGAACATCGGTTACATAAAGAAAACAGACCAACAAAACGCCGACAGAGCCTCAATCAGTATTGTTAAAAAGAAGGTAGCCTCGGAAGTTTTTATTTATTGTTGGTCTAGTTCCCATATTAATCCTTAGTTTGTCTGTGATGTTTTTTTGGCCATTTAGTTTGTAGTTGTTTTAATATTGATTTTAATGGAAACTTTTTATCCTTCTTAACTTGCTTAAAATTTAATTTTTCGAAACAAAAAAAAAAACAAAAAAAAAAAAAAAACCCTCTGAGGAATGTTAAAAGCAACTTCTCTACAGAATTTGGGTGTATTTGGACCTTTGGTTCAAAAGTTATGTTGGGATACAGTCAGATAGACACATCTGCGCCATCGCACTTTCTCAATTTCTAACTTCATTAGGGTGAGAAAGTAAAGACCAAACTTGCGGTGGTAAAAGAAAAGCAAATAAATATATTGTTTAAATGATGTATGATGAAGATATGAATCGACATCAAGGAATGCTGGGGAAAGGGTAACAAAATTTTCCCACACACTGATGCTAGGTTTTTTATTAAAATTCAACAATAAATAAGCGTATAAAAAATCAATATTAAAAGCAATAGATTTGTGCAGTATGGATTATGATTTCAACGGGGCTCTGAATTGGCTACCTTGCTTTTCATCTTAATTTGATTCATAAAAGCCCAAGACATCGATACACTTGCATACTCGTAGGTTTAAATGGCAAGGGCAACTAAACTTGGAATCCATGGTGCTAGCACCATTCCAATTAGCACCATGATGAGACCCATGGTGCTAGCACCATGAAATCCATGGTGCTCATGGTGCCAGCACCATTCCAATTAGCACCATGAGCATCATCATGGTGCTCATGAGCAACGTACATGGTATCATACTGTTCTCAACGGCGCACTCTAGGTGAGAAAAAATAAAATTATTCTCATGTGTGCCGTCAGATACGCAGCTGCTGTTGCAGGGAACGTTATGTCTGTAGACGAGTCTGAGCTGAGACACCATTCTGAAGGTTATTCGATCATATTTGGAACGATTAACGGTGCCCGACCCGGGACTTGAACCCAGGTTTCTGGCGTGCTGAGAGAGACGAGAGACAGAAGGGAGAAAAGAGAGAGGGGAAAGCGAGATAAGAGAAGAGAGAGCGAACAGAAATGAACAGGAAAAGATAGGAGAGAGGAGAGAAAAGAGAAAAGAGGAGAGAGGAGAGAGGAGAGAGGAGAGAGACGGAGAAAGCGCGCAAGATGTACCACATCCATAATTTCATCACCTTTTTAAAAGGTTGATTTTCTAATGGAAAAAGTGGAACATTCGGAGGTTATAATAAGGTTATAACAAGTTTATTGACAGGGTGTGTACCTAACCTTACCTGAAGAATTTAATAAAGTTCTTGAGAGAACCTTACTGAAAACTTATCGACCGAACCTTTTTAAAAGGTTAATTTTCTAATGGAAAAAGTGGAACATTCGGAGGTTATAATAAGGTTATAACAAGGTTATAGAAAGGTTGTGAGCCCAACCTTACCTGAAGCTTTTAATAAGGTTCTTGAGAGAACCTTACTGAAATCTTATCGACAGAACCTTTTTAAAAGGTTAACTTTCCAATGGAAAAAGTGGAACATTCGGAGGTTATAATAAGGTTATAACAAGGTTATAGAAAGGTTACGATGAAAAGCTTATTTCAATGAAATTCGAAGCTTATTTAAAGGTAATTTTTCCGATTGGGTTGCCACATTGCGCGAGCCGCCTCTGCCCTGTTTTTGTGTGACTTTACTCTACAGTTGACCATTTTTATTGGGCCGCAATAGTTTGTAACAAACTCATTAAAACTGCCTCCCAAAAAGCTTGAGGTGTGCTTCATAGTGGCGAGGTGTGCTTTTTAGCAACGTTTCTCCCCCCCCCCCCCTTAAACTTATTAGAAAGATCGAAACGTCTGGTCATCGCCGATGACCGAAACATTCGATTTTTTCAATACGTTTAAATGGAAAAAATACATCGTTGCCAAATTTCACGCCTCGCTACTGGTGTGATCTCTTTCAGTATACAGCATTTATATTAAATTGAGAATTCTTTGGAAAAGCCTCTAAGCCGTGTTTCATAGGCTCTATTTTTTCAACGTCAGTTGGAACTCATCCGATAGAAGCAGCTCTGTTGAATCAAGACGGTAGGGACGAATGTCACAGATGTTGCGTGCATATTCGCTTGAAGGCGCTAAACTGTACTTTATCTATAGTGGGGACCAAAGATACATGGTCAAGGTATTCAGTACGCAACACATCTAATACACGTGTTGAATGGTATGCTGTGCGTTGCGTATTGCATACTCTGATATTTGTCCTCTCTGATAGAGGTACTATGACTTTCAAAAGCAAGTATCCTGATAGTAATTTTTATTATTTTATTTCTCGACCAATTTGTGAACTTTTACGATTTTCAGGTATTTCAGAATCTGGCAGTATTACCACTTGTGACATTATGCCTCAAAAAGTTTAAAACGATGGAAAATAAAAGAAAAAATCATCAAATGCAGTTTTGATGAGAGGATGACTTTCTTTTGAAAGTCATAGTACTTACATACAAATACTACATACATATAAATTGACGAACCTTTGGAGTTTCATTGTCAATGCCATGTTTGCTAACGTGAAACCAACGAGCTATAACTATTGAATGACTGTGTTGCCAGATCGAGGGTAAAAAACCGTATCGTCCACATTTAAATCAATGTAAAACGTACGGCTTTTTTACCCCAATCTGGCAACACGGTTGAATGGTAACGCTGTTCTATCTCAAAGTGAGGCAGCATGGACGATTTGTTTCCGGTTCGTTCGGCTCTTATTTTTTAACCTCAAATCAACATTTGACCTTAATTCAGTGGAAATTGGTTTTAAAAGTGCAAGTGCAAGTTTTTTAGAGTGGCTATCTGTACACAGAATTAATACATCAATCCAGGTGAGAAAATTTAGCTTGTTTTTGTCAAGTGCCAGATTTTTTACAGGAATCTCTCCCATGATACCTGCGTTGAGCCGCCATTACAAACTTGCCATTATAGAAGTCATGACTTTATTACTGAATTTTAGACTTTCTTAGTGTGATTTTAGCTGGTATTTTCATCAGATTGGACTATATATTTGCACAAAGAAAGATTTTGTAAGAGACCCATTTCAAATGGATCCGTCACAACTATTTTTTTTCTTTCAACTTTAAGGATTAAAAAATACGAAGCAAACGAGCCCGTAAAAAAGTGTTCATAAGCGATGTCCATCATAGCTGCCTGTTTTGTGTCTCAAAAGCATGTCCCAGAAAACACCCCTTTATTTAGTGCAGAGACAATATATAATAGAGACCGCGCACTAGCCTTGCGCGCGGTGGCTGACTTTATTTTCGGAGCTCAACAGAAATTATTATAGAGAGCATGAAGGAGCACCATCCAACATGGACCATACGTTGACTGATTCAATTTCGGTGATTTGGATTCACTAGGTAAAAATCTCAACGACGTTTCTCATCAGTCAACGTATGGTCCATGTTTTCGGTGTTTTGTTGAGACCCCCGAAAAAAAAAGTTGCCACCGCGCGCAGGCAAGAACAAAGACTTCTAATACTATCTAGACTGGACATAAGACCGATTTTGGAGCGGGGAAAGTGAAGCTGAAGAGTGGGACAAAAATCGCATGTTGCGCCTGGCTACGCCGCATCCACGATTACAGCACAGAATAATACAATCAGAACGGAAACTCCCATAAGAGCCAATGGAAGCAAGTTTGGAATTTAACGGCACCAATAGGCAACGCTGTGGTCCTATATCCCAACATGGCGGACGTGTGTGATTTGTGTTGAAACTCATTTATTTCTGTAAATTCTGGAAAGAAATCTTAAGTTTCCGGCCTCACTTTTATTCTACTGGCATTTCAGAATGAAAATTTCGCGGATCATGTCCTATATTCGTTTTTCACGCGCGAATCCAGATGTAAACATCCTATATCCCAACATGGCGGACGCGAAATAAATTTGCTTCAAAACCCGACAGAGTTTCCGTTCTGATTGTATTATTCTGTGATTACAGTATGTGCTAAGATTTTCAGAAATACATTGATTTAAATGGGAAAATTACTTTTTTTAAAAATTAATTAAAAATACTAAAAAAAATATTTTTCCGAAAAACTTGGTACCATTTGAAAGCTCATGATATGCAGATTTCGGTTTGGGCCGGTTGTATGTGTGATTTTTGAACGAGAAACATTCTACAGGGGCTTAAAGATGGGTACCGATTTTCTACAGGGTGTTTCATAAAATTGTTTTCTTTGCACTTTTTTTGAATGGTTACAGCTCAAAAAAATAAAATTAATGCGATAAATTATTGAGATACACAGTAATTATAACTTTAATCATAACATAGATTACGTAAAATTGAGTATATACAGCTATGTAGGTTGTCTCAGCGGGGTACCGAAACGGTGGAACACCCCGTAGAATCCAGGCAAATTGACCTAACTTTGAGCCTCTGTAGAATGTTTACGATTGAAAAAACGGTATAAAAACCGGCCCAAACCGAAATCTGCATATCAAGAGCTTTCAAATAAACGATACCAAGTTTTATGGAAAAATATTTTTTTTAGTATTTTTAATTAATTTTTCAAAAAAGTCATTTTCCCATTTAATTCAATGTATTTCCGAAAATCTTAGCACATACTGTAATCGTGGTTGCATACCGATCGGTTTCAATGGGCAGGCGTTATGTCCAGTCTAGATAGTATTAGAAGTCTTTGGGCAAGAAAGATAGTTCGTGGTCTCTTATATATATTGTCTCTGATTTCGTGCTAGCTAGTTGCCTCGAACCGTGGTAGAGTGAGGTTAAAAGTTAAAGGACCAACATTCAACAATGTTTCAATAAATAAAGACAAACTAAGAGAAAATACTGATCATTGCGACGACTGTCGGCACCTACACAATCTTGAACTACTATTATTTTTGAAAATCAAAACAAAAAATTCGAGGAATCTTACTCCATACTATACCGGCACACAGTGGAGCGAGTCAATCGGAGATGCCGGACATGGCATGACGACTTTGAAATTTAAATGCATTTATCTTTGTTAATACTCAACGTAAACGTTTAAAAGGGTTTCACTGGTTTTATTGTACAATTTCCTACAAGAATCACCCTGTATAGTTGTTTTTTGACTGTAAGAGCATTTAAATTTAAATTTTTAGTCACATATTCCATGTCCGACCCCTCCCATTGACTCAGTATTGCCAGATTGGGGTGAAAAAGCCGAACGTTTTACATTGATTTAAATGGGGACGATACGGCTTTTTACCCTCGATCTGGCAACACTGGCCCGATCCCTCCCATTAACCATGACAAGCGTTAGTACTTCCATACAGTCACAGGCAGGAATTTGCCTCTCTTCGTTTTATGCCCATTTGAAGGCATGTGTTAGAAAAGGATGAATGTAAGAGCTGTCACGGGACTTCAGCCACTCTGTTTCTGTCCTTCCCAACACATCCAGTCAAATGGGCAGAGAGAGAGAGAGAGAGAGAGAGAGAGAGAGAGAGAGAGAGAGAGAGAGAGAGAGAGAGAGAGAGAGAGAGAGAGAGAGAGAGAGAGAGAGAGAGAGAGAGAGAGAGAGAGAGAGAGAGAGAAAGAGAGAGAAATTCATGGCTAGAACATTCCAAGCTCTCTAATATCATCTTATGGGTTCCGCGCGAAACAAATATTGCATTCATGTAATCTTTGCGTTGAGCTACTGCCCTTCCTATCTTGAAATGTCCTTGAGTGACAATTTCATTGTGTCAGCTTTTGATTGAATGAAGCGAGGGAGTTGCGTTTATGTTAATTGCTTCAATGCGTTTGTCTCAAGCTCGTTTCGTCTCAATGCGAATGAGGTATCTGGAATCTCATTCAATGCAGGTTAATAATATGGGATATGGTGTGCAGTGGCAGTCCGAAGAGGGGGCTTTGGGGGCTCAAGCCCCTTTGCCCAACTTTTGTGGAAAAGGGCTAAAAAAAGGGCAAAAACAACGGTAGTAACATCTTAAGCCCCCTTTTTTGGGAAAAAAATAAAATGAGAACCAAAAAAAAGGGTCATCACATTTTTTCGAGCCCCCCCCCCCCCCACTGCTTTGAACCCGCAGACCACCTCTGATGATGTGAATGGATTAGAATTTCGTGTTAAAATAGAGGGAAGAGGGCATATCACTAGGTTTATTAACCGACCGACCTGCGACTTAAAGTGAACTTCCATAGGCGGATCAAGAAATCTGACAACTGGGAATTCTTCCGATTTGAATGTATGATGAACAATCGATTCTTGAAGGAGCAGCCCCATGACTAATCGATTATTTCTCATTCAATCATATGGGGAGAATAAACTGTTGCCTGGTTGAAGGATCCACCAATTTGAATTTCCATTTGTAGGTACTTCAAGGCTAGTGGTTGTTGTTTCGATGAGTCCTGTTGACCTTTGAGCTGGCGAGGCAATAAATTTGGCAACGATGTACTTTATCTGTTGAACTTCATGGAAAAAAATAGAATACTTCGGTCATCGGCGATGACTAGACGTTTTGACCTTTATAATGTGTTTAAAGGAAAAGGGGAAAGATTAAGAAACTTTGCCAAATTGCACTCCTCGTCACTGCTCTATGGTCTGCGATCGTCAAAAAGTGGCCAAAACTCGAACAGTAAATTTTTCATTAATTTATCATTTATATAAGCTTTCAATACATTTTAATCACAGCTAGTACATTAAACTTACAATGAGGCTGTTGCACTTTTTTGCTATAAGCGATTTAACAGTCGATTCTGCTGTTAAAACCTATACAAATAACAATGGCAGCACTAAAAACTTCCGAAATCCACTCTTAAACTCAATAAACGCTTTTATTTGCGAGAATGTAATGGTGGCCGAGGGCAGTAACAATGGGAGATTCCTATCTTAATTTTGTCACTCTTTCTATGCTGACAAGGATGATTTACACAGCAATATTAGTCATCATAGTGATGATCCACATCCGATGAATGGTACCACAACACCTAGTGACACCGGTGTCAAATGAAAATCGTCTCTTATTGGTCACTTCTTGATGGAGTTGCAGTATTGTTAGATGGGAATCTCCCATTGTTACTACCTTCAGCCACCATTACGCCCGCGCAAATGAAAGCGTTTATCGAGTTTAGGAGTGGATTTCGGAATTTTTTATAGTGCTGCCATCGTTATTTTTTGAGGTTTTTACACCAAAATCGACTATTAAATAGCTTATAGCAAAAATGTGCAACAGCCCCATTTGAACTGTCATTGAAAAGTTTTAAATTTACCTTAACCGGTCGAAGACTATAATTTTTGATGACTTTTTTCACTGGTTTTTGACAACTTTTTTTCAGTGGCGGCTCGTGCTATTTGGCAACAATGTCTTCGCTCCATTTAAATCTATGTTTAACAATCGATTGTTGGTGAAGCGCTGCTTCACTTTCGTATCGATTGCTTTACATAAAATCAAATGGAGGGATGACATTGTTGCCAAACGATCTCAGACCATCACTGGTCGCAAGCGTCACGCTGGATCTTTTTTCGTCTTTGCCTGTACATTATTCTACCTCAAATCGCACTGGCTAATTATGATTGGATATTTATAGATGTCCCAGTCATCAGACAATAAAATATGAAGGTTGAACTAAAGTTACAAAAGCTGAGAAAAGCCAAAAAGGTTTAACTAGTACAGAATTCGTTCAAATGTGGATAACTTTTTAGAATGAGTAAACTGAATTTTTGAGACTATAAATATTAGTTTTGGAGCGGGTGATCCTTCATTTGGGGTTTAAAGAATTTGATCCATTGTCAGCCCCATCTCAAGGGTAATCCTATCGGTCTCCGGTATTTCTCTTGAACGTTCTGTCGTGTTTTTCTCTGGATTGAAGCTAATATATTCATGCCTGGAATCAGCGATACAAGCGATCTCGTTCTGGCCCGCTCTTCTTCTTTTTGACTCGGCTGCCACCTACTGAGTGTTGTGAAACCTCTTTTCTCTATCCGATCCAGAATCTCCGACTCCGAATCTGAAATCAAAAAAAAATGATATGTTCTTATTTATTCATCTTGAGATCTGACCTCTTTAGTTACAAATTATGAAAAAGGTGCTACAGTGATCTCAGTCCGGTGCGATGAGTCTGCTGCGAATTTTTGCTAAAGCGTTGTGGAGCATGGGCGCCTTTAGGGGGGGGGGGGGGGAAGGGGGGGCACTCTCCCCTGGAATTCGAACCAGTAAAAATTGCTCGAAAAAAATGAAAGGACCAAAAGAAAATGAAATGTGAATCAAAGGAGTAATAGTTACGAACTTTATTATTAGTTTTTTTGCAATTTTAACTCACTTTTTGCAAGGAACTGTAGAATTATACAGTTTCCTTTCAATTATTATCACCTGTTGTTCCTTTATTTATAATATTAAACACGTCAAAAATATTAGTATTATTTTTTGGGATAAAACCCTACAATATGGCTTAATAATTGTACACTATTGGTTTGGGGGGGGGGGGGGGTTCCCTTTCTCCAACGGGGAGGGGGGGGGTGTCTCTAGACCTTCCATTGGGGTTCAAAAATTTTTCCCCCCCCCCCCCCCCCCAACAAAACACAAAGTAAAAGGGAAAGGGGAAAAAAAAAACAAAATAAATTTAAGTAAACGTTATTTTTTTTCTTTTTTCCACGAACAAAACACAAAAAAAAAGGGAAAGAAAGAAAAAATTCAAAATGTACATTTAGTAAACTTAATTGTTTTCCCTTCTAACAAAACAGAAAGTCAATACAAAAACAAAAAAAAAAAACCTATAGACATTTTCAAAACGAAAATTTTTGGGCGCAAAAAACTTCAAACATGCCGTGTTTTTTCCTATTTTTCTCTAAATACTTTATCAATGAATCGCGCGTACCCATAAATATAAAATTTTATGATAAATAACGACTGGCAGCTTGCCAGTAACTTTAAATGGTAACAGCTAAGTAATAAAAAAATTTTTAAGGCATATAAATGAGGGGAACGACGACTTTGAATGTTAAAGGAAAAAGTTTATTATGTCGAACAATAAGAAACGACGACTTTCGATACTAAGTACATTAGACTCGGTAATTGCTACCATCATGTTAGAAGTGAGGCTTTAAAAATAGGGAAAAAAAGACATGGACTATCAGTGTTGCTTTATATTGCAAGGAGGAGGTTTGAAAGGCATCAACGGCTCTTAATGATTATAGACGATTCCAATGAAAGTCAGTTGAGGGCACGGCCACTTGCTCATGCTTTAACGAAAATTGCTTATTTAATTGAATGACGCCAGGCTAGGTGTTTCATTTTTTAAGGTCTTGGAATGAAAATGTCTCATATAATGTCAATGATTCGACGACCCTACAAGCTCCGTGGCTACTTTTTCCGTGGCCACAAGTTGGAATTTTCACGTCAGTAGCGCAACGAGAGTTTCTTCATCCCTCTCTTTTCTCCATTAAGAAACGTATGTTAGACAAGGATGTGGACAAGGGGAAAAAACCCCCTCTTTCTGTCTTTTTCCTACTCTATATTCAAATGGGAAATGAGAGAAATGGAAGAGATCCTGGTTGCGCCAGTGTTTCACGTTCATAGGTTTTTTGAAGCAACATCCTGAGACAACTACGAAAGGGAAAAACCCTCATCTGAAAAAATAAATAGATTTGTCAGCTTATTAGCTTTTGGACGAGCTAAATTAAAGTAGACATTTTTTAGTTAGACAAAAATAATGCATGCAGTCTGATTTCTAAGCCTTGCTATAAAGTCTCCAAGAATAGTCTTAAATATTCAGCTGTACAAATGTTTAATGCGCTACCTCTAAATTTAAAAATGCTCTTTCGACACTCTGACTACAGCTTTTTCTATTCTATTTTTGAGATTTTCCTGTACAACAATGATTTTAAAAAATTAGATGAATTCTTCCCAATAGTCTGTAACTGATCTTAATTTGTTGATGTAAATTTGTTGTCAGTTCTTACTGTCCATATGGAGATGTATTAATTTGATATTATGTAGTCTCTGTGACTTGTTTTATAACTACCATTACAGGTGGCTCTATACACCAATAATTGTTAAATAAATAAATAAAGAAATAAATAAATAAATAGATTTTTCGCGGCTGTAAAATGAGCGATATGATTTTGGCCTATATGGACAGTTTAGAAACAGTTTGTAAAATGCCTCAGTATGTAAATTGTCTGCTATACATTTCACCGCCTTATTATTTACGCATATCCTAACTCCTTTTGCGGTTATTAACATTGAACTTCCATTGTTTGTTAAACGGTGAGTAATTGTTTCAGATTTAAAAAAAAAAAAACAAGCAGATAGTTCTGACACTACAGTGTCAGAGAAGGCGCACCTTGAGCAAATTTGGTCCTCATGAGTCAAATTCCATTTCCACCATCTAAAAAATAATGTGTCCAGCAAAAAACCGGGTCCGAACCGGATGCGGCGAGTGGGTAGGGGTTAGGACCACTACATACGATATTATATGGGACAAACCCTTCGAATATTCCACCACCTCAGAAAAAATTGTCCAGCAAAAGTGAGGGTCCGAACCTGTGTGCGGCGAGTGGGGGGGGGCGTAGAACCCCTACAGACAATCTTAGAAAAATCCCTTCGAATTTTCCACCATCTAAAAAAAATTGTACAGCAGAAGTCCAAGTTCGAACCTGTAAGCGGGGGTGGGGGGGGGGGGGGCACTACGGACAATCTCAAACCCTTCGAATTTTCCAACATCTCAAAAAAATTGTTCAGCAAAAGTTAAGGTCCGAACCTGTGCGCGGCGAGGGGGGGGGGGGGGGGGTGTAGAACCACTTCGGACAATTTTAGAACAATCCCTTGGATTCTCAAAAAATCATCTAAAAAAAATTGTCCGGCAAAAGTTTGGGTCCGAACTGGTGTGTGGCGTTTGGGGGGGGGGGGAGGTTAGGACCACTACGGACAATCTTAAACCAACCCCTCAGATGTTCCACCATATCTAGCAAAAGTTCGGGTCTGAACCTGTGTGCGTCGTGTGGGGGGGGGGGGGCGGTGGGACCACTACGGACAATCATAGAACAAATCCTTCGAATTTCCCACTGCACATCACTAAACGCACGTAATAAACAATCAAATACTCAAAAAACAATTTTGAACCCCCTTTAGAAAAAAGGGTAGTTAACGATATAGTATGTCCCGCAAAATGGGGACATGAAAAAGTGATCGGTAGTAAGAAGAAATGGGACCACCAAGAATCGATTATTTTTCATGATGTGTTAGAGTAGAGAAAAACAATGTTGCCATATTCCATTAGCTGGCACCGTTCTTTGGTTCCCCGGGAAAAAAATTTGAACGTGAAGTGTGATGCCAAGTAAAACAAAGGACGCCATGGCAAAACGTAAGAAAATATGAAGAAGTTACAGTGAGTCAAAAGACATCTCTCCTAAATGTCCCCATGACGCCCCACGACTGGTGACAAAGCATTTGATCCGCGCACAATGGCCGAAATACGTTAATCAAATCTCGAAATGATAAAAAATAAACTGTAGGGAATACCCTACGAACACTTTCTCACATCACTTTTATCTGAGGGAGACCCCCAGACCCCCCCCCCCCCACCACCACTAAAGAATTCTGGAGGAGACCCCCTAACCCCCTAAAGAATTCTGGGGGAGCCCCCCAGACCCCCTTTAGAATACTAGGAGAGCCCCCCAAACCCCCCTTTTAAAAATGCGGGGGGATACCTCCAGCCCCCCCTTTAGAATTCGGGGGGAGACCCCCAACCCCCCTCAAATTTCAAATATTTTCACCTCCGGACATAATTTTTCTGCCTTCAATCCGAAGAGTTTGCAATTTTGTAGAGAAGCTGTAGGAATAGTTGCCTATTTTGTTATTTGAAGGCAAATTGAGAGCCTTAATCTGATTTTGCTTATAACAGAGTTTAGAGTAGGTAATTCAAGATTCCAATAATTTTTATTCTTTGAGATGCATTCATTATATTTGCTCTTTGTTCTATTTTTGGGAGTTTTTTTTTCCCTTAGTTTTTATAGGAGGTCGAAATGTCTGATTCTTGCATTTCCCCCATTGAGTAACTATGTTTGGTTTCTTCTTTCAAACTGTGGATATTCGAAATAATTTTTTTTTTTTAATAGTTTAAACCCCCCCTTAAAAGATGTACTTAAGTCGTAGATTGTGCAAACAAAATTTCAAAAAAATTCATTCAGCCTTTTTTTGATTGACTTTTCTTTAAAAAATTTAAATTTTTCCTTGAATATTCTATTTTTTGGTGTAATGAAACCTATATTGCTTTTAAACAGCTTTAGACTTAAAAGTTGAATATTGTAGTAATACATTGAAAAGAAATTTCTGCCTAGGCTGGTTGCAAACGTTTTGATGAAATTTTTCATCGAACTTAATTGAGTCATACTTGAATTACTTATTGCAAATATTATGTTTGTTTTAAATATTTGCTTACAATTAGTTTCAAAAGATTTTTGCTCGATCGTACCTATATTGCCCCTCGAAACGGTGTAAGGTTTTTATGAGGTTAAAAAAATGTTTTAGTGCACACAGTGCAGTGTTTAGTGTATTTTTTAAAAAAGTTTGTGAACATTTTTGTCAAAATCAATCCCATTAATGATTGACTCCAATTTTAAAAATTTAAATTCTTCACTTTCATTTTTTTTTTTTTTTTTTTGGGTAAAACACCCTATTTTGTTTTTTTAAACTCTTTTAAAGGGTTGTATATTGTAACTGTAAGGGCTAATTTCTTTTGTAAACCAATTGTAGATTTTATTTTCCAGACTTTGTCAAAATCCATTGGACCAAACCTGAATTATCCGAAGTAATAAGATTATGTTTTTTTTTGCTTATATACCCATATTTTTTTTTCAATCGCACCTATATTTCCTCTTGAAAAGGTCTAATCGGTTTTGTATGGTGATCAAAAGGGATAATATGTTAGTACTTTTATAGTAGATTGTGTGTAAAAAGTTTCATGAAAATTCATCCAGCCATTATTGATTGACTCCAAGTTTTAAGATTACTTAAATTTTTCACGATAATTCCATTTTTTGGGTCGAGCGCACAATTTTGATTTTTTAAATGGTTTTGAGGGTTGAATATTGTAACTATAAGTGGTTTATTTTATAGTAGGCTGAATGTAGATTTTTTTCGCTAACTTTCATCAAAATTGATTGAACCAAAACCCGAACTATCCCAATAATAGGATTATATTTTTATTTGCTCATATTCCCAAATTTTTTGCTCAATCGCACCTATATTACCTCTAGAAATGGTTTTATCGGTTGTTTTGGTGACACAGAGAGGAAAATATTTTAAATTTATTGATAGTAGATTGTGTGTACAAAGTTTTATCAAAATTCATGGAGCCATTATTGATTGACTCCAAGTTTTAAGATTGATTTCTCACGATAATTCTATTTTTCGGCTCGAGCGCGCTTATTTTGATTTTTTTAAAAAGTCTGAAGTAATGAATAAAGGAACTATAAGTGGTTCATTCTATAGTAGGCTGAAAATAGATATTTTTGCTAACTTTCATAAAAATTTATTGAGCCAAACTTGAATTATTCCATTTTTATTCATTTTTATCCATTTTTATCCATTTTACCATTGATTTTAATGAAAATAATTTTTTTCCCCCTAACTACCCTAAAAATCAAAATTTCAAAAAAACAAAAAAACCTCTGGGGAATCTAAAAAGCAACAACTGTGCAAAATTTGGGTGCATAAGGATCAATGGTTCAAAACTTATGCCTAGGTACGGATGACGAACAGCCCGGGCTGACGGACAGACGCCCAGATTTTTTTACATAAATCTCTCTAAGTCAGAAAGGGTTAAGAAATAGAAATATGATAAAGGGTGTTCTTATGGATGGTATTAGACATGATAAGAGGCAATTACTTTGACTAAATCATGATTGACTTTGTCCTGAGAGGCCAACTATCGCAACAAAATACCTTGAAAATCTCTGGGCCCAAAGCAATACAATACTTTCTCAAATTTTTTTAATTTCATTTGAGTGAGAAAGTAAAAATACAATCACACCATCTCCGTCGGATGTAGACTTTTTGGCATGACTGATCCAACCTCAACACACCTAATCAGCTCTAATTCTGAAATTTGCGTTAAAAATATTTTTGGCTCAAATTAGCGCTCTCACCTCAGTATCAGTAAAAACCGATGCGCTGACATAATTTTTAGAAGAATTTGATGAGATCACACAATTTTCAGGAACACATGGCGCGTTGAGTCATTTTGCAGCAAAAAAAAAAGCGCCATAACTTAATTTTAACCAAATTGTGGTGCACGACTTTAATTTTCAGCAAAAGTATAAGCACTAATCAATTTCCCCATTTTCTCCAATGCCGCATTGTTTTCTTTTTTTTTTATAGCGTTTGAAAATGTTTTTGCTCAAAACTGTGCGCTCACTCAAGTTTCAGTAAAAAACAGCACGTACGCTGACATAATTTTTAGAAGAAATTGACTCGGTAACACAAATTTCAGAAACAAATGGAGCGCTGATTCATATTTCATCATATGACGCTAACTTAACTGTCACCAAATTGTGAGGCGCAATCCCAATTTTGTACAAAAGTCTAAGCGCTAAAATTTTAGGCATGACTGATGATGATCTCCGACAAATAGGTGACTGTCAAAGGTTAGCGGACTACCAAAATATATGATTAAGGAACCCGTTTGAGTGTCTCAAGATACTTTGAGACATATAAGGAGAGTGACAGCTTGAATCAACATAGGTGGTACAACAGATAAAGCATAAGGTAGCATAAGAAATCAGGAAGTTCCTGAAGTACTAGAAAATTTTCTTGTAAATAGAGAAAGAGCGAAATAACTGCATTGAATAAATGATGCCTTGAAGCGCTAAGTCATTTGACGGGAGTTGCCAGACTAAATAAAAAGTCAGAAAATTTGACCGCAAAGCACATTTCTTTAAAAAAATTTAAAGAGGGCTGACTTCCTTTAGGACCTTCAAAACCAAAAATGTAGAAGTAGAGAAATAAGAAGCATTTCCTTGTTTCGTTCTGAATAGGACTAAGAAATTTCACTTACAATAACAACATGATGGAAAAATAAACAAGTCAGCACATCACCTATTCAGAGGTCCCATTGTTGAACCTTTTAACTCTTACCAATTCACGAGTCATAGCTACTATAAACGCAAGCAGAGTAATTTTATTACGTTGAGCGTAAACAAATAGCTGAAAATTTTATAGGAAAAATGGAGGAGGTTAGGGCAGGGACCACTATGGAAACAACGACATCAGGACTGAATAATAAGAGATCCTCTTCGATGCGCAGTAATTTTTGGGAATTAAATGAGAATTCTGAGAATTGAGATAAGGAATGTTCAGAGTTCTTGCTGTAGGGGCTTTCCGTTTTGCGTTTGACCACACGCTATAATTAATTATAATAATTGCATTTACATGCAAAAAAACATACATTCAGAACGGCAAATGATTGGTTCTCTTGATCACCTAGAATATATACCCGGGGAAAAATTTTAAATAATCAAAAAGTGAGGTTGGAAATTTTTGACATAGAATAACTTTAAAAAAACGTCAATCAACGAACATGAAATTACTCCCAACCAACTCAGAATTCAGTCGTGGCTGGGAGAACATTAACTTTTCAAATGAAATTAGTATAAAAAAAAAAACGGACACAACCTAAATTTCACGACATCAAAAAAGCTCATTTCGCCATTTGATCACAAGGGGGGGTAGTATACTCTATTGAGTATCAGGGGGATTTCAATAGGCGCACGTTGTGCCAACGGTGCGCCTAAAAAAATATGTATATATATTCTCCCGTCGAAATTGAAAACATCAAACAAAAAGATAAATTCCTGAATATGTTAATGTATGTATGTAGAGCCTGGAGCAGAGCAGCGGTCACCGGAGCGTACTTACATGGCTCATACTTGATCACAGCCCACAGCACAAACAGTAGGTATGTAACTATTTCGACCTCCCGGTTCTGGTATGGTATCTCACCCATTTTGAAGGCGTTTTTTTTCGCTTCTGAAACAGGCGAGAGTCAAACTGGGCTTGGTGAGGCGCGGGACCTTGTTGATCGTTCGTAAATACCGTCCACTGGCTGATCTAGAAATCTGTCTTTCTCTCTCTGCTTCCATTAGAACGTGTGTGTTAGAAAAGGACAGATTAGGGGAAATCGCGTGACTTTCGCCATCCTTTTCTATCCTTTTCTAAAACATTCAAAGGGCCAGAGAAAGAGAAGGGCAGCTTCTTGGATCTGCTTACGATACTATTTCAGTGATTTCGTATGTTTCTTTCTTTTTTCTATATGAGATAATGCTGCAATGCATTTTGTAATGAAAAAAGCCAGGTAGCAAAAATTTCAGATAATCATGATTCATACTTTTACGGGAGTAAAATACCCATGTAGCATTTTTCAATCTAAATTTCGCAATAAAATAACAATTTTTTAATAAAATATGGACAACTCTCCACCCTCAAGTTGCAATAAAGTTTCAACTTTTGACTCATAGACACTTAGGCATCATGGGTGTTAGTGACTCATACGCAAAAAGTTTTAGGGAAGGAAAAAAAGCTAGCTCTAAAAAGTTTCAATTTTTTTGCCTTTCGTTACAACTTTTACGCCATACATATATTTACAATTTTATGGTCAGATGATAAAATTGCAAAAAATTTTACGACTATTCTTCGATAAATTGCACTATAGGCTACATGGGTCTAGGTGGAAGGGGTAATCAGTCAGATCTGCAGCCGTTTTGCGTATAATGGAGCTCTTGCAAGGTTTTGCTGTAGGCAAATGGACTATCGATTAAAGTGTAAATTGCTGCAAAAATAAAGATGAGACCATTAAAAAGTCTAAAACTCACTCCTCACAAGAGAAAACTTAGCAATCGTGAATCAGAGAATAAATAACTTTCACAAGCTCACACAACACAAACACGACTAGATAAATACATATATTATAAAATATAGCAACGCAATGTCCCTTTCAGTCAGCCTATACCCTGGTAAAAATAATCAGCTAAATGTCATCATGTTGACAGTTGGCATGAGATTTGAGACCTGACGTCAACATGGCGTCAACAATGTCAACATGTCAGCATAATCTCTGTTGACATCATGATGACGTCGCGTCGTGTTGACGTCAGGTCTCAAATCTTATGCTAATAGTCAACAAGCTGATTATTTTTACCAGGGTAGAGTCCCTAAATCAAAGAGTCTTGCCATACGGGTTTTAAATTCTGATTGGCTGCTAGATTTTAGGCTGTCACGGAGCTCAAAGGAGGCGTTCTGTGTTATTCTCCATAAGAAAACCGTTGGAACACCCCTACGAGGAGACGCACACGCCTCCTCGGTGAACCGAAGCAATCAGACTGGACGCCTCCTTCGATTTCTTCTTCACGTGTCGAGACTCTTTGATGTACAGGGACTCTATGTCAGCCTTCCGAAGGGGTCGTAATAGCGGCGCGGCGATACACGTGAAATACGGCGATTGACAAGCAAGATGGCGGCTGTTTGTTTGGGGTGAGAATCCGAGGCTGGTGCATACATGCAAGGGTGGCCACCCGAAACTTCGAGTTAAGTTTTCTCTGCGAGGAATGAGTTTTTGACTTTTTTAATGGTCTCATCGTTGTTTTCCCAGCATTTTACACCAGAATCGATTGTCATTTGCCTACAACAAAACCTTGCAAGACTCTCCATTACATTTTTCAATTAACCTATGTCTGTCCCTATGATTCCACTAGTTGAGAAAACATTACACTGTTCAGTTCAGTGTATAGCTGTACTGCACGAAAATACTTGCTTCTGTAATATTTACTCAATCAGTGCGCCTTCAAATTAATAACAGCAAGATTTTTAAAGTCATATCGACGACTCCACTCCACCAGTAGAGAAAAGATTACAAATGTGAGTCTTTTTGTGCATTACAGTATAATACACTGAACTGCGCTGTGTATGTCTCTGTGTACGATTTCAGCGATGAGAGTGAGATAGTGGTATGTTCGGGCTTGTGCGTGATAGTGTGTGAGTGTGTGTGTGTGTGTGTGTGTGTGTGTGTGTGTGTGTGTGTGTGAGAGAGAGAGAGAGAGAGAGAGAGAGAGAGAGAGAGAGAGGGAGATAGTTTGAAACGCTCAATTAATCTTTTCACCGGATGAAGTCACGTCTAAAACTATGTCTATACAGCGTCTAAAGTGATGTGCTTTGTAAAGGAATGCGAGTGTTTTATGACGGGAAAATGCAGGGGCCAGTGACTAAGCATGCAATCTAGCAACGTTGCATTCAGTTCATTCAAATCCAGGAAAAAAAATTGAACTGCTACACCGAGGGATCGGCGCGGCGATGACCAATGCATTCGATCTTTTCTATGGGTTCAAATGTGAAATGGACACAAAGTTCCACGCTGCTAGATTCCACACTTCGTCTTTGGCAATTTTGGAATGCGACCCCTTCTTCAACTCAATGGAGTAAATGCAAGGGTCTGAAATTGTGTGTTTTTTTACAAAGAAAATGATAGTACTTGGTGAGCTGATAACAATGATGCTTTTGGTATTTTTTTTGTTAAGTGTGTCCCGGTTGGGAGATACACAAGTGAAAAGTTGTAAAAAGTCGTTTGCGCAGTGACGTTACTACGCGGAATTCCCATTTAACCCTTTAAATCGAGCATTTTTACAATCCCTCCTCACACATTTTTTATTTATCATGATAAATAGAAAGAATTTTTCTCGTTTAGTTTGATGTGCATAGTGATTTCTTTAAAAATACATTGAAAACTATGTTGATTTGGTGGTACGAATTTGTACCTTCAGGATACAAAGGGTTGAAACAATGTATTTTGGACCAAAACCTTATCTCAGGAACAATGGGACTTATTTAGAAAACAAAGGCATCTTTGTTTTCAGCTCATCAAGTATTTTCGTTTTCTTTATAACAGACACAACATTTCAGACCCTTGCAATTGCCCCATTCAGACATCCACATTTTTTAATTTTTTTCAGTTTTTGTTCTGTCCAAAATTGAAATCAACTGCAGGAATCACGAGAGAAAACGCGTTTATCATGTCAGGCAATTGATTTCCCTCTCAGTTTTAATTAAGTTGTGAAGCAATGGATTTACCTCCCCTACGCTGTAGGTCAGCCGGCCACTGTTTCCGTTGTCAGATAGGATATAGGCATCGATTTGTATACGTGCATAATACAGGGTGTCCAAAAACCCAACCGCGCCTCCTCTGAGAGTGAGTATGACGCTGAAGCACCGTACAATGGGACGAGATTTGTGATTTGACGGCCAGAACTCAGAAAGTTAAAATCATCTTAAATAATTATCATGTTGAATTTGAACGGACCAATTTATAGATGACGACAAGATAAAAATTGGATCCAACCAAATTCCATCTTGCTTGCCCATAGAAATTGGATCCACATTTTCGAATGCAAATTCTTGCTAGTAAACAACCAGTTCTCTCAAATCATTAGATTCCACGCAGGTACCTTAAAATATCTGTTCACTCCAAATAATCATGAATAATCACAATCGAATTTATTTAAAGAATTTATGCAGTTTTTTGTATGACGTTTTCAACAACTTTGGGAAAGTTCTGTGTACTTTTATCACTTGATTGCTTAAGTTTTTTTTTTTTTTTTTTTTTTTTTTTTTTTTTTTTTTTTCTCTCCACGCTACGATTAAATTATTTCTCTCCTTATTTTCCGATCTTGATGATATTTCATAGACACTTTATCTCTGTTCATCTCTCAAATGGACCTCATCCTCATCGAGAATCCTAAAATATCTAGATTTTTTGTGTTTCCACTGAAGGTTTATCAATTTTTGTGGAAACGATTGTTGATAGCAATTGCAGCAGACCGATTAAGTGATGACGTCACGATCAAAATCAGATCCAATCAAACGCTCTACCTCGCCATGGAGTCCCATAAGAAGTCGGATCCAAATTTTCAAATGCAAATCAATGCTAATAAGCAACCGGTTTTCTTAAATTTTATCGCACCTTTTGAATCCGCAAGTACTTTAAAGTGTCAGTTCACTCGGACACAATTCATGAAAGATCACAAGTGAATTTACAGTCACAATAAAATCGAAAGATGTCCTATGTTTTGTCCTCGCCTTACTCACGGTCTCTTATGGGCATATCGCCGCCATGACACTCTTGACTCTATCACCCTAACCTCTCTTCATACCGAAGATTGTTAGAGGTATGAACTCGTGGTGTGGTGGTGCCGATGAGCCCACGTCCCAGAGTTCTGTGCCCATAAGAAACTGTGAGTGAGACAATTGGTCAAAACATAAGACTTTCTTCGATGAAACTGTGATTGTAAATTTATGCGTGATGCTTCGAAAATATTATTGAAACATGATTGTATTTTAAGGTATGTGGAATCCAAAGGTGTAATAACATCCGTCAGAGATTGTTGTTTACTAACACAAATTTGCATTTGAAAATTTGGATCCGATTTCTTACGGGAAATCGGGTGAGATCGTGTGACTGTGTGATACATTCTTTTGGATCCGATTATTTTTATGACACTTCGCATCAAGTCGGTCTTTTAATTTTAGACTCATCTCCTGAATACATTTACTAGCTAGAATCATGTGTTAAAAGTTGTTCAAAGGAGTAATATTCAGTCCTGGAAACTTTTATACGATGAATTTAGGCAACTTTAAACAAAATTAGGAAATTTTAAAAAAAATTAAGAAATTTTAAAAAAATGGATTTAATTTTTAATTTTTTTAAGGAAATTTTAAAAAATTAAGGAAATTTTAAAAAAATTAGGAAATTTTAAACAATTTAGGAAATTTTAAAAAAAATTAGGCAACTTTAAAGAAATTATGCAATTTTAACTTTCCGAGTTTTGACCGCCAAATTAGTCATTTCTACACCCAATGTGCACAGTTGCGTTCCGGCCATTTTGAGGGAATTACTTGTGCTATCAGTCTTTTAACGAGATATGTACAGATGTATTAGGCCTGATAGAGATTGTTTTTTTTAATCGCCCTGTGAGTGTTTGAGGAGTGGATTAGTCGGCCGGATTTTTCACCGCTCACGAATTGTGTTTCAGCCTACTTCCTCCCTCGCCCTCATATATGAGCTTATGCCGGGACAAAAATACCGAGGCAGGGGTATGCAATAAGCAGCCCACGCGAGTTAACATTTTAAAGGATTTTTTGATGCATGCCTTGCATTGCATATTCTGCAACTCAACGCACAAGCTACCACTTAACGTCTTTACTAATTGTAAAAGCTTTCGTACACACTCAAACGGATTTGATCAAACTGCAGGATTGCCAACCTGACGCTTCCAAAATTAAACAGAGTTTATTGGTTTTGTTGAATGTACTTAGGTTGGTGAACAGATGACACACCATCCATTGAAAAAAAAAAAAAAAACAAACAAAAAAACTCAACAGTTGTTTGACGAACGGAACATCAACGAAGCATGCAACGGTTGGCTCACCTGCCGTTTTTGCGGTGGATTTCTGCTCATCGATTGCTTGTGTGATCAAACCTATTCGCGATCGTGTACAAAGCGCTTATGTGCATTTCGGGTCATTCTGCTTGATTGCTTGAAACGTGTAAACCAACTATACCAATAGAAAGGATTTATGGGGCGTGTTTTTGAGGCAGCACGGAGACCTCCATAAATCATATCTTATGGATATTTTCACACGAGTTCGGTCTGTTTGCCTCATTTTTTTAACCTTAAAATTTTAAAGCAAAAAGTTGTGACTGATCCATTTGGAATTGGTTTTAATCGAAAATGCAAGTGTTGGAGATTAAAAACTCTCTAGCTATACGACCATGCCATAATCTCTATCGATACCCTCACTATCGATCTATCGAAATTGTATTTCTTAGGTATACATGCATTATCGACACGTACTTATAAAGCTCGTTTCAGAAGTGTAGGCCGACCTAGACCGATAATCTTTGGAATTTGTCAGCATCATTTCTGATACTACTCGATGAAAATGAATAAAAATGAAATTGAGTGTTCATTTTTCACTGAGGAAAACTGTTAACACAAAAGAATAAAGTCAGGGACAAATTCCGTATTGATTTGAAGGAATAAAACTTGAAAATTCGCCAAAGATTATGGTTTTGGTCCGCCTACACTTCTAAAACAAGCGCTACTTGTTTGACTACCAATAATTATTTTAGTAGCGTTACGTGTAATTTGGCACCGCTGCATTCCGTATATTTAAGACCAATGCAAAATATCGATTTGAAGGAGTGAACTGTTCATCTCATATAGCTGCACCTTTTTCATGCAGTTAAATGGACGGAATTCAGTGTTGCCAGATTGCGCACGCGACGCTACTGACTATACCTTTTATACCTATATAATTATCTATCCTACGATACAAATTGAAGCAGGTGCATGTTGGAGACTTTAGAAGTCAATGAAGCTGGATTTATTAATTTTTTTTTCAGTTTTCCTTGATAGCACCTCATTATGTATCTCATATTCCACTGTATGATTACTTAGAAATATACAAACTCGGTGATGTATTCGAATGTGCAACTGACTCACGTTCATTTTAGTGCGATCATGATGCAAAGTTCTCATTGTTATATTCAGCCGAAAATGAAATCAGGTCAAATACTCTAGTGTCAGGCTCAGCGCAATTCTAACGACGAAAATGGAATTTGCCGACGGGACAAAATAACTCCTTTCGGCGCGCGCGCTGAAGAATCGTTTGATCAGGTGTATGAGCAAGCAGGAAAATAAACTTCTTATAAGTCAACAAGATTGTTCGGTCCTCACCTCGATATAGCTATTTGAGCTATTGTTGTATAAGAATTGACTGTCTCACAATTTGATTCTATGAAAATATCGTTTGTACTGAAGAAATAAATGATCAGGCATTTTCTATCAATTTATGATATTTATATGCTGATTCCAAGCCGTAACATTTTGTTCCGCAAATCTAGCCACCAGTGCAGCAGGGCTACCGTTTTGCGTATAATCAATGCTATTTTTCAATTCACCGATGATTCCACCGGTTGAGAAAAGATTACACAGTTCAGTTCAGTGTATGACTGCAATGCTGATCTGTAATCTGATCTGTAATCTTTCCTTAATCGGTGGAAACTCCGATGATTAATTAAAATATCCGCAAGTTTTTTAAAGTCATCGACGACTCCACCGGTTGAGGAAAGATTACAGATGCGAGTATTTTAGTTTATTACAGTCATGCTCTGAACTGAACTGTGTAATCTTTTCTCAACCGGTGGAATCATCGGTGAATAGAAAAATAGCATTGATTATACGCAAAACGGCAGCCCTGCAGTGCAGTGCAGTGACGGCTCGAGCATGGGCGGAGCCAGCAACTTGGCAACTGTGGATTCTATCCATTTGAATGTAACAGAAATAATCGATTTTTGAGGGGGTCATGGACCAGTTTTTAATCGATTGCTTTTCATACGTTCAAATGGGAAGAATCCACAGTTGCCTCATTGCTGGCTCCGCCCATGGGCTCGTGCTATTTGGAAATCATGTTCTTCACCATTTTGAACCTTTCATAAAATGCAAAAGGATCGATTCCTCAGAGATTCAGTGAATCCTCTGAAGATCGATTATTTTATGTAGGTTTAAATTTAGAGAATCCTTTTGTTACCACATCACCAATTCATTCATGACTCGTGACCAGAACCGACAAAATAATGGAGCTGTTGCAAACTTTTGCTACAGGCCTATAAATAGTTTATAAAAAACAAAAAAAAATTTAAAAATAAAATAAAATAAAAAATTACAAACAAATTAAAAATATTAAATTTTACAAAATACATAGGGGGTATTTACATAGGGGGTAAATTTTACAACGTTTCGCACGACATTATCTGATACTAACACAAGAATCAGATAGACATCGTTCTTGATATGAGCTTTCAGAATATACACATATAAAGATACCTATATATACTTTTTTCAATCGTTTAGCCGCCATCTTGATTTTAGCGAGGGACACAACTTTTGGCCATACTGTGTAGAATTTCGAGGATTTGTAGGGTATATAATTTCCAAAAAAAAAAAAAAAAAAAAACCATTCCTGCGTAGTTAAACTTATTGATTAATGAATCAAGATTCAATTGATCAGCGTTTACCGTCTATCAGCACTTTCGATTTCATTACTGATTTTTTCAAGGATTAGATTTACACTGATTACGCCCTCTTTCGGACTGCGTTTTTGTAACCAACGACCCTTTAAGATCATAGGCTAAAATATTTTTTTTTTGCAATCGTCATCAGTCAATCAAGAGCCAAAACATTTCTACACACGGTTTTATAGCAAATCCAACGGTTAGCTAACAATCACAACTATGCACTAATAAATCGGTCGCAATCAGTTTGCGACAAAACTTGCGTAGCGTTCCAAACCACCAATCTCACCCTTCGGTGACCCTCGCAGGGATGGTTACCTCGTTCTAGTGTCGAAATTCGTATAAAAAACCTTGTCTCCCTACATTTTACCATCAAAATCGCATTGGAATAACCTCAGGAATTCATTTCTGCCGGAAAAAAAAATAACAAACAATGTCTCTGTAGTCTGCATACGATTTCAGCGATGAGAGCGATAGATAGAAGTTACATGGGGATTCGCGTCAGAGTGAGAGAGATGGTTTGGAACGCTCAACGAGCTTGACCCGCTCCCAGTGGCGTAGCGTGCAAGTTGGCAACGTTGTATTCCGTCCATTTAAACCCCTGTAAAAGGTCGATTGTGAAGGTGTTCACCGAAGATCCAATAGTTTGATCTTTTTCATGGGTTCTAATGGACGGGCTGCAACGTTGCAACATTGTACGCTACGCCACTATGCTCGCTCCAACATTTTACTGGAAATGAAAAACTGGAAAAGTTAAGAGTACCTACCTTCAATAACGGCATTTGTGTTGACACTGTTAATTTGCTGGGTCAAGTCTGAATCGGCTTGAAGAAATGGCGAGAGCCAAATTGTGGCTCTGCTGGGTGACCAGATATTCTTTCGCAGACTGTACGCCTCAACCATCGATGTGGCAACAATGACTGCGCAGCTAAGGAGCAGCGGTGGCCACAGCATAGCACAGCCTAAAATCAAGAGACAAAGATAAAATGGATCAGCAAATTTATCAGTATATTCTTATGCAGATACACTATAAAAAATTCACACTAAACAAACAATTCTATGTTTAACACTTGAAAGTATTTAACTGTCTAAGGGCCAGGGACCAAATAGTGTTACGGCTTGACGGTCCTCCTAAAGACGTTGGATGGTGCGCACTTAAGTATATTTGCGTGTAGTTTATACCCCCCGTAAGTGCTCACCGATCATCTGCGTGTGGGACCGTGAGGACGCAACAATATTTGGTCCCTGGTTAGCTAAAAAGAACGCCCATCTTCCGTTCATATAAGGAAGATAGTTAACTGTTCGTACTCAGGGGAGTTGGAATTGCCTATACGATGCCTTGAAGGCGCTTGAAGAAACCTTGGCCCAATAATTGTACGGTCACACGGTCCTCGGCCCCAAGTCAGCCCCAAGTCCGCCCTAAGTATACTTCAACAAGCATCGGCCACCAGCCAACGGACCGTATCGGACCGTTTTAAAATGGCGCAACCACAAAACTAACCTCAAAATAGCACTTAGGGTGGGTTAGAGAGGCTCTAAACCCGCCCCAAGTAACGTAAAGTTGGGAGCGCACCCAACATTCCGATGTGCCGTTAAAGAAATGTGAGGTTAGAATCGCCATTTTTAGATACGAACTAAAGCCCGTTTGTACCGTACATTTATTGGGCCCTTGTCTTGTAAGTGTTTTCATCGATAGTCACGTTTATCCGGAATGAAGACTGAAAAAATGTGAAATAGACTATAGAGGAGAAAAAGAGTATACTCGGGCTTGGCCCGCAAAGGGTTAAATACTATGACCTTAAAAAGAAAGTTTTCCGATCGAAACCGCCCTGATAATTTTGTCCATTATTTTCCAATGAGTTTTAGATTTTTTAAGGCATATACTTTCCAGTGGCAATTCTGTTAGACTCTGAAATATCTAAAAACAGCAAAATTCCTTAAAACTGGCAGTGTCGGCTCGTGCTATCTGGCAACGCTGCACTCTGTCCATTCAATTGCATGTAAAAGGTCGGACTAATGGGAGTGTACTGTGCACTGCCTCGAATCGATATTTTGCATGGGTTTAAATGGAGAAAAATGCAACATTGCCAGATTGCACGCGACGCCACTGACTGGTCAAGAAATGGAGGAATGGAAATCTCCACCGGGATATACTTTGTTTGGAAAGTCATAGTACATGCTGGCATGTTATGGTGAGCACTTCAACCTGCTTCGAAAAAGTATCGATAGTTTTAAAGTTTTAATTGAACTCACTTCCTAAAAATCGATTCTTTTTGTGAGTTTACATCATGGATTAAGCAAAATCGATACATCGTTGTTTTTTCTCTAGCAACGAATAAACAATGGTAATCGATTAATGTGCCGCTAGTCTTATAAACTGCGACCACGAGCCTTTCAAAATATACCTCTACTTCAAAAGTAGTCGATTTATTTATCGATAAAATCTGACACTAATTTTGTGTTTTTTTTCCTGAAACTTTAAATTGTAGGCATTAAGTTATGGATTCAAACGTAGCTGTTTGAATTTCGATGAAAATTCGCAAAAAAAAAAAAAAAAAAAAAAAAAAAAAAAATCTGTAACCAGCTCACCGTAATATTAACCCCTTCAGGGAGGTCTGGGGATCTCCTTCAGAATATTATAGGGGGTCTGGGGGTCTCCCCCAGAATATTACAGGGGTGGGGGTCTCCTCCAGAATATTAAAAGGGGGCTGGGGGTCTCCCCTAGAGTAGAAAAGGGGAGTCTAGGGGGTCCCCCAGAATAATTTTGATGTGAGAAAAAGTTCGAGGGACGTGCTTCCTACAGTTTGTTTTTTTATTTTTTAATTTCATTATTTACCCACTGATAAATTGCTTATGCCCGCATATCTCGTCGCCGCGTTGATACGCAAGAATAATGGCAACCGTGTGTTTATTCGAATCATCTCCGATTTCTCAAACGGATTTGACACGTTCGGCGTGAGCTTGAATCTTCTGCGACCCATCCATCTTGACGCGAGAGAACTCAACTTCCACCCCCATCATCCAAATCGTTCCTCTTTCTATCTGGGATCCTTGCGCCTTGCCTGCACCTGAACTGAAACTCTCGCACTCGCCAAGTGACGAAATCTAATCCTAGCAATTGACGACGATACAGCCACCGCGCAGTGATAAGCAAGTCTGGAGAACTTTTGGCCGGAATTATCTTCTCGGGCAAGCAAATGCAGGGCCAGAGTTCTACACTGAAAAAAATAATTTCTGAATTCTATAGTAATATTACCAGAAGCACAACGATATGTGAACGACAGAAAGTCTAGTACTTTGACCGGAAAATTCTGGTGTTAATAGGTCAGAGTATGGTCATAGAACTAGAATTTCATCAAAATGTTCCAAAGCTATGGTACAGACACTAGAATTCTGGTAATTTTACTATTATTCTTTACATTATTGGTTCACATATTATCATGCTTCTGCCTCCTCTGGTAATCCTCCTTTTTAGTGTAGATGCGTCAGCACTCTGAAGCACGTTTGCAATCGATTCATTGATTACTCCAAATCAATTATTACGTTGAACTGTATGACGTTAAAACCCTTCCGCTCATACAGTCCCATACAAGGGACAAAATTTTACATGGAGCCTTATGGAAAGTCGAAAGAATTATTGACTTGCTCGCATGAAATCATATGAGAAAAGTTCATTCAATTTAATGATTTGTGTGCGAAAGGGTTAAATAGATATATTAATTTTTTTTTCGATTTAGAACACGATCGTATTCCAAAAAAATGATTGCTGATAAACAATGCTTGTGCTTGATTTCTGCCCGAACCCAACTGTAAAGTAAACTCAACTAGATATCTGATCAGCGTCATCAAACGATCGAGTCAATCCGATTAGCTTTAATCAACTATACAGAATCAGTTTCTCTCAACCGCAATTGCGACCGATGAGTGGATTGTTGTGATTGTTGGCTAACCGTTTGACTTCACACTAAAACCGTCATTAGGTGTCAGAGAGGTTGAATTACTCGTTGACTCATCAAGATATTGATTTTTCATATAAAACTTGTATGCTTGTAAAAATAAAGGGCTCTGGACAGAGATATGAGTGTCGTGTACTCATTGTGCGTAGGGATGATGCAATGCGAGACCACGATCGCATCTACATCTAATTCAATATATTTCTTGGTATGACACCGCTGCTGCACCGCCAACAAAACACATAACCTTTCAAAACGTATCACGGCACACAGTGTTTTGAGTTGGCTAAATATAAGAAACCTTTGGTAAAAAATCGATCTGTTGCGTAATTTTGATACATTAATACGACACATTAGCCTCGTTTATGCGAGCATCTCAACCCGGGCTCTAGAACTCGGGTTCAGTTGAACCCGAGTTGAGATGCTCGCATAAACACTTCAGATTTCGCTGAACTCGGGTTCGATTCAACCCCGATTCAAACCCGAGTACAGTCGGTGAACTCGGGTTGAGATTTCACGCATAAACACCTCGGAGTTGGGGGGTGATCACGGAGGATCGTTTCGTTTCGTTTTCGTTATCGTTATCGTTTACGTGTAACCTTATGGGTGGCTCAACTGATCGAATCGTTTTGAGCCTCTCGTAACGATTGAAGCGGTCGAAAGGAAGCGATGAGTTGGAGGCTGTCGTTTACTCGATCGTTTGAAGTAGGAAGAGGTGAGGAGGGGATCACCTGCGCGATCGAGTTGCGCAGAAGCAAGCCCATTTGATTTAATGCAAACGATAACGATAACGATACCGAAACGAAACGATCCTCCGTGATCACCCCCCAGAACCCGGGCTCACGCGGCATCGGTGTCACCAATCCGAGCGAGGTTAAACACGCGTCTTATGCGGTCGCACTTGCCCGTACCGCACCACGCATTGCGCACCGCCGCCATTTTCGTCAAAAATGTAAACAAACACAGTGAAGAAGAAGAAAGAAATCCTTTGAACTCGAGTTGAAATATACGGGTGTTTCTGCGCTAACCCGATCGTTGGACCCGGGTTGAAACTCAACTCGGGTTGACTCAACCCAGGTTGAGATCTCTCGCATAAACGAGGCTATTGATTCAGAGATAAAAATCCGCGAAAAAAGCGATGAGTACAGTAAAAACTTTAAAAGTTCTCCCATTAACTTACTAGTTAATCATTACATTTTTTACCCCTCATATTCCGAAGGTATTTGATATACGTACATAGCAAAGGGGACGTTCGCTCAGACCTTTATTTAAAATTGAGTTATCTCCGGTCTAGATTTTTTTAAATTTACTCTACTATGATGGAACTATTGCAACCTTGAGGTAATCTTTAAACTGCCAGTCTTTTCACTTTATTTAAAGATATTTTTCAAGATTTTTTTAAAAGCCAAATTTCATTTTTTTCCCAGTGGATATGACCACATTCATGATTTTCTTTCTCAATTATTTTTTTTATTGATCCTTTAAAAGCACAAGCAATGCTCTTTCTAAATGTTTTTTTCTTCTTTTTTTTTTCTTTAAAGATGTTTTTAAGCACTAGGGGGGGGGGGGGGGGGCGGATCCCACGACTTTAAAGGCTTACAAATCCGAAACTATAGAAACAAGTGTGGAAATTGGTGACTGTATAAGATATATCCTCGTCCCTAATTGACACAAACCTGAAAGCATAAAAATATCAGTGTGAAATACAATCCTTTATCGCAAAAAAATAGGCCTGGAGTCCGCGCAGACCCCCCCCCCCCATCAATATGATGGTTAAAGAAAACCTGCGTGCTATGCGATTGAAAAGCTTAAAAGTCCACGGTTTTGCCGATACAGAAGCCACTGTACGACGCGACGCAGCGTCTTTCAGCTTTCCCGCGGAATCCGCAGCAAGTGTTTTCGAGGTTCTGTTCGGACATTGTCTTTGTGCGTCCCAACTCATGGCCTTCACCCTTTGACATTCATCCGGAAAGTTGTCAATCGTCTTCAATGTCGATCTATAGGCACATGAACGTGAGCGGTGAGACCGCGACATTTTTTTGACATTTCAATAATGATGTGTCATATTTGAAAGAGGAACGGAAAACGAAACGGAACTTCGCCTACTTTTTTGGACATAATCTTCGCTTTACAGGACCGCGAGTGCGGCAAAATTTTCCATTTTAACCGTCATGTGTTGCATCTTATTATGGCTTATCCTTAGATTTTATCGGCGCAAAATGGTTTGAAAAATAGATTTTTTTCGGACATGAACATTTGTTGCTATTTTGCTTTGGAAATAATTTTGGAGGGCATATATTTGTTTGCAAAAATCATGTTACTCGTAGTTGACTTAATTTAAGCTCTTAGGGTGATTCTTCAGCGTTTAGCGCCAATTTCTGCCACCAGAGCGCGCTACCGTTTGATTAATGTAAACTTACAATAAGCCGAAAGTAATTTTTATATTTAAGAAAAACGGAGTGTCAGTTACTAGATAATCATCTGAAAATCGTCGCTGCAAAATATCTCGCCGAAAACTACAAAAGTAAGGCTGAAAGTACTAAAATGGAATATCGACAATCGATTCTAGTATCGAAATGCGATAGTTCATTCTAGTTTTCTTTTCGCCTTTTTTTTAAGTTATTGACGAGATACTTTGCAGAGACGTTCTTCAGATGATTATCTAGTAATTGACTCTCCGTTTTCTTAAATATAAATTACTCTCGGCCTGTGATTTGACATTAATCGAACCAGTAGCGTTATTTGTGGGGGGGGGGCAGGGGGGGCAACTGCCCCCCCCCAAGGGTCGGCCAAAAGTGAAAAAGTGATGACCTTTTTTTTTTTTGTACTAAAATTTTGGTCATTAACAAGTTTTGTTGGAATTTAGGGCCGTAAATAGAATATACGTAGAATATGCAGGGCTGTAGAGTATCTAAAATAATATTAATGAGCAAAAAAAAAAAAGGTCATCACATTCCCCCCCCCCCCCCCAAGCCGAACCTGAAATGACGCCCCTGAATCGAACGGTAGCGTTCTGGTGGCATAAATTGGCACTAAACGCTGAAGAATCACCTTAAGTTAACTTGTTGTTTATCGTTCATAATCTTGTTTTTTTTCTTCTTTTTTTGTAAGGGTATGTCCGAGCTCCTCTTTTCGACCCACTGTGCGTCTGATGTTTTTGGATCCCGTTCACCATCAACCGTGTTATCATTCACCCAGAAAGTTATCAATCGCTTACAATATCATTCCGAGACTTGCCGGGACCTGTTGGTGCAGCCAGGATCTCTTCTATCTCTCTCACTCCCTCTTTGAATGTGTAAGTTGATGAAGGGTAGAAAGAGGGGGTTTCATATCCTTGTCTATCTTTGTCTAACTTACGTGTTTCAATGGAGGAAATGGAGGGATAGAGAATGGATCAACGGCGTAACTAAGATCTCCTCCTATCTCTCTCATTTCTCCTTTGAATGTATAAGTTGAAATAGGATATAGAGGAAGAGGGGGTTTTATCCCCTTGACCTTACTTGTTTAACATATACATTTTCAAAGGAGAAAAGAAAGAGATAGAGAATGAATTAATATAATAATTGATGCAGTTACAGGATCTCTTCTGTCTCTCTCATTTCACCCTTTGAATATATCAGTAGAAAAAAGGATAGAAATGCCTCACCAAAGACTCGATATTTTTTCATTCGTTTAATGACAAAAGAGAACGGTTGCCAACTTGTACGAGCCGCTATACTGCGTTGTCAGTCGATCGTCGAATTAAAATTAAGGATTATAATGACCAACAAAAATCGCGTTTTGTGATGAGCCGATTGTATGATTCATCGCAGTTTGTTTTTAGAATTTGCTGAGTCTGATGAGCTAAGCATACACTTTGCGGAAATAATGCCGCAAGGAAGTGAAGAACAGCAACAGTGGCGGAGCATGAAATTTGGCAATAATGTATTTTCTCCTTTTGAATTCACCAAAAAAGTCGATCGCTCCAGTCATCGGCGATGACCAGGAATTTCGACCTTTCTAATGTGTTTAAATGAGGGAAAAGGAACGTTGCCATATCGCACGCCTCGCCACCGAACAGCAAAAAGTAGAGCTGCCGTTTTGCGTACACTGAGATTTTTTTTTTTTTTTTTTTTTTAATCCAAGATGTATTTCGTTTGTGTTAAAGAAACTGCACAGTGAAATATTGACAAAGGGGAAATCCCTTCAATCCAAGGGAAATGTCTGATGATACAAGTAAAAGATTCCTTGTTGTGACAGTGACTCTCATTCATGCAATCAGAATTACCTTACTTTATTGCGCATAAGGAAAATTGTCACAAGTAAACGTGTTTCCTTGTTTTTATAGAAGTGATTTCTCTCAGTGTATAATCAATGGTATTTTTCAATGCATCGATGATTCCACCGGTTGAGAATAGATTACATTACACAGTTCAGTTCAGTTTATGACACTGCACGATAATTCTCTGATCTGTATAATCTTTTCTCAATCGGTGAAATCGCCGTTTCATTATTATAATATCCGCAAGTTTTTTAAAGTCATCGACGACTCATCCACTGGTTGAGAAAAGATTACAGATTACTGTTTTTTTCGTCCAGTAGGTACAGTCATACTGCGAACTGAAATGTGTCATCTTCACAAAAAAAAAAAACAAAACAAAACAAAACAAAAAAAGGACTGGTAGAATCTACCATCTGCGTTGATTTTGAAGTCAGCTATCAAGCAGATGGTAAATGCAACGCACATTATGGTAAATTAAGTTAACTTATTGGTACATTTTACCTCCACTTAGTAAAATTTGCCGCACTTGACAGCTGACTCCAAAATCAGCTATGCAAATGGTAAATTCTACCAGTTATTTTTTTCCGTGTTTTCTCAATTGGTGGAGTCATCGGTGAATTAAAACATGTCATTAATTACACGCAAAACGGCAGCAGTGTGAGGATCAGCAAAGAGTCACTACTATAATTTATAAATTTAATGAGGTGAACCACTCTATATTTTGCAAGTCTTTGAAGATCCGCTGCGCTGCGTCCAACAAAAAGAAAATGCTTACTTCAAAAAAATTCCATCTCGGCGCACCGCCGTCTCTTCGGGTTTGTTGCGAAAAGTTTCCATCGGTCGAGCATAAAATGCACCTGGAGTGAAGACTTTGAACTCAATTTCATGGAGAAAAACTATGTATGAGTCTGTACGAACTTTCAACAAATCAAGCTGCCCAGATTGAAACGCCAACGCTTGCTTTTTTCCAAGCCGTAGGAATGTTTACGAAACTGTAAAATTCCAAACTTTTCAGGAGGGGCAAATAATTCAAAACATTTTCCTTTTCCTACTTGTTTCTTCACCGCAAAAATACTTTGTTTTTAGTTCCAGAAGTAAATCTTAACCCTTCACTGCATGGGGTTCCACCGGTGGAACAAATTCTTCAAACGCTCATATAAAATACAGGTTTTTAGATATGCCTTCGGCGCATGGTGTGTCAACGCGGGAGAAGGTATATTTTGAGCTCACAAAAAAAAAAAAAAAAAAATTGGCTGAAAGAAAACATCATGCAGTGAAGGGTTCGTGATCGAAATCATGTCAGGGGGAAAATTTGCCCCCGTATCCAAACTGACCACATTTTGATTATTTTTATAAAGTTTCCGGCATTGGCTTTTTGAAAAATCCAATTAAAGTAAAATTTTTTTTTTTTTTGAAAATTTAAAAAAAAAATAAATAAAAAAAATTCCCGCCAATTCTTATGGTGTTATATCACTTTTAAAAAACGAGTGAAAAATAGAAAAAAAGAGAATTTTGACCGAAAAACCGTCAAATTATTTTTTTCACTATTTTTCCCATGTATTTGACCACCTAATACATTGAAAAATCCACATTTGCTTGAGAAATAAACTGTAGGGAATACCCTACGAACACTTTCTCACACCATTTTTATCTGGGAAAGACCCCCTAACCCCCTAAAGAATTCTAGGGTAGACCCCCAGACCCCCTTTAGAATTCTAGGAGAGACCCCCAAACCCCCTTTTAAAATACTGGGGGGCGGGCCCCCAGACCCCCCTTTAGAATTCTGGGGGAGACCCCCATACCCCCCGTATAGCTCAAATATTTTCACCTTCGGACATAATTCTGCCTTCAATTCGAAGAGTTTGCAATTTTGTAGAGAAGCTGTAGGAATAGTTGCCTATTTTGTTATTTGAAGGCTAATTGAGAGCCTTAATTTCCATTCTAAAAAAATGTCTGCCTAGGCTGGTTACCAACTATGCAATTTTCATCGGATTCAATTGAGTCATACTTGAATTACTTATTCCAAATATTGTGTTTGTCTTAATATTTGCTTACAATTAGTTTCAAAAGATTTTTGCTCGATCGTACCTATATTGCCCCTCGAAACGGTCCTAAGGTTTTGATGAGGACTGTACCAGAAAAATATTTTAGTGCACACAGTGCAGTGATTAGTTTATTCTTTTAACACATTATGTTTGTGCAAAGTTTTGTCAAAATCCATCCCATTAATGATGGACTCCAAGTTTAAAATTAATTCCTCACTTTAATTCTTTATTTTTGGTCGAACACGCTATTTTGATTTTTTAAACTCTCTTAAAGGTTGTATATTGTAACTGTAAGGACTACTTTCTTTTGTAAACTAATTGTAGATTTTATTTGCAAGATTTTGTCAAAATTCATTGGACCAAACCTGAATTATCCGAAATAATAAGATTATGTTTTTATTTGCTTATATACCCACATTTTTTTCTCAATTGCACCTATATTGCCTCTTGAAAAGGTCTAATCGGATGTGTATGGTGATCAAGAAAGGAAAATATGTTAGTACTTTGATAGTAGATTGTGCGTAAAATGTTTCGTGAAAATTCATCCAGCCATTATTGATTGACTTCAAGTTTTAAGATTACTTACGTTCTCTCGATAATTCCATTTTTTGGCTCGAGCGCACCTATTTTGATTTTTTAAACGGTTTTGAGGGTTGAATATTGTAACTATAAGTGGTTTATTTTAAAGTAGGCTAGATGTAGATTTTTTTTGCTAACTCTCATCAAAATTGATTGAACCAAACCTGAACTATCCAAAATAATAGGATTATATTTTTATTTGCTCATATTCCCAAATTTTTTGATCAATCGCACCTATATAACCTCTTGACATGGTTTTATCGGTTGTTTTTGGTGACACAGAGAGGAAAATATTTAAGTTTATTGATAGCAGATTGTGTGTACAAAGTTTTATCAAAATTCATAGAGCCATCATTGATTGACTCCAAGTTTTAAGATTGATTTCTCACGATAATTCTATTTTTTGGCTCGAGCGCACTTATTTTGATTTTTTAAACAGTTTTAAGGAATGAATATAGGAACTATAAGTGGTTTATTCTATAGTAGGCTGAAACTAGATTTTTTTTGCTAACTTTCATCAAAATTTATTGAGCCAAACTTGAATTATTCCATTTTTATTCATTTTTATCCATTTTACCATTGATTTTAATGAAAATCATTTTTTCCCCATAACTACCCTAAAAGTCAAAATGTCAAAAAAACAAAAAATCCCCCTCTTGGGAATCTAGAAAGCAACAACTGTGCAAAATCTGGGTGCATAAGGATCAATGGTTCAAAAGTTATGCCCAGGTACGGACTGACGGACTGACGGACTGACGGACTGACGGACTGACGGACTGACGGACAGACGCCACAGAATTTTTTTACATAAATCTCTCTATGTCAGAAAGGGTTAAGAAATATGAAAATATGATGGAAGGATGTTCTTATGGATAGTATTAGACATGATGAGAGGCCATTACTTTGACTAAATCATGATTAACTTTGTCGTGAGAGGGCAACTATCGCAACAAAATGCCTTGAAAATCTCTGCGCCATCGCAATACTTTCTCAATTTTTCTAATTTCATTAGAGTGAGAAAGTAAAAAAAAATCATGCAGTGAAGGGCTAAGGAACTGGCGCATCTGTAACTATAGACGGTTTTAGTGCGAAGTCAACGGTTAGCCAACAATCACAACAATGCACTCATCGGTCGCAATCGGTTGTGACAAAACTGGCGTAGCGTTCCAAACTACCTCACTCACTCTTCCGTGACCCCCATGTTTACCCAGCTCTTTCTAGAGGTTGAAATTTGTATATACAGGGCCTTGTTTCACTGCATATGAATATCAAAACCGCACTAAAACGCCTCTCGAGAGATTCATTTCTGCCAAACAAAAGATGTCTCTCAACGTATGATTTTTTCGATGAGAGTGAGATAGAGCAGTACAAGGGGGCTACGTGAGAGTGCAAGGTATATGGAAGAACAGGTATGGACAGGAGGCGGGGTTTAAGGGGCTTTCGAGTTTTCCCGCCAAATGATGACGACACACTTGCTTTAGCGATGACGTAGCCGTCACCTACTGCAGTAGCAAGAGATGGGGGTAGGCGAATTTTATCGCGACCGTCTAGAACATCTGTGACGTAGCCGTCACCTACTGAGATAGGCTCCGCCTCCTGTCCATACCTGTTCTTCCATATACCTTGGTGAGAGTGAGAGAGACAGTTTGTCTTTGTTTGAGACGCGATCATCACCAGATGACGTCATTACTAAACCCGTCGATTTAAGGGCTACGCCGAAGTAGGTTCGTTTCTGACAAAACTGAGATCTCAATTTTATGGCGTATACGAGTTGAAATGGGAGGGGGGGGGGTTATATGTCTCTATTTCATAGGTAAGAGATAATATGTATTATTCCGAAGAAAAAACAAATACATTAATCGACGATGAATTGACGTATAGGTTTTTTGTGCGTTCTCCAACAACTACCTCACTGCAGATGGGAGCGTTCCAGAATTCTCCGGGGAGCTTCCCCGCTAAACCGGTAAATTACCAAGTCGTTCTTTTATTCTCCGATCTCGTTTCTGATAACCTGGGGAAGCTCGTCGCGTCGGAGCGTTCTTGAACTCCAATGAAGTTCATCAGAACTCTTCCCCGGGGTACACCGGTTTTACCGGAGTTCTAACTCCGGCAAAGCCGATGAAAACAAACATGGAGCTAGGAAGTAAACAGCCTATTTCCGTGTATTCTTATAGGCGTTTTGGAGGTTATTGAAACGTAAACAGACATTTTTAGCAATAACACGCTGCGCCTGTGATCGTTCTTAAATTCATTGGAGAACCGATGAGCTTCATCAAAACACTATCGGCTTTACCGTAAACACTCCCCGGAAATTCTGATGCACTTTCCCGGTTTACCGGATCGGAGAATTCTAGAACGCTCCCGATGTAACGTTTTTCGTGAGAGAACATAGAAGGACGAAGAGGTGATCATCTCCCCTGCGTTAAGCCTAAAGAAGAAGGAAGGAAGGGGAAGGAAGGAGGAAGGGAGAAAGGAAGAGAGTAAACAGAAAGCAGAGAGATTACCGGAGGGCGATAAAATTCAAAGCCCCCCCCTCCCCCGTTTGTGGCGGCTGGATTAGCCAATACTGGAAAACGTATGAGAATGAGAGAGGCAGTAGGTGACTGCCTGGAAGTATGTAAAAATATAGGCAAAAATTGGATTTTATTCCTCCTCTTTTTGATCCCCCCCTCCCCTGAAATTTTTTCTGGGTATACTCCCTTGTTTTTCATACCGGGTTATGATGTCGAGAGAGCAAGGCTAAGGCTTGGTTAAGGTAAGTATGTGTATTGTGTAAACCCTTGTATGCATATATTGGCATCTCGTGTAGTCTAGGGACGCTGAATTCTGTCCATTCTAACGCATGAAAAGGGTCGACCGGTTGAACTATATTGTAAGAGCGCTGTGCACTCCTTCAAATCGATATGTTGCAAGAACGCATGTAGTGCAAAAAGAGAGGGAGTGGGAGTGCCATGTTATTTTTTTAAACATTTTTACGTCATAGATTGCATAGTATCGTGTTTTTTTATTATTATTTTTTAATTATTTATATATGTATCTATTTTTATTTTATTTTTTTTTATTATGGTGAATACTGAACGGATATTGAGATAGAATTGTAAGCATTGTAATTCTTTCAGTATTTAACGTAATAATCAACCATCAAAAAAGACATATGCGTAGAGTTCATTTCAGCGGCGGATATGAATCTCACCGATAATCTTTGATGAATTTGCAATTTTCGTTCTTACAATTCAGACAAAAAAGCGTACCTTAAGGAAAATCCACTAGCCCCGGCCCAAGTTCATTTTCATTCATTTCCAGTGGCGGCGCGTGCAAAGTGACAGCATTACATTTCGTCCATTCGTGATTCAACCCCATGCAAAACATCAATTTGAGGGAGTGCATTGTGTACCTTCAATATGTCGACCTTTTTTATGACTTTAAATGGACTAAATGTAATGTTGCCAGAGATTACACGCGTCGCCACTGCTCATGTCCATCAAGTAATAACGTTACGTGAGAGATATAGCGTTGACAAATTTCAAAGACTATCGATTGAGTTCCGCCTCTACTTCTGGAATGAGCTGTAGTTAAGCTACTATGATACAAAAACCTCGCAGTTTTATAACAGTTTCAACTAGCGTATTACAAAGCATATTTCTCTCTCTCTCTCTCTCTCTCTCTCTCTCTCTCTCTCTCTCTCTCTCTCTCTCTCTCTCTCTCTCTCTCTCTCTCTCTCTCTCTCTCTCTCTCTCTCTCTCTCTCTCTCTGTCTCTCTGTCTCTCTATCTATCTATCTATCTATCTATCTATCTATCTATCTATCTATCTTTCTATCTATCTATCTATCTATCTATCTATCTTTCTATCTATCTATCTATCTATCTATCTTTCTATCTATCTATCTATCTATCTATCTATCTTTCTATCTATCTATCTATCTATCTATCTATCGATCTATCTATCTATCTATCTATCTATCTATGTATCTCTATCTCTTAAGATCTTCCATATTCTTTCTTTCCTTCTTTCCCTTTCTTGCCACCCTCTCAAATAAGACTGCCATTTCTCGCGAAACTATCCCGTAGTTCTGAATTTAAATCATAATGTATAATACAATAGCTAAGGAGCATTAGGCAACATTGCGCTCTCATAAGAGTTTGATGCACTTTCATTGTAGTGACGAAGTGAGCCCCTTCGACTCAGCAACCACAATCTCTTTCATTTTCAGCATGTTTGAAAGTCAAGCTACTATCTTTTCATCATATTTTGCCTTTATTTCTTATTTTATATTTCCATTATTCCATTTTAGGCGTACGTTTCCTTTCTACCCCTATTATTTTTATGTTATAAAAAGAAATTATTTATGATTGTTTTATTCTTTGTTTCGCGACTCCTTTTCCATTTCCCACAGCAAACTCTAAAAGGGACTGAAGTATCTTTAACCGTTATCAGATACATTCCAATTTTCTATCTGGTACTGTTTTACTTAATGTCAAAAATGTGGGCTTCATCTTTCTGACTGTTTTTGTTTTTGTTTTTTTTTCGAGGCAGATTTTTATGCCAAGACAGCAATACATACGCAAGCAGAGGCGTCACGTGTAGTTTGGCAACGCATACAATTGGCATACATTTCGTCCATATAATATAACAGGTTATACAGGGTGTGGCAGACCACCCGTCCACTATCTTTATCTCAAAAACGGCCGAAAATTGCGCTTCGGGGGCAAAACTTTCATAGGGTGTATCGACCCCAAGGAATCCAATGAAAATATTTTCAGCCCCCCAAAACCACCCCTTGGGGGTTATTTAGGGGGGTGGGTACCCGTATCTCGAAAAAATCAAATGGAAAGGGTATGTTTCTACATTGGAATCTAATACGGCATACAAAAATAAAACTTTTTTATCGCTAAGTTTTTTTTTCTAAAAACCACCCTTTTCTGAGTTAGGGGTGGTTTTCAAAAAAATTATGGATAATCTTTGATTGACCGCTGTGACCCTCCAAATCATGGGATTTCAAAAAACTAAGAAGTTTCTGAAAGGGCAGACCAAGGGCTTTCTTTTGATGTATCACATGCCTATTTTTTGTGAAAAAGGGTACAAGGCCCCCTCACCCCAAAATTTTGGAGCTTCGGGGGGGCCCTACGTAAAAATTTTCAAAAGTAAAGGTATGGCTTGTGATACATCATTTGAAAGGTCTTTCAGAGATAAAAAAAGTGATATCCCCCAAAAGTCGTAAAAACAACCCCCTTCCAAAATGGCGGCCGTTTTAAGGTTAGGGGGCTCAAGGGGGGACCTTCAGAAAAACGATCCAAAATTGAACGATACATGACTAAAAGGGTCTTAAAAAGAGAAAAATAATGGTTCAAACCGCGAGTCAAACCGACTTTTCAATCCAAAGTTACGGCCGATTGAAATTTAAGGGTAGTTGGGTTTCCCAAAAAGGCACCCTTTTTCACAAAAAATAGGCATGTGATCAAAAGAAAGCCCTTGGTCTGCTCTTTCAGAGACTTCTTAGTTTTTTGAAATCCAATGATTTGGAGGGTCACAGTGGTCAATCAAAGATTACGCCTAAATTTTTTGAAAACCACCCCTAACTCAAAAAAGGGTGATTTTTAGAAAAAAAACTTAGGGATAAAAAAGTTTTATTTTTGTATGCCGTAATAAAACAACAAAAATGCTTCTAGAAAACTTTGATTCGGTGAAACATTTGGCTTTTTTATCACGAATTATGTGAGCATTGTAAGAACTACCACTGGGGCAATTTGGCAACGCTACATTTCGTCCATATACAGGGTGTGGCAGACCACCCGTCCACTATCTTTATCTCAAAAACGGCCGAAAATTGAACTTCGGGGGCAAAACTTTCATAGGGTGTATCGACCCCAAGGAATCCAATGAAAATATTTTCAGCCCCCCAAAACCACCCCTTGGGGGTTATTTAGGGGGGAGGGTACCCGTATCTCGAAAAAATCAAATGGAAAGGGTATGTTTCGACATTGGAATCTAATACGGCATACAAAAATAAAACTTTTTTATCCCTAAGTTTTTTTTCTAAAAACCACCCTTTTTTGAGTTAGGGGTGGTTTTCAAAAAATTTAGGGATAATCTTTGATTGACCACTGTGACCCTCCAAATCATTGGATTTCAAAAAACTAAAAAGTCTCTGAAAGGGCAGACCAAGGGCTTTCTTTTGATGTATCACATGCCTATTTTTTTGTGACAAAGGGTGCCTTTTTGGGAAACCCAACTACCCTTAAATTTCAATCGGCCGTAACTTTGGATTGAAAAGTCGGTTTGACTCGCGGTTTGAACCATTATTTTTCTCTTTTTAAGACCCTTTTAGTCATGTATCGTTCAATTTTGGATCGTTTTTCTGAAGGTCCCCCCTTGAGCCCCCTAACCTTAAAACGGCCGCCATTTTGGAAGGGGGTTGTTTTTACGACTTTTGGGGGATATCACTTTTTTTATCTCTGAAAGACCTTTCAAATGATGTATCACAAGCCATACCTTTACTTTTGAAAATTTTTACGTAGGGCCCCCCGAAGCTCCAAAATTTTGGGGTGAGGGGGCCTTGTACCCTTTTTCACAAAAAATAGGCATGTGATACATCAAAAGAAAGCCCTTGGTCTGCCCTTTCAGAAACTTCTTAGTTTTTTGAAATCCCATGATTTGGAGGGTCACAGCGGTCAATCAAAGATTATCCATAATTTTTTTGAAAACCACCCCTAACTCAGAAAAGGGTGGTTTTTAGAAAAAAAAACTTAGCGATAAAAAAGTTTTATTTTTGTATGCCGTATTAGATTCCAATGTAGAAACATACCCTTTCCATTTGATTTTTTCGAGATACGGGTACCCACCCCCCTAAATAACCCCCAAGGGGTGGTTTTGGGGGGCTGAAAATATTTTCATTGGATTCCTTGGGGTCGATACACCCTATGAAAGTTTTGCCCCCGAAGCGCAATTTTCGGCCGTTTTTGAGATAAAGATAGTGGACGGGTGGTCTGCCACACCCTGTATATGGACGATATGTAGCGTTGCCAAATTGCCCCAATGGTAGTTCTTACAATGCTCACATAATTCGTGATAAAAAAGCCAAATGTTTCACCGAATCAAAGTTTTCTAGAAGCATTTTTGTTGTTTTATTATTTATAAAGGAGCATGTTTTCATTTAATTTCAGAGGTCACGTGTAAGACTTACACGTGTACTTTGTTAACTTACACTGTAAGTACACCAAAAGAAATTTCTGATAGTTTCTAATCAAATTGTGATTTTTCATCAATTCTTTGTCAATAGTGTATTGACTCCATGCCTTGTCGCAAAGAAACTGCTTTTAGGGCTAAATAAGGAAGAGAATGCTAAAAAAAAATAGACTTCCTCTCCTGATATTCTTTCCTGGCCGAAGGAGGGAGAAGGGTACACACTCTACAGCGAGAAAGTAAGTAAACACTCACAATCAATTATTTGTACGGAGGCAAACTAATTCTAATAATAAAATTTCGTGTTTTATCAACTCGTCATTTATAGAATTTTTTTTCTGTTATGGGATAAGGCAATGGGTCAGTTGCAGGAGACTGAAATATGTTGTGTTTTTTATGAAGAAAATGAAAGTACTTGATGAGCTGAGAACCGACATGTCTTTAGTTTTTAATGGGGCAGTTGCAAGGGTCTGAAATATTGTGTTTTTTATAAAGAAAGTGAAAGTATTTATGATGAGCTGAGAATAAAGATGCCTTGGGTTTCTAAATAATTCCCATTTCTTCCGAGATGAGATTTCAGCCCAAAATACATTGTTTTAAAGGGAAATTCCGCGTAGTGACGTCACTACTCCCACGATTTCTGACAACTTTACGAGTGCGTATCTCCACAAACCGGGATATACTTATGAAAAAAACTAAAGGCACCATTGTTCTCAGCTCATCATAGGTATTATCATTTCTTCATAAAAAACACAACATTTCAGACCCTTGCAAGTTGCAAGTTGCAACTGCCCCATCAATAAGTCCCATTGTTCCGGATATGAGATTTTGGCCCAAATCGGGTAATATGTGCTTATTTTTGCCACTTTCAAGTAATACATTCCTCCTTTAATATCTTATTCTGCCGGTTAGCAGAGGAGCTAAGAGGGCCGAGCTCCCTTTTTTGCCCTTGGCCGAGCTCCCTTTTTTGCCCTTTCCCCCCAAGGGCGTGCCGAGGGGGAGGGGGGGGGGGGCACGTGGGTACCCTCGCTCCGGGCGTCACTCTCCGGGGGCGGCAAAATCAGGATGAACAACCAAAAAAAAAAAAAAAAGTTATCAAATTTCAAAATGAATTACTGTGGCAAAATCAGTGGTGTAACACGCAACAAAAAAAAAAAAACAAACAAACAAAAAAAAAAAAAAACAAAAATTAATGGAACCAGCATCGTTTAGCTTAGTTATTTGTTTCCATCATTTACCCAAGGTCCTTAGGCTTTTCTTGAGACGCCAAAGCTCAGAACAAAATTATAAAAGTTGGGCGTAAAGGTCGACTCACATGAAACTCACACATCATGTACTTATGAACTTATACAAATCCACACGGAGGGCTTCTTCAATCCCGAGAGTAGATTTTCAATTCGAGTGATGTACATCCTTTGTATCCATTGAAATGATTTACATCCCTCGAAAAAAAAATGAACGAACTTTTACCTGATGAGTAATATCTTTTCAAATTGGAAAGTATTTGGATCGCGGCAGAGTAGTGACGCTATCCGTGAAAGCATTTGCGGTTCCTCTTTTTTCTTCGCGCCACTGATACGTTCAATATACGTTTAGCCTCCCACCCCTTTCGGAAATCATCGTACACGCGAACGTGTGTTTATTGAATACTCCAGAGGAAGCTCGATACGTCAAAGGGAAAGCGAATGAACGAAAAGATGAGGCGAAAAAAAAAAATCAAAAATCAAAAGTCAGAACGCAAATTATCGAGCGGTATTCCTCGCGCGTCATTACTCTTTCATATAAGTAGTTTGAGAATATATGTATATCAATGATGCATGCATATAAATATGATTTTTCGATGCTCATCTTAACGTCCCACTATTTCGCTCTCACAGTTATAAGAAAATTTCGTTCTTTTTATTCCGTTGAATATTTTTGTCAAAGAGTAAACAAGAATTCCAACAAAACGGTAGTATAGGAGGTGCGTGGCAGTGATGGGCAAATAACCGAATAACGAATAATCGCACGAATAATTAACTAAAATTATTCGCATTATTCTCATGTTATTTCTGTTAGTAAATCAAAGTTTTAACACTACCAGTCCTTCATCTTATGACAGATGAATATGCTAGTATTGTCAAAACTTCAATTTACTAATAGGAATAACATGAGAATAATGCGAATAATTTTAGTTAATTATTCGTAGTTATTCGTTATTCGATTATTTGCCCATCACTGGCGTGGCAGGTTAGGTTAGGTTGTCGAAACCGAAAAATCGGCCGCTGATTGGCTGGCGAAAGTCTGGGCCCCCTGAGATTGCTCGTTACGGAGATTTAACATGGGATTTTTGACTTTGCCTTATTTAAAGTTAAATTCCAATAAAATAATTGCTCCTTACTTAGGGAAATTTAATTTATATTTTTTTTGAGGATATACCGAAGATATTGATGGGTCATACAAATAACTTCATCGAAAAATTAACAGAAAAACATTAATTTGAAAGTAAAATTACGGGCATTTTTTTTCCGCCGTCACGTCCGAAAGTGATCAGCTAAACTTCGTATTATTGTTTTGTGGATTTGTGATTAAATCTTCGGTTTTCTTCATGAAGTCGGCGTATTTCCTTCTAAAAATGAACTTTACATGCATTTCAAACCATCTGCACTAAAACTAAAACAAGAAAAATAGATAAAACAACTGCTAGACCTCACACTCGGCCCGACCTGTGCGGAGAGTGGAAAACACGGCAAAAAATTGCCCGTAATTTTACTTTCAAATTCATGTTGTTCTGTTAATTTTTCGATGAAGTGATAACTATGACCCATCAATATTTTCGTTATATCCTCAAAAAATATAAATTGAATTTCCCGAAGGTAAAGAGCAATGATATTCTTGGACTTTAACTTGAAATAAAGGAAAGTCGAAAATCCCATGCTAAATATCTACAAGAGTGATCTCAGGGAGCCAGCCCAGAATTTCGCTAGCCAATCAGAGGCCGTGAAATTGATAGCGAAATTCGATAATAATTCGACTATGCCACGCTCTCCTACAGTTTTGTTGGGACTCTTGTTCATGGGCGCCCGCAGAAAAATTTCCAAGGGGGGGGGCAAAATTGTTGAACCTCAATGGAGGGTCTTGTAGACCTCCCCCCCCCCCCCCCCCCAGGGAAAAAGGGAAAATTTTTCTTTTCATCCAAATGGTGTACACTTATTAAGCCATGGTAGGTGTCTCAAATAATAGTAATACTTTTGACGTGTTTGATATAATGGATAAAGAGACAGCAGACGAAAATGATATCAAGGAAATCGTTTAATTCTAATATTCCTTGCGAAAAATGGGTTAAAATTACAAAATATACAAATAATGAAGTTTGTTAACTATTCATTCTTTGATTAACATTGCATTTTTTTTCATCAATTCATTTTTTATCGTGAAATTTTGACTTTTTTGAATTCCGGGGGGGGGGGGCAAGTGCCCCCTCTTGCCCCCCGCTGCGGGCTTCCATGCTCTTGTTTACTCTTTGATTTTTATTTGGTCAACAGTTTTTGTCCGCATAGCTTTTCAATTTTACGCAGCAATCACAATGCTGTAGGAAACGTATGTATCAATAGACCTATTACTCATATTATACTCATCTGACTTGTTTAATATTTTACTATTTATGTGGTCGCCAAGTTACGTTAATTACAGGTCTTATAAACTGCAAAATTGAAACTGAATATTTCATGCGCGGGAATGAGATTGAGAGGGCGTGGGACGTCCTAGCAGGTATATGATCGTTCGCTTACAATGAACAGTTTTAAAGCGAAGTCAACGGTTAGCCAACAACCACAACAATGCACTCATCGCTCACAATCGGTTGTGATAAAACTCGCGTAGCGTTCCAAACTGTATCACAAATGTTGCCAATAGTGGAGAGATTCGACCACACGTGGAATATTCTGAATAAACTATTTCATTCATTTATACATGCATGACATGGCAGTACATGGGGGTTACGTGAGAGCGAGAGAGACAAACTTCGTTTGGAACGCTCATCGACGGCTTCCGCCATTTCTAAAACCGTCTATAGACCTGTTTAGTGACGACGTCACGATCAAAATTGGATCGAAAGAAATGCATTATATCGCTCACTCTTGTAGATTTACACATACGAAATCAGACCCGAATTTTCGACTGCAAATTCATTCAATCTTATCGCACCATTAGATTCCACGTACTATGTAAAGTATCTTTTCACTCCAACATAATTCATATAAATGATCATAAGTGAATTTCCAATCACAGTAAATTGTATCGAAAGATGTCTCGAAAGGTCTGAAATATAGGAAAATTTACTGGCTGTTAAGGCCAGACTCAAAACTATCCGTTGATAATAAGGTCCTACTCTATAAACAGGTATTGAGACCAGTATGGGCGTACGGTTCCCAGCTTTGGGGGTGCACCGCAAATAGTAACCTGAGGCCTATTCAAACCTTCCAGAATATGGTCCTAAGGAAAATTGTTGGGGCGCCCTGGTATGTCAGAAATTCTGACATACACAGGGATCTAGGCGTCGATGACGTCAGAACCCACATTAAAAAAATAGCTGAGAGGTACGAAGCTTTGATTTGAATAGACTGTTTTATTAGAGCGATATATCGTATCAATTGCCGTCCGAAGACCTCTAGTTCCAAAAAACTCAGATTCATTGTATTTTCTCCTTAAGCGCACTTTTGAACGGTTTCGGCTATTAAATCAATCAATTTATGCGATGTTTTGTTGCGATTATGAATTCTAGGTCCTTGAAAATGCTCAGTAATTATTCTTAGTTCCGCTGCTGAAACTGCCGAAACTAACCCTTTGTTTACCGGAGGAACAAATTTGTACCACCAAAGTAACATGGTTTTAAACGTGTTCTTCAAAAAAACTCACTAAGTGGACATCAATTAAACTAAACGAGAAAAGTTCATTATATTATTGAGATTGATAATAAGGAATTTGTGAGGAGGGATTGTAATAGTTTGGGGTTTAAAGAATTTTGACTAGATTTTACAGATTAAACGATGCATTGGGGGTTGAAATCACCCAAATTCTCGCCAGATTCTCACCCATTCCACAACAACAACAATAACATTGGGTGTGGCTCCAACCTCAAAATGCATCGTTTTATCCGTTGGTAATATTTTGTTGTGATCTCGGCAGTTTTGGACGTGGAACCAGGCATAATTAAGCATTTTTGAGGACGCAGAATTCATAATTCATTAATTGTTTGATTTAATACCCTAAATTTCCGTTCAAAAAGCCTCTTATAGAGAAATACAATGAATCAGAATTTGTTTGAAACCAGGGTCCTCGGAAGAAATCGATACGATATATAACGCTAAAAACAGTCTATATTCATTACAATGGGCTTGTTGCAAACTTTTGATATAGCTATAGATGGTCTATTCTGATGTAAAATCGCGTGAAAATATCATTGGAAGCATCTTAAAGTCTCAAAATCCACCCACAATGCCGGCCGTTGGATACCACTAACTATGGACTAACTCTTGGATGTCTTGGTGACACCACTGCTCTCAATTAAGGTGATTCCAGGCAAGTAATTTCCAGATTTCCATCGATGCATAGCGCCATCACTCTGTAGCAGATTTTGGGAAAAGTCGTGTTTTTGTCATATTAAATTGAAGACAAAGCCAAAAGCCAAAATCCAAAAACACCAGCCCCTGCGTAGTTTTTTTATGGATCTTTTGAGCCTGAAACGAGCCAAATTGCTTGAGAATTAAAGCAGTAGTTTATTATGGAATTCATTTCGCCACAATGCTTTGTTAGTGCGAGTGAAGACAAGTAATAATATGTCTATCCGCCTCGTTCGCACTCATTGGGACTTATGAGAATTTTCGTATTTCATAATTCCTGGCTTTATTTTTGAGCATTTCAGCATGAAACTTTCAGGGTATCATCTTGATAGGTATATTTGCAGGTGCTGACGTTTCTAGCTCTTTGTACTTTTTCCGTTAATTAATCAATTTTAGCCAAAAACTGTTGAATTTTTGAGCAGCGCGAAGTGGTGTCCAACACGGGTCGAAGTAATCGATCCAGGAATCATCATAAGATTAAGTTTTAAAATGATGTAATAATTAACGATCCGCTGACAGCAAGTGGCGTAGCGTGCAATTTGGCAACGTTGCAGTTCGACCATTTAAACAATTAAACCCATGAAAAAGATCAAAGTATTTGGTGTTCGGTGAACACCTTCGAATTCGACGTAATTACTTGGGTTTAAATGTACAACAGTACAACAGTACAACGTTGCCAGATTGCACGCTACGCCACAGTCCGCTGATCATACCCTCTGATTTTGAGTCGCAATGTTATCCGACGTAACTCGGGCTCGGTTTTTACCGACGAGAAGCTTGTTTAATTTTCAGTGGCGTGCAATTTGACAACGTGGTATTTTGTCCATTTAAACGCATGTGGAAGGTCGATTGCGAAGGTGTTCACCGAACACCCAATAGCTCGATCTTTTTCATAGGATTTAAAGGACAAATTGCATTGTTGCCAAATTGCACCCTACGCCACTGTTAATTTTCAGTTTTTCGCTCCTCAACAGAATCCTGTGCAGGTCGATTGTGGTGGCATGACGTATAGATTGCAGTCTGGCAACTTTGCGTTTTGTCCATTTAAACACATTATAACGATCGAATTATTAAGTCTTCAGAGACAATACCCTTGAATTCGACCTTGTGTGTTGGTTTTGGACCAATTGTACGATACTCTCATGGTCGACCAGGTCGATCCACGTGCACGTCCTCCGCGCACAGTGTTGCCAATTTTGGCGGGAGATTCAAAATTGTCTTTTGATTTAAATGAGATCATATGAGCGTAATTTTGTACCTACGTAAAACGGCAACATTAAATGATCTTAATTTGAACAAATGTAAAATAATCGATTATCACACCTCACCTAAAATCGATGTTTTGCATAGGTTTTATTGGAAAAAATTTGCTTTTTTTACCCTTCCTCTTCTTTTCGGTGCGGCAACATTGTAAGAAAGACATTCCTGACCCTGAGAACGCTTCCATTTTTTATGCCCTGCATTCCACCCCCACTTCAACAATGTGTAAATATATTTTTTTCTGAACATTAAATAGCAGCAAACAAAACTTTATGACCGGTGTTAAAAGTGGGTATAGGTGATATAAGTGGGTCGTTTTGGATATTGTCCTCGCTGCGATTTTTCTTTGAGGGGAAGAAAATAATCACATACACCGCTGAGCCGCTTTACTTCAAAACCGCCGCCGGATCTCGCAAAAATTTCAATATATTTTTTTTTTTTCGTGATATACAGTTTTCTTATTATTAAAGTCATTTCAGCGACCAAAAAATTATGAGACAGGTTAAGTTTCAAAAACTCATGAAAACATTTTAGAAGTTTTATTAGTATGTCATCATTTGAACGCCAATGGAAGAAATCCAGTTTTCGTGCACATCAAATGTTTCTATAGCCCTTTCAAAACGTTTTATATGCAGCAGTCCAGAGTGGGCAAGGTCAGGATTCTATTCAGATATTTTATAATGAAATAAATAAATTGCCAAGTTATGGCCGAATACTTTGAATTTTACTTTATATACGCACCTACACACTCCCAAATTATTATCTTGGGTTATGCGTATACAGGGTGTTTCAGACCACCTGGCCAGCTTTTATTGTGGCCAAACTAAGGCAAATATGAACAATCGGTAAAACACGTGTAACGTATATCGACCCCAAAGAATTCGGGGAAATATTTTCAGCCCCCCAAAACCACCCCTTGGGGATTATTTAGGGGGGGGGGGTACCCGTATCTCGAAAAAATCAAATGGAAAGGGTATGTTTTGACATTGGAATCTAATACGGCATAAAAAAACAAAAACTTTTTCATCCCCAAGTTTTTTTTTCTAGAAACCACCCTTTTTTGAGTTAGGGGTGGTTTTCAAAAAATTTATGGGTAATCTTTGATTGACCGCTGTGACCCTCCAAATCATGGGATTTCAAAAAACCAAGAAGTTTCTGAAAGGGCAGACCAAGGGCTTTCTTTTGATGTATCACATGCCTATTTTTTGTGAAAAAGGGTACAAGGCCCCCTCACCCCAAAATTTTGGGGCTTCGGGGGGCCCTACGTAAAAATTTTCAAAAGTGAAGGTATGGCTTGTGATACATCATTTGAAAGGTCTTTCAGAGACAAAAAAAAATGATGCCCCTCAAAAGTCGCAAAAACAACCCCCTTCCAAAATGGCAGCCGTTTTAAGGTTAGGGGGCTCAAGGGGGGACCTTCAGAAAAATTATCCAAAATTGAACGATACATGGCTAAAAGGATCTTCAATCCAAAGTTACGGCCGATTGAAATTTAGGGGTGCCTTTTTGGGAAACCCAACTACCCCTAAATTTCAATCGGCCGTAACTTTGGATTGAAAAGTCGGTTTGAGGGCAAAATAACACAAAAAACTACATTTTTTATGGGGGAAAAAACGAAGGATGGGGATAACCCCCCCTCCGCCCCACTCCCCCTACTCCCCCCTTGCGTGACTGCGTTACTATAATTTTTTTAAAGAAAAACACTCCATGTTCAGTACTCATTCAAATATAAAGGAGGTAAGAAGAAGTATTATTAAATACGTGATGTAAAACGGTCCATAGACCAGGTATAATGTTTTATTGAGATAGTTTTATTTACATTTTGTTGAGGATTTAGGTTCTTTAATTAACCCTCTCATGGGAAGTGGTATACATGTGTGTCATTTTATGTAACATGGGATTCAATGCAATTTAAATAGACATTTTGCAAAAGATTGTTTGACCAATCAACATTCTTAGAAAACTGCCCTCTTTTAATTGACGGTCTAAAAAAATCTCAAAAAAGTCAAAACGCAAAATGCGTGCATGAAAGGGTTAAAGCCATTCTGGAAGCACTGTGTTGTATCGATTTAAGGCTTTGTATCGCTGAAATTTGCTATTATTTTTTGAAAATTCAGGACTTCAAAGGATGCAGGTATCCCCGGCACAGAGAAAACGTTGTTCAGAATATAATATAGGATTGATGTGAGACGTGAGTCCTCGATAAAACTAGGGCGTTTTCGTTATTGATAAGATTAGCTCTTTGCTTCTCTGAATTCTACGCGCTCTCATTCTTTTTAGGGTTAAAAAGTACGTATCTATGTACTATGCTTTGCTACAATTTTCTTGGAGACTACTTTAGCATACCGTGTATACAGGGTGTACCAGACCACCCGGATAGGGCATTTTTCTCGCGAACTACTGAACCAAATGATTTGAAACAAAAAAGTCAGATAGGGAATTGACCCTAAATTTTCCGTTTTTGATAATTTCAAAAGCCCCCGATAGTCCCTTGGGGGGTTTTTAGGGGGGCTCAAACACATTTTTCAAGTTTTCTTGAAAAAAATTTCGATAAAGGTATTTAAAAAAGTTCATATTTGTAAATAGGAGGCAATTGGCGACATTTTTGCTTAATTATTTTTCCCAAAAACCCTGAATTTTTATAGTTATAGGGGCTTTTTGGAATTTTTTGAATCGGCCCTTGTGACCACCCTGTTCACAATTTTTCAAAACTCATCACAAATTCTGAAAGAACACATCAATACCTTTCGATTAATGTGCCACATGTTACCTTCCAGTATGAAAATAAAGTTTTATTCGCTAAATCAAAATTTTGGGGCTTATTTGGCTCAATTCATTGAATCGCTCCAATTCTGCAATTGAAGCCCCAAAATTTTGATTTAGCGAATAACACTTTATTTTCTTACTGGAAGGTAACATGTGGCACATTAATCGAAAGGTACCGATGTGTTCTTTCAGAATTTGTGATGATTTTTGAAAAATTGTGAACAGGGTGGTCACAAGGGCCGATTCAAAAAAAAATCCAAAAAGCCCCTATAACTAAAAAAAATTCGGGGTTTTTGGAAAAAAAAAATTATAGGAGCAAAAATGTCGCCAATTGCCTCTTACTTACAAATATGAACTTTTCTAGACAAAGTTGACAATCACCTGAGGCCCCTAACCGCGATGACCATCAAACGCCTAAGAAGTTCAGGAATTCCCGTTTAAATTACTAAAAAGCTCTTAGTGGTCAAAAAACAGAATCAAAGTGAGCACATTTTGAGCGTGCAAACAGAACTAAATTAGGTACGACAAAACACATTTATGTAAAAAAAAAATCGAAATCGCCTTCGCGATGGCAAATCAAAATGCGCGGCTATTCAACGAGAGACGAAATTGGACGGCCTGCTGCGTAGGTAGTAATAAAACGAGGATAGAAGCGGAAATGAAAGGCGGTCTCCGATTGACTTCACTCGTGAGCCATATGTGTTTGGGAGGTTGTATTGGAATTAACATGAGGGTTTTGTTCCAAGCCATTTTTCCTCAAAATCTGCGCACAGTTCATGCGCCAGAAACCCGATTTTTCATTTTTTTTTTTTTTTTTTTTTTTTACTATAAATTAAAATCATTTGTTTTTGATCAGCTAGGGTATTTTTGCTCAAAATTTTGGTTATTGAACGGAGTACGGGGCTGTTGCACACATTTGCTGTAAGCGATTTAACAATCGATTCTCGTGTAAAAACCTCCAAAAATAACGATGTTAGCACTGAAAACTTCCGAAATCCACTCCTTAACTCAATAAACACTTTTTTTTGCGCGAGTGTAATTGTGGCATAGGACAGTAATAATGGGAGATTCCTATCTTAATTTTGTCACTCTCTCTATGCTGACAAGGATATGATTCACGAAGTAATTAGTCATCAGAGTAAGTGATCCACATCTAATGAAAAGTACCGTGACATCTAGTGACACGGTGTCAAATGAAAGTCGTCTCTTATTGCGGTCACTTCTTGATGGAGTTACAGCATATTGTTAGATGGGAATCTCCCATCATTACTACCCCATGCCACCATTACACTCGCGCAAATATAAGCGCTCAATGAGTTTAGGGCTGGATTTCGGAAGTTTTTAGTGCTGCCAATGTGATTTTTGACGTTTTTATATACCATAATCGACTATTCAATCGCTTACTGCAAAAGTGTGCAACAGCCCCAATTTTGTTCAAAATTGTTATCGTGTACGCGAAATAAAAGGTGACGTTTTTAATGATGCAGAAAATGAAAAATGATCTTCGATTGGCTGAAAATACGCCAAGTTCCGTTTTTTTAGGTTTTATGGAAAGGAGCACGGAACGGCGTATGAAACGACGACCAAATCTAAAAGACCAAGTTTAACTAATGTATTCTTTGGAGCGCAGCAAGTAAATAGCGCAAATGAAAAAAAAAAAAAAAAAAAAAAATTCGTCCTCATCCCTCAATCACTTTTCAAACACGTTGCCATCGGCACTTGCCAGTTGTTGTGATACGAGGAAAGTGAATATAGATGCGGAGCTTTCAAGACTAAGAGTCAGCAGCTTTCTGAAAGAACATTATGTGTTTTGTTTTAAAGGCGAGGCAAAAAGACACTGTTGTCACATCGCACGGCTTCTTACTTCCATAAGACACATTAGAAAATAAAGTCGTGTAATCTGACAACGCCGCAAAAGAAGATGAGGCATGACCGTGAAGTCGGTCACGGGGGGAGCGGGAAAAAAAAGATGAATTATTTGATTTTTAAGATCCACTTAGAGAGCTCTAATACCTCTATGATGTTTGCCACAGGGTGCCTGTGAAGTAACTAAGTTTCAGCATCTTTAAATACGAACGTAACGCGCCTTTTGTAACTCACAAACTTCCGCCTACACTTTTTGCCCCGCGGTGTTTTCATACTTGTCGTGATTCTTCTCGCTTTCATTTTCCCCTTCTCAAAAGGAGCATTTAATAGATTCTATTCTATCATGTTTCCTTTGGAAGGGGGTCCGGGGTCCTGATCCTTGATCCATTCTTCCCATCGTATATCCTGTCTCAAAGAGTGCACTAAAAGTCAATGATAATATACGTTCTGCTTACACGGAAAAAAGACTGGTAGAATCTACTATCTGCATAGCTGATTTTGGCGTCTGTTGGCAAGTATGGTAAATTACACCATGATATGGTAAATGAAACATACCCTGTGGTAAATTAGGGTAATATGCTGGTATATTTTACTAGTGAAATTCACAATACTTGCTAGCAGACTTCAAAATCAGGTATGCAGATGGTAAATTCTACCAGTCTTTATTCCCGTGTATAATGTTAGAGGCGAATCGTGCTATTTGGCAACGTAGGATTGTGTCGAAGAAGTCGAATTCAATAGTCATCGTCAATCTCTAAATAGTTCGATATTTTTTGTGGGTTTAAATGGATCAAATTCAACGTTGCCAGACCACACTATAATCGCCACTCTGTACTATGACCTTCAAAAGAAAGTCCTTTGATATATATAGAAACCGCCCTTGATAATTTTGTCCATTATTTTCCAAAGAGTTTTAGATTGTTTGAGTCATACTTTCCAGTGGTAATTCTGTTAGACGCTAATAAAATACCTGAAAACTGCAAAACTCTTTAAAACTGGTCAAAAGATGGAGAGACGAAAACAGTAGCGGCGGCCAATGCCATAAGGTCCAATTATCCATGAAAATCATTGGTTGCCAATGAAAATTCCATTGGCCGCCAATGCAAATTCATGGGCGACCAGTGAAATTTTTATTGGCAATCAATGGAATATGCATTGGTGACCAGTGATTTCAGTATGGCCGCCAATGAATTCATGGATAATTGGACCACATGGCATTGGCCGTCAATGAAAAACTTTTACTAGGGGTAGCGTACAATTTGGCAACGTTTCACTGTGTCTATTTAAACCCATGTAAAAGGTCGAATACAAAGATGTTCAACGAACACCCTATAGTTCGATCTTATTAATGAGTTTAAATGGACGTATCACAACGTTGCCAAATTGCACGCTACGCCACTGGATGAAAATTTCTACCAGGATTCTTTCTTTTGAAAGTCTTATGGTAATTGCATATAATGCTCAAGTTATACATTTGACAACTACATTCTTGTGAGGAAAGGGGGGATGAATCGTTGGAAATAATTGAATAAAAGAACCGCGCATAGTTTCCGCCTAAAAAATGGGAGGGGGGGGGGGTAAGAGGAAGCTAACCGAATGTTTACCGAGAAACCTTCATGATATTACTGTTATTTACAAGGTAGCGCTCTTACTTTGCTCATATACGTACGACAATTGAATGAATCTCAATAAAAATTTGAATCCGTGTAGAATTCACATCAAGATATTTGCTAACGCTGAGGGTGCTTTGAGAATACGCCAGAGACCTTCCAGCTTTGAATTGAGTCAGCGACATTTTTAAGCGTGCCATACAAAGTACAGGGTGTCCCAGACCACCCGTGTAGGTACTTTTTCTCAAAAACGGCTGGGAGTAGAGAGCTGAAACAAAAAATTCAGATAGGGAATTGACCCCAAAGAATTCAATGAAAATATTTTCAAAGCCCCCCGAGGCCCCCCGGGGGGTTTTGGGGGGGTTCGAAACACATTTTTTTTTCATTTTTGGCGGGAAAAGCCTATAAAAGGTACAAAAATAAGTTCAGATTCTAAAAGAACAACTCATTGCCGACATTTTTACTCCAGTAACTTTTTCCAGAAAACCCCAACTTTTGGGTTATGGGCCCTTTTGGGGGAAATTTTCATTCGACCACTGTGACCACACTATTCAATATTTTCCAAAAACTAAAATTCATCTGAAAGAAGAGATTAAGACCTTTCGATTGATGTGCCACATAATACCTAAAAGTGAAAATTAAGGCCCCCACTTAGATTCCAAAATTTGGGGGTCTTTGAGCCCCCCCCCCCCACGTAAAAAAGTCAAATAGCAAGGTATGGCTTGTGATACATCGATCGAAAGCCCTCAAAGAGTAGAATAAGATTACGCAATCCAAATTTCTACAACCATTACTTTAAAAATGGCGGCCATTTGAAAATTATGGGTGTTCAAAGGAAAGTCCTGGGAAAAGAGTCCAAGGATGAACGATACATAGATTGAAAGGCCTTAAAAAAAGCAAACGATGGCGCAAACCGCAAATCAATCCGCCTCTTCAATCAAAAGTTATGACCGATTGAAACTTAAAGGGCTCAATAAGGCCTATTTAAGGCTGCTTAAATTTCAATCGGTCATAACTTTTGATTGAAGAGGCGGATTGATTTGCGTTTGCGCCATTCGTTTGCTTTTTTAAGGCCTTTCAATCTATGTATCGTTCATCCTTGGACTCTTTTCCCAGGACTTTCCTTTGAACACCCATAATTTTCAAATGGCCGCCATTTTTAAAGTAATGGTTGTAGAAATTTTGGATTGCGTAATCTTATTCTACTCTTTGAGGGCTTTCGATCGATGTATCACAAGCCATACCTTGCTATTTGACTTTTTTTACGTGGGGGGGGGGGGGCTCAAAGACCCCCAATTTTGGAATCTAAGTGGGGGCCTTAATTTTTCACTTTTAGGTATTATGTGGCACATCAATCGAAGGTCTTAATCTCTTCTTTCAGATGAATTTTAGTTTTTGGAAAATATTGAATAGTGTGGTCACAGTGGTCAATGAAAATTTCCCCCCAAAAGGGCCCATAACCCCAAAAGTTGGGGTTTTCTGGAAAAAGTTACTGGCTTTGAATGGCCCTACAGACCAACAAATGAAAGTTATTCTGGTAAGAGATCGATAATGATATGTTTCTTAAAAAATCATACTCTTCTTGTTTTTTCTTTCTTTTTTTCAATTACTCATGAGTCATAAACACTCTCAGTAGCTCAAAAATAAGCATTGTTATTTGGCACGTCGAGGTTGATCTCGTTTTTATTCCTCTTGGTGAGCAACTGAATAATGCAATACAAATTTATTAAACTTGGTTTTGTAGCTCTTAATATGAGCTTTCAGAATTTATATAGTTATATATTCTTTTTTCAATCGTTTAACCGCCATCTTGATTTTAGAGGGGACAGAACTTTTGGCCAGACTGTGTATAGCCAATCAAAATCTATACTCCCGGATGGCGAGACTCTTTCATATACAGGGACTCTAGGTGTGGCATGGGCTTAAAGCATTGAGCAGAAGCTCTACGCGTCTTGTTTCTCATAACGATTTCTCGCTCAGCTTTAGATTATCTCTTCCAGCCGTATGAAAGCTCCGGATAATATAAATCTGACGTTTCTATGTAAGTAAATACAGAGGCGCGTGCGGTACACGAAACCGAGAATTTTCCAGGAAACCAGAAGCTATGAGCAATTGTATTTTAACGCTGAGGCTTTTCTTTAAAGGTCTGTGTGTTTTTTTTTTTTTTTTTTAGATTCGACGAATAATAGTATCTACTATTTATACAAAAACTATATCAACCTCGTCCCTTACTATAACGGAACGAAAAACTGAACTGTGTACATATATTTGTAGGTTTATTGATGCGTACCTATAGTGATGTAGCATACCTATGTGGGTCAAGGTTCTCACGGCCAATTTTACAGGGACAGGGAGAAGCTTTAAGAAACTGCATTATTGTTTTCTAGCATAGATAAAATAAGACTGCAGTCACCGATAATCCAAGAATTCCTCTTTCCTCTCTCTGCCTGTATGTGAACACGTTAGTTCGGAAATGAGGACCAGTGCTGCCAGATTTAGCATAAAAATAAATTTTTACATACAAAAATGTCAATAAGTGTGTATCTTTTTTGCCAAATCTGACAGCAGTGGCGTGGCAAGCAGGGGCGGAGGGGGCGGTCCACCCCGGGTGACACTATCATGGGACGACACTCGCAGTAATACCCACCAATTGTGAAGAAAGTGGAGAAAAAGGGAAAAAGAGAGGAGATAGGGGGAAGAAAGACGAGAGACAAGAAAAGGAGAGGAACAAGCAAGAGGAAAAATTAGAAAGAGATTGTATTGGGAAAATAGAGAGATACTGAAAGAATGTAAGAGGACCTGCCCCAGTCTCAAAAGATATGAAAACCGGCCCTTGAGAGCGATGATCGACTCCATTTGCCAAACTGAATCGATTGAGGGGTCACAAGCTGGGTTTTGGTGACATCGACTTTTCGCCCATGTTTTTGAGTCATGAGTGTATTTTGAAGTAGCTGATAATTGATTAAATTTACTATAGACCTGTATGAATAGTTTGACAAATAATTGATATTTCCCCTTTTCTATTTTATTCTTAAATTTTTTTTACTTGATCCTTGAAGATGGCGAAAAATGGGCTCCAAAAATATTGTTCTTCTACTTTTAAGGGGGGGGGGGAGGGGTTTGACTCTATAGTGCTTCGCCCCGGGTGACACTAATCCTTACTATGCCACTGGCTGGCAGTACTGAAAAGGATATAGACGAAGGGGCGGAAGTCACCTGACCGTCCCTAAGCTATACAGCCCATTTCTAATACACGCGTGTGAGAGAGAGAAAGACTTAGTTCCTGGATCCAAATTGGTGTACTGTGGTCTCTGTCCAAAAAAAATTTGGTAAAAATCATTGAAAAAATTCATCAAAAATCTTTGTTTCCAACATTCTAAGCCTACATACTTGAAAACTTTCTGGTGACATTTCTTGGTTTGAATTATACTTGTTAATAGCGTTTCCTGTATTTAAAATTGGTCCTAAGAGTTTATTAAGGAATAATTTATGAAAAGTTTACCTCCTTATCCTGGTCTACTTTTGACAATCTCAGACCATGGTGAGGTGCAGTGGCGAAGCGTGCTACCTGGCAACATTGTACTTGGTTCATTTAGACTCACGGAAAGAATCGATATATCTAGGAATTGGCGATGACCACCGAATTCGACCTTTTCCATGGATTCAAATGAGCTAAATGCTACGTTGCCAAATAGCACGCTTCGCCACTGGTGCGGTGGTGGGCGGCTTCATCCTTTTGACTGTATTTTATATCCTTTATCTTAGTTACTTCAAAATATTTTGGAATTTAGAGTATTATGTTTTGAATAATTCAAAACGTATAAACTACATAAATTTTTCCAAAAGTGTTATTTGACCCTTTTATACGCTGCTACGTCCATATGCTCCGAATTTTGTTTTTACGTGTTAACAAAAGGACACTTCAAATATCGAACAGTAGCGGCTCATATTCAACTAGAGTCGTGGCGTGCAATTTAGCAATGTCGCATTTTGTCGTTTTAAACCAGGGCTGCCGTTTTGCGTGTATAATCAATGCTATTTTTCTATTCACCGATGATTCCACCGGTTGAGAAAAGATTACACAGTTCAGTTCAGTGTATGACTGTAATGCACGAAAATACTCTGATCTGTAATCTTTCCTTAATCGATGGAGACTCCGTTGATTAATTAAAATATCCGCAAGTTTTTTAAAGTCATCGACGACTCCACCGGTTGAGAAAAGATTACAGATGCGAGTATTTTGGCTCATTACAGGCATGCACTGAACTGAACTGTGTAATCTTTTCTCAACCGGTGGAATCATCGGTGAATTGAAAAATAGCATTGATCATACGCAAAACGGCAGCCCTGTTTCAAACCCATGTGTAGATGAGAACCGCTTCCAGGTGGCGACATTCCATTGACTCTTCCCGTTACCACGGATTTAATAAGAAGATCAATAATTATTGGTTATGAAGAAGAGACGTCTCCCAGGCCTAGAAAACTGTATTGAGTCCTATTCCTGTCAATTACTATTTATCACATCCTGATCCTGTTCATCCAAGTCATACTTTCCTGAGTAAACAAGCAGTAATAATAATTTATTCTCCTTTTTATCTTTCTTGTTATTGGTAGCATTCCTACTTTGATTAACACCTTGAAAAAGATCGAATGTTCGAGGGTTTTCACCGAGCACCCATTCATTAGTTCGATCTTTTTCGTGGATTTAAAAGGGCAATAAGTTGCAACGTTATTGTCAAAGTGAAAATCAAATCACGCCGTGCGCGTGTGCAATCCGGCAACGAACGGATTTTTCTCTCTTTGAACCTCTGCCTTCTGCAAACCACTAATATACAGAGGTCACGGGTTGGAATCCCAGCCAAAGTGACAAGATTCGACGAACTCAGATCCCTTCATCTCGGAAGTACATATATGTAACTTTTCTCTCTTGCATCTTTCTTCTCCCTTCCATTTCGTCTGTTGGGCTCTATTTGGCGTAAAAGTACTCTTAAACTTTCGAAAAAAAAAAAAAAAAAAAATGTTAAATATTCACGGATTTTTTAGACAGACATGAAAGAAATGGCAAAATTCATGATTGCCAGGTTGCACGGGCCGCCTCTGATATCGAGCGGTGTAACCCAAATTCTTGACAAATCGTTGTGTAAGTGTAAAAGCGGACAGAGTTGGGCAACCGAATAATCAGAAATAATTAAATCAGTCTGGCAATAAAGTTACGATGCTTGAGATGTGACACCATTGCCTGTGAGGAGGTATGGTCAATGGACCAAATAGTTTGTCGAATAATCTGATTTTCTTGCGTTGCCAAACTAGAAAAATAATTCGTCGAATAATATTCGTCCAACTTTGGAAGCGGATGACTGTAAAACTCTGATTCAAAAGCATCTTATTCAAAAGTGCAATAAATATAGTTTTCTCATAGGAATTGTGGTTCGAATACATTTGAAACACTTACGGCTCGTGCGATGTGGCACCGTGGGCTTTTTTCCGCATATGAACCCATGTTAAAGATCGATTCTACATGTGATGCACCCAAAAAACCGATTATTCCACATAGATTTAAATAAAAGACTCCATTGATCCCACATTTAACGAACCACCACGCACAGGTGACTCGATCGAAACAAAAAAAAAAATCAGGACATGAAGAGTTGTCATTTTTTGCTTTTTAAACACATTTTATTGTTGATATTTCTTGAAAAACCATTTTCATTTACTTATTTTAATCTTTAAAGTGAAAGATTATACGCAAGTTTTCGAAAATCTTGCAACTTTATTGTATATATAATCTTAATTTTTATGTGGGAAGTTATGTCCATTAAATTTCATTACGTTTGATCCACTGTGCGCCTCTGTAATTTAAACATTATTAGTTATATCAGGAAGGAACCACCGAATTAAATTACTTAAATAAACATTATTTTCCAACACAGTTTTAAAATATTTTAGTGTGATATTTTCTTGAATAACCATGTTAATTGACTCATTTATAACTCTAAAGTGAAAGATTACTCACATTTTTAGGAAACCTTGCTACTTTGTTGTACATAATCTTAATTTTTATTTGTAAAATTATGTCGATTATAAATTCTATTCCTTTTGAATTTTGATCCACTGTGCGCCACTGTAATTTGAACATAAGTTAAATCAGGAAGGAACCACCGAATTAAATTACATCAACATTATTTTTCAACACAGTAGTGGTGAGGTATGCAATCCGACGATGCTTTCATAATTTCCATAAAATATTTTTCCATTTATTTGGCTTGCGTGGGGGCTGCCTCGACTACATTTCGCGGGAGCAGCAGCCTTTACGTCTGTCACCGACAGCGCAGAGGGCATGTTACCTTCAAAACAAAGGGATGCTTTTACCAGTGTTGTCAGATTGGGGTGAAAAAGCCGTACGTTTTACATTAATTTAATGGGGACGATACGGCTTTTTACCCTCGATCTGGCAACACTGGCTTTTACAGCAGTTAATCGCACCGTTCACCACTCTTGCATCCATCAGGATCTTTTCTATATCCATCTCGGTTTTCCTATGAATGCGTAAATAGAAAAAGGATAAATGGAGATGCTTTTATCCTCTTATCTATTTCAGCCTAACATGAATGCATGACGAATTATACGATTTGGGGGTGTTGTCCCCTTATCCAACATGCATGATTGAATTGAACAATTAGAGAGGTTAGAGATAATCTCTTTTTGCGATGATGAGATATATAAGGTTAGCTTTGACAACAACTATAGTCACGCCTCGATTTATTTTCATTTTTTTTATATATTTTTTTTTTTTTTCACGACAATTTTGCTTTCGTCAACATACCATGGAGAGGATAATATTTCCATTCATAACTCGCTTGAACTCGAGTTCGTGCATACTACAAAAAAGCGCACACTAGTTTCGCAAAGCGATTTTTAGTGACCGTCCTCAGGATTATTTTGATTATCTTCTAAATCATTAAAACCATAATAATTTTTTCATCATCATCCATTGTTTTCTGCATTTCCTTAGACAAAAAAAAGTTAAAAAAAAAATAGCTGATTTAACAATTTTTCGTATTAAAAGTCGTGGGCGTAAAAAAGTTTTGTTAATTAAACAAAATGAGAAGCTAAATTAACAAAACACTTATTGTTAAACTAACAACACGCATTATTAAATCTACAAAAAGTGTGCGAATTTCGCATGCAAATTTGTTGCCTTATCAATCTGTTTTGTCAGTATAACAACCTTATTTTGTTAATTCTAAATGTTTTGTTAAATGAACAAATCAGTTTTGTAGTCACGACTTTTAAAAGTGGAATGAACTAATTGCAGTGGTCTGAAATTTAGTGTGTTTTATAAATCAAATGGAAGTGTTGATGAGCTGATAACAATGGTGTCTTCGGTTTTTCCCCATGTGTCCCGGTTTGGAGATAGGTACACACGCACGAGTAAAAATGTATAAACCGTGTGCGTAGTGACGTCACTGCGTGGAATTCCCATTTAAAACAATGTATTTTGGGCCAAAATCTCATCTCCGGAACTATGGGACTTAATTATAGAAACCAAATAAGGCGTCTCTGTTCACAGCTCATCAAGTACTTTCATTTTCTTTACAAATAACAAAACATTTCAGACCCTTGCAACTGCCCCATTGGTAAATAAAATATTTTTTTTTTTTTTTTTTTTTTTTTTTTTTTTTTTTTTTTAATGTGGGTGTATAAGTATATTTTTGTTATTGGAGAAACATTAAAATTGTCCGTCTCACGCTTTGCCACTATTGGAACATACCCACATGCACACGTGTTAGATTACAATAGGATGTTGTGGGAGGGTTCTCCACGTGTCTTTATGGTCTCTAAATACGTCTATTCTTTTGTAAACGCGTGCGTCTAAACGGGCGGAGGAAGAGGATATCAAATTCCTTGACCCTCCTTTGATTTGAATAGACTGTTTTATTAGAGCGATATATCGTATCAATTGCCGTCCGAAGACCTCTAGTTCCAAAAAACTCAGATTCATTGTATTTTCTCCTTAAGCGCACTTTTGAACGGTTTCGGCTATTAAATCAATCAATTTATGCGATGTTTTTGTTGCGATTATGAATTCTAGGTCCTTGAAAATGCTCAGTAATTATTCTTAGTTCCGCTGCTGAAACTGCCGAAACTAACCCTTTGTTTACCGGAGGAACAAATTTGTACCACCAAAGTAACATGGTTTTAAACGTGTTCTTCAAAAAAACTCACTAAGTGGACATCAATTAAACTAAACGAGAAAAGTTCATTATATTATTGAGATTGATAATAAGGAATTTGTGAGGAGGGATTGTAATAGTTTGGGGTTTAAAGAATTTTGACTAGATTTTACAGATTAAACGATGCATTGGGGGTTGAAATCACCCAAATTCTCGCCAGATTCTCACCCATTCCACAACAACAACAATAACATTGGGTGTGGCTCCAACCTCAAAATGCATCGTTTTATCCGTTGGTAATATTTTGTTGTGATCTCGGCAGTTTTGGACGTGGAACCAGGCATAATTAAGCATTTTTGAGGACGCAGAATTCATAATTCATTAATTGTTTGATTTAATACCCTAAATTTCCGTTCAAAAAGCCTCTTATAGAGAAATACAATGAATCAGAATTTGTTTGAAACCAGGGTCCTCGGAAGAAATCGATACGATATATAACGCTAAAAACAGTCTATATTCATTACAATGGGCTTGTTGCAAACTTTTGATATAGCTATAGATGGTCTATTCTGATGTAAAATCGCGTGAAAATATCATTGGAAGCATCTTAAAGTCTCAAAATCCACCCACAATGCCGGCCGTTGGATACCACTAACTATGGACTAACTCTTGGATGTCTTGGTGACACCACTGCTCTCAATTAAGGTGATTCCAGGCAAGTAATTTCCAGATTTCCATCGATGCATAGCGCCATCACTCTGTAGCAGATTTTGGGAAAAGTCGTGTTTTTGTCATATTAAATTGAAGACAAAGCCAAAAGCCAAAATCCAAAAACACCAGCCCCTGCGTAGTTTTTTTATGGATCTTTTGAGCCTGAAACGAGCCAAATTGCTTGAGAATTAAAGCAGTAGTTTATTATGGAATTCATTTCGCCACAATGCTTTGTTAGTGCGAGTGAAGACAAGTAATAATATGTCTATCCGCCTCGTTCGCACTCATTGGGACTTATGAGAATTTTCGTATTTCATAATTCCTGGCTTTATTTTTGAGCATTTCAGCATGAAACTTTCAGGGTATCATCTTGATAGGTATATTTGCAGGTGCTGACGTTTCTAGCTCTTTGTACTTTTTCCGTTAATTAATCAATTTTAGCCAAAAACTGTTGAATTTTTGAGCAGCGCGAAGTGGTGTCCAACACGGGTCGAAGTAATCGATCCAGGAATCATCATAAGATTAAGTTTTAAAATGATGTAATAATTAACGATCCGCTGACAGCAAGTGGCGTAGCGTGCAATTTGGCAACGTTGCAGTTCGACCATTTAAACAATTAAACCCATGAAAAAGATCAAAGTATTTGGTGTTCGGTGAACACCTTCGAATTCGACGTAATTACTTGGGTTTAAATGTACAACAGTACAACAGTACAACGTTGCCAGATTGCACGCTACGCCACAGTCCGCTGATCATACCCTCTGATTTTGAGTCGCAATGTTATCCGACGTAACTCGGCTCGGTTTTTACCGACGAGAAGCTTGTTTAATTTTCAGTGGCGTGCAATTTGACAACGTGGTATTTTGTCCATTTAAACGCATGTGGAAGGTCGATTGCGAAGGTGTTCACCGAACACCCAATAGCTCGATCTTTTTCATAGGATTTAAAGGACAAAATTGCATTGTTGCCAAATTGCACCCTACGCCACTGTTAATTTTCAGTTTTTCGCTCCTCAACAGAATCCTGTGCAGGTCGATTGTGGTGGCATGACGTATAGATTGCAGTCTGGCAACTTTGCGTTTTGTCCATTTAAACACATTATAACGATCGAATTATTAAGTCTTCAGAGACAATACCCTTGAATTCGACCTTGTGTGTTGGTTTTGGACCAATTGTACGATACTCTCATGGTCGACCAGGTCGATCCACGTGCACGTCCTCCGCGCACAGTGTTGCCAATTTTGGCGGGAGATTCAAAATTGTCTTTTGATTTAAATGAGATCATATGAGCGTAATTTTGTACCTACGTAAAACGGCAACATTAAATGATCTTAATTTGAACAAATGTAAAATAATCGATTATCACACCTCACCTAAAATCGATGTTTTGCATAGGTTTTATTGGAAAAAATTTGCTTTTTTTACCCTTCCTCTTCTTTTCGGTGCGGCAACATTGTCAGAAAGACATTCCTGACCCTGAGAACGCTTCCATTTTTTATGCCCTGCATTCCACCCCCACTTCAACAATGTGTAAATATATTTTTTTCTGAACATTAAATAGCAGCAAACAAAACTTTATGACCGGTGTTAAAAGTGGGTATAGGTGATATAAGTGTGTCGTTTTGGATATTGTCCTCGCTGCGATTTTTCTTTGAGGGGAAGAAAATAATCACATACACCGCTGAGCCGCTTTACTTCAAAACCGCCGCCGGATCTCGCAAAAATTTCAATATATTTTTTTTTTTTCGTGATATACAGTTTTCTTATTATTAAAGTCATTTCAGCGACCAAAAAATTATGAGACAGGTTAAGTTTCAAAAACTCATGAAAACATTTTAGAAGTTTTATTAGTATGTCATCATTTGAACGCCAATGGAAGAAATCCAGTTTTCGTGCACATCAAATGTTTCTATAGCCCTTTCAAAACGTTTTATATGCAGCAGTCCAGAGTGGGCAAGGTCAGGATTCTATTCAGATATTTTATAATGAAATAAATAAATTGCCAAGTTATGGCCGAATACTTTGAATTTTACTTTATATACGCACCTACACACTCCCAAATTATTATCTTGGGTTATGCGTATACAGGGTGTTTCAGACCACCTGGCCAGCTTTTATTGTGGCCAAACTAAGGCAAATATGAACAATCGGTAAAACACGTGTAACGTATATCGACCCCAAAGAATTCGGGGAAATATTTTCAGCCCCCCAAAACCACCCCTTGGGGATTATTTAGGGGGGGGGGGTACCCGTATCTCGAAAAAATCAAATGGAAAGGGTATGTTTTGACATTGGAATCTAATACGGCATAAAAAAACAAAAACTTTTTCATCCCCAAGTTTTTTTTTCTAGAAACCACCCTTTTTTGAGTTAGGGGTGGTTTTCAAAAAATTTATGGGTAATCTTTGATTGACCGCTGTGACCCTCCAAATCATGGGATTTCAAAAAACCAAGAAGTTTCTGAAAGGGCAGACCAAGGGCTTTCTTTTGATGTATCACATGCCTATTTTTTGTGAAAAAGGGTACAAGGCCCCCTCACCCCAAAATTTTGGGGCTTCGGGGGGCCCTACGTAAAAATTTTCAAAAGTGAAGGTATGGCTTGTGATACATCATTTGAAAGGTCTTTCAGAGACAAAAAAAAAATGATGCCCCTCAAAAGTCGCAAAAACAACCCCCTTCCAAAATGGCAGCCGTTTTAAGGTTAGGGGGCTCAAGGGGGGACCTTCAGAAAAATTATCCAAAATTGAACGATACATGGCTAAAAGGATCTTCAATCCAAAGTTACGGCCGATTGAAATTTAGGGGTGCCTTTTTGGGAAACCCAACTACCCCTAAATTTCAATCGGCCGTAACTTTGGATTGAAAAGTCGGTTTGAGGGCAAAATAACACAAAAAACTACATTTTTTATGGGGGAAAAAACGAAGGATGGGGATAACCCCCCCTCCGCCCCACTCCCCCTACTCCCCCCTTGCGTGACTGCGTTACTATAATTTTTTTAAAGAAAAACACTCCATGTTCAGTACTCATTCAAATATAAAGGAGGTAAGAAGAAGTATTATTAAATACGTGATGTAAAACGGTCCATAGACCAGGTATAATGTTTTATTGAGATAGTTTTATTTACATTTTGTTGAGGATTTAGGTTCTTTAATTAACCCTCTCATGGGAAGTGGTATACATGTGTGTCATTTTATGTAACATGGGATTCAATGCAATTTAAATAGACATTTTGCAAAAGATTGTTTGACCAATCAACATTCTTAGAAAACTGCCCTCTTTTAATTGACGGTCTAAAAAAATCTCAAAAAAGTCAAAACGCAAAATGCGTGCATGAAAGGGTTAAAGCCATTCTGGAAGCACTGTGTTGTATCGATTTAAGGCTTTGTATCGCTGAAATTTGCTATTATTTTTTGAAAATTCAGGACTTCAAAGGATGCAGGTATCCCCGGCACAGAGAAAACGTTGTTCAGAATATAATATAGGATTGATGTGAGACGTGAGTCCTCGATAAAACTAGGGCGTTTTCGTTATTGATAAGATTAGCTCTTTGCTTCTCTGAATTCTACGCGCTCTCATTCTTTTTAGGGTTAAAAAGTACGTATCTATGTACTATGCTTTGCTACAATTTTCTTGGAGACTACTTTAGCATACCGTGTATACAGGGTGTACCAGACCACCCGGATAGGGCATTTTTCTCGCGAACTACTGAACCAAATGATTTGAAACAAAAAAGTCAGATAGGGAATTGACCCTAAATTTTCCGTTTTTGATAATTTCAAAAGCCCCCGATAGTCCCTTGGGGGGTTTTTAGGGGGGCTCAAACACATTTTTCAAGTTTTCTTGAAAAAAATTTCGATAAAGGTATTTAAAAAAGTTCATATTTGTAAATAGGAGGCAATTGGCGACATTTTTGCTTAATTATTTTTCCCAAAAACCCTGAATTTTTATAGTTATAGGGGCTTTTTGGAATTTTTTGAATCGGCCCTTGTGACCACCCTGTTCACAATTTTTCAAAACTCATCACAAATTCTGAAAGAACACATCAATACCTTTCGATTAATGTGCCACATGTTACCTTCCAGTATGAAAATAAAGTTTTATTCGCTAAATCAAAATTTTGGGGCTTATTTGGCTCAATTCATTGAATCGCTCCAATTCTGCAATTGAAGCCCCAAAATTTTGATTTAGCGAATAACACTTTATTTTCTTACTGGAAGGTAACATGTGGCACATTAATCGAAAGGTACCGATGTGTTCTTTCAGAATTTGTGATGATTTTTGAAAAATTGTGAACAGGGTGGTCACAAGGGCCGATTCAAAAAAAATCCAAAAAGCCCCTATAACTAAAAAAAATTCGGGGTTTTTGGAAAAAAAAAATTATAGGAGCAAAAATGTCGCCAATTGCCTCTTACTTACAAATATGAACTTTTCTAGACAAAGTTGACAATCACCTGAGGCCCCTAACCGCGATGACCATCAAACGCCTAAGAAGTTCAGGAATTCCCGTTTAAATTACTAAAAAGCTCTTAGTGGTCAAAAAACAGAATCAAAGTGAGCACATTTTGAGCGTGCAAACAGAACTAAATTAGGTACGACAAAACACATTTATGTAAAAAAAAAATCGAAATCGCCTTCGCGATGGCAAATCAAAATGCGCGGCTATTCAACGAGAGACGAAATTGGACGGCCTGCTGCGTAGGTAGTAATAAAACGAGGATAGAAGCGGAAATGAAAGGCGGTCTCCGATTGACTTCACTCGTGAGCCATATGTGTTTGGGAGGTTGTATTGGAATTAACATGAGGGTTTTGTTCCAAGCCATTTTTCCTCAAAATCTGCGCACAGTTCATGCGCCAGAAACCCGATTTTTCATTTTTTTTTTTTTTTTTTTTTTTTACTATAAATTAAAATCATTTGTTTTTGATCAGCTAGGGTATTTTTGCTCAAAATTTTGGTTATTGAACGGAGTACGGGGCTGTTGCACACATTTGCTGTAAGCGATTTAACAATCGATTCTCGTGTAAAAACCTCCAAAAATAACGATGTTAGCACTGAAAACTTCCGAAATCCACTCCTTAACTCAATAAACACTTTTTTTTGCGCGAGTGTAATTGTGGCATAGGACAGTAATAATGGGAGATTCCTATCTTAATTTTGTCACTCTCTCTATGCTGACAAGGATATGATTCACGAAGTAATTAGTCATCAGAGTAAGTGATCCACATCTAATGAAAAGTACCGTGACATCTAGTGACACGGTGTCAAATGAAAGTCGTCTCTTATTGCGGTCACTTCTTGATGGAGTTACAGCATATTGTTAGATGGGAATCTCCCATCATTACTACCCCATGCCACCATTACACTCGCGCAAATATAAGCGCTCAATGAGTTTAGGGCTGGATTTCGGAAGTTTTTAGTGCTGCCAATGTGATTTTTGACGTTTTTATATACCATAATCGACTATTCAATCGCTTACTGCAAAAGTGTGCAACAGCCCCAATTTTGTTCAAAATTGTTATCGTGTACGCGAAATAAAAGGTGACGTTTTTAATGATGCAGAAAATGAAAAATGATCTTCGATTGGCTGAAAATACGCCAAGTTCCGTTTTTTTAGGTTTTATGGAAAGGAGCACGGAACGGCGTATGAAACGACGACCAAATCTAAAAGACCAAGTTTAACTAATGTATTCTTTGGAGCGCAGCAAGTAAATAGCGCAAATGAAAAAAAAAAAAAAAAAAAAAAATTCGTCCTCATCCCTCAATCACTTTTCAAACACGTTGCCATCGGCACTTGCCAGTTGTTGTGATACGAGGAAAGTGAATATAGATGCGGAGCTTTCAAGACTAAGAGTCAGCAGCTTTCTGAAAGAACATTATGTGTTTTGTTTTAAAGGCGAGGCAAAAAGACACTGTTGTCACATCGCACGGCTTCTTACTTCCATAAGACACATTAGAAAATAAAGTCGTGTAATCTGACAACGCCGCAAAAGAAGATGAGGCATGACCGTGAAGTCGGTCACGGGGGGAGCGGGAAAAAAAAGATGAATTATTTGATTTTTAAGATCCACTTAGAGAGCTCTAATACCTCTATGATGTTTGCCACAGGGTGCCTGTGAAGTAACTAAGTTTCAGCATCTTTAAATACGAACGTAACGCGCCTTTTGTAACTCACAAACTTCCGCCTACACTTTTTGCCCCGCGGTGTTTTCATACTTGTCGTGATTCTTCTCGCTTTCATTTTCCCCTTCTCAAAAGGAGCATTTAATAGATTCTATTCTATCATGTTTCCTTTGGAAGGGGGTCCGGGGTCCTGATCCTTGATCCATTCTTCCCATCGTATATCCTGTCTCAAAGAGTGCACTAAAAGTCAATGATAATATACGTTCTGCTTACACGGAAAAAAGACTGGTAGAATCTACTATCTGCATAGCTGATTTTGGCGTCTGTTGGCAAGTATGGTAAATTACACCATGATATGGTAAATGAAACATACCCTGTGGTAAATTAGGGTAATATGCTGGTATATTTTACTAGTGAAATTCACAATACTTGCTAGCAGACTTCAAAATCAGGTATGCAGATGGTAAATTCTACCAGTCTTTATTCCCGTGTATAATGTTAGAGGCGAATCGTGCTATTTGGCAACGTAGGATTGTGTCGAAGAAGTCGAATTCAATAGTCATCGTCAATCTCTAAATAGTTCGATATTTTTTGTGGGTTTAAATGGATCAAATTCAACGTTGCCAGACCACACTATAATCGCCACTCTGTACTATGACCTTCAAAAGAAAGTCCTTTGATATATATAGAAACCGCCCTTGATAATTTTGTCCATTATTTTCCAAAGAGTTTTAGATTGTTTGAGTCATACTTTCCAGTGGTAATTCTGTTAGACGCTAATAAAATACCTGAAAACTGCAAAACTCTTTAAAACTGGTCAAAAGATGGAGAGACGAAAACAGTAGCGGCGGCCAATGCCATAAGGTCCAATTATCCATGAAAATCATTGGTTGCCAATGAAAATTCCATTGGCCGCCAATGCAAATTCATGGGCGACCAGTGAAATTTTTATTGGCAATCAATGGAATATGCATTGGTGACCAGTGATTTCAGTATGGCCGCCAATGAATTCATGGATAATTGGACCACATGGCATTGGCCGTCAATGAAAAACTTTTACTAGGGGTAGCGTACAATTTGGCAACGTTTCACTGTGTCTATTTAAACCCATGTAAAAGGTCGAATACAAAGATGTTCAACGAACACCCTATAGTTCGATCTTATTAATGAGTTTAAATGGACGTATCACAACGTTGCCAAATTGCACGCTACGCCACTGGATGAAAATTTCTACCAGGATTCTTTCTTTTGAAAGTCTTATGGTAATTGCATATAATGCTCAAGTTATACATTTGACAACTACATTCTTGTGAGGAAAGGGGGGATGAATCGTTGGAAATAATTGAATAAAAGAACCGCGCATAGTTTCCGTCTAAAAAATGGGAGGGGACGGGGGGGTAAGAGGAAGCTAACCGAATGTTTACCGAGAAACCTTCATGATATTACTGTTATTTACAAGGTAGCGCTCTTACTTTGCTCATATACGTACGACAATTGAATGAATCTCAATAAAAATTTGAATCCGTGTAGAATTCACATCAAGATATTTGCTAACGCTGAGGGTGCTTTGAGAATACGCCAGAGACCTTCCAGCTTTGAATTGAGTCAGCGACATTTTTAAGCGTGCCATACAAAGTACAGGGTGTCCCAGACCACCCGTGTAGGTACTTTTTCTCAAAAACGGCTGGGAGTAGAGAGCTGAAACAAAAAATTCAGATAGGGAATTGACCCCAAAGAATTCAATGAAAATATTTTCAAAGCCCCCCGAGGCCCCCCGGGGGGTTTTGGGGGGGTTCGAAACACATTTTTTTTTCATTTTTGGCGGGAAAAGCCTATAAAAGGTACAAAAATAAGTTCAGATTCTAAAAGAACAACTCATTGCCGACATTTTTACTCCAGTAACTTTTTCCAGAAAACCCCAACTTTTGGGTTATGGGCCCTTTTGGGGGAAATTTTCATTCGACCACTGTGACCACACTATTCAATATTTTCCAAAAACTAAAATTCATCTGAAAGAAGAGATTAAGACCTTTCGATTGATGTGCCACATAATACCTAAAAGTGAAAATTAAGGCCCCCACTTAGATTCCAAAATTTGGGGGTCTTTGAGCCCCCCCCCCCCACGTAAAAAAGTCAAATAGCAAGGTATGGCTTGTGATACATCGATCGAAAGCCCTCAAAGAGTAGAATAAGATTACGCAATCCAAATTTCTACAACCATTACTTTAAAAATGGCGGCCATTTGAAAATTATGGGTGTTCAAAGGAAAGTCCTGGGAAAAGAGTCCAAGGATGAACGATACATAGATTGAAAGGCCTTAAAAAAAGCAAACGATGGCGCAAACCGCAAATCAATCCGCCTCTTCAATCAAAAGTTATGACCGATTGAAACTTAAAGGGCTCAATAAGGCCTATTTAAGGCTGCTTAAATTTCAATCGGTCATAACTTTTGATTGAAGAGGCGGATTGATTTGCGTTTGCGCCATTCGTTTGCTTTTTTAAGGCCTTTCAATCTATGTATCGTTCATCCTTGGACTCTTTTCCCAGGACTTTCCTTTGAACACCCATAATTTTCAAATGGCCGCCATTTTTAAAGTAATGGTTGTAGAAATTTTGGATTGCGTAATCTTATTCTACTCTTTGAGGGCTTTCGATCGATGTATCACAAGCCATACCTTGCTATTTGACTTTTTTTACGTGGGGGGGGGGGGGCTCAAAGACCCCCAAATTTTGGAATCTAAGTGGGGGCCTTAATTTTTCACTTTTAGGTATTATGTGGCACATCAATCGAAAGGTCTTAATCTCTTCTTTCAGATGAATTTTAGTTTTTTGGAAAATATTGAATAGTGTGGTCACAGTGGTCGAATGAAAATTTCCCCCCAAAAGGGCCCATAACCCCAAAAGTTGGGGTTTTCTGGAAAAAGTTACTGGAGTAAAAATGTCGGCAATGAGTTGTTCTTTTAGAATCTGAACTTATTTTTGTACCTTTTATAGGCTTTTTCCCGCCAAAAATGGAAAAATGTGTTTCGAACCCCCCCAAAACCCCCCGGGGGGCCTCGGGGGGCTTTGAAAATATTTTCATTGAATTCTTTGGGGTCAATTCCCTATCTGAATTTTTTGTTTCAGCTCTCTACTCCCAGCCGTTTTTGAGAAAAAGTACCTACACGGGTGGTCTGGGACACCCTGTATATGGCAAGCTTCTTACTCTCGTTTTGCTGTATACAATGAATAATATAATACAGTGAAAGAGGCGCCCTCTGGTGGCCGTGTGTGTTTTGGAGATTTCGTTTTCAGGCTATGAATCAAAACTTACATGATCGGGTTGTATTGTGTATTTTCGAGAGATTTTTGAGTATGTTAAATTGAACACTTTTTCACGAATACTTTTTTTGGTTTGGAGTCATTTGATGCTTTCACCGATTTTATTTTGTTGTTTTAAGGGGCCCCATTTTAGATTCCTGAGCTGACTTCAGTAGTCTTTGATTTGCCTTCGATGCACACACACACACACAGATTGCGCAAGTGTTTAGTGGCTTCGTCACACACACACAGAAAATATACTGAGTTTACACACACAAGCTAGAGCTCACCCTACTCAGATTTTGACAGTTATATGACTGACTCCGCTATTCAAAACCCAGACTTTATAGCCCAGCATCGGTGCGTCGCAAACCGACGAGTGAGAAAGACTAGAGATTGATGCTGCCTCTCTGTATTATTTGCGCCTGCGTGCACGACAGTTTTTTTTTACTCACAATCAGATCCGCTCTTCTCTAGGAGTTTTATTCACTGAAGACTGGTTGTGAGTAGAGTCCCTATATGTAGAGAGTTAAGACAAGAGGGTAGTCAACTTCTGATTGGTCGATGAATTTTAGGCTCTACGGACGCCGCCATTGGATGCGATTTTGCACTTTTGTTTTGTTTACCAACGGTCTTTTACAGATAAAAGAGTTAATTTGCGACGAATCTGTTAATTTTAATCATAATGCACCACAAGAATGTCCATAAATCTCAAAAGAATCATTAAAAGCGTTAATACATGTCGATCAACAAAAGCAGGGAAAGATTACATCGTTTTAAACTTAGCGGAACTGTAATCTTTGCTGTGAAGCAAAACACAACAACGGCCTCAGAATGTAAACAAATGTGCAAAATCGCATCCAATGGCGGCGCCCATGAATTCTCTTGTCTTAACTCTCTACATATAGGGACTCTAGTTGTGAGTGCTCACCGCGTTGCTACCGCAGCGCTCCAGCAATCACTCTGCGGCAAAGAGAGGAACTTCCAGCAAAACCAGATTGCATCCCTTTACAAAAGGCTTATCTCTTCCCATTCGGTCAGCTATCACCAGCTCCGAAGACTAAGAGCTCATGCTTTGGATCGGGAGAGTGCCGGCTTGAATTCTGCTTGTGCCTGTTTTATTATACTTATCGGATATCTCCGATCTTTTTCTCCCTCCCAGTATTCGCACCAGTGATCAGCCCCTGTTAATTTATGGAGTTGAAAAATTTGGGTTTAGTTTAATTAATGGACCATTCACTATCACCCTCCCCTTAGCCCCCTCCCATAAAAACTCTCTTCCAAATTTTTTTTTCGGTTAAAATTTGATTTTACAAAAGACCGGATGATATTGCGCGCGGATCCGCCCGAAGGCTCCCTGGAAACTGCCACATTTGCTTTTGTGTCAGGATTTTTACGTTTGGTCGAGAGTAGGTAAAAATTGTTATTTCCCCCCATAAAACCCCCCTTTTTGAGTGCAGACAACCCCAAGTTAGATTATAAAAAAGACCATGAGCGAGCGAAGCGAGCGGGGGGTGAATGCAGCGCGAAGCGCGCGTAATCGCCCGAAGGGCGTTTGGCCGTTTAATTCCCCTGAAAATAAAAAATATCCAAAAAGTCCGCGCAAACTGTAACGGAACAGCAGTACCAAATGGAGTACCTATGTGTATAGGTAAGGAGAGTATGGCGGTCTGCGATCATGGAGCTCTTAGGGTCCAATTTCAAGATGTCGGCGGTCGTATTGTTTGAGGTTATGTTACATTGTTGATGAGAACGGAGTCGGTGAACGGTGAGTTCGATGACCGTTTCCCGCCAGAAAAGGTATGGAGATAACCTGAACGGTTACACCGGTTACACAATCGACCCGATCGGCCATCTTGAAATTGGGCCCTAAGAGCTCCTTGAACTCCTAAAATGTCGCAGCCAATCAGCGTATAGGATTCACAGACCGTCATACTATCTCTTATACATATGGGTACTCTAGTACCAAACGCGCACCGATCGGTGAGTATGTAGAGTGATCTGAGCAGGCAACGGTGAGCACTCAGTCTTAAGTCGGAATGACTTTCTGTTGTAGGGTCCCTGAATATAATAATAGGATTTTCTGGAGGTCCGCGCTGTAGCAGGACGCTTGAATTTATTTGTATTCAAATGGGCGGAATCGACTTTTTTACCCAGGTTTTTAACTATACCTAGGATCAAAGTTTTCAGCCATTTTTTTTTTTTTTTTTTTTTTTTTTTTTTTTTTTTTTTTTTTTTTTTACAGCTATTAGACTTATTGAGCAAGATTTTCGCCCTACCGATTTGTTTTTAATCTACATGTTTCTGAGAAAATCGCCTCTAAAGATGACCCTTTCCCCGCTCAAGACCACGTGATTAATTGGTAACCTCCAAAACAGGCTAGCCTATGGAGGTACCGAATTTTCAGTCTTTAATTTTTATGTTAATTTTACGTTAGTTTATTTAATTTGTCTAGGATAGTTTATGTGTAATTTGAGTAATTGAACTTTTTTTCATTTTTTTTTTTTTTTTTGCTATGGGCTTTTGTCTAAAGACTGAAAATAAAAACTAAAAAAAAAAAAAAAAATCAAATTTCTTGTACGGCGGACTTGCTCCCTCCGGGTGGCCCTTGACGTGGCTGCATACAGACTTATCGCGGCACGCTTTACCAATACATAAATTGTATTGGAGCTCCCCTGCTTGTTTTTGTTTTGTTTTGTTTTGTTTTTTTTTTGAGTTTACTCATCTGAGAAGCCGATAGCGTCAAACGTGAGCGATCGAGTCTATTTGGATAATCAAATCGGCCGGCCCGAGTCTGAATGACTTCGATAAACGAATAAATAACCAAATATATATTTATAGATAGACAAATAAAAAAATAAATAGATAGATAGATGTATAAATAAATAAACAATCAAATAAAAGCTACTCAGCCAAAATTAAGTTTTTTCAATTAAATTTTTAAATTTGGCTAAAAGACTCTTATTTGATTGCTAATAATCTTATTACAGCCACGATGCTATCGTTTTAAATAAATAAATGGAGATAAATGAAGCCGCTCAAATAAAACTGTATTCTACGAATACTAAATAGATCACAAAAAAATCCAAAACCCTCTGGGTTTAAAAAAAAAAGCCGGTCTAGTTTAAAAGAACTTTTTCTTAGGGATTGATACAAAAAAAAAAAAAAAAAAAAAAAAAAAAACAAAAACAAAAAACAAAAAACAAAATCTGCTCCTAAATCTGATTAAAAAAAAAAAAAAAAAAAAAAAATGCTAATGATATATGCTGCGATCAAGTCTCAGGTTCTGTTTCATCTTTCTTCAATATTTCTTGTGACCACAGGTGTCATTTTGGGCTTTACATTGCGTTTTACCGTCCAAACATTGAAGATCGGTCGTATGTGTGTGTGGGGGGGAGGGGGTCTGCCAATATTAATCGCTGAAATACGTTTGATATCCGATGCGATCAAGTCCCAAGTGCACTCTCTTCCTACCACTTTAATCTAAGGTGCCCTTTAATAATGGGGGAAAAAAAACTTGAGCCGGCAATTTTTTTGCTCCTATTTCTTTGCTGATACCAGCGCTGATCTACGGAGGAATGTTAAACTGCGTTTTCCCGATGCAAATTAATTAATTGAGTAAAAGTAGATTCAAGTGAATGCTAAGTATGATCGTTGACCATATAACATTTTTCTGTTCACGAGAGAAGTAGGACCATTTAGGGTATCAAAATGTTCATTTTTGCCTATTTTGGTTCAAGGTGCTCTTAATTAAGTTTATTACAAGAATTTATGGTACTCACGGATATTCATTGTACCATTTGAGTCATAACCGTGATGTTTAAATGTTTCATAACCAATACTCCAGTAAGCGTCACTCCGATATAGCCATACATCCATACTACATGGAGAATTGGTTGTGGACCAGTATGGACCATTATACTGGGGATAGCATATCCTCTGTTCATCAACGGTTTCTTATAGGTAGGCCATCTTCCACTCGTTTTCTTTAAAGCCATAATATGTTACAGTTATTACAAATTGTTGAGTAGACTGGTAAAATCTTTGTCCACCTTTTCATTTAATGAATCACGGGTCGACGATACGATGTGAAATTGAAACGGGATAGACGAAGGAAGCAAAAAAATTGCCGGCTCAAGTTTTTTTCCCCCATTATTAAAGGGCACCTTAGATTAAAGTGGTAGGAAGAGAGTGCACTTGGGACTTGATCGCATCGGATATCAAACGTATTTCAGCGATTAATATTGGCAGACCCCTTCCCCCCCACACACACATACGACCGATCTTCAATGTTTGGACGGTAAAACGCAATGTAAAGCCCAAAATGACACCTGTGGTCACAAGAAATATTGAAGAAAGATGAAACAGAACCTGAGACTTGATCGCAGCATATATCATTAGCATTTTTTTTTTTTTTTTTTTTTTTAATCAGATTTAGGAGCAGATTTTTGTTTTTTGTTTTTTGTTTTTGTTTTTTTTTTTTTTGTTTTTTGTTTTTTTTTGTATCAATCCCTAAGAAAAAGTTCTTTTAAACTAGACCGGCTTTTTTTTTTAAACCCAGAGGGTTTTGGATTTTTTTGTGACATATCAAGCTGATTTTGTAGTCAAAGGTTTTGTTTTGTTTTGTTTTTTTTTTCATGGCATTCTTTGAGCAACGACAGAGTCAGAGGCGGCGCGTGCAACTTGGCATCGATGCCCCCCGATTTGGGGCCAAGGCCCCCCTGGGATGGACCTTTTCGGTCCGAGACTCCTCAGGCCACTTGAAGACCTTCATCAAAATAAAAAAAATCATATCCAACTTCTCATGGCGCATGCTAAGTCCATAGAAGTCGACATTAGCGGATTTCAGTGAAACCAGTGCTTATTCACGTTCGATCTGGCAAGACCGCGCGCCTTTGAAAAATCGATATCTCGAAGTAGAATCGCTGGATTGCACTGCGGTTTGAGGCGGTAGCTATAGCTTTTTGGTACTTACTAAAACAATTACGGATCCACCCAAGTTGATTAATAGATCCTATGGGACCTCTAACGGCCACAGTTTGGGACTGTCGATGATCGCTATTTGGCCGCCATGTTGGATTTGAAAATTATTAAAATTGGACCTCAGATTCGGTTTTCTCGACCGCGAAAACCCCTGGAAACTAATTTTCACTTAAATCCGTTGATAAACAGGATGGTTGTTGAGACTGCCAATAAATCACTATTCTGCCGCCATCTTGGATTTGAAAATGAGTTAAAACAGCTCTCAGATTCGGTTTTCTCGACCGCGAAAATCCCCGGACCCAAAATTTCAGTCAAATCCGTTGATAAACAGGATGCTTATTGAGATTGCCAATAAATTGCTATTTGGCCGCCATCTTGGATTTGATAATTAGGTAAAACGGACCTCAGATTCGGTTTTCTCGACCGCGAAAACCCCCGGACCCAAAATTTCAGACAAATCCGTTGATAAACAGGATGGTTATTGAAACTGCCAATAAATCACTATTCTGCCGCCATCTTGGATTTGAAAATGAGTTAAAACAGCTCTCAGATTCGGTTTTCTCGACCGCGAAAATCCCCGGACACAAAATTTCAGTCAAATCCGTTGATAAACAGGATGCTTATTGAGATTGCCAATAAATTGCTATTTGGCCACCATCTTGGGTTTGATAAATAGGTAAAACGGACCTCAGATTCGGTTTTCTCGACCGCGAAAACCCCCGGGACCAAAATTTCAGTCAAATCCGTTGATAAATAGGATGGTTTTTGAGATTGCCAATAAATCGCTATTTGGCCGCCATCTTGGATTTGAAAATGGTTTAAAACGGACCTCAGATTCGGTTTTCTCGACCGCGAAAACCCCCGGGACCAAAATTTCAGTCAAATCCGTTGATAAATAGGATGGTTTTTGAGATTGCCAATAAATCGCTATTTGGCCGCCATCTTGGATTTGAAAATGGTTTAAAACGGACCTCAGATTCGGTTTTCTCGACCGCGAAAACCTCCGGACCCAAAATTTCAGTCAAATCCGTTGATAAACAGGATGGTTATTAAGACTGCCGTTGGTCGCTATTTGGCCGCCATCTTGGATTTGATAATTAGGTAAAACGGACCTCAGATTCGGTTTTCTCGACCGCGAAAACCCTCGAAACTCAAAATTTCATTTAATTCCGTTGATAAACAGGACGGTTATTGAGACTGCCAATAAATCGCTATTTGGCCGCCATCTTGGATTTAAAAATGGGTAAAAACGGACCTCAGATTCGGTTTTCTCAACCGCGAAAACCCTCGGACACAAATTTTCAGTCACATCCGTTGATAAACAGGATGGTTATTGATACTGCGAATAAATCGCTATTAGTGTTTTAGCCATTTAAGTTACTTTGGCCCATTTGACAGTCATTAATTGTTAAAACTCGAACGAAAACCGTGGGTCAAATGTCAGAATAAAGATACTTAGCCGTTGTTGATGTTATGCAGTGTTGCTGTTAAGTGATTATTGTGATTTGATTTGTCCCTGGTGTCAAGCGGTGATGGTGTGGACTTGTTTCAGGTTTCGGTCTGTGGCAACACTGAAGGGTGGTCTGATTGGCCCATGCTTATTTTCGAGTTTATTTCCTTACAAGTGAATGAAATAAGTCAAACTCTTCGGAAGTATCATCTCCCAGTCATTCTGAATCTATCAATATATGGTTATCTAGGGTTTTGTGTAGGCGTTTACTCTGTGGAGTGACTTATTGAATAATTGGTTTTGGCGGTCGATTCAAAATTGAACCGTAAAAAAGACGGTTTTCTAAAGATTTATTTTTGCTTGAACCATGAATCAAAAATCAATTCATACCATCTGATAGATCTTTTTGGGCCCGTTCTGGCCATATAGGGGGTTATGGGGTTTTGAGCGACGGTATAAGCGGTATTTAACCGAACATGCGAGAAATCCTGCTCAGAGCCTTTTTCGCGATGTTCGTAAAAAATATAAGTGGTCCCGCTAGCCAACTGCTTCTGGGGTTTTAAACTTGACCGGGGTGGCTATCGCCACTTATAATAAGTAGATAGTTAAATAAATATAAAATATTGAATAAGGGTAAACTACAGGTACGTTCTATATGTCATATTTCTATATCTTTCAACTGAAATGAAGTTCTATACCTATACTTGTACGTTCAGGTATAAGATCCATGGAGTGTCATTTTTTTTTTTTTTTTAAGCACTGATAATCAGGCAGAGTTTGGCAAATAGAGGTGTAATCAATTACACGATTACCAAAAAATCGATAGAATTAAAAGTAATCTTTGCCGATTTAAAATAAAATTACGGATCATTTTGATTAGATATAATCCTTCTGCATCTAATATAATGGAGTGACTTGTCATAAATAGGATCTGATAACCGTAAAAACACCGTCCGAAAATCCAACGATTACGATTACTCATAATCGATTACCATGCCCCGATTCCCCACTCTGGAATCAGGTCAATCTGCAGATACACGGAAAAAAAAGAATGGTGTAATTTACCATTCGCATAGCTGATTTTGGCCCCTACCAGAGTTAAGATAAACTTGACCAGAGTTATGGAACATTTGACCAGGAATTAGGTCAATTTCACTTGATACTTGGTCAAATGTTCCATAACTCTGGTCACGTTTATCTTAACTCTGGTAGGGGTCAAAATCAGCTATGCGAATGGTAAATTACACCATTCTTTTTTTCCGTGTAGACCAACAATAAACGGCTCTGTATATTGCATACGATTCGTGATCCAATCAAACAATTTTATTGATTCGAGCTCTCTGACTTTGGAAAGTGTCGTCAATGAATGTGCGACCGATTGGATTCTTCGATCAGTAAAACCACCGTCCGAAAATCCAACGATTACGATTACCTACTCATAATCGATTACCACCCCCATTTGCCCAACTCTGAAATTAGGTCAATCAGATAGTCTAACAATAAACGGCTCTGTATATTGCATAAGTTACGTGACCCGATCAAACAATTTTATTGATTCGAGCTCTAAGACTTTGAGAAAAGTCATCAATGGATGTGCGACCTATATGGATTCTTAAATTCGAACCGCAAAATCACCTCCGAAAATCCAACGATTACGATTACTCAAAATCGATTACCATCCCCATTTGCCCAACTCTGCAATCAGGTCAATCAGATGGTCCAACAATAAACGGCTCTGTATATTGTATACGTTTCGTGACCCGATCAAACAATTTTATTGATTCGAGCTCTCTGACTTTGGAAAGTGTCATCAATGGATATGTGCAACCGATTTGGATTCTTCGAACCGTTTTAACGTGCGAACTCAACGCTCAAAACACACTTTATTTGTTGTCATTTTTTTTTTAAGTAGATTCCATGAATCTACTTATTGCGGAGGGTGCGATGTTGGATTTTTCGGGAAATTTTATCAAATGAGCACGTTTCATGGTCCCCTGAGTGAGAAAATACCACTCGTTGAAAATTGTATATATATATATATATATATATATATATATATATATATATATATATATATATATATATATATATATATATATATATATATATATATATATATATATATATATATCTTTATATGTATGTTTCAGCCAGTTTTACCGTTTTTATGTCCCACGATCCTGTTCGTAATTTTTGGTTTTTATTTTTGAAATTTGTCTCATCTATTCGTTGGGTTTAATTCTTGGATGAGTTCGAAGATGGTGTAAATCCGACAGTTAGTTTTTGCGTTATGGGCCGTGTTTGAGTCGTAAAATGTGTTTTTGAGGTTTATTTTAGGAGTGTTTGTTTTGAGTATTTTTTTTTGGGAAATTTATGTTAGCCGTTTTGATACGCAACTTTTTTACTCGAGTCATTTTTTTCGTTTTTTGCGTTGTAAGCGAGTTATAGTGATGTGTTTTTCGGGTTTTTTGGCAGTGTTTTTATATGAAGAAATTGTTTTTTTGGTTCAAAATTTTAGTATATATCGTGGAGGATGTTTTTAGTTCATATGCTCCATTTCTTAAATTTTCCTTGTGTTTTACGTGTTTTACGAGCTATTTAGTTTCTTATGGAATTTTACATGTGAAAGACAAGGATAGTGTATTGGTATAATTGCTCGTTCTTTGTTTTACACGTGCAATGTTGCTTAGGTACGTTATTTATTTATTTTCTTGTTTGATCAGCTGCTCTTATTCAGATTTATTCCTAATTAGCGTTACAAAGATTACACATTTTTCTATCTTGGTACTATAATCTTTTTCTCATGGGTATTTTTATTTAAATGTTGAACAGCTGATAAAAAAAAAATTGAATAATTCAAAGAAAATCATAACATAACCTATTTATTTTTTTTTTTTTTTTTTTTTTTGCTTGTTTTATGGCTTATACTCCAGTCAAGGAGCCTACAGCCAACTATAGACTAATGTCAGTGTGTGAATGTTTGTTTAATGTCAGAAGACAACAGGGGACTTGAAACATCCATGCTCAAAGCACTCAGGTTTCCACTGTAATCTTTGCCGTGGACCCACTTTTAAGGAGACCGAGCGACAAGACGAGTGAAAAATCTGCTGCCACTACCGGGATTCGAACCCGGGACCTATGGATTGGCAGTCAGGTGTCCTGACCACCAAGCCACCGAGGCCGGCAACCTATTTATTGAAATTTGTGAAAAACTTATATAACCTAGCTTTTATTTCTCACTTGCATTGAAAAGATTACACATTTCTCTATTGGTAATATAATCTTTTTCACAATAATATTTGGATTTTGAGCAGCTGATGAAATAAAAAAAAAAATTTAACGAAAATTATAACCTATATTTAAATTTTTGAAAAAATGATGTAACCAAGCATGGAATCTACTTCGTCTTACCGGCCTGCCGGGAGGCATTTTTTTTTTTTTTTTTTTTTTTTTTTTTTTTTTTTTTTTTTTTTTGCAGAGATATTTACTCTATAACCGCACTGTGAAATGTGAATGCGCTTCCTTACCACTCCACGCCATCCGTCACCCACTCCTTTATCATATTCTCGCGGACATTGTCATCACCAGCTTCTGGACGTCACACAGTGGGCAGAATTGATCGTTAAAAGAAGATTAGCAGTAAAATTGTCGGGGTGGAGGGGAGGGGGGGGGTAACCGCGTTTGCCCCCTCCTTCCACCCGTACCAGTGGTGTAGCGTTCAATTCGGTACCGTTGCAATTCGTCCGTTTAAACCAATGAAAAAGATAAAACTGCAGTATTGGGTGTTAAAGGTGAACACTTTCGCATCCGACCTTTCACATGGGTTTAAATAGACACATTACAACGATTCCAAATTGTACGCTGCGCTACTGCTCTGTATATACCGGTCCATTCCTACAAAAACGCCATTTTAAAAAATGAATTAAAACATGTACCATAATTTTGTACTAATTTTGTGCAATTTTGTTCTGCCGACGCTGAATCTTGTGCCGCAAAATTCAAGGGTCCAATAGATAAAAAAGAAAACGGTGGTTCTGCGGAAACGGTAAGTTTCGTGACTTTAAGTATTCTAAATTCTGATCACACCATAATTTTGTGCTAATTTTGTGCGATTTTGTGGAGCCAACGCCGAATTTTGGGCAGCAAAATTTAAAGGTCTAGGAGCAAAATCAAAATGGCAATTTAATGGAAACGAGGGATTCGAAACTTCGAATTTTTAAATTCTGATCACGCCATATTTTTGTGCTACCTAATTTATGTGCAGCCAACGCCGAATTTTGTGCGGCAAAATTTAAGAGGACCATTTAAGGGTACAAAAGGTACAAAGATTCTGACTTTTTGAGTTGATTTCAATATAAGTGCAACGTTGCTAGATTGAACATAATTCTGTCCACTGAGCGACGCGCAAAGTAGGTATATCTTATTGTTAGCTTCAAATATTCCACGGAAAATGAGTTATTTATACAGCCAGTCGACGACACAGATTATTGTGATCCCACTGGTGCTGCGGTAAATGAACCTGACAACCGTCCTCCGGGACTTTGAAATTTCCCCCGCGGACTTTGAAATCATCGTATTTGTGTGTTGCGCATGAGTTTCAGGAAATAATCGGCGGCACAAACTCCTTCAACGAATTTCGGCGTTTTGTTTTCTTCTTGCGGGTGAATGCGTATCTGTAATATCACCAGGCTTTTTTTATGTATTTCTTTATTTCTTTTAAAGCTCGCATTAGACGGACGCTGAACATTAGATTGTGTCTTGGATTAAATTCAATTCGAACATTCTGAGAGTTTCATTAAATCTGAGTTCAGTGCCTCAAAGAAGTCGGGGTCAAACTGACTGGAAATGCTTGAAGTGGGCGCAGGTAAGATAAAATTTTCAGGAAAAATTTCCAAACGGAGTTGAATTGTCAAAGCACGAGTGAGAACTAGCTTTTCAAAGGGAGAAAGCTCTTTACCACCGTTTTGCTTTGTTTTGATGTTTTTTTTTTTTTTTTTTTTCAAAATGCTCGTATTTCCGAATTCGTAAGGTTTTCATGAATTTTCTGAAGGGCGTGAAGAAAGTTTCTTGATCCTTGTCTATGAAGAGTAGCCGACTCCCACTCGCGCTTTGACCGCCAATACGACATTTTCTCTCTCGTGTGACGTAGGAATCCATACGCGCTCTTGATATGACCATGGACTGTTTTAAAAAAAACACTAAATATCGAATGATACTATGCTGGGTCATATATTAAGACGAGGAAAAATGCGATATGTCCCGGTATAAGATTGCACCTTTAAAAATTATATATAATACGCTATGTTTAATGGTTACTAAATCAAAAGTACTTAGCTTTACTGTTAGCAACGATGCATTTACTCTAACGAGGAATGGGGTTCTCTCTAGGTTTGATACGTGCGATTGAACAGTTAATTCTTAAGTTAGTAAAATCCAGCATAAATGATGATGAGCATCACATTAAGAAATGACGAAATCCACACTGAAAAAAATAAATAGTTAAAAAAGTACAGAACAAAAGGATTTGCTAAATTAACCGATAATTTTGCTAAATTAACAACTCAAATGCTAAATCAGCAATTCATTTTGTTAGTTGAACAACTAACTTTGCCCAACCAGCAAATCAAATAGTAAAAATAACAATTTTAATGCTGGAATAACAAATTAGTAAGTAAAATCAGCAATTTATTTTGCTGATATAACAAGCTGAATTGTTAGATCAACTAATTGGGTTAAGTTCTGTATGTTTTTAACTATTTAAAATTGCTAAATTGACAATGTCTATTTTGTTAAAAGAACACCATTATGTGGTTGATTTAACAACTATTTTTGTAAACTCAGCAAATAAATTATTAACTTAACGGAAAACCCTGGTTGATTTAGCAACTTTCAATTTTTGTTAAATTAGCAAATTTTGAATTGTTGCTTTAACAATTGATTCTTTTCAGTGCACTCACAAGATGATGACCCTAAAGTCCAAGGTGTATGTAATGACGCAGCTTTAGGTACCAAGGAGGATTCCTATCTAATCTGAGGATTTCCTCTGTGTGTTTTCATAGCGAGAGAGACAAATTAGTGAGGAATCTCATTTTATATACCTGCATAGCTCCAAGGTTCATGGCTGCCTTGAACTTAACTCCAGATATCTCAAGAATTTTCGATTTACGGCGAACGTCTCTGAAATACAATTTTTCTCACGCAAATTACGTCTTTTTCAAGCCTACCCAAGTCTATTAGATCTCAAGAAAAGTCTCGAAATGAGGCTGTTGCACACTTCTGCCATAAGAGATTTAATAGTCAATGCTGGTGTAAAAACCCCCAAAAATAACGATGGCAGCACTAAAAACTTCCGAAATCCACCCCTGAACTCAATAGACGCATTTATTTGTGCGAGCGTAATGGTGGCTTAGGGCAGTAATAATGGGAGATTCCCATTTGTAACAATATACTTACTATAACTCTATCAAGAAGTGACTAATAAGAGACGACTTTCATTTGACACCGGTGTCACTAGATGTCACGGTGCCATTCATCGGATGTGGATTGTGGATCACTATACTCTGATGACTATAATTACTCTTTGAATCATCCTTGTCAGCATAGAGAGAGTGACAAAATTAGGATAGGAATCTCCCAGTATTACTTCCTTATGCCACCATTATACACTCGCGCAAAAAAAGTGATCATTGAGTTTAGGATTAGAGTTTGGAAGTTTTTAGTGCTGCTATCGTTATTTTTAGAGGTTCTTACACTATTAAATCGCTTTTAGCAAACGTGTGCAACAGCTCCTCTGCACCCGTGAACTTTTTCGCTGGAAAAACGACGGATCCTTAGTATACAAGAATCATAAACTCTGAGAAAATAAAATAAAATAATTTAAACAGGTCACCGCTTTTTAAGTCACTCTCCTTTTTTGACCCCACGAGTTAGATATTTCCTCTACCTACGCAATTCCCACACCATATTATAAGTCACCATTCATCATGAAGCGGTGCGTATATGCGTTTGCCGATATTCAACGACACATTTCCGTATTCAATTCAAAAAATGTACCTATGCAGCTACACAGTGAACAATGCACTTGTTCACGCATTCCCGCGATTTGCATCACTTAGCTACTAAATAAATATTCTAAAGAATCCTATTTGCAGAGTTTAAGGAACGTCGTTCTCCAATTTTTCCTGTTACAGAAAGTGAAGGAGGAGTTGGTGAGAGTGACGGTTCTATGACAGCCACTATCAGTCTCATGCACTCAGCTTGAAAGTGGAATTTCGTGTCAGCGTCACTCCTATAAGCGTCACTCTTTGTTCTTCTTCACCTCTTCCCCCTCCTCCTCCTCCAGATTTGATTAAAAATAAAAATGGAAAATTAGTTTTATACACGTGTTGTTATATACATTATACAGTTCACCACCGCGGAAGTCCAGGCCCAGCATCAGTTCTGTTGAAAAGATGGAAAAATTCGTTGAAGCAGAAATTATTCCATTAATCAGAGATAAAAAGGATGGGGGTACCTGTACCTGGGCTGGGTACCTCCTACAATTAAAATTCAACTCGTTATGATGAAAAAAAAAAAAAGAAAAAAAATCTCCTTAATGAAAGTATGAAACTCATACTGAGCGAGGGCGGATCCGTAGAATCAAAACTTTTTTTTTGCCACGTGCGATGTATGTGTGTGATGTTTGTGTGTGTGGGTGTGTGTGTGTGTGTGTGAGTGTGTATGCGTATGTGTTTGAGTGCGTGCATGCACAAGGATGTGTCATGAATATTAAGCGTGTATCGGTGTTCATTGTTTTGGTCCGCGATTCTTTCTGCCGTCGCGCCGTCTAACTGGAATATTCTGACAAATAATAAGCGAAGCGTTACGTGTGGTTTTGTGTCGGTAAACGCTTGAGAACTTTCTACTCATAAAGCATTTATCATTTCACCGTTTAGTCCTAAAAAGTTGAAAGGGATCCCTATCGGAGAGAGAGAGGGAGTGAGAGAGGGAGAGAGGGAATGAGAGAGAGGGAAAGAGTGAGAGAGGGAATGAGAGATAGAGATAGAGAGAGAGAGAGAGAGAGAGAGAGAGAGAGAGAGAGAGAGAGAGAGAGAGAGAGAGAGAGAGAGAGAGAGAGAGAGAGAGGAAGATGAAGAGGAAGAGGAAGAGAGGAAGAGGGATAGAGAGAGAGAGAGAGGAGGGAAGAGAGAGGAAGATATAGATGAAGAGAGAGAGAGAGAGAGAGAGAGAGAGAGAGAGAGAGAGAGAGGCGAAGTAGGAGAAAACGAGGCAAAAAAGAGCTGTAAAAAATCCAAACTTTATTTCTAAAATTCGCACTTTACGTTCTTTCATCTACAGCAAAACAAAATTCATTTATCGCAATCGGAACTTTACGAAGCAACAATTTTGCCTGCCTTAAAACAGAATGACAAATCATCAGAGGTATCACATTAATAAATAGCATTATAGCTCAATATGATTCCACGCCGTTTACTAGAGAACCGGTCGCGGTGAGTTGATCATCGTTCAAACTTTACTTTTATGATTCGCACCTCACATTTTTTCATCAAGACTAAAACTATATTCATCTATCGCAATTTAAACTTCACGAAGCATTAATTTTTCCTGCATTTAAACTGGACAAAAAACCATTAAAGATTTTTCAAAAGCATATCGTTGGCTGACCTTAATATGATATGATTCCACTCTGTTTTGCCAATTTGCTGCAGCAATTTTGAATTACATTTATAAGAACAAGTCTCAAAGCTTTTACCCCGACACAGACCTATACAGGACTAATTTTACTCACTTAAATAACGTTTAAATCGTGTACATTTCTAGCCGGAAAATGTAATTTACGAGTCTTCAATTAGTTATCGAGGCTTCGAATAACGATATACCATTTAGTGAATTTATGTACAAGTATTTTTCTAATTTTTGACCACCAAAACCGTTCGTTGCTGACCATTTTGCAATGGCTTGTTTTAAGGTTTCAAAGTAGAATCACGTCTTAAGCATTCGAATATGAATGTTTTCGCCTCTTAACTCGACTTTTCATTGAAGTGGAAAACCCATGCTCGGCTATGGGTCATCACTTGAGCTATCATTAAAACCCGTTTTTCAATGCAAAAAGCTCAAGATATTTTTTGCGAGGAACGAGCAGGATTTGGAGCGTTTAAAAAGTTCTATGCGCTGCATATTAATCAAGAAAAACAGCTGTGAAAGAAACTACGACAGTGATATAGTCAGCCATGTCTTGTATACCTGTGTACCAGTGGCGGCTCGTGCTATTTAACAACACCAGATGTTCTCATGGCCATTTATACGAGAAAAAGCTGGTAGCGCACGTATGACCCAGAATTCTTCAATTTAATTTCCAAGATATTGCTCAAAACAGGTTACTAATTTGGCAAATTCTCTGAATGCCTCAAATATATTACTTTTTTTTTTAACTTTTTTACTTTTTCTATGCTTTTTGTCAGACACGTTTTCACCAGGTCAAATATTACTATCCAAAACATTTTAAATTAATTGATAATAGCTCCACAAATGCATTGATTAGTAGAATAAGAAACGACCAGGTCTCATTTTCATAACCGAGTTACGAATCTCGTGACTGCGCTCACGAGATATAGGTCACCATATAATAGTGACTTTGGATAAGTATAAAATTCATGACTTGGGCTCGGTTGGTAAAATTTTAATTTGTCAATCGATTCATATGATATCAAAATAACACAAAATGCTTTGAATTAACGTTATTTTTGCCCTGAAAAACAAGCTGGTTGGTTATTGCGTGAAAACATCGAGTGTATAGTGAGTATACATATAGGTATGTTATCTTTTATATCTAGTAAAATGGTCTCCTAATAAAAGCTTCATGATGTCATCGGGTCACTATTACGGATGATGTTTACAAACTGTGTTTGTAGAAATCACTATTTTTCTTAAGCCACAGTGGTGAAATTAGCAATCTTTGCAATATCTCGAAACTTTGCGGATTCAAATCCTTGGGAATATATAGAAAAATCGGGTAGGTGTATTTTCGAGTTGGGAAGACCTTTCGCATTGGTTTAACCCTCTAAGGGCCGAGTCCAAGGTTATAGACTAATGAGGTATGCTCATCTGACTTCCCGCCACAAATTCAGTGGCGCGTAGTTTGAAATCACTGCAGGCAAGATGGCCGACAATAGCAGAAAACGTTTACTCTTTGCTGAAAACATTGAGTTTTTTTTCTACTTTCCTGCAGAGGGCAGCCTAATGTTTTCTGCTTTTGTCGGCCATCATGCCGAAAGTGATTTTGAACTGCGTGCCACTAAATTTGTGGCGCGAAGTCAGTTGAGCATACAGACCCGTTTTTTTCCCATCCGCTGCCCAGCGATCCAGCGGCTGGCATCCAGCAAACCGTTTCTTTTCTCTCCGCTTGATTCCATTCGCTGCCTGCAGATGCCAGTGGTCCCAGCGGTCTCCTGAGGCCGCTGGGCGTCCGCTGGATATGCCTTTTTTGTTTACATCTGTGTTTACAAATAGGCGAAGACTATAATCTCTTCAAGCAAAATCGTACGAATTGACCAAGGAATTGACAGAAACGCTTCGCTGGACCGATGGACAGACGGATCAGTGTATTCCCAGCTAAATTCTCTCTGGATCAGTGCAGTAGATGGGAAAAAACGCATCTTATCTCTTTAATCTATAACCTTGGACCGGGTCAGTTCAAGGAAGAC